>JANUWF010001354.1:0-705260 GCA_026120185.1 Voacanga thouarsii | reverse complement strand
TCAAAACCTTAGAATGCTTACAAGGTCACTTAAGCCCTAAGTAATTTTTATCACCAGTCTAAACCTCAACAGCCAAGCAAATTTCTAATTTGCATACAAACCAAATCAGTCACGCAAACCTTAATTAAATCAAGAAACTCACAGACCAACTTATTTCGCCAAATACATCATGGAATCAAAGAGTCTTGCAAGATTAAAATTCCTTTCCACATTTTTATTTGCAAAAGTTTTGGGTTTCATTAGCCAAAATTATATAGTTTATTAAAATCATCAAGGCCCTAACAAATATATGTTTCTAATAATTCTAGGCATCTTATAAAATCCATTTAAGTCAATTTTCAATACAATGTTGTCTAACCCTGTATGCCAATTCATTTTGACCTTATTTAATAATTAACCAAATTTATTTTATTTTATTATTTCTTTTATTGTTGCAAGACTAATTTTAATATTATTTTTTTTACACCAAAGTAATTTCTTTTCGATTTATTTTATTACAATAACTCATTAAAGCCCTAAATATGCCAAAAGACTATTGATGACCATTGATGCATTCTAATCTTAGCAATTGATTTTAATAAAATTTTAGCATTAAAACTTCTAAATACCATTTAATTAATCTAACTATTTCTTTTAATAAACAAAACACTTATTCAACAAATAAAACACAAAATATCAGATCTCTCTCCCTCATTTCACACACACACACACACACACGCTACAAGGTTTTCTTGCCATTTCTCTCCTCTCTCTTCATCTCCTTATTTTCTCTCAAGAACACTTAGAACCCTAGCCAAGGAATGCTCATTGAAAGGCCATTGAACTCAATAATTTCAAGTATTCAAGCTAATTTTGCAAGTAGGTAACATGTCTCATCTTATTTTCTATCTATTTCTTGATTTAGTGTGTTGGATAGATCTGGGGGTTTTTTGTAGAACATGATTTTGATGATTGTAGTGATGAAGGATTGCTGAAATATTGACATTAAAATGTCGTAATTGTGTTACATGATTGAATTTAGGTGGTTTGATGTGTTTGGAGAAAGATTTGATGGTGAAAATTGTGTTTGGAAGTTGATTTATGTATAAAATTTAGTAATCCCGTAAATTTGTGAGATCAGTATTGGAAACATACTTAGGGGATTTTGATTAGCTTAATTCCATTAGATTCTTTTGTGTCTTAGGAGTAAAACCCATTGGAATCAAGCAAATTGGACGTGTGGTTGATTTTGTATGATTTTTTGAATATACCCTATTCTTAGACTTTCGCAACCTAATTTCTCTCTAAACTTAAGGCTTTAGACGAAGGCATTCTCCTTCGAATTTGAATCTGAATTTTTAACAAAACATACCGCTATATTAAAGAAGTCATTGGAACTTAGAATCATGGCATTTGGACCTATATTTTAGTTTTAATGATTTCCACAAAAAACAAAAAAAAAATTACTCAATCAGGTTTTCAGAGTTACTGTAATGGTAGAGTTACTTTGTGTAATTTTTTGAACAACATAGAATGTTCTTTTTGGCAGAAATTTTAACTATTTATTCCTTCCATATGAAATTGATATTATTTAAAGTTTCATTGATTTTAGAGCAAATTTGATTGGTGATATAACTAACTCAAATTGTGCCATATTTTGTCATATTTAGCCGAATTTAATGATTTGAACATGTTTTAGGGAAGCTATGATTTTACTTTGAATTCTTAATTGTATAAATAGGACATGATTTTATATTGATATAGGGGTGATATAAAATGCTTGATGACGCACTTTGATGTTCGTTTAGGTTTGCTAAAAGTATAAAACTATTGAATGCTTGAAATATTACTTGATATAGACTATTACGATAATCACATATCCTATTTGCAAAACCTTTTTATTTTGCAATATTTGCTACGTCAAATTAATATGAAATGACATTATATTGATGTAAGAAGGCCTAGTGCTAATCGATGTGATGTTGTAGTTGTGTTCTTAATAAAGCTTAACTACTAGTTGCTATATACATACTAGTTATACAAGTGACTAAGTAGTATGAAAATCAACTTGACACCTTACTTAATTATTTAATTTCTTAAAGTACTGAGTCTAATTACATGCTAAATTTGATGTATGCCTTAAGAACTTGTTGTTAGGTTTGATGTGAGATAGGATTATGATTTTAGGATGATTAAGGACTTTGATTAGGAAGACTAAGATCGATATGGAGGAAAATATATTTTTATTTAATTTATGATAGGAAATTAATTCCTTTACTTTATTTATATTTAGCTTTTGAGGAAATTAGAGTATGAGAACCTTCCAAGTTCTTGAATTTGTTTTTGTTAGGACTCAAGGTAAGTCATCGCATTTCAAAAGTTATAAACTTGTAAGTCCCCATATTCCATGTTTCCATAAAATCTAGGTATTTTTGTAAGTCCCCACATTTCATAATTTCCTAAATATAGTAATGTATATGAAATATTTTATTTTTGATAAATGCTTTAATTGCATAAATATTTATCTTCAAATTTATTATTTGTGAAAAAAATATTTATTTATTCAAGGAATATTATTCCATGAAATGAGTTATTTATGCAAGTGATATTTGATCAAAGGTGTATATATATATATATATATATATATATATATATATATTTGTGTCTTGTTTGGAAAATTATATATTGTGAGTAAGTTGCTCTTTTATGAAGAAAATGTGAATTATGGTTTATGCAATATTTAATTATGCCTTATTTTGGGAAAAATTGCATATTCATGATATGTTGGGTATGAAAACTTGCATTAAAAGTTATTGAGCATATAGAATTGTGAATGATCATGCATAAAAGAATTGCGAAATACATAGCATGTTTTAGCACAATTCGTTTCATAGTATATGAACTATTTGGGAACTATTTATTTATGGAATTTCAGAATAATTATGAATTTTTAGGGATGTTTATGAAATGTTGTGTTGGATAAACTCTTTTGAAGTAATTTTGAAATTATGGGATGGATCAAAAAAGATTTTTTAATTGAGCTTTGAAATCAAACTTGGGAGTAATTATATGTGAAATAAATATTTTTAGAAATGTTTGTAAAATCTTTTGAAAAAAGTATTGAGTTGTTTTTAAAAAAATATTGTGCTGATCTATTCTTGTTGGCATTGTATTGCGTCTGCTATCAATCATGTGGTCCTGTGCTATTATTCTTGAGTACTCAAAGAGACTTTATTCTTATACTAACTTTTGTGAAGTTGAGGATGCTATACGGCAGGTGGCCAGCTTCGAATAGTTGACTTTTATGAGCAGGGAGGCAGTACTTGTAATTTTGTTGTCTTAAACTAGTGACACATTTTTCGTCAAAATATGGAGGCTGGATGTGGGACATCTGAGCTGGATAGCACTATAATGGTAGGACTGATCATCCTATTTAGGCTGGATAGCCATTTATAATGACGAATGGATTATATATCCAATTCAAGCTGGATAGCAATTTATTATGGTAAAGGGATTGTAAATCCTATCCGTACTCTTGTGGCCAATTTTGTTGATGCAATAAGAAGGAGATCCTTCCGGTTTGATAGGACAAGAATTTTTGGGTATTATATATGAGACGGCAAAGTGTAATTCGAAATTTGATATTGGAAACAGGATTTTCGAAATGTGAATTACGCTGTGAGACTGTAATGGATGATTAAATTGGTAAGCTCAATACGGATGTTATGTTTGACATTGAAAAATAATATTGATGTGAAATATCTTCTTTTCTGAAAATATTGTAAAAATAAATTACATTATAATAAAAATTTACATTAAGTCAAATAAAATAGATGCTTTAGAAGATGTACATCTCAGAGTGTAAAGAAAAAATTGTGGTTTTATATTCCTGCATGAATGTTAGGAAAAAATGCATTGAAATTGAAGGGTGGTAGCTGGAATTGGTACATGTCCCTTTCCCCCTGTCTAATCATGCTCCCTTTTATTGGAAAACAAAAATGGGTTATGGAAAGATTAGAGATTGGGTATCACATTCTCACGTTTGACACAATAAGAGATAAGATGCATGTATGAGACAATCTTTCCTGGGTAACAAATTTGGCACTTCTTGCTTTGCAATTATTACTAAATTGGAATATGCATATAAATAAGTTACATTATACATATTGTTTAAATTAGTGGTGAGCATATAATACGATATAAAATAAAATTTTATATATATATATATATATATATATTAATCTAAGTTTTTTAGAGCGAAAATTTAATTCTATCAGGCCAACTTTTTAGAAGCACGAAACGACTATTTTGGTATTCTTAATGTTCAAGATGCGACCATTTTGCCAATGCCACTGTCTCTTCCTTGGACTTTTGAATTTTTAAATAGTATTAGTGAAAAGTTGTTTAATATATATATATATATATATATATATATATATATATATATAAAGATTGATGCAGACTGGGGGAGTTCTTATTTCTATTTGCATGTTTTCAACTCACACCAGACCATTCACGACCAATTTCTGTTTAAAAAATGTTCTTTATTTTGTGGAAGCAAGAAATGGTACCTGTGGCCAATTTTTGTATTCTTAGAATTACATAAAAAAATTCAACAGCATGGAGAAAATTAAAAATAATCCCTTTAAGGAAATGAACTCTACCAATATTAATGGTACCTCACGACTTATTGCAATTATATACTGAACACTACAATTATTGCAATTAGATACCAACTTTTCCATTGCGAATTTTTCTCTATTACTCGATCCACTGAGCTATCAAAGATTAAGTCATATTATTATTATTATTATTGTTGTTGTTGTTGTTGTTGTTTCAAAATGTAGTTTGTAATCAACTATTGATTTATTATTAATTTTTATTAACTAGGTTGATGCCCTCTCATTACACGGAGGTATAGCTTGTGTAAAGTTATTGTTTTGGAATGGACTAGGGGTATAGCTTGGGATAGTATTCAAATAAGCAAATAAAATATAAATATTGATGTCTCTCTTTGTTGGTAGATGCAAAATCTATTTTCATCAACTGTGGTTCTGTTTTGCAAGTTTTTTGGAAAATGCTTTCGGCATTGTCCTACAATATAGTTATCGTAGCGATGCACAGTGTTGTTTGTGTTAAATTGTTATTTCTGCTTCAGACTGACCCAATGACAAAGTCGATGATCACTTTTGACGATGTCATTGGTTCCATGTGCTTATTATTTTCCTCTTCATTCTGTTCTCCTTCCTGTCTATGGTTGTTTGTTGTTTCCAATTCCCTTCCACTGTGAAGTGTGACTGCCTTGACCAAACCTTTTTCGTTTTTCTCATCAATCGTTCTCGAATAGTTCTTGCCAAATGCCCAAGTTACTTCTTCAATTTAACCAATAAAACCCCCTACATTGTGAGCAATTCATCCATTTTCTAGAAATGAGTATCAGTTGTGATGGCGAAATCCATGAATAAATCTTCGATGAGTGGCCCCATTAACAATTCTTTATCTTCTACCGCCTGAAGCAACTGATCTTTTTGATAGAAATCTGAACACTTTGGAATCACCCTTCAAAATGATATCTCTTAAAAAGTGAAAACCTATTCAAACCATAGTTGTGCCAATTTCCTCAAAATAACTCAATTAACTCAAATGACTATCAATTCCCTTCAATTCCAAAAAAAAAAAAAAAGCACAAATAAAATAAAATAGAGTACAATGAATATTCACAAGAAATAAATGCATGAGAAATCCATAAAACAACTCTAAAATGACTGTTGTAGAAAAGAAAATTAATTAGGCATTTACTAAAATGTAAAATTTACAAACATATAGATACAAAATAGATTGAATAAATAAAACTCAAGTGTTTTTAGAATATTGACAACCGATCCCCGGCAATGACGTCGAAAAACTTGTTAGGTATGTGTTCGTACACCATATATTCACTATGGATTTGTAAAGAATTCAGCCCAAATTTTAATGAAGTTTTTTTTAAAAAAATACCAATTTACTCAAATACACTCGCACAATTCGAAAAGTTTGCCCATCAAATAGTATAGAGTGTAGTTGGTAAGTATCGAAGAATCTCGAGAACTGGGTCAATTACCCCTACTTCCACTTGAATTCTATTATTCAATCAATCAAAACATGGAATAAGCTAATAAATTACTAACTACACATGAGTACTACACAAATACATCAACCCAATATACAAACTAGAGTAAAAAAGGTCACAAGGAATGATTTGAATATGAAAAGGAGATTAGCCATGTAAAAAAAGAGAATTCCCCTACAGTTACTCAAATAAGAACATCATTTGGTTAATTGAATTCAAATTCAAGCATTGTTAAGATTTCCAAAATGAAGTAAAACCCACTGTTTCTTAAGTAATGGATTCACCACCCATAGATATCTTTATCACACAAATTAAATCCAAGAATAATAATCGAGAAAATCTCATTAAGCCAAAAAGCCCTAGGACCCCTATCTCTAGGTGATCCCAAAACTTCATCTACCACAAAGTTCTCAATCCCCCAAATCCTTTATCAAGTTCAACAAGGGACAAACAAACAAATCTATTGGATTAACATCAAAAGGAACCCATATCATACATCCTTTTTTCAAGTTCAATACAAGAGAAGTGTCCAGTCAATTAAATCCAATCAATCAAACCCAAGTAATAGATTACTCAAAATAGAAATAAATTAAGCAAATAATTGTCCAATATACGAGTAAAATAGGATGCAACCTTTTAATTACAAATCAATTCTAGTCAAATCAACATCCATAATGTCAAATCACAAAAAAGAGTAAGAAGAAAAATCATGGGCAAGGTTCTTCCTCTACTATGCAATTCTCTTTGTAGAGCCCCTTTTCTCTTCAAATCTCACCTTAATTTTTGCTTCACTCTTCTCCCTTGTGCTTCCAAAGGGTTCTTTGATGAAATTCTAGGTGGCTCCCTCTGTGTGTTGGTAAAAAGAGGTATTTACAGTTTTAGCATAGAAAGCCCTAAAAATTGAAGAATAGGGGGTAATCTACGATGTTGCATAGCGCTGTGGTAGATGATAGGAATGGTGTCGTGCATGCCTTGATCCTACAATTTTTCTATGAAATGACATCGTGGGAATAACTATTCCTATGTATTAGATTGATGCATGGTGAAATGAAGGTCAGAATGCATGGCACCATGAAGCTCTAGATGTTCAGTATTTTCTAAATCCTAATGATGCGCAACAACATTGAGGATGATAAACATGACATCATGTCTCTTTAGTTTGGCTCTTTTGTAGTCTTTTCTCCCTGACTCCTTATCTAATATTCAATTCTTTTGATCTTCATCAAACGAGGAGAAAATAGGGGTCATTAGTAGCAATCTATAACATAATTTAAAGAATTTAAAGCTCAAATTCTATGTAAAATATGCATGAGGTGATCTAATATCAAACCTCTTAAACTTGCTCTCCCTCCCCTTCTATCACAATCAAATCAGGCCTCAAATGGCTCAAATCCATATAAGAGATTTTATGTACAACCCTCAAAGACTCACCCAATTTCTTACCTAAACCGCTAAAATCTTTATCCTTCACCAAACACTCAACTGGTAAATTAAAACTCTTAAAACCCTTTTCATTTTCCTTAATGCCCGTTGATTCCAAACTCTTCTCAATCCTTTCCAACAACCTATAACTCACAATTTGAACATACAACAAAAATTCAGCCCTTAATCTCAAAGTATTATCATCAAATGATCAAAGAATAGGTGTTTACTACTCTTATGTTTCAGCCCATACCCATTCAAAAAATCAAAAAAAATGGTGTACAGTCCATTTTAGAACATCAAACTTTACTAAGGTTAGCAGATGTATTTTTCTAAGAACCCTGAAATCAAAGTAGAAGTAATCTTTAGTGTAGTACTCACTATTTGAGAGCGCCAGATATGAACATCTCTGACAAAGTCGATGTTCCTATTGGCTGCATCAACCCAAGAAGCATAGAACTTCATAATATTCTTGTGGTTTAAAGTTTTGAGAAGGTGAATTTTAGAGTACAATCTCTCAAGATCTTTAGGACTCTGTAGAAAATCATCAAACTTCACTTGGTTCCAGACTACTTCAATCCCATCATACTCATCAAAAACTCAATAACTACAAGAAAATGAATCAAAAACCCAAAAATCTAGTGACATAAAAATAGAAAAAATATTAAAAATGTCCACAAAAAAATTGTGTTCAAATTTTTCTCCAAATAAAGTTAATAAAATATAGACACAGTTTTTGAAATCCCATTGCCAATAATTTTTTTTATACTGTAGTTAAGCAAGGACATAGCTGAAAAATAATTTAACTCATGAATCTCGAAGTTGAAATAATAAAAGGCTAATAAAACATAAAATTTCATTAGACCCTTCCATATCGTCCAGTAGGATCAACTTCAGCAAAGTTAGAATGATTAGACTCAAAGTCAATTACACCATTCATTCCTGATACTTCTACTAAGATGGTGTTCAAGATTCTTGTAGTAGTGTAATATTCTCACTATATCTTCTTCTTCTTCTCTAGTTGCGGAGAGAGAAAAAGGGCCTAATACTTGTAGTCAGCAAAATTTAAAGTAGAAATCTGACGACTACGTTGTGGTAGGAAAAAAATGACAAATGCTTTTTGTGAAATCAACACACTCTCGCCCTTCAGTTTCTATAGATAGTAAAGCACAAAAATAATATTGATTGATTTATTTGTAGCACAAACCATTAATCCAACAGTTATTTCTTAAAAAAAAAAAGAAACTTTTGCAATTAACCAAACTTTTACAATTGTACCTTTTAATCCATATCCAAGAAATTGATACTTGTTAATTCTGTTGGTTTTTGTGCATTGTATGTCTCCCATAATCTCAAAATTCTCAACATACGTGGTTCTGTTGCTTTTCTTCAGAAATTCATTCAAGAAAGCAGTGCATTAGAAACTATAAGAGGATTCATTTGCTCAGTTGCTTCTTTCATCATTATCCGAACTACATTAGAAACTTCACGAAGTGGCAACAGTGCATGATCTATAACAGCCAATGCATTACCTTGTAATGCCATGGTATTGCAAAAAAATTAATTAGAAACCATGATCGCATTTTACATCTCCAAATTTAATTGGGACGAAGTTTTCTAGCCCTCGCTAAATCGTTGCAAATTGCAAGGATTTTTTTTTTCATTATTGCACTTATTTTAAATTATCAGCTCCCTATAAATCAATTATGAAACACTACACAAACAAATGCCAAAATTGTGTTCATAACCCCAAAAATAATGTAAAAAAAAAGAAACTAAGCACAAATACATATAATTAAAATACTGAAACATAATATAATATAAATACATACTAAGTATCTAAAAAAGTAAAATAGTTCACAGAAATAAGTAGTAGTGTATCAAGAGTATAGAAATAAATACAACAAAATCTATGTAGCCAAAGAAAGAGCAGCTGCAGAAGGGGGTGGAGGAGGGGACCAGAGCCCCTACATGGGCCTGGGTGCTCATTAGCTGGATCAAATCCATTGTCGGCATTGGGGTCTTCATCTTCAGCATTAGCAGGGACTATGGGCACTACTATCTCCTCTATGGATAGCATAGATAGTGCAGGAATGCCCACCTTGTCTGACATAACTACCATCCAACCACCAAATGTAGAGTGTTGTTGCTACATGAAGTGCCAGTACAAGTCTATTTGTCGATTGAACCTCCACTCGGCCTGTTGAACCCTTTGCTCTACTAGATGCCCGATAGTAGCTAGAGTAGTGGAAGATGTCTGTGGTCCACTTTAAGACAAGCTAGATCAAACTTATGTCGCCTCTGAGCCTAAACAATAAACTCGTCCCCTTTTGAACCCACCTTATGCATTTACAAACATGGATTTTTCATCAAAAAGAACAACTGAGTTTACTGAGTCACTAAACTTGGACTGAGTGTAGTGCTCTGTATAAGATTTCACACATCATCCTAAAAAAAAAAAAAAAAGAATCGTCAGTTGTAGATGGTCAAACTAAAATTTAAATTCCATGCAATATAAAGAATTCAACATATTTAATCTATAAACTACCAAAGTCTGGTGAGATCGATCACTGATAAACTGGCCCTTTTGTGGCCCATTCTAAAAGACATGTAATGTCTCAAACATGTCTATGTAGTTGAAAGAACTCCCCTCTTTGGCCCGCTAAATTTATGTTAACAAAACAAAATTATTACAATCTTATATGACTACATTTCAAAGCAATTTAGAAAATAAAAAGCTAAGTGAAAATGAACTACCAAATGTTCCTTGTGTTCTATGAATGAGATAGACCCTCCAGTATGGGTGCAACTATTTCCTCAATTCTTTTTGTTGATTGCTGAGACCTTCTGATACTTCTCTGAACTCTAATACTCGCAAATGTCATTCCAATACTAAGCCTCTATCTAAAGAGGACATGCCCCACCATCCTTCTTCCTCAGCTAAGACATTATGTCCGAAAATCTCGTCCGACACTTCTTTTCCCAATTAGATTGAATCTAAGAAGTGTATTCATCCCTCCACCGGAAATATTTCTGCATGATCATGATTAAGAATTCTGATCAACAAATAACATAGTACATAGACCACAAATAATATTCAGACATTGCTTACCCAAATTCTTGAAAACATAAGTCTCGCACGGTTATCAGGATGTGTATGTATGTCGGATAATAGCCAGTGAAGTAATGCTATATTATATTTGAAATTTCTCGAACACATTTATCTGAGCCAGCGAACCTTTTTTTGGTGCAATGACAATTTACCTAATAATTTTATTAATCTCCAAAAAAAATTAATTGAATTATTACTTAATATATTTTAAAGTATGAAAATGTTACTTACCCATTTCCTCGTAGAACAATCCAAGGCCGAGAGTCCAAAACTTGCCTGCCAATAGGATGCGAAAATGAAGCAACGGATGATTGAAAAGTTGGGGATGGTACTCCCTCGTCTCCAATAGAGCCATGTAAAGACTGAGGCACCGAAAGACAAGGTAGCTGAGTAGGGGATGGGGTATTTGGCTCCTGACCCCTCTAACTCCCCTCCCTCAATAACTCTTTATTAGAAGACATTGCTAGAGGAGATGAAAAAGAAAAATAAGTGACTGATTAGTTGTATCAATACTTTAAAAGAGTGATGTAAATAACCGTGAATAAAAGTAAAAAAAGAATAATAACCATAAAACTTTATATTTATTCGCTAATTTAAAGCAATAGAATAGTAGTATAATAACGATGGATGTGTCAAAATAAACATTGTTAATAGTATCAAATTTTTTTTAAAAAAAATTGACAGAGTCTCCCCTATAATTGGACATTTTCCAGGCATGAGGTCACGTCACGTTTTGACAGTCAAAATACTGTTGCAAATAACAAAGACGGATCTTTCAATTATAGAAAAATCCAAAAAAAATAACTAAGGGGAATCACCTATTACCCAAGAGGGATGATCACCCATCACTCACGGGGAATGATCACCCATCATTCATGGGCTTCCAGTTATTATGTTAGATACAGTTAAAACCAAAGTAAAGAGAAGAACTGTTGGACAAGGGAAAAAATCTTATATATGCCTTTGCCCATGTGAATTGTCTATCAATACGACAACAATGCACACTATAGATTACCTTGTTGTTTACACCACAAAAGAATATATTAAGGGCTATTAAAAAAATCATATGGATTGCAAGCATGTTTATAGATACACCATATACCCAAAATAGTGGAATTTATACTACAGCACATAGATAATTCCTCTAATGTTTATCTATCTATTTTCCTCTAGCCTGTGCAAGTCTAAACGAAAGATTCCTACAAAATAGAAGGAGATGAGATCCCCAACAATAAGATAAAATTAGTGTAAAAAATTGTATGTGATAGAATTTAAAATATAAGAAATTAAAAGTTTTGAAGTATGAAACAAATAATAATAAGGATTGAAATTTTGTAATAAATGAAATTTAAAAATTGACATGGAATATTAATGCTATAATAGATTTCAGGAATCCATTACCATAAACCATATAAATGGTAAATGAATTTAAATCAGGCCTAATCACTAGAATGATTCTCCAATATAGACTCCCCGTCATGTACCGAGGTATCGCTATTCATATCCCATTCATCTTCATCCTCTTTGTCTTCATTAGTAGGAGAATTTTCCCTTACCATTACAGCCTCATCTTGAACATTCAACATTTCATTCATACTATTCTCATGCGTCAAAATACCAAGATAAAAAAATAACGACATGTTAACTTCGTTAGTAGCATCTACTTCTTCCTGATAAGCTTTGTCAACCACGAGTGCATATCTATTATATGTCGAGCTTTGGTTTTGCAAACTGCCAACCAATCAGATCGTAGCGTCTTACTCCCTGGATATGATGCATAATACACTTGGCTAGCTTGTTGAGCTAGAACAAATGGATCATAGTTGGGGTAGCTCTATTTGTGGTTAATTTTGACAAGATTATACTGTGGATGTACCTTGGTACCACGATTCAATGTTTAATCAAACCAATGACATTAAAAAAGATCAACACTTTGCTATGAATTACCAGGAAACTGCATTTCAATAATCGTATTTAACACTCTATAGTAATCAGGCCCTGATGCATCATTTCCAATCCCTTTCACGCATACACCACTATTCACTATTTTCTTTCCCTCTATATAATCATTAGTGTGAAACCGGTAACCATTGACTATGTACCCACTATATGATTTCACTAGCCTTGACAGACCCCAAGCAATGTTTCTTAAGCATTCATTTGTAACCATATTTTCTAGATCTTGTACCTTAAAAAAATGAAACAAGTAAATGTTATATAAAATGAAAGTTGTAGCATTACGAAATTTATTAAATCCCCAGTGAAGTTGCAAATGCAAGTTAGAAACATATGTAACTTACATATCCACTAAACCATTCTGCAAATTCAAGGCCTATTCTTCTATTGATTTCTATCTCTGATATAGTTGGAGCTAATCTTTGTAAGTTTGCCATGAATGCCCTGTATTGCATTAAAAGTATGAATATGTCAAAATCATTACGAGATCTTCATTTACTATAAAAGGTATATAAAGCAATAGCTCGTACTCAATGTATGGTTGGATTTCCCCACAATTAAGAAACATGTAAATTCTGGCTGTAATGAATTCTTCAGGGGTAAGGAACTGGATTAGAATCCATCCTATCACCCTTCCTTGAACATTACAGATTGACAGCTCAGGTTCTTGCACCCTCTCCAATCATTCTCCCTCTTCATTACGCGCCCTATTTGTACATTTTGTTGGTATATGTGGCTCAAAATAATAAGAGAAGAAGGTGGATGCTTCTTCAACAAGATAAGCATTGTAGATTGATCCTTCAATTCTCGCCTTATTTTTCACCTTGATTTTCAAATGATGTAAATGCCTGCCATTTGAAAAAAAATTTAAGTTCAGTCACACATGCTCATATTATACCTGATAGGAAAAGAATTAGATTGAATGATTAGATTATCGTTCGAATAGGTACATCCTCCTACATTGAACAAGGTTACAAACTCTTGCTTCGTATGGAAAATGAATTAATAATTGTTCCATTACATCAAAGAATCCGAGTGGAAATATCTTCTCCAACTTACATAACAACAAAGGAATGTCGGACTCCAATTTGGCCATATGAGCTACACTCAACTTAGGAGAGCATAGATCCCGATAAAAAAAAAGGCTTAATTCCATCAAAACACCCCATACATTAGAAGGGAGAAACTTCCTCAATGCAATGGGAAGTAGTCTCTCCATGAATACGTGACAATCATGTGATTTCATACCAGATAAATTCAACTCATTCGAATCAACAAATCTTCCAATGTTTGAAGTGTATCCGTCTACGAGTTGCAATCCTCTCAACCATTCAAGTAAAAGTTTCTTTTGGTCTGTTGTCAACGAGTAGCAAGCCTTAGGTATAGCCACCTTTCCTCTTCCCACATCCGAGGCATGTAGCTCGGCCTATGGTAATATATTTCCAAGTCACGTCTAACCTTTAAATTGTCTTTTGATTTACCCTTTACCTCTAGAACTGTGTTTATAATATTGTCAAATACATTCTTCTTATTGTGCATTACATCAATACTATGTCAGACCAAATTAGTATGCCAATAAGAAAAATCCTATAAAATACTCTGTGTTGCCCAATTATGAGATATACCCCTGCCATTGCTCCTTCCAAATTCTTTCCCTGTTTCTGTGATTTTTTCACATTTAGAAATACTATCCCAGATTTCTTCACCACTAGGATATTGCATAGGCTCTGATTTCTCAGAACCTCTATCCTTCCTAAAAGATCTCGTGTCCCTCCTATAAGGGTGATCCGATGGTAAGAAACGACGGTGACAATCAAACCGTGATTGTTTCCCACTATTTTGTAGATGAAAAGACTTCGTATTGCTAATACAATATGGACAAGCCAATCTCCCAGCTATACTCCAACCACTCAACATACCAAATGTAGGAAAATCATTAATAGTCCACAAAAGCACCGCCTGTAGTTTGATGTTTTGTATCTTCGATATATCATCAGTGGTGAAACATTCAAACCATAATTGGGTTAATTCGTCTATCAAGGGTTGTAAATAAACATCCATCTGATGCTTTGGATTTTTCAGGCCCAGGATAATGATTGTTAAAAACATGACCGAATCATTCATACATATCCACGGGGAGAGATTATACGGCGTAAGAATGACCGCCCTGGATGAATATTGCTTACCTGACAGCCCAAATGGAGAAAATGTGTTTGTACATAAACTATGTTTGACATTCTGTACTTCTTTTGTAAATTCAGGATGCATCCGATCAAAGTGTTGCCATCCGATCAAAGGGTCAAATAGCAGGGGAAAGGGGGCTATGGGTAGTGGGAAGAAGAAAGAATTTGGTGAGGAAGAACAAGGAAAAAAAAGAAGGAAGTGCAAATTTTCTATGTGTAGGAAATGTGAATTTTTTTTTGGGGGGGGGGGGGTTATAAATCCCTATCTATTTCGTCGCAATTTGCTACGAAAAAACTAAACCCTCGCTAATTTCTCACAAATTGAGATGAAGAACATTACAAACCAATCGTTACATTACAATTGTCACCATATTATTTTTAGTGATCTCAACAATAACAACAGTATTTAAATTATTTTTTTATATATTTTACTTTATACACTACTTAATCAAAGCGATGGATCCAAAAAGTTAGATAATGTATATACATAGCTGCATATTATAATATATATATTAACCTAAAGAGATACTTATATACATTGTATACTACATAAACATATACATTTACCTATTTATTAAAATAGGTATATAACACAACAGAATTAATTATATATATTTACGTATGTAATACATTAGGTGTACAACATAAGATATTTACATATACACATTTATAATAAAATGCACCATTTGAGAAATGTTATTTAAAATATTTTAGTAAATTTGTCAAAACACACCACTACACAAACACATAAATAAAAATAAAAAATAAAAGAAAAAATGTTAGATGAAAACCCTATTTTGTCACAAAACCTCACAAGCAATTAGTGATGGATTTGCGACGAATTAGGGTATTCAAATTTTCACTGAGCAAAAATTAAAAAAATCAGGGGAAAGGAATATTCAATTCATTCTGTACAAAAATTCAAAATTTCAATCTGAAAATTTCACCTATGAAAAGGCGGGCAACTTAAAATTTAAAATTTTGTCGCAAATTTGCAAGGGCTTTGCGACGGTCTAGACTTTTCACTTTTTCTTTGAAAAATATAGGAAATGTCCATCGCAAAATCCTCACAAATTGCAAGGGTTTTGTGAGGATATTCAAAAACAATTTTCCGTTAAAACTTTTTTCATTAAAAACAACAAGCCATCGCAAAACCCTCGCAAATTTGCAAGGGTTTTGTGACGGTCAACCAACTAGACTTTTCTTTGTTTTATTTTTAATGAAAAATTTCGTTGCAAATTTCCAGGATTTTGCGAAGGCCATTCCAATATATATATATATATATATATATATTACACATTTTATCATTAAAAATAGTTGACCATTACAAAATCCTCGCAATTTGCAAGAGTTTTGCGACGAACAACCAACAAAACTTCTTCCATTTGTATTTTTCAATATGAAAAGTCCGTTGCAAAGCCCTCGCCAATTTCAAGGATTTTGTGATGGCCTTTCCAAAAAAATTTTCCCACACATTTTGTCATTAAAAATAATCTATTGTTGCAAAACCCTCGCAGTAAAACCCTCACAAATTTGCGAGGGTTTGGCGATGGTAAACCAACTAGACTTTTCCTTCTTTGTACTTTTAAATATGAAAAACTATTTCCATAAATCCTCATACATTGTGAGAATTTGGTTAGGACGAAGAAGAAGAAGAAAAAAAAGACGAACTAAGTGGGAAATCTCCAAGTGTTGGAAATGTGGTTTTTTTTTTTTTTTGGGTAAAAACTAAACCCTCGCAAATTGAAACGAAGAACATTACAAACTGATCTCTATATTACAATTTTTACCATATATTTTTAGTGAACACAACAATAACAAAAATATTTAAATTATTTTTTTATATATTTTACTTTATATACCACTTAATCAAAGTGATAGATCAAAAAATTAGATATATGTATATACATACCTACATGTTATAATATACATATTAAACCAAAGAGATACTTAAATACATTGTATACTACATAAACATATACATTGCTTATATATTACAATAGGTATATAACACAATAGAATTAACTATATATATTTACTTATGTAATACATTATGTGTATAACATAACATAATTTCATATACACATTTATAATAAAATGCACCATTTGAGGCACATTTTTAAAAATTTTTCAGTAAATTTGTCAAAATATATCACCACATAAACACATAAATAAAAATTAAAAAATTAAAGAAAAATATAAGATGGAAACCCTATTTTTTCGCAAAACCCGCTCAAATTTCAACGGTTTAGCGGGGGAAAAAGCAAATCTGTTGCAATTAGTGATGGGTTTGTGATGAAGTAGGGTATTCAAATTTTCACCATGCAAAAATTCAAAAAAATGGTGTTAAGGAGTATTCAATTCATTCTGTGTAAAAATTCAAATTTTCAATCCGAAAATTTTACCTAGGAAAAGGTGGGTAATTTAAAATTTCGTCGCAAATATGTGAGGGTTTTGTGATGGACTAAAACATTCTTTTTTTTTAAATATGAAAAGTCTATCACAAAATCCTCAGAAATTGTGAGGGCTTTGTGACAAAATCCTCAGAAATCTCCAAATACATTTTTTTCATTAAAAACAACCAGCCGTCGCAAAACCCTTGCAATTTGCGAGGGTTTTGCGACGGTCAACCAACTAGACTTTTTCTTTTTTTATTGTTTAATATGTAAAATTCTGTTGCAAATTCCTCACAAATTGTGAGGATTTTGCAACGGCCAGTCCAAAAAAATTTCTTTTACACATTTTATCATTAAAAATAAATGACCATCGCAAACTCCTCGCAATTTGTGAAGGTTTTACGATGGTTAACCAACAAGACTTTTTCCTTTTGTATTTTTCACTATGAAAAGTCCTTCACAAAACCCTCACTAATTGCAAGGATTTTGCAATGGCCTTTCCAAAAATTTTTTCCCTACAGATTTTATCATTTAAAACAATCTACCTTTGCAAAACCCTCGCAATTTTGCGAGGGCTTTGCGATGGTAAACCAACTTGACTTTTCTTTTTTTGTATTTTTAAGTATTGTAAATTCCATTGCAAAATCCTCACAAATTGTGAGGAATTTGTGGCAGACATTCCAAAAAAATCTTTGTTTACACATTTTATCATAAAAATAATCCCCCGTCACAAAACCCTAGCAAATGGCTATCCATCGCAAAACTATCGCAAATTTGCAAGGGTTTTGTGATGGCCAACCAACTAGACTTTTCTTTTTTGTATTTTTAAATATAAAAAATTTTGTTGCAAAATCCTCAAGAATTGTGAGGATTTTGTGACGGACATTCCAAAAAAATTTTCTTTTACACATTTTATTATTAAAAATAATCAATCATTGCAAAACCCTTACAAATTTGCGAGGGTTTCACGAGGGCTAGTAGCTATCCATCGCAAAACCCTCACAAATTTGCGGGGGTTTTACGACGGCTAGTAGCTTTCCATCACAAAACCCTCGCAAATTTGCGAGGGTTTTGTGATGGCTAGTTGCTATCTGTCGCCTAACACTCACAAATTTGTGAGAGTTTTACAACGTTCAACCAAATAGACTTTTTTCTTTTTTATTTTTAATTATGAAAGTCCATTGTCAAAGCATCTCTAATTGCGATGATTTTGCTACGTAATTCCCCCCCAAAAAAAATTACACATTTTCTCATTAAAAATAATCAACTGTGGTAAAACCCTCTCAAATTTGCAAGGATTTTGCATCAAATAGCCACAAACCCTCGCAAATTTTTGCAAGGGTTTTGCAGCGGTCCACCAATTAGGCTTTTTTTGGTGTTTTTTAAAATATAAAAAGTCCATCGCAAAATTGTCGCTAATTGTGAGGATTTTGCGAAGGTTGTAACAATTTTCTTTTTTGTTTAAATATTTTATTCTTAAAAAAAATTAAATGTTCCAAAACCCTCATTAATTTGTGAGAGCATTCTAGCCATCGCAAATGGCGACGATTTTGCTACAAATTGCAATGGCCATCTTGGCCGTCGCAAATTGTAAGAATTTTATGACGGTTTTGGTCAACTCGCGATTTCATCAGTTGCCATCGTAAAACCATCGCTAATTAGTGACAGTATTGTAGACGTCGCAAAAAAATTGCAACAAATCAAGATTTTTTCTGTAGTGTTGCACTGCAGGGTAAGCAACAAAGAATAGAACCCCACATTCTTACAAGAGTTCGGGTTTGGGTTTTTAGAGCGGGGTTTTGAAGTTTTGGACTTGGTCACCAAAGCTATGGTGGTGACCAAAATATGACATAAATGAGCGGAAAACAACCGGGTCTTCTGAATTAGGTGATAAAATCCCTTCTTTTTGGGTGGTTTTGAGAGAGATGGATATTGCAGAGCTGAAATCACCAATGATTTCTTTTATGTTGTGTAAATGATGCCTAATGAATGTGATATGTGTGTTGGGGCTATTGGAGGGATTTTGATGTTTTTTTGCTCAAGTATTTTTTGAGAAAAAACAGAGGTGTTGCTGGAAATGGAGGACTGTGCTATGAATGTTGTTTTATTTGAGTCAAATGGTGATCATGTGGCTTGTATATGATGTGTTGTATGATCTAGCATGTTTTGGGAACATTTTTGAGTATTTACAAGAGTTTGGTGTTTGAGAATTTTTACATTTTGTTGAGTATATGTTTGCTGCCAGAAAACCCCTTTTCAGAGACCCAAATTTAAACCACCAAAAAACATACATATTGTTAGATTTTTAGGCTGAATTTTTCATTGTATAAACTAGGGGATGTCAGAAAAAATTATGGTTCAAGAATCATCGAGAACCTCCTGGTATTTTGAAAGTTGTTGCTCTACTATAGTCGTGATTCTGGCGAGATATTTGGGAAATTTAATTTACGTAGTTTTTCAAATAGTTTTGGGAAAGGGATTGCATGGTAATTCACCTAAAACGTTTTTCTTAGATAATTAAATCAACTTTTAAGGCCTCTAAATTGCTTCACAAACAGATTTTTACACTAAGGGTTTAAAACATGAATTTTACCTTGAAAATTTCTTTAGCTAGAGATTGAAATGCAATTACATAAAATTTATATATTAATTTGACTTTCTTGGGAAAAAAATATCTCTTATGGTTTTTATGCTTAAGTAATTATTCTATTTTCGGAATCTTTAAGTGCAAAGTCTTAAAGATAATTGCTTATCTATGTAGCTAGTTAATTATCTATTTATGCGTGGGTCTATTTATTTAGTTATTTATTTAATTAACTATTTATTTATTTATTTACTTATTATCTATTTATTTATCTACTTATTTATTATCTATTCATTTGTCTGCTTACTTATTTATTATTTATTTATTTATTCATTGATTTATTTATCAATCTAGCTTTTTATTCATCGTTTAAATTATTTGTTCTTTTCAACTTGATGGGGATGTTTTCTGTCCTAATCTATGTGGATTGATTGCTTGATTAAGGGTTTAGGATTAATAAGATTAGAATAGGTAATTGTGATTAGCGTTAGAAGATAGAAGAGATTACTTGGAGCATAAGTAACCTCTTTTTCCTTCGGGATTTATGTGGTTTGATCTCTAAGGACTTGTGATGAAGAGATTAATTCTTGTATAATTTATATGAGATTTTGAGCCGGATTTGGGAGGAAGGAAGGAAGGCTTGAAAAGTTTGAAAAGATTTCTTTTGCTAAGCTTTTGGACAAGGTAAGTCCTTGCATTTCATGACTCATTTATGCAAACTAATTCTATGGAAAGTTCATATGATCATGTATACATGTTTATGTCACAAGAAGCACATGATATGATTTCACTTATGAGTTTTATTTTATGGCACTTGGTATCACTCTTAGCAGTTTAAGACTTCCACTTGGGAAAAGTATGCATGATCAATTTTGGGAATCTTCTTATGTATGTTATGATATGATTAGGAGCCATGCATTAATGTTTATATCTAATGGCAATTTTTCCTTCATGCATATAATTGCGAAAATCATAGCATATGAGATTTTGGCTCCTAACAATATCACCTTTGAGGCAAAATATGAACTGATTTGATTTATTTGTGCCTTGAGCAATTTTGGATAGAACGGATGACATGATTTCTATTTTGGAAATATTTTGGAGAGAATGTATGATTGTGGTTCTGGGTTGGGCTGAATTTTAAACCAAATATGGTTTTGGGGACTGGAACAATGTTTTGATAATGAAATTGTAAATTCCAAATTGGAACGGGAATTTCTTGAATCGCTTTGTTGAAGACTTGAGTATTCAAGGGTCGAAGCTATAAGGCTAGCTTTCGTTAGATTTGGTGAGATTTCCGATTGGTAGGCCGTCTCCAGGAAACTGTCCTTTCCACACGGGGCATCAGTCCTAGTAGTTTAGCTGAGTCCTTAACTAGCATGGAGTTTTGATAACTCTGACGGACGGACGTGGGACATCCGGGCCTGAGGTAAATGTGTGAGAGAGAAGAAGGAGGAGCATTCTCTCTGTAGGTTGATCACTTACATGTGATTTTTCGACATTGTGTATGCCGTGGCCAGATTTGTGTGGTATCAATGATCTACAGTCTCAATACACGATATGGTTGATTGATGACAGATTCAAGACTTTTACTGAAATAAATTTTTGTTCCCGGAATTTGACTTGAATTGATTTCCTAACAAATTTCTGATATACATTTCATAATTAATCATACTTATGGTTTTCTCTCTAAAAATTTGATAAAGGATTTGAGATGGACAAATACAAATTCTCTAATAATTACATCCATTCGATTTATTTCATATGCATGCATCATGACATTGATTTCGTAACTATCAATTTCACACACTGCGGACTTACTAAGATTATTTATAATCTCACACTACTTTTCTATTTTTAGGGTAGCGTATGTTTTTCAAGACCAAGTGCTAAAGATCATTTTGTAATAGATTAGGTTTTGATACTCTTCTACCAATACTCTAGTGATGATGTATAAAGATTTCTTTTGGCTTACAGAGTTTTATCCTTATGAGTCTGTATTATGATTTATTTAGTCAATAATTCAATTTCTGGTTTGAAGTTAATGTTAGTTATACCTTGTTGCTTTCTTTCCTCCATTTGTTATAAAGACCCCTTGTCGGAGAGGACGGGGCAACATTCCCTGGTCATTTAGGCCACTTAGTAGGGGGTGTTACAGTCATTATAGTGATGAAATGGATTGGTTATTGTAGGATGTTGGGAGACTTTGTGGTGCCATTTGGAGTTTGCGGTATTAATCAATTAATAGTTGTTGTGGCAATATTTTGAATTTCTTCCTAATAAGTCCACTATGTTTCTAATCATTTTCTATCCTGATAATGCCTATAAGGTAAGGAGGCTAACATCTCTAGTTTGTACAAATATTTTAGATGAGTTACCACTTTATTGTATCTCATCAGATGTGTTATTTTGTACAAGTGAATGTTGTTGTCTAGTTGTTTTAATTAGTTATAATAATTAAGTTGTATCCTTATTGTTTATAATTGTATTGGTATTATACTTCTTTGCAAAGTATTTATCTTTTTTTTTTTTAATTGCATCTTTATAGCTGTTTGTTTTGCATTTGTGGAATGTTTGCTTCTGTTCTGATTATTTTGTAGAAATAGGATATAAATGGCTCCATCTAGATCATATCAAACAGGGGCAGGTTAATCCAGAGGACCAAAACCGTAGAGATATTGAGAATAAACGATGCCAAGTATATCATAAAAAAGAGTGTCGTTCATGATTTTTACGAAAAAAAAAAGTTTTATTTTTCCTATAATTCATTTTGTTATTTCTTTGTTAGAATTTTTACTTTTATTTTATTTTAATTTTTTGTAGTACTTAACCATCTATTGGACATGGAAGCTTCACGAATATATTTTGGACATTGAGCTTCAAGATACCTAGGGAGTATTGCTTACCCACTCCTCCCTATTTTGTTATTTTGTATCCTGTAAAGGTTTTTGTGTCATATATTTTGGACAATGAGGAAATTATCCCTTTCAAGTTTGGGGGAGAGGTTGAATAATTTTTCCTTTGCAAGCTTTTATTGATTATTTTTGTAATTTTCTTATTTTTGAGCTAAAATTTTTATTTTTGCATGTCGCCTATAATTTTTTCGTTTTTTTTTTTTTTTTTGCATTTTTCGTTAGATTTCAAGACTTTTTTATATTGCTATGGGTTATCTTGGTGGAGTTATTATTTATCTTTTTGTTTATGAATTCTACTTATGTCTTATATAGGAAATTTAATTTTATGTACACTTATATATTGGGCATGACATAGGCTAGAGTCTGAGAAGTGAGTCAATCTTGTTTGTGCCTTTTTAAATATTGTGAAACTTGATTCCTTGAAAATATATGAGTACTTTGTAACAAAAAATAGAGTGTGGATTGTTGGCTTATCTCTAGTTTCGCGGCAATTCCCATTCATTCATTTATTTATTTTGTATGATGTATATATTATACAAATCTTCAATTGTATATTTGAGGTTATTTTGTCATGTTTTTTATGCAATAGCTAGTTAATTCCCTTAAAATTTGATATTTTACCTACATAAGGGTTTTTTTGTTGATTTTATGCAAAAATTGACGAATTTGGAGCTTAATTCCGCAATTCCAAACCTGACCCGGCACCGACCTAATGATCTGAACTGACCCTGGCTTAGTTCTAGAAAAATAGGGTAAACGGAGGGAAAAGTAGGGTAAACCATTGATTGTTTCCATTCATTTATTATTAAATAAGAAAAACATTTTTGAACCTAAAAAAGCTAACTAGGCGCCAATCTAAGCATTTAGGCTGGACATCGGGTTGCTTTAGGGTTCCCAGTTACAAATCCCAGTATTGACCAAGTGCCAGTTGAAATGCTCCGGCCCGGTGTTGAGTTCGGTCAGGATTCCGACTATTAAAATGCCAAATCAGCTTCTTTTTTTTTTTCAAAATTCTTCGTCGCTCTCAATTTTTTCTCTCAACCCATCACTAGCTCTTCATACCTAACCATCACCAGCTTGATTTTAAGTTTCAAAACCATCATCTCAGCATCAAATCTTCAGTTTTTCATTGATTTATCGATTAAATCTTCCAAAATCTCTTCTTTTTTTTTTTTTTTCTTAACCAACCTACCCTTTAAAATTGTGAGTTTTCTTCAAGAAAATTACACAAAATGTTTGCCCATGCATTGTAGAACAAACCGGTATGATTTTTATTTCATTTTTACGATTTAATTTTTGTCATGAAATTCTTGATATTTTGTATTTATTTTTACCCAAAATTCTATTGAATTGTTGACTTGATTTGAATAGGTTGATTTTTTGAATTAATTATGAATGGAATAGCAGGGGTTAAATGTTTAGTGAAGTTATTTCTTTGAGCATAATTTATCTTTTGATCTTATTATGGCTATTTTGGCAAATTTCTATTGATATTGCTATCACTCTTGCAAAGTGAAATTCTTCATGATAGAGATAATATGCACTGCATGAATTTTTGCACATAATTGTGGAATCCTATTGTTCATGACATTGATATATTCTTCATGGATAAGAGTTAGATGGCAATCAGAGTGATCCAACTCCACATTATTAGCATTCTACCTTCCTGCATTGGGAATTCATGTTAAAATTTGGTTTGGATTATGGACGTATGTTTCCTTTTTAGGCATTTTGAGGAGTTTGGGATTTGTTAAATTTAAATTGGTGTCAGAAATTCTAGAGTTGTTTGTTATTGAACTTGGTTGAAGTGTTCTTATCATGTATTCACAAAGTAGAAATGGTATATGTTCTAAGAGGTCTAGAGCCTCGTCTTCCTCTACTCTTTCCTTTAAGCCATTTCCTACACAACTGTTTAGTTAATTGAGCCTGCTTGTCAGATTTGGTACCAAAGCCATGCCAATAACAAAATTATAGTTGAGAAGACTTTTAAGCCATCTCTTGATAATTCTCTTCAGTTGTCTACTATTTTTAGAAGGTTGGGTTGGGAGGCTATTATCGAAATTTAGGGAATGAATTGTCCAATGTTGGTTAAAGAGTTCTATGCTAATATACAAGAGAAGG
Source organism: Voacanga thouarsii (assembly GCA_026120185.1). Taxonomy (NCBI): domain Eukaryota; kingdom Viridiplantae; phylum Streptophyta; class Magnoliopsida; order Gentianales; family Apocynaceae; genus Voacanga; species Voacanga thouarsii. The sequence goes on along the minus strand of JANUWF010001354.1, from coordinate 680,483 downwards.
AAAGGAATAATCTGGTGACTATTTCTACTATGGTCAGTGGGATACGTATTGATAGGGCTAGACTATCCACCATTTTGAATGTAACTAATGAGGGCCATTAGATAGCAATTGACCACCATAATCATAGGATCATCTCTGACCCTAAGTGGAGCTTTAATAATACCCGTTAGGGGTTAGGGATGCATAAGAAGGGGCCTGCTACTTCACTTTGTTACTTGTTTAATATTGGTGATCAGGGGGAACTAAGGGCCCGTGTCTAGATAACTATTTTTAATGTCGTGCCTAATTCTAGTAGGTTCAATGAGGCTAGGTCGAGGATGTTTACATCCTCTCTTAGATGATAGATAGTAAACCTATTCCCTTTTGATTATCTAGTCTATGGGGGGTGTGGAGTATTCTCGTCTTGCCTGTAAGGACTTTGTCTTTCCCTTGGTGATCATTCGCATCCTTTAAGCTTTTAGGGTAAGTTGTGAGGGAGGGTTGATAAAGACCACCATGGCGTGCAATGTAGTGCCGAAGCATACATTAGTTCAATATAGATATGAGTATGCAAAGAGAGATAGATAGTGGATGAGATCATTTGAGCTTCAACTCCCTGGGATTGAGGAGGTGTTTTTTTAGGATAAGGAGCAGCCCCTACCACAACATCAAGCATCTGCATGTAGTTCAAGATCATAGCCTACTGTTGGGTACGTTATGCATATAATTTTGGGAGTATAAAAATCATTGAACTTAAATCTGTTTTAGCCAAGTTTTAATTAAAACATTAATCCCAAAATTCACATACTAGTAAGTATACTCATCACAAGCATAGTGTATGGAATTATGAAAATCGAGTCTCAAGGGAGCAAATTCACACTAATTACTTTTCATTCGTTATTGAACTGACTTAATAAAGTGATAAAATAATAGAAAGGAAAAATAAGTAAATATACGTAGATATCATAAGGATGTAATTTCACGTAACTAGACAACTATCTTGAAAACATAATGTTGAATCACTTAGCATTTATCACAATCTACTGTCATATTAGCACCATGAAGGAACTCAAGTAAAATTCAATCGTTTCCCAAGTCATGAACTCACTTATGTAGATTCCAATTCTTTCTCAATCCATAGAATCACTATCTCTTGATCAATTTAGCATATTTTTCAATCACACTAAAATAGCCAAAAGATGCATTAAATTTTTCATTCAATAATTACCCATATACTTTATTCGATAAAAAAACATCAAATCAGTCAATAACCCTATGCTCTAGGTAAACCAATCGTTGATTACTTCAGTTCTTTCATGTTAACTTCATTTCCCAAGTCCATTAAAATCTAAGAAATATGAAATCAATGTAATGAACTCTTAACATCATTTCCCAATTTAATTAAAAGAAAATGCATCAATAACCAATGAAAACAAGTAATCAAATTCCAATGATAACAACTAAAACACTAAGAACATTATTATTCTATAAAAGAAAACAAAGAATAAAATATAGAACTCATAAACATGCCCTTCTTCTTCTCTTGAAAACCTCCATCGAACAATGTTCCTTGAATGATAAATCTCCTCCTTCTTTGAGTGATTGGCAACTTTGCTCCTTGGATTCACTCTTTTGTCTTGTGTTTTTCTTATCTTTATAAGATCTTTTGATACCAAAATTCGTATCTTGAGAAGTCCTGGCCAATTAGAAATTGAAAAATACCAAAATCTTTTGGAAGATACCAAATTTGTACACAAAATTCGTCTTGATAGACCGAACCTGGCGCCGGGTCACTTCGTCCCACCTAGCGCTACGTGTAATCTATTTTTCTCCTGGACTTTACTCTATTAGTACTCTATTTTTCTAGAATTCATCTGGTGCCTAGTGCAGTTGCAGACCCTAGCACGAGGTACATGGTTGAAATTTCCACTTTTTGCGCAAAATCCACTTAATTCTGCACAAATTCGTCAAAAACACTTTTTACAAGCAAAATATCAAATGGAAAGGAATATGCCTAGTTATTACATCAAAAGTATCTTAAATTAACCTCAAACAACTAGGAAAATAATGATGAATTAGGCCCTAATCACAATCCCCTGCACTTGAACTTTTGATTGTCCTCAAGCAAAACACTTAAGTCAAGAAAATAATCAAGACAACACAAGCTTTTGCTCTTCAAATTTTGAATCATAATAAGTATTACAACTTCCCTTCAAACTCTAAATAAAACTTTTGCAATTCATTCAACCCTTTAAAGACAATCACAATTTGAAGCACTAGATAAGGCATACCAAAACCCTAGAAGTCAAATTAATCTCATTTATACCTTAGTCTAAGAAAATTATTTCACTCTTGAAGTAAAAACATAGATGACATGAACCATACAAATCAAGCTATCTACCAACTCAAACATTATAAATCCAAAAATTGCACAACTCAAGTAGTGATTTAAAGAAAACACTCCATTTTTTAGTCATCACTCATCATTTTTTCAGTATTTTTCCTTTCTTTTACTTTTGAGAATTAATAGCCTCAAGAAAGTGGATTTCTCTTCACTATCCATGTTAGCCCCCATAAACAAGCAAAAATATTTTTTTTTTTCACATTCAAAGAGGAAATAACAATCAATTGATTTTTCTCATTTTTCCATTCAGGATTAGTTTTTTACCCACAATCTTTCCCCTCAAAGAATTTTTTTCCTCATATTCCTTAAGTTAAGCAAAGTTTAAACCTATAATACAAGATTTAGCCAACAACTTTCCCAACGTTCATCACTTTATTGAAATTCAAACTAGATGAGTCAAATAATACTCAAACACTAATGCATAAATAAGATTAACCTAAATTCTCAAGTCTTAACATATCTCATCCAATAAACTATTTTGTTGATAAAATCCACCAAGTGAATGACAAAACTCGAATCCCAAGTAAGAAAGATAATGACAACATTGCTAATGCAATGAAAATCACCAATTTTTTTTTTTTTTTGAAAAATGTTCAAAAAAATTGATCCACAATTTTGAACAAAATTGTATTATACAAAGAAAGCACCAAAAGAATGGATAAAAAGTTGGACAAATAATATTATCAAACCACTCCCCCACACTTAAACTGGTCAATGTCTTCATTGGCCAAAAATTAACAATGGAAAGCCTCTCCAAACGGACCAAAAATGGTAAAGAAGGTAGTACATTAAGCAATATTCCCCAAGTGCAATAATACTCCAATAAATATTAAAACGTGAAAAGAAATAGAAGAGCTTGTTTAGGAGAATTTTATTCAAACCTACAAAGGAAAACCCAAATAAAAGTACAAGGAAAATAATAACAAAACAAAGACACACCTAAATAAAAGAAAACAAACTAAAGGAAAATCCTAATAAAAATCGTAACAAAGAAAAAAAGGAGACGACTCACCGGCCCATACTTAAGATGGAAAATATTTTCCTTACTTAGGGGAAAATAACACCTAACAACTTTAAACACAAAAAAAAAAGATACAAACTCTTTCCACTCATCATGCTTCCTCATCAAACCTTTGGGAAAAGAGATTAAAGCTCAAAGCATATGGTAGGCATAGTGAATGTAGAAAGAAGGGAAGTTTTTTAAAAATGGAGGGTTCATGGAAAATAGTAGTTGCAATGAATGTGCGTGCATAACACTGCCTTCTATAACACTTAGACATACGATTCTAGTTTCCAACACAAAGATGTAAATTATGCCTAAACAGTGTGTGCACATTATAATCACCACTTATCCTTTTCAAAAGATTTGTCATACTAAAAACACCCCTTAAAACATAGCAATTCAGTTCTTAAAGATCGGATCAAGAAATGCATAATTTTCAATGCTCCTACAAACACTAAATTACCTATCTTAAATTGGGATGAGTGGTAGAATTCATCAACATCCTCCAAGGGTTTGATAGAATGAATCATTGATAAAGCCAGCTCCTTGAGGTATGTTAAACTCTACACATCATCATTTAGACCATTGTTTTCCAAGAATTGAGAGAAACCTAAGAAATTATGTGACATAGAGGGATTAAACTTATTAGCACACAAAGGAAAATTGAATACCTCCCTTTCCATATAGTGCAACAATGCCTCATATCCTCTCTCATTTCCTTAGGGATTCTTTTGTTCAAGTGTATCGGTCATTAAGGTATCTTCAACCAACGTGGCTAGTTGTGTTCTTGTAGAGCTCATTCATTGGGATGCTTCTTCATGCCATTTAATGGATTTATTTGAATTGGTAAAAAATAAAAAATAAAAAAAAGACTAATACTTCTGATGACGTCTTACTAAAAGTGTCAATCCGAGCTTGTAACCTTGCCAATCTATCATCATTGTAGCTCCCTTGAATTTGTGTCCATGGCCACATATGTGTTGGATTGTATGCCCTCTTAGACTAGGTTTCTGATGTAAAATCAAATATTTTAATAAAAGAATTTATTTTCAGAATTTGTTTGTGAATTTACTTTTTTTTTTTTTTTTGCACAATTTTCGTTTGGAATAGACCCATTGTGTTTAAATAAGTGATCCATGTGAATGGTGATCTTTCACAGTAAGGTATGGATCACGGGTTATTTAACACATAAACATTTGTTCTTAACCTATTGATGAGACTGGGAACCTCATCATGTTTAGGTTATTATGTTATGAATTCCAAATGGGGAATGGCTTACCTTTAGCCAGTGAGTAGTCCACTCACTTCATGACATAAGCGTATTTCGAATACGAAGGATAGGACCTGTAGTAGTGGTTTCTAAAAGTACTATATGATAGAAACCTAGACTACTACCGCTACAGCGTGGACTAGTACTCTACGACTTGAGTATGAGTTGGTGATCTGGCGAAGCTAGAAGCATATACTTTGATTTGCTATAGTTGAGGTTCTATCGTAGGGCCAATCTACTTGCATGTTGGGTATGTGTGACTAGTTAGTTAAGACAGACTTATACAAGATAGTTTCTGCACTATATCGCCCCTTGTGGTTGTCCGAATGGTCTAAAATGTCCAGGGCCCTGGGAAACATGACTTGGATGTTTGCTTTAGGGTAGCTCCCTTGGAAAGCGGAAACACTCCAGAAAGTCGTGGATCATTGGACTAGAAGCCTAAGGATGGTAGATGTCATTTAGAGGAGTGTTAGTACACTTCTTCCTCTGTAAATGTACGGCAATGTGTAGAGGGGTATTTTAGTCATTTCACCTGTAGGTCGGAGACTTTGCTAATGCAACATTGTCCTTGGGGTCAATATTTCCTTATGGTGATATTAGAAAATATTTAAAATGCAAAATACAACTATTTATATAGCAGGGGTATTTTGGTCATTTTAGCAGCCAAGGCGATGTGTCTTTTTGGTCCTCGAAATAGCCCGTAAGTCCTAACTAATTTTGGGTTGAGGAATTGGTCTCAGTTGAAGAGGATTTTATTTTATTTTATTTTATTCAGGAAGTCTAATTTATTTTTGGACTGGAATAAAATAAATAAATTAATTAAAATAGGAGTTGAGAGAAATTTAATTATCTAGTTTAATTGGTTAATTAATTATTCAGGGCCTAGGTCCAGTATGAATAATTAAGAAATTAACCTGGGCTTAAATTAGGGGAAATAATTAATGTTTAATTATTTATTGGGTTATTTATATAGGCCCAAGAAATAAATAATTAAAGATTAATTATTTTGGTTCATTTGGGCTCATTAATTATTTATTGGGTTATTTATGTAAGCCCAGGAAATAAATAATTAATGTTTATTATTTTGGGCCTTTTAGGTCCAAGAGAAATAATAAATATTTTTCTGGCCCAATAGCTTGGACCTTAGGGTTTTTTCCAGATACGGTTAAGAGGAGTTTAAGGTTAGGCCAAACTGATTCTCAGGATAACATCCGGGTGTTTTGAAATCCCAGGGATATGTTTATTAGATATTGAGAAACCTAGTTTTGGCTAACCAATAAAACTAGTGCCTCGTAGATGAAAACCCTAATCCTCCTAAGCCTAAGAGCCTCACGTGAAGAGAGACTCTAGGTGTGTCTCACGTCCCTTTCTCTCTTGCTCACTCATTTCACTTCTCTGGTTTCTTCTTGTTTCTTTGCTAATCAATAGCAAGAGAACCAAGAAGAATTGAGACCGTTCCTCCTCACCATAGTGTTCACCGACTAGAGGTTAGGCTGAGGAATATTCCGAGAGCTGGAAAGCTTGGCGTTGATGCAAACGAGGCGAAGTAGAAGGCTAGCGGGTGTTCAACCGGAAGCTTCTGCAAGTGGGCAAAGCGAGGCGATTCCAGTCGTTCAATCCGCTCCTACTCAACCTAGAAGGGTTAAGGAGTGCAAAGGTATGATCTTCACGCTTTCGTATGGCCTTTAAGGCTTGGTTTTATTTTTCTCTGTTTTTTTTTTTTTTTGTAACCAGTGCATGCTCCCTTGTTTTCGTCTCCCTCAATATGTCCCCATGATGATTGTCTATGATAATGAGTTTAACCTCGCACTCAAAGAAAAACAAAAATCAAATTGAAAATAAAAATAAAAAAAATAAAAAATAAATAAATAATTGAAAAATAAAGAAAAGAAAAACATAGGCATGAGATATATTCACAAACTACCTAAACACAAAAGTTTGTGGTATTTACAAGTAGAATATGAATGAAGCTAGTCAATTACATCACACAATTTTACAACCAATAAGATATATCACCCATTTGTAGAAAGAACATACATACATATTCACATATGATTATTATCTTGATGAATGATGTAGTTGAAGTACTTTAATATGTAATTTTGTTATTTTAGATTGATGTATTACTCGAAGCCTTGTATGGTTTTATTCAGTTTAGCTGTAAGTCCTGGTTATTTATTTACTTAGTTCACTACCAAGACCAGGTATACCTACTCGACGGGGCGACATCCGCAATCATTCGGGCCCTATGATTGTTGGGCGCTACAAAAAAGTTCTCCTCCTACAATCAAGGCTACCGACCAACCTTGAAGGGGAGAAGAGTGTAGTTTATCTAGAGGGAAGAAAGAGAGAGTGAGGGTTGGAGAATGAAAAGTAGGCAACTAGTTGGGGGGGAGGGGAAATAAGGGAATGAGATGGTTTTTTTTCTATGGTTTCGTGTATCAATGGCTTAGATGCACTTGTTTGAATTCAACATAACTTCAAAAGGTGATATTTAAAAGATCTTATTCAGAATCTTGGATCCTCTTGGTCAAAATGGTTCAGGTAGGCAAAATTGGTCTTAATCTAAGATTTTGACCAAGGCTTTTAATTGATTAAAAATCAAAGCTAGCTTTGCAATAGACTATCTTTGCTATAGAAAGGCTCAAATTCTCATTGTCAAAAGGGGTGTGAGGTATGCAAGTTCGCATAGATTCTTCAGCTTTGGTCTCCTATGTTCAAGGTGTTTCCGAGGTGCCACGAAAATATTATGAGCCTCTATGATTGCTAAAGATGTTTTGGTCTCGTTTTGAAGATATTTCTTTTTTTTTTTTTCTTTTTTGATAAAGATGTAAATGTATATATTGATCAAAGTGTAGGTACACAGGATCTTACTAGTTAATAGTAATACAACTATTAACTAGTTGTGATAGATAGAATCCTCAAAATGGGTCAAAAAATGAGTGTACAAGGTAAAAAGAACATAGTACACTTGTGTTTTGATCCTCTTCAAAGTTTCCTAACATTGACAGGTAAGTCCTTCAAAAAGTGCTTGATTGCGTGCCAGCTATATGTAGTAAACCGTGGCAGCCATTGCAGATACTTTAGCTTTGGCAAGCCACGATAATTCACGAGTTGCCCAATTGGAATACTTTTCTCGAGTTGTTAAAGTTCACACACTTGGGACTGCTTTTAACTACTACCCCAAGTGTGACTACTTGAGGATTACTCATATTGCTTTTGCGAATGACTTAATGTTGTTTGCTAAAGGTGACAGATCATCAGTATGCATCTTGCTGGGATGTCTGGAGAAACTAAAAAGATGCTCTGCCTAGAAATTAACAGGGACAAATCCAATATATACCTTGCTGGGTTGGGAATTTTGGACCAGAATAATATTCTGGATGACACTGGCTTTCCTATAGGTGGCTTCCCGTTTCTCTACCTAGGCTTTCCAATCATGGCAGGTTAAATAAAAGTTTCTTACTTTTGTCCTTTACTGGACAGGATTGGCTCTTATATTGGAAGATGGTCGGCACGGTCTTTATCATATGCAGGGCAAATGTAGTTGATCCAAACTGTCCTGCAAGGAGTTGATTGCTTTTGGCTTTCTGTACTTCCAACTCCAGTTATGGCTAACAATCAGTTGGATAGATTGGCCAGGGACTTCCTTTAGGACTCAAAGCATGCACTTGTGGCTTGGAGAGATATTTGCCTACCTAAGGAAGAAGGTGGCCTGGGACTTAGAAATGTGAACACTTGGAACGGAGCAATATTATCCCGAATCTTATGGGATATCCTAGTAGAGAAATAGTCACTTTAGGTTAAGGACCATTCTCCATTGTTCCAATGAATACTATCAATTAGGGATACCATTTTGGAAGGGGAAAGAGATGCAAATCGAGCAGCAATACTTTTGCAGTCTTGGGCAATAGGGACCACAGGATTCACTGCATAGGCATATAACTATCACAGACCATCACTGCCGAAGGTATATTAGGCCAAAACAATCTGCAAGTAGGGGCTCACACTAAAGCATTCATTCATGGTTTGGTTGTGTGGCAAGAGCCGGTTGAAAACTAAAGATGTTCTGGTGTTTCGGCCGGACGACATGTCATGTCCTTTATGCTACACACCCAGAGATAACTAGACACCTTTTTTTTAATTGTGTATTATCAAAACAAGTATGGACTTTTTACTCATCTCTACAAGGAAGCAAATTTTGTAGCGGGTAACTTATCAAATCATGCTTCTTCCATGAAGGAGACTGTATTTTTTTATTCATTTACTTCGTTGCCTAGGAAGATTCAAGGTGCATGTCAACTAAATTTGTTACGAATTCCTTCTATCAGATTGCACTATATTCATTTTAAGCAGAGGTGATGTATTTTGTTTAATTAATAAATTGTTAGGGGACTACCTAACCTCCCATATTTCAAGTTATCAGCAAACTTATCTTCACAAGAAGAAGAACAACAACAACAATACATGTCGTATGTCCCATATGCTAATATTGTTGGAAGTTTGATGTATGTTATAGTTTGCAATCATCTATAAATATAAATTGTGTAGTTAGTGTTGTTAGTTGCTACATAGCTGATCTAGGAAAAGAGTGCTAGCAAGCAATCAAATGGATCTTACAATATCTCAAAGGTACTATTAAATTGTGTTTGACATATGGTGTAAATTCCTCTTTTCAAGGAGGAGTTATAGGTTATGTAGATTCTAATTATGCTGTGGCATTGATGAAATGACGTTTACCACAAGATACATCTTCATTCTATTTGATAGTGTCAACAGTTGAAAGATTATCGTACAATCTGCCGTGGCACAATCTACAGCAAAAACTGAATATATGACACTCTATGAAGCAACCAAAGAAGTACTACAATTGAAAGGATTGATTTTTAGTTTATTTTTTGAGGCTTATCCAACAATATTTCGTAATACTCAAAGTGCTATACACTTTTGGAAAATCAAGTTCCTTTGGGGCTAATTTAACCCTCCACGGTTCAGTTTTAAGTTTAATTAACTATCAAAAGTAGTTTTAATTATTCCCTAATCTTCTAATTTTGTTTTATTTTTAGTTCATCTATAATTTTCTGCTTATGTTAGTTACTTGAGTTTGGTATTTTTAACAAAAAACTAAATATGTGGTCATCTATTTTCCTTAATCCTTTAGTTAAAATATGTTAAATAAAGAATAAGAATGTGGTTATAGATTTTTTTTTATTTTTAAAAAGAAGAGTTGTAAATTTAATTAATCGTAAAATAATATTCTTGATAAGGAATTACATTCATAAAGCTTTTTAAAAATATTACCTAATACTTTCAAATTTCAAAGTAGAGCCTTACGTAGATGTTTCGAAACCTCTGTCCAAGTGGGTTTGGATAGTACACAAAGACGTAAAAGGATGAGGGTTTGATACTTTCTACTAAGGAATAGAAATAAAATGATTTTTCTGGGCACATACCAAATAGAAGCAGCATGTACATTATTCAAACCACGTAACAACCATAATAGAGAAAGCATACATCAAATGGACATTAAACATGGCTGGACATCTTTATTTTATTTCTTGTCTCCGGCAAAATATCTTGAGTAACTTTAGAGAGATGAAAATTTCAGGCACACTTCTTAACGTCAAGCTGTGTGCAATGGGACCCTTTACAACACTTAGGACGGCCAGGACCAGAGACTTGTCCGAAGGGAGTACAAGTGTTTTAAGCACTCTCGGGTAGTTGAATTTTGGTGGTTATTAGCTCAATAGATGGAAGCATTTTCCTTGGCATTTCAAATTCAAGTAATTCATTTTATCCCTCGACCATATTATAAGCCTCCGAAACTATAAAATACCACTAATGTTAGTCATTAATTATAATACATACTACTTTCAGAAAAATATATCAACTAAAAAGGTGGGAGATCATTCAAATTTGATATTGAAGATAAGAAAAGAAAGAGAAAATTCACATACGAGCAAGTATACTCATCGTAAGTATAGCATACGAAATTACAAGTATCGATTCTCAAGGAAACTAGTACACCCAAATCACTTTTCATTCGTTGTTGAACCGACTCAATAAAGTGATAAAATAATAAAAAGGAAAAATAAGTAAATTACATAGATATCTCAAGGATGTAATTTCATGTAACTAGACAACTATCTTGAAAACACAATGTTAAATCACTTAGCATTTATCACAATCAATTGTCATCTTAGTATCACGACGGAAATTAAGTAAAATTCAATCGTTTTCCATATCATGAACTCACTTATGTAGATTCCACTTCTTTCCCAATATATAGAATCACTATCTCTTGATCAATTTAGCAGATTTTTCAATCACACTAAAATTGCCAAAAAAATTCATTAAATTCTTCATTCAATAATTACCCATATACTCTATTCGATAATAAACATCAAATCAGTCAATAACCCAAAGCTCTAGGTGAAATCAACCAATCGTTGATTATTTCAGTTCTTTAATGTTAACTTCGTTTCCCAAATCCATTAAGATCTAAGAAATATGAAATCAATGTAATGAACTCTTAACATCATTTCCCAAGTCAATTAAAAGAAAATGCATCAATAATCAATGAAAACAAGTAATCAAATACAAATGATAACAATTAAAACATTAAGCATATTATTGTTCTATAAAAGAAAAAAAAGAATAAAAGATAGAACTCATAGACATGACCTTCATCTTCTCTTGAAAACCTCCTTTGAACAATACTCCTTGAATGATAAATCTCCTCCTTTTTTGAGTGATTGGCAACTTTGCTCATTGGATTCACTCCTTTGTCTTATGTTCTTTTTTTTATAATCTTTATAAGCTCTTTTGATGCCAAAATTTGTTGCTTGAGAAGTCTTGGCCATTTAGAAATTGAAAAATACCAAAATCTTTTGGAAGATACCAAATTTGTACAAAAAATTTGCCACTGACAAACCGGACCTGGCGTCGGTTCACTTCGACCCACTTAGCGCTAGGTGCATTCTATATTTCTCTTAGACTTTACTCTATCCGTACTCTATTTTTCTAGAATGGACTTGGTGCCTAGCGTAGTTGCAAGACCTAACGCCAGGTACATGCTAGAAATTTTCACTTTTTTCTCAAAATCTAATCAATTCTGCACAAATTCTTCAAAAACACTTTCTACAAGCAAAATTTCAAATGGAAAGGAATATGCCTAGTTATTACATCAAAAGTATCTCAAATTAACCTCAAATAACTAGGAAAAGAATGATGAATTTAGCCCCTACACTTGAACTTTTACTTGTCCTCAAGGAAAACAGTTAAGTTAAGAAAATAGTCAAGACAACACAAGCTTTTGCACTTTCAAAATTTGAATTATAACAAGGATTACAACTTCCCTTCAAACACTAAATAGAACTTTTGCCATTCATTTAACCCTTTGAAAACAATCACAATTTGAAGCACTTGATAAGGCATACCAAAACCCTTGAAATTAATTTAATCTTGTTTATACCTTAGTTTAAGAAAATTATTTCACTCTTCAAGTAAAAACATAGATGACATGAATCATAGAAATCTAGCTATGTAACACCTCAAGCATTATAAATCCAAAAATTGCACAACTCAAGAAGTGATTTAAAGAAAACACTCCATTTTCTTTTCTCAAAATTTTCAAATAACTTAGGGAACTGATAGCCTCAAGTGTTTAGATTTCTCTTCCCACACCTTATTGGTCCCCTTTTAGCCATCACTCATCATTTTTTCATTATTTTTGCTCTCTTTTACTTTTGGGAATTAATAGCCTCAAGAATGTGGATTTTTCTTCACTATCCATATTAGCTCCCATAAACAAGCAATATTTTTTTTTTTTCACATTCAAAGAGGAAATAACAAACAACTCATTTTTCTCATTTTTCCACTCACAATTAGTTTTTTACCCATAATCTTTCCCCTCAAAGATTTTTTATCCTCACATTCCTTAAGTCAAGCAAAGTTTAAACTTATATTATAGGATTTAGCCAACAACTTTCCCCACATTCATCATAGTATCTATATTCAAACTCGATGAGTCAAATAATACTCAAACACTAATGCACAAACAAGATTAACCTAAATTCTCAAGTCTTATCATATCTCATCCAACAAACTATTTTATTGATAAAAATCCACCAAGTGAATGACAAAATTCATATCCCAAGTAAGAAAGATAATGACAACATTGCTAATGCAATGAAAATCACAGAAATTTTGATTTTTTGAAAAATGTTCAAAAGATTTGATCTAAAATTTTCAACAAAATTGTTTTATACTAAGAAAGCACCAAAATAATTGATAAAAGCTTGGACAAAGAATATTACCAAAACTACTCCCCTACACTTAAACTGGAAAGAATATTCCAAAACCACTCCCCTACACTTAAACTGGACAATGTCCTCTTTGGCCAAAAATTAACATAAGAAAGCCTCTCCAAAGGGGCCCAAACTGGTAAAGAAGGTAGAATGTTAAGCAATAATCTCAAAGTGCAAAAATACACCAATAAATATTAAAACGTGGAGAGAAAGGGAAGAGCTTGTTCAAGAGAATTTTATTCAAACCTACAAAAGAAAACCCAAATAAAAGCACAAGAAAAATAATAACAAAATAAAGACACACTTAAATAAAAGAAAACAAACTAAAGAAAAATACTAATAAAAATCATAACAAACCAAAAAAAGACACGACTCACTCCCCCGCACTTAAGATGGAAAATTTTTTCCTTATTTGGGAGAAATAACACCTAACAACTCTAAACACAAAAAAAGATACAAACTCTTTCCACTCATCATGCTTCCTCATCAAACCTTTTGGACAAGGGATTAAAGCTCAAAATAGATGATAGGCATGACGAATGTAGAAAGAAGGTAGGTTTTTGAAAAAGAGAGGGTTCATGGAAAATAGTAGTTGCAATGAATGTACGTGCATGACCCCGCCTTCCGAAACACTTAGACATACAAATCTAGTTTCCAACACAAAGAAGTTAATTATGCCTAAATAGTGTGTGCACATTATAATCACCACTAATCCTTTCAAAAGATTTGTCGTACTGAAAACACCCCTTAAAACTTAGCAATTGAGTTCTTAAAGATGGGATCAAGAAATGCATAATTTTCAATGCTTCTACAAACACTAAGTTACCTATCTGAAATTGGGATGAGTGGTAGAATTCGTCAACATCCTCCAAGGGTTTGATAGAATGAATCATTGATAAATCCAACTCCTTGAGGTATGTTAAACTCTACACATCATCATTTGGACCATTGTTTTCCAAGAATTGAGAGAAACCTAAGAAATTATGTGAAATAGAGAGATTAGAATTATTAGCACACAGAGGAGAATTGAATACCTCCCTTTTCCATATAGTGCAACTATGCCTCATATCCTCTCTCCTTTCCTTAGGGATTATCTTGTTCAAGTGTATGGGTCATTAAGGTATCTTCAACCAACATGGCTAGTTGTGTTCTTGTAGAGCTCATTCATTGGGATGCTTCTTCATGCCACTTAATGGATGAATTTGAATTGGTAATAAAAAAATAGACTAATACTTCTGATGACGTCTTACTAAAATTGTCAACCCGATCTTGTAACCTTGCCAATCTATTATCATTGTAGCTCCCTTGAATTTGTGTCCATGGCCATATGTGTCCCCATGTTGATTATCTATGATAATGAGTTTAACCTCGCATTCAAAGAAAAACAAAAATCACATTGAAAATAAAAATAATAAAACGAAAAGAAAAAACAAAAATTAGAAAAATGAAAGAAAGGAAAAAAACATGCATGAGATATGTTCACAAAATATCTAAACACAAAGTTAGTAGTATTTACAAGTAGAATATGAACGAAGCTAGTCAGTCACATCACACAATGTTACAACCACCAAGATATAGCACCCATTTACACAAAGAAAATACATACATATTCATAGATGGTTATTGTCTTGATGAATGATGTAGTTGAAGTACTTTAAGATGTAATTTTGTTATACTAGAAGCCTTGTAAGGTTTTATTCAGTTTCTCTATAAGTCCCAGTTATTTATTTACTTAGTTCACTACAAAGACCCAGTATGCCTACACGACGGGGCGGCATACGCAGTCATTCGGGCCCTATGATTGTTAGGAAGTACAGAAAAGTTCTCTTCTTGCAACTAAGGCTGCCGACCAGCCTTGAATGGGAGAAAGTGTGGTTTCTCTAAAGGGAAGAGAGAGATTGTGTGGGTTGGAGAGAGAAAAGTAGGCAGCCAGTTAGGGGGAGGGGAGCTGAGAGAATGAAATGGTTTTTCTCTAGGGTTCCTGGTAGCAATAGTTTAGATGCACTTACTTGAATTCAACATAACTTCAAAAGGTGGGATTTAAAGGATCTTATTTGGAATCTTGGATCCTCTTGGTCAAAACAGATCAAGTAGGCAAAATTGGTCTTAATTGAAGATTTTGACCAAGGATTTTAATTGATTAAAAATCCAACGTAGCTTAGCAATAAACTATCTTTGCTAAAGAAGGGCTCAAAATCTCATTATCAAAAGGGGTGTGAGGTATGCAAGTTCACGCGGATTCCTCGGTTTTGGTCTCCTATGTTCAAGGTGTTCCCGAGGTGCCATGGAAATATTATGAGCCTCTGTGATTGCTAAAGATGTTTTGGTCTCATTTTGAGGATATTTCTTTTACTCATCTCTACAGGGAAGCAAATTTTGTAGCTGATTGCTTAGCAAATCATGCTTCTTCCACGCAGGAGACTGTATTTTTTTATTCAATCACTTTGTTGCCTAGGTAGATTCAAGGTGCATGTCGACTAAATTCTTTACAAATTCCTTCTGTCAAATTGCACTATATTCATTCTAAGCAGAGGTAGTTCTTTGCCTCTTTGATGTCTTTTGTTTAATTAATAAATAGGTAGGGGACTGCCTAACCTCCCATATTTCAAGTTATTAGCAAACTCATCTTCACAAGAAGAAGAACAAGAACAATACAAGTCCTATGTCCCATATGCTAATATTGCTGTAGTTTGATGTATGTCCCACATGTCCTGTGTCCTATATAGTTTGCAAATTTTATAAACCCAAATTTGACCCATGATGTTTTTTTTTTTTTTTGCGTCATTACTTGGGAATAATATTATTAAAATTTGGATTTCATTGATTTAACCCTATTTATGTGTCTATTTGTAAATATTTATATATGTTCTTTATGTAAATAGATGTTATATCTTGTTGTGTGTATGATTTATGCATTAATGTGCTAATTGTTGCATTTCATGTACTAATTGTACTTACTTGACTATTTGTAACTTCTAAAACCTTTATTTCTTATTTCCTTTTCAGGATTAATTCTTAGTTTATGACCCGATGAATCACAGAAGACATAGTGAACCTTGATCTAGAGATTGAGAGAATTTTAACCCGGATTCAAAAGGAACATAGATAAAGGGTTGAGTAATTGAGTTCAACAGGAGAGATGGAAATTAACCAAAACAGCAATAGTAGTAATAGTGGCAATAATAGAAGGACTATAAGTGATTTTGCTAAACTTGCAATCTTAAGTATAGATTCAAGTATTACTAGACCAAGGTTAGAAGCCAATAACTTTGAGATAAAACCTAATTTTATCCAAATGGTCCAAAATATGGTCTAATTTGATGGTTACCTAATGAAAAGTCTAATGTCCATTTTACTAGATTTTTAGAGATCCCCAATACTATAAAGACGAATAGTATGTCGGAATATGCTATAAAACTGAGACTATTTTCTTTTTCCTGTAGGGATAGAGCTAAATCTTGATTAAAATACTTTCTAGTAGGATCTATCACTACTCAGATTAGGTTAGCTAAAAAATTCTTGGCCAAATATTTCCTCCAGCTAGAATAGCAAAGCTTAGAATTGACTTTTTTTCCTTCCAACAATTGGAAGCCAAATGTCGATATGAGTGTTGAGAAAGAAGGAAGGAGATGCTTAGAAAATGTCCTCACCATGGGCTTGAATTGGGAATGCCAATGCAGACTTTTCATAGTGGATTGAACTTTTTCTTGAAACAATTAATTGATGCATTCATTGGAGGTACTACAAGCTCTAAGACCCCAGAGAAGTTGCATGGTTTGGTTGAGAATATTGCCATGAATGATTACACATGAGGCAATCCAAGGCCTACGGCTTATGTACAAGGAGTTCACAAAGTTGATACTATAGTCGCCTTAGAATCTAAGGTTAAGGCACTCACACGAAAGATAGAGCAAATGGTAGCTCCTTCTCATGGGCAAGTTATGAATATCAGTTGTGATTTTTGTTGGGAAGGGCATCCCAACCAAGAGTGCCAAAGCATGGATTCATCTCAAGAGTCCTTAGAGCAAGCTGCTTTTACAGGGAATGGGAAATAAGGTAATAATCTTTAGAGTACTACTTATAACCCTGGTTGGAGGAACTATCTTAATTTCTATTAGACTAATCAAGCCCAATCTAGGCACAACCCCTCAAACTTTAGTGGAAACCAAAGGACCCAAACTTCTTTACCTTATAATGTGCCACTATTAAAGCTGTCATTGGAGGTATTGGTAAACAAAATGGTAAGTTCAATGGAAGCCATTTCCAAGGAGGTGATGCGGTGACCAGAAATTTGGAGAAATCAATGCACAGCCTAGAGACTCAAATTGGTCAACTAGCGAAGCTTCTCAGAAATTGTTAGGCTAAATCTCTACATAGAAATATAGAGAATAACCTATGAGAGCAAGATCATGGAAAAAGATGAAGTTTAATTGCATTCGTATTTTAATTTGGAAAATCTTTAATTTTGTTTGTCTAAGTTTATTTTTACTTATTTCATTTTTAGAACACATGCATTAATTTCATTCGTGATTGATTGTTTCCATTCATTTATTATTAAATAAGAAAAACATTTTTGAACCTAACAAAGCTGATCGGGTACCAATCTAAGCATTTGGGCTCGACATTGGGTTACTTTAGGGTTCCGAGTTACAAATCCTAGTATCGACCAGGCGCCAATCGAAATGCTCTAACTCGATGTTGAGTTCTATTAGGATTCTGACTATTAAAATGCCAAATCAGCTTCTTCTTTTTTTCAAAATTCTTCGTCGCTCTCGATTTTTTCTCTCAGCTCATCACTGGCTTTTCATACCCAATCATCACTGGCTTGATTTTAACTATCAAAACCAATATCTCACCATCAAATCTTCAGTTTTTCATTGATTTATCGATTAAATCTTCCAAAATCTCATTTTTTTTTCTTAACCAAACTACCCTCCAAATACCCTTTAAAATTGTGAGTTTTCTTCAAGGAAATTACCCAAAGTGTTCGCCGTACATAGTAGAACAAAGTGGTATGATTTTTCTTTCACTTTTACGATTTTATTTTTTTCATGAAATTCTTGATATTTTTTTATTTATTTTTAGCCAAAATTCTATTAAATTTTTTACTTGATTTGAATACATTGAGTTTGTGAATTACTTATGAGGGGAATAGCATGGGTTTAATATCTAGTAAAGTTATTTGTTTGAGCATAATTCATATTTCGATCTTTTTACGGCTATTTTGGCAAATTTCTATTGATACTAGTATCACTCTTGCAAAGTGAAATTCTTCATGATAGGGATAATATGCATTGCATGAATTTTTGCACATTATTGTGGAATCCTATTGTTCATGACATTGATATATTCTCCATGGATAAGAGTTAGATGGCAATCAGAGTGATCCCACTCCACATTGTTAGCATTCTACCATCCTGCATTGGGAATTCATGTTAAAATTTGGTTTAGATTATGGACGTGTGTTTTATTTTTAGGCATTTTGAGGTGTTTGGGATTTGTTAAAATTAAATTGGTGTTGGGAATTTTACAGTTGTTTGTTAGTGAACTTGGTTGAAGTATTCTTATCATGTATTCACAAAGGTGAATTGGTATATGTTTTAAGAGGTCTTGAGCCTCGTCTTCTTCTACTCTTTCCTTTAAGCCATTTCCTATGCAACTGCATAGTTCATTGAGCCTACTTGTCAGATTTGGTACCAAAGCCATGCCAATAACAAAATTATAGTTGAGAAGACTTTTAAGCCATCTCTTGATAATTCTCTTCAGTTGTCTACTATGTTTAGAAGGCTAGATTAGGAGGCTATTATTGGACTTTTGGGGATATACTGTCCAGTGTTGGTTAAAGAGTTATATTAATTTTTATTAACACTGCACAGGTCAAAGAAGCAGAACTTGCCACATAAGATCGAACAGATCCGCTAGGTTGATTCAAGCATAAAAAAAAAAGCAATATACAGGCGGTTTATCCCTATTGACTGATCAAGTGAAGTAACAGCAGGCTTGGAATCATAGGCAAAAATCAAAAAGGCCTTGAACATCTCGGCAAGGAGGCCTTGATATTATTAAGGTTGATTACGAAGGTTGATGTCTTTTCTCCATTTTTTCCTTATTTGTTTGCAAGAACTTGATTTTGGCTTAGGTGAAGGCAAAATTGTAGTCTTTTAAATCTCCTTTCACCACCTACATTTTTTCCTCTTATTTTACCTCTACTATTTTTTCACTTCTCTCCTTTTTATTTGTCTCTTATTTCTTTTTCTTTCAAATTTGAAGAGGCCAATCTACTTTTATCTCCTTCTCCTTTCTCTTTCTCAATTTTATCCCCATTTTCTTCTTTTATTTTCCCATCATTTTCTTTTCTCTAAATCCTCATTCCCTCATTTTTCTCTCTCATTTTCGTCTCCTTCTACCTCTAAATATTTTAATCTTTCAAAACACCACTAGGTGATAATAGAAGTAAAATGAACTTCTATCCTTCCTATTTCAAAGTATTGGTATTTTCCCTCCCCTAGTGGATTACATCTCTATCAAACATCCAAGGTCTCCCCAATAAAATATGCCCAACATGCATGGGATGTATATCACCCAACACTTCATCTCGGTACCCCATTTATCAAATCCAATCTTAGCTTGCTTTTTCACCTTTATTTCTTCACAGTTATCCAACCAATAGAGCTTGTAGGGATTTGGGTGTTTCAAAGTTTCTAACTCCAATTTCTCCATCAATATAGTAGTAATCAAATTTTTATGACTTCTCCTATCAATAAGCACGCTACATGGTTTTTCCTTGATAAGACACGTTGAAAAGAAAACATTATTCTTTTGCATTTTATCTCCTTCTTCACCAACACAAGCATACTTAACTCTCCTTGCCTCTCTAATCAATAGAAAAGTTAGCCCATTTATCATCCCGCTTTTACTATCTACTCCAACCCCTCCAATTTCCTCTTTCCTCACATTTCCTGATTGATTAAACAGAGGATTGGCATAAATATTTTACTTGGGTTTTACTCTCTTTTAGGATTATTTCACAAGTTCTAGAACTTGTATCTCAATATGCACATATTTTCCTTTACAACCTTGTACCTTATAAAATCTCTTTTGTGCTAACTTGTTGGGATAAGTTACTTCGGTGTGTCAATGGTTACTATTTCCACCCCCTTTGCATCTTATCCTTCTTCTATTGTTGCTCATTAGGATAATTGTAAAAATATGGCCTTTTCCCAGCAATTAGAGCAATCATACTCCCTCTTCTTTCGCACATAATCCTTCGTTTTTTTGCACTCCTCTACTGAGGACTTTCTACCACAAAAACTCCATCACTCTCATAATCTTTATACCTATAACTTCCCATTCTATTTCTACCATCTCCGTAACACCCCCACTAATACCTGACTCGATTAGATCGGGGGATGTAGCCCAGTCCTTAGGACCATTAGTTTTTATAACTAGGTGAAACAGAAAACGTAGTAAACTTAGCTCAAAATACATTACATCAAAACTTAACACAAGGCCTCAAGAATAATTTAAAGTGCACAAATCCACAATCCTTGACTCAAATAAAATAACATCTAGTGGACAAATAGCCTCTTAAACCCAAATATTTAAATGAACAAGGCAAACTTGAATAGCACTTGTCTCTAATAGTTTCCTACCCTAGCTCTTGTACCTCCTGAAATATGATAAAGAAAACTGTGTGAGAAAAAAAAATTCTCAATAAGTTATGTGTGTGCTCTTGTCTGAATTGAAATAGATTTAATGAATGCACTTTGAAACTAATAATCAAACATTGATTGCAAGTCAAACATTTTTCGTAAACCATGTGAGTGGTATATCATAGTAAGAAGTATAGTACAAAAACACTCAAAATAAATAGGCTATGAAACTCTGCATCATGACAACCATTGTGAAACCCTGCATCACAGTGTAGTGGGTGTACAACCTCCTAGATAAGATACTACTCCATCTCTTAGTCTAACTTATCATATGTCCACCTCGGAATAACATCCCACTTGGACTGAAATGCTAACTCAGGCTGACCGAACTTACTAGGATTGTCATCTATTCCAAATAGAGTTCATCTCTCAGAATATTTCCAATACACTATGATCATGCAAGCAAGGATGTTAAATAATTTTTGGTAAAATCGTTTTAGAAATAGAAGGTGATTTTCCAATAAAATCTTTGTTTGTATAAAACATTTTGATGAGAAATAGTCAAGCTTGCATTCCAAACAATCACATCATTGAGCCAATATTCCTTTTCCAAATGACTTGCAATTAAGAGTTTTGGTATCAAATATCGGATGCAAAGAATTACTTGTCCAAATTATTCAAACACCTGGGCAAGTGAATTGCTCCTGTTCTCTAGTCCCTCTCCCTTCTAAACAAAAAAAATTATAAATTCTCAATCAAACACTACCCTATTAGACATAATATTGCATCCGAAATTCTACTTCTTCATTTTCACCTAAGCATGAAAGGTATTTGATTCTACTCCCAAGATTCTTTCTTTTTTACCCATACTACATATCAGAGATTCCAACAAAGCAAATATTCAACTAACAAGAAGATATTATGTACTAAATAAATAATATTGTAGATAACAAATACGATAAATAGTAATATGTGCTAAATTATATAATAACAGCTATAATTTAAACATAGAAATGAGATAAAAGTAATAATGACATTATATATTAAAATATTAGTTTATAAAAAGAATAATATTAAGATCATATTATACCATCCAAACATCATTGCAATAAATTAATCACAAACAAAACAGATAAATATATGAATAACTTAACTACAATACAATAGGGCTATGTTATCATATATTATATTAATTTAATAACAACATATTATTGCAATATAAGTTGTTATAATATAATATGATGCTAAAATTATCCTATGATAATAATTTTAATAATAATAATTAATAAATGATAAATGATGACAATGATGATGATATATTGCAAATGTTAACAATAATAGATAATAATATTGTTACTAAAATAATAATAATAATCATAATAATATAGCAGCAAATACTAATTTTAAATAATAACTTTTATATCCAAATCATAATAACAGCAAATAATGACTACAATAATTATAATAATAACCAACATTATATTAACAGTAAATAACAAGTAATATTTATAGTAGTAGACAATAAACAAATAACTTCTAAATCAATTACAAGATATTTAGTCATTAATGCGATGATAAGTTAATAGAAGATAATAATTTTTAGTACACTAATTCAGAGAATACTAATTATTTCAATAAATCCGTTAATGAATAAATAAATAATTAATTAGTTAATTGAGTAGATAAATCCATAGTCAAAGCATTATAGCTATTAAGCGTCAAGAACTTTATAATAAAAAATCATAATTCACATGCTATATGCGAAGAGCATCATTAAACACAATACTAAAGCCCACTTCTGCAATTAAGCAATTCATACAAATATCGTGCGTCATCAAATCCCTCAATGCGTGCTACCGTAAGGCCTTAGTATTACTCACAATCGAACAGCAACTATCTACTCAAACAATAATATACAAGAGTACTATTGGAAGAAGAGAGAGAAAAGAGGTAGATAGAGAAGCTCTCAACTCCCTTGAGTCCTCTTTCTGACTCTCATCTCCATTGCTGCCAATGATAGGTCTTCAAGCTGCACTGTTATTGCATGTTCTTCCTTCTGGTTAGTTCCGTATGTGATTTGTGGGGTGTTCTGTATGTGATTTGTGGGGTGCGGTTTAGCATCTGTAGTTGTGTCCGGTATACCTAGACATTTCTGACCTACATGTATGAGTCGGTTCTTGGAGCCTGGTTGTCCATGGGTACTGCTGCACTAGGGTTTCCTCTTAGGTTTTCTGCCCTTCATGCTTCTACCTGTTTCTAACTGATTTCCTAATCTTAAAGTCTTCTACACTTCCCTGGGTTTTCTTGTCGACCTTGGTCTGTTTGTCTATCAAATTCTGTTAGCTTCTGTATTTAGTTCATTTAGATGTAAGGGCGTGAATCTTTTTCCTGTCCAGAGGCTAGGTACCATATTGAGTCGACAGTTCTCCTGCTCCAGGTGCCCATCCTTATATTCCTAGCTTCAGAGTTTGTTTTCTCCGATCAGTTTTTACCATCTTCTCTATTCGAAAACCAGTTTGAATGCTGATGAAATCCGTATCGGTCTTCAATATTCCTTCTGTGCTAAGCTCTAATTTAGAATTTCACTCTGCTAGTATCTAACTGCCCCAGCTAATTTTTAGTCTTCTACTCCTCATATCCCAAGAAGTCTCCTACCTACTCCAACCCCGCATGCGGTCTTTCTTCTACCTACTCCAACAGAGAGCTGAACCCGTCTGCTGTGCTGTCTGATGGCCTAGACCTAATGGTCCAAACCAGAGGCAGGAAAAAACTGACATCTTCTGGGGTGGTGTCGTCTTCCACACCCCAGAAATTCCTACCTTCTCCCTAGGTTGAATCTCGTTTTCCTACTGCCCCTGCAGTGATCATGACCAATCTACACCCGACATCACTAACCTTACCCGAGACATCTCTGGTCCCTAACCCCAGTCCGCCTCAATCTCCCTCTCTCATTATTGAGTTGCCTCATTTGCAACCACCAGAACCTATCCTAGTGTCCTCCTTTGTGGGCCATGATGTTGGGAGCATTCCCCCTCCAGCTTCACCGAATCATTCTAACCCCCATGGTCCATGTGTAGGGAACTCTAACCCATCACAGACAATGTCTCCTATCAATCCGGTGGGGAACATTTCACCCTCTCATCTCAAGCCTCTTCCCCATCCCAATCAACCGAACACCAATAAAAATTCTCAGTCTTGGGCTAGTATTGTGAAAGGGAACCGGGTACAGCAAAATGGACTTAAACTCAGTCACATGCCTAGCTCGAGTAAGGTCATTGAAATTGAAGCTTTGGACTTAGCAGATGCTGAGGAAAAGCTGGGTTTCTGCCTCGTGGGAATGTTTGCTGGCAGATTCCCTGGTATGAAAGCAATCATTGACCTTATCAAGCAATGGGGTATTCAAACCAAGGTGCATAATCATGCTTCAGGGTGGCTGATTTTCAGATTCAAAACGGAAGATGATAGGCAAAAGGTTCTTCGAGGAGGACCCTATGCTGTGTTTGGACGTTCACTGATGCTCAAGATGATGGCTTCGGACTTTGATTTCTCTCTTGATGATGTGAGCATAATGCCCATATGGGTAACATTTCCAGCCTTGCCACTTAGTTTCTGGAATATGAAAGCCCTAAGTAAGATTGCCTCTGCTATTGGAATTCTAGTGATGACAGACATGCTAACTGCAAATTTTGATCATGTGTCATATGCTCGAGTCCTTGTTGAAGTGGATGTGTCCAAGCCTCTAGTGAAGCTGGTGCCAATTCGTTTACCATCTGGTAAAATCAAACAGCAGGTAGTCAGATTTAAATTTGAACCTGCCTATTGTAGCTTCTGTTGTAAATTTGGTCATGTCACGGATGCATGCATGGGGGAAAAAATGAAAACAAAGGAACAAAATCTGGCCCCCAAGACTAACGGCTCTGCATTTAGGTAGAAGAAAAAGAAAAAAAAATCGGAAAAGGTATGTGTCGGCACCTGTGGGACAGGAAAACCCTCTGCGTTCTCCATCACCTGAAGTAGTAAGGAATTCTTCCAATGATAGAGGGAAACAACCAGATAATTGTTTGGAACAAAATAATTCCGGGGATGGTCACATGGGGAAAAATGCCAAAAATGATACACTTGGACAGAGTAAATCTGCTGTATGTGATGCACCTTCCTCATCTATTGGACCAAGTAGAGAGACATGGGATAGAAGGGGTAGGTCCAAGGTTAGACGTGGGGGACACCAACATTGGAGATCAAAATCTCAGCAGTATGTTCACTTAACAAAGAGAATTTCTACCTCTCCCTCTAGGCCTGATGATTGTGTCAATGAAGCTCAAAAGGAAATAAGGGATCTTTGGGAAAGCCACTTGTCCGGACAACAAGACCTATCTGCCCGGTAGGGAAGGAAAATGCACGAAGCAATAGTGACTTGTTTGGGGCCCAATGGGCACCAAATAATCCCTAATGAGAGTAGCTTGCTGGAATATTAAAGGGTTCAATAAGACCCTCAAGCACTATGGTGTTCAGAAATTCATTTCTAAACACTGTATCAATGTTATTGGATTACTAGAAACTAAGCTCACTTCTATTGGGCTACACAACATTTACAAACCAAGTTCCCTAATTGGTCGACTATCCATAATTTGGATGAAGCTGAAGGTGGGAGAATTGTCATCTTATGGAATGGTGCAAAGGTGGATGTCCATTTAATCCACTGCTCGCCTCAGGCTATCACTTTGATCATAACCTGTAAGATTACTCATGCTATATACTTCTTCACTTTCATTTATGCTTATAATTCTGTATTAGCTTGTAGGAGCTTATGGGATGATATCCAGTCACTATCGTCTTCTATGTCGGAGGCATGGATCCTTCTTGGAGATTTTAATTCCTATCTGCATGTAGATGATAAACTTGGCGGTTCACAACCTTCTTCATATGAAATTAGGGATTTTGCGACATTATGTGATGAAACTGGTTTGGAAGACCTACCCTACGTCGGACCGAGATTCTCTTGGACAAATTCTAGGGTGTGGTCCAAACTAGATAGAGTAATGGGTAATGAGGCATGGTTTCAGTCTTCTACCCAGGCATCAGTGGAATTTTTACCTATTTGCTGCATTTCTGATCATAGTCCGGCTATTTGGTCAGTGGTTGAGAACAATGTGGGAGCTGTTCGTCCTTTCAGATTCCTCAATCTTTGGACCGACCATGACTCTTTCCAGAATATTGTGCAACAGGTTTGGGAACAAACATACGTGGGTTTTCACCAGTTCACCCTCTGTCGTCGTTTGAAAATGCTGAAGCGTGACTTGCGGAAGCTAAACCATATGGAATTCTCTCATCTGTCTAACCGTGTTGAACATGCAAACCAGGCGGTTGTCAATGCCCAACAGCTTCTACTTGCCAATCCTGTGGATCATAACCTTATGGTACATTTCAAGGATTGTAAAATTTCGGCAATGCGTATCGCGGAGGCAGAAATGAAGTTCTACCAGCAACTTGCTAAGGGTAGGTATGTGGCTCATGCTGATAAAAACACTCGTTACTTTTTCAACATTTTCGGACGAAACAAAAGCGGAGCTTCATTGCATCAATTCGGAAGGATGATGGCAACATGACTGATAGCCCAAAAGATCTTGCTGATGAATTTGTGGGTTACTTTCGAAAGACTCTTGGAACAAAGATAAACTACCAGGAAATCAATGTGGACTATGTAAGAGCTGGGCCAATGGTTCCTCATGACATGAAAGTGGACTTGGTTAGGGATGTCAACATACAGGATATCAAGTTAGCCCTATGGGACATTGGTGATTGTAAAGCCCACGGCCACGATGGCTACTCGACATTGTTTTTCAAGAAAGCTTGGGGTACGGTTGGCCGAGCCTTTTTGATGCTTGTATCGGAATTCTTCACTTACGGGAAAATTCTTAAGCAGATTAACCATTCTATTATCACCACGATTCCGAAATTCGATCATGCTGAGAGGGTATGTGACTATAGACCCATATCTTGCTTGTAACGTGACCTACAAGATTATATCTAAGATCCTGGCTGACGAGACTTAAAGCTGGTTGTACCACACACGGTAGACACTTCCCAATCTGCTTTCATTCAAGACAGGACTCATGACGGACAACATCTTGATGGTCCGGGAACTCATGCGTATGTATAGTAGAAGAAGAGTGTCTCCTCGATGCACAATAAAGGTGGACCTACGTAAGGCTTATGACTACGTTAATTGGGTTTTTTACTTGGATCTACTCCATGAGCTTGGGTTCCCTCCTCTCTTTGTGAACTGGATTGAGCAATGTGTCACGACTACTTCTTTCTCTCTTGCTATCAATGGGACTGTCCATGGTTTCTTTACCAGTGCAAAGGGTCTACGCCAAGGTGATTCGATATCCCCCATTTTGTTTGTTATTTGCTTAGAATATTTCTCGCGGGTGGTCAAAATGCACACACTTGGAACATTATTCAATTATCATCCCAAGTGTAAGAAGTTAAAGATTACTCACCTTGCTTTTGTGGATGACCTTATGCTGTTTGCTAGGGGTGACTTGCTCTTCTATTCGCATTCTCCTTGATTGCCTTGATGAATTTAAAAGATGTTCGGGTCTTGAAATCAATAAGGACAAATCCGGTATCTATACGGCCGGGATTAGTATGAATGAGCGGGAGAATATTCGTGATACTACTTGGAATCCCCATTGGGGAATTTCCATTTCGATACCTTGGCCTACCAATCATGAATGGCGAGGATTAGGCTTACTTACTACAAACCATTACTTGATCGTATTGGCTCGTACATTGGACGTTGGTCTGCTCGGTCACTCTCTTATCTTTGGCCGCCTCCAAGCGATCCAATCCGTTCTCCAAGGTGTTGAGTGCTTACGGTTATCTATTCTCCCTACACCATCTGCGATCATATGTCAGTTGGATAGGATGGCTAGGGATTTCTTGTGGGATTCAAAGAAATCTATGGTTGCTTGGAAGAATATCTGTCTTCCAAAAATTGAGGGCGGACTGGGATTGCGAAACTTGCACACTTGGAATGAAGCACTACTGACCAGAATCATTTGGGACATCCAAGCGGAGAAACAATCAATGTGGGTCAAATGGGTGAACCACTTCTATTTGAAGGACAGATCGGTTTGGGAGTATGATCATCACGAGGAATTCTCACCATTGTTTCGCAGGTTGTTAACAATTAGGGATATGATTATGGAGCGCGAACTGGATATTCAAGCTGCGGTTGATCTTCTTCATTCTTGGGCTCTGAGCAATAACTCCTTCACTTGTCTTGCGTATGACTATCTTTGTTCAAGTGCACGGACTGTGTATTAGGCTAATACCATATGGAAGCAAGGACTAACTCCCAAACACTCATTCATCCTTTGGTTGTGTGCTAAGGGTAGACTGAAGACTAAGGATACATTTGTGTTCAGGATGGACGACTTATCTTGTCCTCTACGTAAGGTATATCTGGAAACGACTAATCATCTGTTCTTCAGATGCTCAATTTCTGTAGCAATTTGGAAGGAAGTGAAACGGTGGCTTCGTCTACCATTCAGTTTGAACTCGGCCAAGTCTTGTCTCAAGTGGTATAAGCGTGGCAATCGTAGTACGTCATGGTTCAGTAAGGCTAGATCCACTGCTTTGGCAACAACTTTCTACTACATCTGGTGTGCTTGTAATAAAGCCATTTTTGAGGATGCGGTTTGCCAACCGTCGCAGATTATAAAGAAAATTAAAACACATGTGTACACTGTTACTTTTAACTTGTACCCTGGTGTCCTGCAAACCTTTGAATCTTCTTTTTTTTAGTACCACTAGCTGACAGTCTCCTTGACTGTCAACTAGTAACCCATGTAAATTTCTCTTATATATTAATATATTTACATTTACATCAAAAAAAAAATAATATACAAGAGTATAAGGCTTACAAACAAAATGTGGTCGCGGGTTCTTGGATGAATAAGAGTGGTCTTGGCCAACTCTAAGGAGATCCAACTTTGCCTTTTCTTTTTTTTTATCACAATGTAAAATATTTTTTATTGATCAAAAAGAATTTACATGAATGTTTACTAGTTTATAGTCAAGGTGACTATTAACTAGTAGAGGGGAACACCAGTTTCCAAACTAGTCAGAATATTAGGGTACAATGTAAAAATAACAGTGTACACATGTGTTTTTATCTTTTTCGTAACTTCCAATGGTTGGCACACCGTTCCCTCAAATAACACCTTATTTCGTGCAGTCCAAACGTAGTAGAACGTGGTAGCCATAGCAGTAGCCTTAGCCTTTGCTATCTAGGATGAGCCACGGTTTGCATGCTTGTACCACCTAAGACAAGACCGCACCGTATTCATTGTTTGTGGCAAACCCATCTATAGTGTAATTTTCGTCCTGATGGATGCAGACACTGGGCAGTCGAAAAATAAATGATTAGTCGTTTCCATATGTGCTTTACACAAAGGACAAGTTAAGTCATCCAAGCGGAACACAAGAGTATCCTTTGTCTTCAAACGCCCCCTAGCACACAGCCAAACCATGAATGAGTGCTTGGGGGTAGGTCCCTGCTTCCAAATAGTTTTTGCCCGGAAAACCTTCGAGGAAGGTAATTGAAGGTAGTCGTAAGCCAAAGAAGTGAAGGAGGAGGTAGATGTAGCCTAACTATGTAGAAGTACAGACGCAGAGAGGGGACCATTTTCTCGCTCAAGTATCAGGTCTCGAATTCCTAGCACTTTACGAAATAATGGAGAATGGTCTTTATGGTGCTCAATCTCCCAAATAGATTTGCCCTTTATGTAGTAGTGATCTAACCACTGGACCCACAAGGATTGTTTCTAAGATTGTATGTCCCAAATGATTCTTGTTAAGAACACCGCGTTCCAAGTTTGGAGATGATGCAAGCCAAGCCCCCCGGTAGTCTTGGGTAGACAGATATCCTTCCAGGCAACTAATGACCTTTTGGAGTCCCATAAAAAATCACGAGCCATCCTATCCAGCTGAGAGATCACTGCAGCCGAAATGGGGAGAATAGACAGCCAGAAATATTCCACATCTTAAAGGACAGTTTGGATTAGTTGTAGGCGTCCAGCATAAGAAAGTGAACGCACATGCCAACGGCCAATGTAAGAGCCAATTCTGTCAAGCAAAGGTCTGTAGAGAGACAGACAAATTTTGCGATGCATGATAGGTAGGCCAAGGTAGCAAAAAGGAAATCCCCAATAGGTATCCCTGTATCAGCCAAAAGACCCTCCTGGTCCGTGTTACAAATACCAGCCGTATAGATATTGGACTTGCCCCTGTTGATTTGATGACCCGAACACCTATGGAATTCGTCCAGGCAGTCCATAACGATTCGAACAGATGGACGATCACCCCTTGCAAACAGCATAAGATCATCTGCAAATGAAAGGTGAGTAATTCTCAAGGCCTCACATTTGGGATGATAGCGGAACAAAATCCCAAGTGTACGTACTTTGATAGTCCGAGAGAAATATTCTAAGCATATAACAAATAGGAGTGGAGAGATAGGATCCCCCTACCGAAGACCTTTTTCACCTTTAAAGAACCCGTGCACTGTCCCATTAATAGCAACAGAGAATGAGGTAGTGGTCACACACTGTTGAATCCAAGCCACGAATAGATGTGGGAATCCCAGTTCAGTAAGTAAATCCAGCAAGAAAGCCTAGTTCACTGAGTCATAAGCCTTCCTAAGGTCCACCTTGACCAAACAACGAGGTGAGACTCTTTTCCTCCTATAAGTACGCAGAAGCTCCTGAACAAGTAGGATGTTGTCAGCCATGAGTCTGTCCTTTATGAACGCTGTCTACGAGATGTCCACAATATCAGGTAAAACAATCTTGAGCCTATCTGCCAAAATTTTTGAAATAATCTTGTACACAACATTACAACAAGAAATTGGTCTATAGTCCCCCACTCTGACGGCATGTGCAGATTTAGGATTAAGAGTGATAATAGAATGATTGAGCAACTTGAGAATTCTGCTAGACAAGAAGAATTCCTTAACCGTATCACAAAGGCTCCTTGCAACCATGCCCCAAGCCCGCTTAAAAAATAATGCAGAGTATCCATCCGATCCTGGTGCTTTGCAGTCCCCGATGTCCCATAGAGCCTGATGAATATCTTGGTCAGAAACCGGCCTGATCAAGTCCTCCTTCAAGTCATACGGGACCATTTGGCCAGCACGGACATAGTCCACATTGATGCGCTGGCAGTTAACCTTTGTCCCCAATAGATTTCGATAGTATTCAATAAATTCGATAGCAAGAGCCATTGAAGTGTTAGTCATAGAACCATCCTCCTTGAGAATAGAAGCGATAAAGCTCCTTTTTTTGTTCCGTTCGACAATGTTGAACACATAACGCGTATTCTTGTCAGTATTGGCCACATACTTCCCTTTTGCAAGTTGCTAGTAGAATTTCAATTCCGCATCCGCAAGTCGCCATACAGTCCTTTTGCACTCTTTGAAATTGGAGATAAGGGCCAGGTCATAAGGGTTTTCAATTAATTGCTGTTGTACTCTCTATACATCATTGTTTGCCTATTCAACTCGTGCAGATAAATGTGAGAATTCAGTTCTGTTTAATCTTCGCAGGTCCCTCTTAAGGTCTTTCAACTGACGACAAAGAATAAATTAGTGGTGCCCCAAGTAGGGATGAACCCAAACACCCTTAACCAAATCCTGAAATGAGACATGGTCAGCCAGAAATTAAAGAATCTGAATGGATGGTTAGAAACACCATGATTTTCAATGATACACTAAAGGCAGGGGCAATGATCAGATAGATAATCGATAGGGAAGAATTCAACAGACGCTTGGACATTACACTGGAACCATGCATCGTTACCCATCACCCTATCCAGTTTAGACCAAACCCTAGAATTTGTCCAAGTAAAACGCTGCCCAACTGAAGGAAGGTCTTCCAAGCCCGTATTAGTGCAAGTTTCTGCAAAGTCCTTCATTTCATAAGTTAATGGTGGAATGCCACCAACCTTGTCATCAAGATGTAGGTAAGCATTGAAATCCCCCATAAGAATCCATGGGTCAGAAAGAGCAGAAGATAGGGACTGAATATCTTCCCACAATGCCCTACGGGCCACAACAGAGTTATAAGCATAGATAAAACTAAAATAATAAGAAGTATGAGTAACCTAACAAGTGATACGAACAACGATATCCAGATGCGAACAATGGAACAACTGAGCATCCACCCTAGTAGCATTCCACAGGATGACCACCCTGCCTCCATCCGCCTCAACCAAATTATGTATTACTGACCAATTAGTGAACTTGGTCAGCATGATATTCTCCAGTCCATTCACACTTAATTTTGTCTCCAGTAATCCAATGACATTGACACAGTGTTTAGAGATAAACTCCTGAACCCCTTGATGTTTGAGGGTTATGTTGAACCCTCGAATATTCCAGCATGCGGGGACTCAATAGTACCCGTTAGGCACCAATCAAGTTAACACTACGATTAGCATATTTCTTCCATACATATCGTATGAACTTTCTTGCATGTTCAGTTGCTTTCCCAACATTAAGAACCAACTTAGGGATATCTTCAAACCTTTGGTCATTCGCAGTGGGAGGTGGCAGTGTTTTCTTTCGAAATTGAACATGCATACGTGAATGTGATCGGGATTGAACACGTCACAAGCGTTTAACCTTTGAGCGGCCCCGGCTCTCCATAATATGGTCCGTATGGCCAACAGGCATATTCTTGGCCTTCTACACATCAACTCCTGGTTGCTTATACTTGTCGACGGGGGCAGCATGCACAGCTACCGTAGCTTGGACTTGCTTGTCCATTACAGCCTCATGAATCGGTCCCTGTACACTGGTGGAAGCAACAGACATTCTGTTCTCCATTCGATCCTGCCCAACAGACTGGACCGTAGCCTTCCTTTTGTCAATGCGTTTAGATCTTATCCCCGTTGGTGAAGCTGAACGCATGCCATGATCATTTCCAGTAGGAACAGAACTGGTCCTTGTCCTTTTAATTGACCTGTCAAGTTCCCGGTTATCGATTACCCTACCTTTAGAATTCAGCCACTGTTCTTTCTTTTTCATCTTATCCCCCATGCAAGCCTCTATATAATGGCCAAACTTACAGCAGTGATTACAGAATGCAGGTTCATACTCAAATCGCACAGCCTACTATTTTATTTTTTCGGATGGTAAACGAATGGGAACCACCTTTACTAATGGCTTAGATACGTCAACCTCCACTAGAACTCTAGCATAGGACAAACGATCCAGCCTTGCAGTGAGCATATCAGACATAACAGGAATGCCAACAGCAGATGCTATTTTACTCAGTGCTGTCTTGCTCCAGCAACCGAGAGGCAATGCTGGGAATGTTACCCAGAAGGGCATTATACTAACCTCATCTAAAGAGAAATCAAATTCAGATGACATTATCTTGAGCATTAACGACCTTCCAAACACTACATAGGGCCCCCCACAAAGAACCAACTGTCTATCCGCATCCGTATTGAACCGAAATATAATCCAACCCGAGGCATATGTGTAGACCTTATTCTGAACACCCCACTGCTTCGTAAGTTCCAGAATAGCTTTCATACCTGGGAACCTTCCAGAAAACATCCCAATTAGACAATATCCTAGCTTCGTCTCAACATCCTCGAAGTCCAGAACATCAATGTTGATGACCTCGCCCGAGTTAGGGATGTGTCTCAGTCGCAGTCTGTTGCAAATATCACAGTTTCCTTTAATAATATTTGCCCAAGATCAAATCAGATTGTCAGTTTGCACAGACTTTGGATTGTATTGTGTGGCCTGCGGGTAGATGTTGGTGTCGACCTCAAAAGGGGCAGTAGTCGCATGGACACAAGGAGAGGGCATGCACTTAGTAGCAGGAGAATGTTGGTCTGGTTCTGGGGTTGGACACTAAGGGACCTAGTCAATGGGGACAATTGGTAAATGAGGGACCGGAGCAATGGGGGCAGTTGGTAAAGGGGGGTTAGGGTCAGTATGCATCAGAAGTTCCATTTGGGTTGTAGAAGAGGAGCTAGTGTTTGGCATTTCCAATTCAAGAACAACAGATAGCAGAGGCTCGGTCTGGGGGGAATCGAAAGCTATCTGGGGTGTGGGAGAAGTCAACACCCCAGAATTACCTGCTTTTTTTCGGCCTCTGGTCTGCACCATTAGGTCCAGTCCTTCAGTCCAAACAGCTAGCTGACAGTGGAAGAAACGACAAGAGGAAGGGGATTGGGATTTTGGCTTCCGTGAATATTCTGTTGCTCCATCCAGTAATGATGGAAAGAGAAGAATTTGCTTAAAGCTCATTAGGAAGGAGAGAGATAGGGAAAGGATAAAAATACTTACTTCCAAATTGAAGCCAATTAATCCTTTAAAGATAGTGTTCGAAATATATTACTCCCTCCGTCCCAAATTATCTGTCCCTTTAGGAAATCAAGATTTCATTTTCCAATTATACCCCTATTTAATAGCATCCTATTTCCTAAACATATTTAAAATACTACAGTCAAAACCCGTTTTACGAATTCTACTATTGATGTTCATCTAATTAATTTCCAAAAAACATTAATACAGTACAACTTTTACCACCTATTTGAATACAGTAGCAATCAAATTACAATATTTTGACCCACTTTTTATAAAGAATTAAATACTCAAGAGAGAGGAACAAGTTGGAGTTAGTGCATCAAAATTTTGGAGTTTGTTTACTTAGCATTGAGTTTTAAGGGTAAAAATAGAAAAAAAAATATTTAATTAACAAAAAAACCTACTTTTTTAATTCCCGTGCAAACGATTAAAGGAGACACTTAATTTGGGACGGAGGAAGCATCCACCCGAGAAGAAGTATCAATATGTTTGAAGACTGTGAGAATATCTTCACACACGCTGGTGTCATTGTATTGCCATTGCAAACCTACATCTCTTCTTTTTCAATGCATACATAGTCATTTATGACAATTGCAACCATTTATACTTTCCTTTTATTGTGTAACCTTGATCTACTTACTTCAGATCTACCATCAAATAATTTTAGTCAATAACCTATCTAGTTCGTATAAGATTTACAACCAAGTGAGTAATTTTCCTGATATCTAACAATATCTCTCCAAACATAACCTACGAGTAAAACATATTGATCAATATGCCATGCCTAAGAGATTCATGTTTCTCTATCTTTTGCTGCCTAAATTATTCTTCTCAGCAATTTTCACTATTTTAAAATTCCAACACCCTAGAAATCTAGGCTCTGATACCACTTATTGGAAAATCTAAATTAGGATACTTAACAAGAATAAAAAAAGAACATGAAGAATAAAACAAGATAGAAAATATTTACGTGATTCTGCTTATCTAAACAAGCCTACATTCAAAATGAAAATTATTAGATACTTTATTGACAGTCACCAAGATATTTATACAAGGTATTCTTGGTATTTTTCTAAGCCCTATCTCGCACCTCTCATACACTCATCTAATCTATACTCATAGAGCCATAACACTGGAAACTTTAGAATAGATTAGGATACTCGAAAACTTATAACTCCGACTATATATAGATACCAAGTCTTAAAACTCTTAGTCACCATGAGATGTAGTAAAAGTAACTTCCTAGTTATAATATAAATAGGACAACGGTATATTCTTAATTCTAAATATATTAGAAATATATTAAATTCAGTAGTCAGCCTGGCTTTTAACATTTTCCTAATCTTTAATGGCAAGTCAAGTATTGCATGATTTTCACCTTCAAATCTCGGCTGGTTCTTTGATTAGCTCCTACTTTTTTGGACTCTCCTACATTGTCAGATCTTGGTGACAGCCAACCCTAGCATGGCGGCTGAGCCGCTGCCGATGCCGGCCTCTTCTATTGTATGGGGACGTAAGTCCTTTGCAGAACTTTTTAACTCTTCTGGTGATGCCTGTTCTACCATCAAACAACCGTCTTCTTACAAGGGTTTTCTGGCTATTTTCTTTTCTAATGAAGAGATTGCTTCTCTGGCTGCTCCTTATCGTTTTGCTCTGGTAGGAAAATTTGCTCAAGGTCGACCTTCTATGCAGGATCTGCGAAGGGAGTTTAAAACGATTGGTCTACGAGAGGAAGTGAATATTGGTTCTTTAGACGCAAAACATGTACTAATCCACCTATCATTGGAGGAAGACTATCTCAGGCTCTGGATGAAGAATCTATGGTTCCTTAAGGGGTTTCCAATGAGAATTATGAAATGGACTAAAGATTTTAGAGTCTCATCAGACCCCTCCATCGTCCTGCTTTGGGTTTCTTTTGAGTATCTGCCGATTCACTTATTCAAGAAGCATGTTCTATTCACAATTGCTTCAACAATCGGTCGGCCATTGAAGCTCGATGAAGCCACTGTAAATTTTTCGAGGCCTAGTGTAGCAAGAGTCTGCATTGAAGTGGATTTGCTTAAATCAAACCCATCATCCATCTGGATAGGAGAAGGTGAATCTAGGTTTTTCCAGTCAGTAGCCTATGAGAATATGCCGGCTTATTGCAGACAATGCTCTCGGCTTGGTCATGACATATCTTGCTACGATCTCAGAGAGAAGGCGGTGTCTAAGCCTCTATCGGCTAAGGAGCAATGGATTCCCAAACTTCAGACGGCTATTACATCAGCTAACGCATCCGGCCGAGAAAACCCAGAATCCTCAATGCAGCAAGTGCAGGCGTAGCGCGGGATCCCCTCAGCTTTAAGGCAGTCTCCTATTTTAGAACCACACAATCTTTCAACAATGCCAGTTGGGGTTCCTATCAAGCACACTTCTGGTCCTCCTCTTGAGTCTCCCACTCTCACGGTTATGCCTAATATACCGACATCTGCTCAACAGCCAGCCATTATTCCAGCGTAGTCATCGAGAGAGGATGGTATGGGGGAGACATTGCAGGTACCAATTTCTGATGTGGATATAGGAGCTACCTCAAAGATCAGATGTATAGGAGAAAGTATGGACGGCATGCCTTGCTCATATTCAAGCAAATTGCCCATTGAATGCAATGAAGAAGAGGCTCAAGATGCTCACAGAAAATATGATTTCGATTCAGAGAGACCTCCTCTCAAAGCAGATTTCTCACTCTTTCTCCAGGCGGTAGTGGATGGAAAGAAGACTACTCAAAAATAGAAAAAGAAGACTAAGGATGGGATGGATTCAGACATGCGTTTGCTGCCTCCCAGAAGGCTATGGCCCCCATTAAAGTATTCCACTCTGCCTTCATCAATTAATTAAATGAATACTATCATCTGGAAAATTCGAGGCATTGCTAATGCCTTTTCTTTCAGAAGACTAAAAAAATTAATTCACACCTATAATATTAATTTTTTTGCTATTTTGGAACCTATGGTAGCTAGAGACACTTTGCAGAGTTATGTGTATAAGCTGGGTTTTCATTGTGGATTTTCTAATATCAATGGCAAAATATGGGTTTTCTGGAGAGATCATATTATCTTATCAGTTATTGAAAATAGTTCTTAGTGTGTGCATCTGCATATTTCTGTATTCGAAATATCTGTTTCTTGCACCATGGTCTATGCGGCTTGTAACAGGAATGACAGGCTTGAGCTATGGGCATCCCTTAGGCTCATAGCTGAACAATCGACTGATGCTCCTTGGATGATTAGGGGAGATTTTAATGTGATTGCGGATGTTAGTGAATATTCGGGGTCAGCCTCCCCAAACCTTGCTTCTATTTCTGATTTTGTGGAGTTAATTGATGATTGTCATCTGCATAGTCCTCATTTTTCTGGGAGTAAATACACCTGGCACAGAATGGGGGAGAGGCCTTATTTTGAAAGATTAGATCGGATTCTGATTAATAGCAGGTGGAGGGAGGTGTTCCATGATTCCAAAGTGCATCATCTTTTAAGGAGTAGCTCAGATCACTCTCCTCTACTGATTTCAATGGAGATGCTTGCTCCTATCACAGTTCCTAGGCCTTTCAAATTTTTGAAGTTGTGGATCAAGCATCCGCAATTTATGGAAACGGTCAAAGCAGCCTGGTCTCTGGATATTCATGTGAATGGTATGCAAAAGCTTCTAGGCAAATTGAAGGCAGTTAAGGGGGCTCTACGTCAATGGAATCAGGAGCATGTTGGTAATATTCATAATAATATATCAAAGGCTGAGGACAAAGTTCTTTAAGCTGAACTTGCTTATGAAACAAGTCAAACTCAGGCGGCTCAGATTGCCCTTCAAGAGCACAAGGCAAATCTAGCCTTTCATTTAAAGAATGAGGAGGACTTTTGGAGGGAGAAATCCAGGATTAAATGGTTAAAAGAGGGTGATGCAGGCACTACTTTCTTTCATAACTACTATAAAACCAGGAGGCAACAATTATATATTTCATGCATCCAAGATGACTCAGGATCTTTGCTCCATGACATGGGATCGGTTAAGGGAGAAGCGGTTCGTTATTTCTCTATGCTCCTGGCTCCTTCTAAAGTAGCCAGATTGGATGAGTCCTCCTGGATGTACAATTGCATCCCTTCTATCATTACTAATCAAGATAATATTGCTCTCTCAGTCCTTTTGTCATTGGATGAAGTGAAAGAGGCTGTCTTTTCTTTGGGAGTTGATAGTGCTCTAGGACCTGATGGTTTTTCAGGTAACTTTTATACTCATTGCTGGGATATTGTGGGAGTGGATGCTTTGCTTGCTATTCGAGATTTTTTTGCTGGAGTTCCATTCCCAAAAGGCTTTAGTAGTACTCTTCTTGTTTTGGTTCCAAAGAAGGCCTCTCCTAGTAACTTTGGGGATTTTCGTCCTATCAGTCTCTGTAACTACTGCAATAAAATTGTTACTAAAATATTGGCTTCAAGGCTTAATAGTTTGCTCTCCAAAATCATATCTCCAAATCAATCGGGTTTCATTAAAGGGCGTAATCTTTTTGATAATGTCCTTTTAGCTTATGAAATCTTTCATTCCATCGACCGAAGAGTGGTGGGAAATAATGTGGCCCTAAAGCTTGATATGTCCAAAGCATTTGATAGAGTTTCATGGGCCTCGTTGTGTATGGTACTTTCTCGGTTTGGCTTTAATGCCCACTTTATAAAGTTGGTGGAGAATTGTGTTAACAATTGCTGGTTTTCGGTGATGGTAAATGGAGAAATGTGTGGTTACCTCAAATCATTGCAAGGTTTAAGACAGGGGGATCCTCTATCTCCTCTGCTCTTTATCATAGCCCAGGAGTTATTTGCAAGAGGACTGAATGAGAAGATGAATATGGGTGGATTTATTCCTTTTAAGCTGCCTTCTTCATGCTTTCCGATTTCTCACCTCAGTTTTGCTGATGATACGCTGGTCTTCACAACTGCTTCAAAGAAAGCTCTAACTCTGGTGAAAGCCATTCTCTTGGAATATCAAAAGTGTTCGGGTCAGCTCATTAATGATGCCAAAAGCTCCTTCATTCTTTCAAATAAAGCTTCTACGCACAGGTCTTCTTTGATTCATTCAATATTGGGTTTTTTGAGAATGTTTCGGCCTTTCACATACCTTGGTTGTCCTATGTTCAAAGGTAGGAGGAGAAAATTTTATTTTCAACCTCTGGTGGACAAGGTTAAAAAAGGCTGCAGGGGTGGAGATTCAAGCATCTCTCAGAAGCAGGCAGAATGCAACTAGTGCAGTCAGCATTATCTGCTATGCCTCTTCATTTATTACAGGTAATCAATCCTCCAAAATCAGTTTTTTGGGACATCGAGAGGCATTTGGCAAATTTTCTTTGGGGGAGTTCGGTCCATGGGGAAAAACGATATTGGATGTGTTGGCGTTCTTTGTGTTTTCCTAAGAATGAAAATGGCCTTAACTTCAGGTTCCTGGAAGAAGTAAGTCAGGCTTTCGCTCTCAAGTTGTGGTGGAAATTTAGGGAAAGGGATACCTTGTGATCTTTATTTATGTGGAGAAAATACAATGATGCGAATATTCATCCTTCATTGCTGGAGCAGTCACCCCAGTCTTCGATGATTTGGAAGCACATTCTTATGATTGCAAAGATTGCCGATCCGTACATTGCCTTTTCTTTAAAATCTGGTAATTCATCGTTTTTGTTTGATAACTGGACAGGCGAGGGTAATTTGGCTACTCGCAACTCTTGCATAGGCTTTCCGGAGATCTCAGTCCAGGATTGTGTTTCCAATGGCTTCTGGAATACTAGGAAGATTTTGTCCCTTCTTGATGATCACTTAGCATATTCCATTCTCAAAATACAGCCCCCTTTTCAGCCCGAGGAGCCAGATGTTATGCTTTGGATTCCGTCTCCTTCAGGTACTTTCTCTATATCTTCAGCCTGGGAGTTGATAAGAAAGCATAAAACCATTTGCAAGGTAAAGGAAGAAATATGGAAGCTGGGGGTCCAAGCTAATGTTCGTTTTTTCCTATGGCGTCTTGTCAATGACTTCCTTCCTCTTGATAAAAAATTACAGTCTCCGGGTGTACAGCTATGTTCTAAGTGCAGTCTCTGCAATGAAGCAATGGAGTTGTTATGGCATGTTTTTGTGGATTGTGGGGTGGTTAAAGTTTTATGGTCTTCCATCCTTCCTTCTGTGAGGGGTGATCTTCCTTTCTTATCTCCCTCTTCTTTTACGGATTTTTGGTGTTTGTGGTGGTCGGCTCCTCAACAGTGCAGGCCTTTTGCTCGCTTATTTATGGCTACATTCTTTTGGGAAGTTTGGAAGGGGAGGAATAAGGCTAGGTATGATGCATGTCCTATCTCTTCAGCCCATTTGAGAGATAATATTATGTATTTCATAAATCTCTCCTCAGCAGCTTTTTCGCTTAACCAAGCTTCACATATCATTGCTAGTTTGCATGGGTTCCATAGTAGCTTCACCCCAAGGGTGCAAATTCAACATATTCCAGTTTGTTGGTCGGCTTCTAATGCAACTATTGCTGTCTCTGTTGATGGGGCCGCTAAGGGTTCAGGTCTTTCAGGAGTGGGGGGTATCATTAGGGGTAATAAGGGGGATTTTCTGATCGCATTTACTAGACATACAGGATTGGGAGACTATCGAAAAGCACAGCTTTATCTATTTGTGAAGGGCTGAGAATAGCGCGAAGCAATGGATTTCTTGATATTTTACTTCAGTCTGATTCAGCTTCAACTTTACATCGTCTCATCTCATCCATGGAGACGACTGGCACTCTTCATCATCTCCAATGTCATGCTCAATGGTTAAGTAGATCATTTCGCTCTATTGAATTTAGGCATATCTACAGAGAGGCTAATCAAGTGGCTGATGCATTGGCCAACTTAGCTTGTGCTGGAGGTTTTAATCAGCAGTTCTCTCATTTCATTCAACTCCCTAAGCGAGTGCAAGGTCTTTGTAATCTAGATAGTAGGGGTGTTCCTAGCATAAGGACTATAAGAAAATCATCTTCCCCATCTGGTTGGGGCCTTCTAGCCATGTAACTGTTTATTTCTTAATAAAATGGTAGGGGTCTAAATTCCCCTTTTATTAAAAAAAAAAATTAAATTCAGTAGTCTGAAGGGTTTATCTCGCTGTTACTAACTGTGCCTGGAATGGTTTCTAGATAGTGCCAATGATTTGTCATCTTCTGGTTTCTACTTCAGAATTGTAGCGTGCTGTGTCTCAATTCAAGGTCAATTGGTCCTCAAGCAGAAAAAAACTAGCTAATAACCACCATGTTTTATAACTAGCTCGCTAAAAAATATGATAGGGGCGGGGTGAAAAGAAAGATAAACTCAACTACGAAATATTGCAGCAGGGGGAAAATATATAGATGAATATATTAAAAATAATGTTATAACTTTTAAAAAAAATTAGATACAAAATATGATTTTTTTTTTTTTTGAAAAAACCTTTTTAAAAAATTAGTAAATTGTTTTCTTGTAGTATTAGTAAAAATTACAAAATATGATAAGCTCAAGATAGCTCTTATCATGAATCCAGTGAATTGTTTTCTTGTAGTATTTGTAAATTTCATATTTCTCTATGAATTCAATTTTAATTAATGATTAGCAGCTTGGTAAATTTAATATTAATTATTAGTTGATTACCAACTACATTTTTCTATAATAATAATGATGATGATGATGATGATGATGACGACGATTATGAGGATAACTAAATTTTTGACAACTAGATCAAGAAACAAAGAGATATATCAATATTTAATAATTGATTGGAATAAATGAAATATTAAAATGGGCAAGACTGCTATTTGCTTGGTTCGACAAATGCACGTTGCGTTTTTAAATGTCCATTACTATCGTTCGAATATTTAAAACCAGAAGGTTTCTACAAATTATGTAAGGATATAATTCAAATTTAGAGTGAGCCAAAAAAATATATAGGAGAATATGTTAAAAAATAATATTATAATTTTTAAAATATATTATTGATTCTGTTAAACAAATACACACCCATTTAGCTCAAGTCGCATTTTAATGTAGCGTTGCAATTGAAATCATCAAATCATTTACAAGATTCCAAACGTTTCTCTGAGCACAAGCGTCCTATATGGCTTAGTTGGCATGGTTCCTTCTTCTTTTGCCCGTTGCCTTTGCTGGTTATATAGTACTCCCGCACTCTGTTTCTCCTAGCTTCAATTTTCCTCTTTCTTTTGTTATAGTTAATGTTAAATTCGAGTGATTTCACATCTTCATTAGTAGTTAATTTTTTCTTAGAATAGCAAGTATCGAAAATAATGGCTGACATTAGTTGTGTTTTTGCAGTTTTTGAGGCTCAAGACATGGTCGAGGGAGGAAAATAATTACCTGAAATTGAAATGTCTGTTTCTGAGGCTCAAGGTATGGTCGAGGGAGAAAAAGAATTACCTGAAATTGAAATGCCAAGGAAAATACTTCCATCTATTGAGATGATAACCACCATAATACTAGTTCCAAAAACCGATCAAAGTGTGGGCTGTCCTCCTAGAGGAAGACGTTTTTCTCGTAGACTAACTCGTTGTTATGCACTGTACCATTGCATTAGTTTTCACGCAGTTATGTGTGTCTGAAAGTTTCAACTCTCTAAAGTAATTCAAGATATTTTGTCTGAGCACAATAAATAAAATAAAATATCTGGTCATATCTAATGTCCATTTGATGTATGCTTTATCTATTCTACTTGTTATGTGCTTTGTGATTTGTTGTACAGACTACTTTTGTTAGCTAAGTGCTCAATGCTCAATATAATCATTTCATTTCTAATCCCCAGCAGAAAGCATGAACCCCACTTTGTTTTACATATTTGTCAGCGTTTTTACTAGTTTTGAACCCTTGCCGTGTGCATAGTTTGAAGGAAACTGTGTATATTTGGGAAAATTGGTTTCCAAAATCCCTCATTCCAGATACCAATCCAAACCCGCTTGGACAGAGGTCTCAAAAAATTTTAACAAAAGAGATAGGGAAAGGAAAGAGATAGAAGTATCATGTTTGAAAAAAAGAAAGAAAATAGCTATAGGAAGAGGACAAAGGAAAGAGAGAGTAGGAGAGAAAATTATTAAAAACGAATGAAAGAAGTAAGAAGAAGTTAGATTATAGATAAAATTTTAAAATAAATAAATGAAATTATTAGTTTTGTGATGAAAATAATAAAGGGTTGTTCATTTTTCAATGCTATCCATTTATCTTAAGATAGATGTGACTGTTCATTTTTCTAAGGATATTAATGGATAAAATAAAATTGTATTTATTAGATTTATTTCTTATCTTTTTAGATGATGTATCTAAATGAACTTAAATAGGGCCTTATGTAAACGAACATAATTAATCAATTGAATCTAAATGATTCTCTCATTTCTCTCTTCTTATAGTTTTTTTAATATCAGTTTTTATATTTATTTTTTCTTAATTCTTGATTCTATTTGTCATCAAATTCACAATACGTTATCAGCACAAGACTCCGCTGAAGTTGTGCTACTAAAATTTACAATCAAGCCAATGCCATCGAAGATATTCTCTCGATCTGTACAATCAAGTTGTCTGATTTTGAAGTTTTCTAAATAAAAGAAGAACAATACTCTTTCTATTTGATTTTGTTTTAACATAGCAAATCTCACTAAACTTGAGTTTGTAGCTCTAGATATCACTGGGAAAAACTATTTGTCCTGGACTTTACATCCCAAAATGCATTTTGCTGCAATGGGTCTAGCAGATACCAATGTAGAAGGAAATCCATTATCATCACAAAATTAAGCTATAACTATGATTTTTCTCCGTCTTCACCTTCATGAAGATTTAAAAGTGGAATACCTTACTGTGAAAATTTTACTTATTTTTTTGAATAATTTGAAAGAAATGTTTGACCACCAGAAGATGGTCGTCCTTCCAAAAGTACGATATGACTAGATGCACCTACAATTACAAGATTTTAAATCCGTTGGTGAGTATAATTCTGCAATGTTTAAAATTTGCTAGTAGTTAAAATTGAGTGGACAAAATATTTTTGACAAAGATATGTTAGAGAAAACTTTCTCTACTTTTCATGCTTCGAATGTGCTCCTACAGCAACAATATCAAGAAAAGGGATTTAAGTAATATGCAGAATTAATATCTTTCCTTCTCGTAGATGAGA
Source organism: Voacanga thouarsii (assembly GCA_026120185.1). Taxonomy (NCBI): domain Eukaryota; kingdom Viridiplantae; phylum Streptophyta; class Magnoliopsida; order Gentianales; family Apocynaceae; genus Voacanga; species Voacanga thouarsii. The sequence goes on along the minus strand of JANUWF010001354.1, from coordinate 636,292 downwards.
AAAATAATGAGTTATTAATGAAAAATCATGAAGCCCGATCAATAGGTTCTACTCCATTCCTATAAGTGAATGTTGTTAGAAATCATGATTGTGGCTCCAAAAGAAGCCGTGATCGTGGTCGTGGACGTGCACACGGTTATAACAGAAATATTCATTATGATCATAAAAGTCAAAAAAAAAGTTATGAGAAATAATGATAACTACTAGAACTAGCAAAAAATAATGAGAAAGGAAAAGGAAATGAGGTGATTCCTATAATTATGAAGATAAATGTTATCATTGTGACATGAAAGGTTATTAGTCTCGTACTTTTTGTACGACAAAATATCTTGTTGATCTTTATTAGACACCTATTGAGAAAAAGAGGCAAAACTGCTGAAGCAAATTTTACTATACAACTGTCTCTTCATAATGATGATGATAATGATACCAATCTTGAGGATGTTAATGTGATGTAACTCATTTAGATATGGCTGATTTCTTTGAATACCTAGAAGGAAGAACTGATCATTTAATTGGTGATGGAAGTATCTAGAAAAATTATAAGTTTACTTTTAGTATTTTTATTTTATATATTTTGCATTGTAATAGTAGTTAGCATTTTAAGTTTTTTTTATTATTTGTAATATTTAAATTTATAAGTGTTTTATTATGCCCAGATGGATATTTCTCCATTTACTAGAAACAAAAGCAGCATTCAAGATATATGTCTAATTGATAGTAGTATAACACACACCGTATTGAAAGATAGAAAATATTTCTCTTACTTGAAGAAGAAAGAAACAATTGTTAATACTATAAGTGGCAATGTAAAATTGATTGAAGGCTCCAAAAGAGCTAATATATTATTACCCGGAGGAACAAATATTGTTATTTATAAAGCATTATTTTCTTCAAAATCTTGAAGAAATTTATCATGTTTTAAATATATTCACCAAAATGGATATCAAATTGAAGCAAGAGAAGAAAATGGCTTTGAGTATCTCTGTATTACTCGTATTATTTCGGATAACAAATATTTATTAGAAAAGTTACAATCTCTTTCACATGACCTATATAGGACAAAAATCCATGCAATTATTGAAGTGCATTATTCAGTAAACCAGAAGTTTACTGATCCTACTACATTTATCATTTAGCATGACCATTTCAGTCATCCAGGAGCTATTACAATGTGAAGGATAATTGAGAATATATATGCGTGCCATCCTCTGAGAAGTTAAAAGATTTTGACATAAGAAAATTTTTCATGTAATGCATGTTCTCAAGGGAAATTGGTTATTAAACCATCTCCAACAAAAGTGGAGTTTAAGTCTCCGGCATTTCTGGAAAGAATTCATGGCGATATATGTGGACCAACTATTCATCCACCATGTGGCTAATTTATATACTTTATGATTTTAATTGGTGCATCAACCCGATAGTCACATGTCAATTTATTATCAACTCCTAACTTGGCATTTGTGACATTGCTTGTGCAAATAATTTGCTTACGAGCACAATTTCCAGATTGTCCTATTAAAAGGATCCGTCTAGTTAATGCTAGAGAATATTCCTCCCAAGCCTTTGATGCTTATTGCATGTCGATTGGCATTACAATTGAACATCTAGTAGCCCATGTTAATAACAGTCACTATCGCACTACAGACTTACTGAGATTAATTATAATCTTACACGAATTTTTCTAACCATGATTTTCACAGTAGCATATATATTTATCAAGATCGAGTGCAAAAGATCTTTTTGTAATAGATTAGATTTTCATACTCTATTTCTATCACTCTTCTTATGTTATGTAGTGGTTATACTTTGGTTAGCAAGGTTTACACTTGCAACTTTGTATTGGGATTTATTTAGATAGCAAATTCAATTTCCCACTTTGAGGTTAAATATTTAGTTTATCCTGTTATTTCTTTCTCTTCATTCGTTATAAAGACCCCTGGTCTGAAAGGAAGAGGCGACATTCTCTGGCCATTTAGGCCACTTAATAGGGGGTGTTACACAATCAAGATGGAAAGAATTTTCCCTCAATCCAAGAATATTATCTTGAAGCAAAATAGGAATTAATTAATAATAATGTAGCTACTAAAATAAAATACATAGATTATAGCTACTTGGTAGGAATAAGGAAATAAAATTATTAAGCTAAATAAATTTTTAATCCATCCTTCATAAATAAATCTCCTCCCTAAACTATGTAATCCTACTTTCTAAATAAGGATGTGGCGGCCAAGATTGAGTGGGTCGGCCTAGAGAAAATAAAGCAAGAATAAGAAAAAAAAATAAACTTAATATTCACATCGATAGCATTCGAACCCTAGTTATCCATCTAAAATTCCAATTGTCTATCTAATGAACCACCACAATTCCTATGCCTTAACCATATGAATATTTTTATAAATCCATATTTTGAACCTAAACTTTGCTTATGATAATTTATCAACCCAAGATAAATCTATAGCCCAAAGACATAAACTAAATAGGTATCACAAGATACTAATGATTCCGTTAAGTTGCTCAATAAACACATATAAGACTAAAATTAATTAAGACCACATTCACCCATGAATGATGCAATACATGCTCCCAAACCATATTAGGGTGGGGTTTTACAAATATAGTGTAAATAAGTAACATCTTTCCATAATTCACACAAATTATATAAGCTTTAACATTTATAGAGCTATAAAAATAATCACATGATCCTTATTTGAAATTAAAAAGTTATTTTTGAAATTGAAAATAAATTAAAACTTTAGTTTATTGAGCACTAAGTATAAGAATGTAATTAGGAAAAGATAAATACATTTTTAATTTCACAAAATAACATATAATTGAAATAAAAGGATGTCTCAAAAAAATACACTTACTTGAAAAGCAGAGGAAGTATCAAATAACTTACCATTGCACTCATGATTTTTAGGAATTTAAAATTCCTATTGCTGTAGCAAAAAAATGATAATATTATATGTCACCAAATCATTGAGGGCCAATTGGATCAAGAAATAGAGAAATGTAAATATTTAATAATTGACAATGTTGCAAATATCAATATTGACTCCTAACTTGCAAAGCTTTTCAAACATTGCAAATATGTTTTAATAATGTTTAAAGTAATTGTCAATGTATTTACAAGTTTAAGATTGCTCCGAGCATGAAACATGTGGATTGATATCTTTAATCTTCTATCAGAGTTCAACTTTAGTTAACGATTACTCACACGATAAGAGTAATATAAATTATTAGTTGAATACAAATTATATTTTCTAATAACAACAACAACAACAACAACAATAATAATAATAATAATAATAATAATAATAATAATAATAATAATAATAATAACTTCAGTCTTTTTTTTTTTTCAACAACTTTGCGATAATGCTGATTAAAAATTCAAAAGTCAAAGGAAGAGACAGTGGCATTGGCAAAATGGTCACATCTTGAACACAAGAATACTAAAATAGTAGTTTCTTGCCTGTGCAAAATAAAGAAATAGTCAAGTTTGCGCCAACCCCGGCCTGATTGGAATAGATGAAATATTAAAATAGCGGCCATTAGTACCATTCGCAAATTTAAAATTGCGTTTTCAACAGTATAAATACAGAAGATTTCTGGGCAATTGAAAACACCAACTCACTTACAAGACTCAAAAGGTTTCTCTCAGCACAAGCGTCCTATATGGCTAAGCTCGTTTGCTTCCTTCTTGTTTTGCTCGCGGCCTTCGCGGGTCAGACTTCTGCTTCGATTTTTCTCTTTCTTTTGTTATAGTTAATGTCAAAATTGAGTGATCTCACGTCTTTTTAGTAGTTAAGTTTTTGTTAGAGTAGTATGTACTGAAATTAATGACTGACATTAGTGGTGTTTTGCAGTTTCGGAGGCTTATAATATGGTGGGAGAAAATGAATTACTTGAATTTGAAATGCCACGGAAAATGCTTCCATCTATTGAGCTAATAACCACCATAATTCAACTGCCTGAGAACGCTGAAAACGCCTGTACTCCCTTCGGACACGTCTGCGGTCCTGGCCATCCTCGGTGTTGTCCAGGGACCCGTTGCACACAGCTTGATGTTAAGAAGTGTGCCTGAAATTTTCAACTCTCCAAAGGTGCTCAAGATGTTTTGCTGGAGTACAGTAAATAAAATCCAGCCACGTCTAATGTCCATTTGATGTATGCTTTCTTTGTTATGTTTGTTATGTGGTTTGAATAATTTACAAACTATTTTATTGGCTGTGTGCCCAATAAAATCATTTTATTTCAAATCCTCAGCAGAAAGCATCTAACCCTTTTCCTTTTATATATTTGTCTACAATGCAAACCTGCTCGGACAGAGGGTTCAAAACATCTACCTACGGCTGTGCTTTGAAATTTGAAAGTATTCGGTGACATTTCTAAATTAAAAGCTTATTCAATATAATTCCTTATCAAGAATATTTTGCTATTTTTCTGCTGTAGGCTGACACAAAGGTGGCTGCCCTCTTCTTTCTCATTTTCTCTTCATTTTCTTCATTTGAGAGTTCACTTATCTTGCCTTACCTTCAATACCATAGCTTGATTGGCGTGGTGAAGAGAGAGAAGAGGTAGAGAGAGAAGCTCTCAACTCCCTTGAGTCCTCTTCCTGACTCTTATCTCCATTGCTAACAATGATAGGTCTTCAACATGTGCTGTTAATGCATGTTCCTCCTACTGGTTAGTATGGAAGCTATTCGTTCTGGTGTTCTTCTGCTGTGATATTGTGAGGTGTGACTCGGCATCTGCAGCTGTGTTTGGTTGGCCTTGGTTGTCCCTGGGTACTACGGTGATAGGGTTTCTTCATAGGCTTCTGCCTATGTTGCTTCTTCCTGATGCTATCCGGCGTTCCAACGTTATAGTCCTCTGCATGTTCCTGGTTTTCTTGTCCTTGGTCTGTCTATCCTATCAAGCATTCTGTTAGATTCCGCTTTTAGGTTTTAGTTTATTTAGTTGTAAGGGTGTGAATCTGTTTATTTAGTTTTTGAATACCTGCACAAATCTCTTGCTTTATGTACTTATTTTTTAATATGAATAAACATTCTACCACCTTTTCCTGGTTTTGAAAAAAAAAAAAAGATGAACTAAAAATAAAAAAAAAAATAGAAGATTAGGGAATAATAAAAAAATAATATCTATAGTGTAACAACCCACTACATACATAGCCCAAAAGGGCCAGGGATGTCGCCTGATACGTAAATTTTGAGTGCTAAAAAATTATTAATTTTAAATCTATCCCTTAACCAAGTTTTAATTAAAACATTAATCTCAAAATATACATACGAGCAAGTATATTCATCGCAACCATAGTATAGGGAATTAACGAGTATCGATCCTCAAAGGAACAAATACACAGCAATCACTTTTTATTCATTATTTAACCGGCCCAAATAAATTGATAAAATCGTAAAGAGAAAAATAAATATATATATACAACTCGAGGATGAAAGAATATGTAATTACACAAATATTCTTGAAAATATGGCCATGAACTACTTAGCAATTATCGCAATCAATTATTATATTGACATCAATGAGGAATAAATTACAACCACTTCGTTTGCAATCCATGATTTCCTATTTTCTAAATAACTTAATGGATATATTCTATCTCACCAGTCTTACTCAAAAGATGCATTAAAATAATCCACATATAAATCCCTATATTTAGGTGATTTAAAACATGAAATTAGTCAATGAATTTATATTCTAGCAATCATCAACCAACCTTTGATTGCCAAGTTCTTAACAATTAACCCCTTTTTCAAGTAAGTTAAAAGATAACAAATATTAAATTAATTAATTGAAATCATTATCAACCCCATTTTTCAAGCAAGTTAACAAAAAGACTCAATCAATCAACTTCGTAAGAAAAACAATTAATCAAATATCAAGGCAAATAATAAATTGATCAAAAAGATTAAATTAACTCAATAACTCATGAATCCTGAAATAATGTTGAATTACAATAACAAAAGTAAAAGAAAGGAAAGAATCCAAGGAGCTAATGCTAAAATCGTTGAATTTGCACAATTTGCACAATTTAGGAGGGTTAATTCTTTCAATTATTTTCATGTACAAAATATGAATCCAAGGAGCTAATGCTAAAATCATTTATTGAAGGGGAATTCATCACTCGAAGGAGTATTGATTTAAGAAGATTCGCAAATGAGGAAGAATGGGGCCTGTCTATGAGTTCTTTCTAAAACCTTTGTTTTTTTTTTCTTTAAATAGTAATGAGATTATTGTTTTAACTATAATTGAGTATTATTTTCTCAATTTGTGATAATGAATTAGTTTATTATTTTGTTTAATTAATTATTCTTCTTGATATTTGATTACTTGTTGTTAATTTATTTTTTTTATCACAATGTAAATGGATTTATATTGATCAAAATATAGTTACAAGAATGTTTACTAGTTCATAGTCAAGAGGACTATTAACTAGCAGTGGTGCATACCATTCTCCAAACTAGACGGAACATTAGGGTACAAAGTAAAATTAACAGTGTACACATGTGTTTTGATCTTTTTAGAAATATCCAACGGTTGACAAACATTCCCCTCAAATAGTGCTTTGTTACGTGTAGACCATATGTAATAAAATGTGGCAGCCATAGCAGTAGCTTTAGCCTTTGCCATCCAGGAAGAGTCACGGTTTGCACGCTTGTACCACCTAAAACAAGATCCAACCGAATTCATTGCTTGTGGTTGTCCCAGCCACACTTTAATTTCCCTCCAAATAGATGCAAAAAAAGAGCATTTGAAGAAAAGATGGCCAGTCGACTTCATATGTGCTTTACATAGAGGACAAGATAAATCATCCCAGTGGAACACAAGTGCATCTTTGGTCTTCAAACGCCCCCCAGCACACAGCCAGACCATGAATGAATGCTTGGGGGTAAGCCCCTGCTTCCATATAGTCTTTGCCCAGAAAACCTTTGAGGAAGGTAACCTAAGGTAGTCATAAGCCAATGAGGTGAATGAGGTGTTAGATGTAGCCCAGGTATGGAGAAGATCAGATGCACAAGTAGAACTATTTTCTCGCTCCAGAATCAAGTCCCGAATTGTTAACACTTTTCGAAATAATGGAGAATGGTCCTTGTGGTGGTCAATCTCCCAAACAGATCTGCCCTTAATGTAGTAATGATCTAACCATTGGACTAATTAACTTGTGAAAGAGGTTAGGAGATAGTCTTTGTTGCTGCTAAATTCTTGATTTATTTTCATAACTAACTCGAGAGAGAGGTTAAGTGAGATTAAGTAATCAAAAGTTGTTAATTTCACCTAGAGATAGAGGAATTAATGACTTCATGCCATTGTCACCTAGAGATAGGGTTAATAGTCAAGGATTGTGTTTTATACATCTTTTTGGTTGTGTTAGTGAGATAGAGATGACCATTAAAATTTACTAAGAGATAGTGAAAGCATAACTCAAGAGAGAGTGAATTCTACATTAAACTCATTCATGATGCTAAGAAAAGTGATTAATTATAACAATTGCGAGGAAAGGGTCCCATGAAATTAATCCCCCAAGCTTAAAAACTATCAAAAGGAATTTCTAAGGTCTTGGAAATATTACCAGCCCCACTACTAAAATAAGGACCAAAGCCGTCGTATTTGCTAAATACAACGGCTAAACGATAGTTGTTCTGCTGTTGTTATAAATCTCATCACTTTAGTTTGACAATGGTTACAAAACTGTCATATTAGGTTAATACGATGGTTATTTGAAAGGGTCGTTATTTATTAGCCGGAAGGTTACGGTTTGAAAAAACCGTCATATTAGGTAAATATAGCCATCGTATTTAGGTACCAAAAATGACGGCTTTGAACCATCATATTTTTCTACCAGAAATGATGGCTTCAAACCGAAGTATTTGAGAACTCACATACGAAGGTTTGCAGCCGTCGTATTTGTGGTTAATACGACGGTTTAGAATCATCGTATTTGATAAGCAAATACCACGGCATTCAGCCAATGCTTTAAAAACCAAAAAAAGCATAATATAAAAATACCACTGTGACATACAATCAAATACGACGGCTAGCTACAGCCGTCGTATTATGCTTTTTTTTTGTTTTTAAAGCATTTTTTATTTGTATTTAATCCAGTACACATACAGTTTCAAGCCAAACACAATAAAATCAACTCATTCAACACCAAATATAATAAAACACAATATGCTCATTACCAAACAAATCAAAATCAATATCCTCAATATACAAATCATAAATAATCTATCAAGTCCCAAAAAAAGGTAGTACTATATGTATGAGAAATAGGAAATGTCAAGAAATCAATCAAAAGCAGTTGTACAAATACAAACAAGAAGGAAATTAAAATATCACTCATCACAGACAGGCACAAGATTCATATGATGATATAAAATGCAATATTTACCACCGTTAGGCAAATGGTAAGACAAACAGTTGACACCGCGTATTGGACAAGCTCTCTGGTTATGAACACTATAGCCAGAGAGATTACTATAGGCTAGTAAATCACTTATGGTCCACATAATAGCTACACGCAAACGGAATATCTCTTTTGCCTCAGCATCATAAGAAATCACACCGTCAAGGCACAATTGTTGCAACTCCTCGATCAATGGTTGCAAAAATACGTCAATCTTGTTTCTTGGACTCTTAGGGTCATCAATAAGAGTTGACAGAATAAAATAAGGTTGCTTCATGCATAGCCAGTGTGACAAATTGTATGCTATTAAAACAACAAGCCAAATGCTATATGGTATACGCATATTTGAAAACGGACTAAATCCATCCGAAGCTAATCCAAGTCTAACATTTCAGCAATCACTTGCAAATTTCAAATATGACTCATCAAACTTTCTCCAAGCTTTAGAATCAATGGGGGGTCTGTAGACTCCATCTTTCACACGACATTCCTGATTCCACCTCATAAGGGATGCAATTTTGCGAGACATGAACAATCGCTTCAACCTCAAAGTCAACGGAAAATACCTAGCATGCTTGCATGCAACTATACTACCCTATTTCTTATACCTCAGAGCACTGCATACCTCACAAAGTTGTGCGCCCTCATTTTCCCCCCTGTATATTATGCAATTGTTCGGACAAGCATCCCAGACTTTGCATTCCATTCCTAACACATTCGTTATCTTACTAGCCTCGTAGTAATTCTTGGCAATTTTCACTCCCATCTCATTAAAAGCATCCGTTAGAAGCTCAAGTGGCATATCAATAGACTTGTTCGACCACCCATTCAAGACTTTTAAATGTTATAATCTCATAATGAATGACAGTGAAGAAAACATAGTACAACCTGGATACTTTTCCATATTAGCCTCTTCTAACAATTTATGTATCTCTCTCAAATCTTCAAGCTCTTTAATTGCATTATCGAAGTCAAGATATTGGTGGCATTAGTGATCACCCATCACTCACTGGGATACGATAATGAAATATAAAAAAGTACCATTCGCTGGCTAATTAGAATAAAGTGCCACACCTCTTAGAGAGAAATATAAAGTTATGGATCGGTGAAACCCAAGGATAAGGAAAATTGTGAAATTGATCAAGACAATGTTGTTTTACCTATCTTATTGTCATCATCGTAATTATGTGTCTTTTTTTTATTTCTTATGGTTTTACCTAATTTGAAGTCAAGTTCAAATCCTCAATTTAAACTTGAAGCAAAGTTTGCCTTCTTAGGCCACAAAATTCGTTTGAAGTCATCTTCAAACGTTTCTTTAGCAGACATAATAGAAGAGTATTACAAAATTTAAATCAAAAGCTAATTTGAAAAATTTTTGACAGAGTATCCCCTATAAATTGAACATTTCCAAGCACTAGGCCACTCCAAGATGCGTTAAGCATTCAAGTCAACCAACAAAAAACACAAAATCAATTCAGTCATAAAACTATGATAACCCATTAGTCAATGTAGCATAAAACTAACTTAAGGGTAATCACCCATTACCCATGAGAAGTGATCACCCATCACTTACGGAGAATAAACTTGCAACAAACAAGTTTATTCATCCAACTAAGAAGAAAAAATTTGTTCATGTCTGGAATATCCATTACTCTATTGCATCAACAATACAGTTGGTTAAGATGTAATATTGGGATAATTTTATAGCATAATTTTTCTTCACAAAAAAGGAAAGCTAGAAGAGAGTGAAAATAGGAGGAAAAAGAGAAGAGGAGAGATAGAGGAGAATAGAAAACTAAAGAAAAGTGGTTGATAATGAAAAAAGGAAAAAAAAAACATAAAAGAAAGGGAATTAAATAAAATTGATACCCATAGATCTGGATGGAAATGGCAATTCACTAGTATTAAAGTTTCCATTCTTTTATTTTGAAACTCAATATTAACAGTGGGTTTGATTCTATATCATTTCAATTCCTTTTGCCTAAAACCTCAAACTGAACGGCTGGTGTGTAGTAACACTATCATAATCAGTATTCTGTCAATTCTAATGCGCATTGTTCAAAAGAGGCATTTCAGCAATTAACTAAGTTCAAGTCCTGAAACACCTTTCAACAACAAGTGATTTTTATCATCCTCGAAAGAAGACTCTTTTATATGTTCAATTGAACTTTTTGTTTCTGTGAAACATTTTTAATTACTATTAGTTGGAGCTTAAGCGTACAAGTTAGAACTCTAGAAAGGTTACACATATTCCCATTTTCTCTTTCTTAAGATCAGTAGATTTAGGCTACTACTGATTATTGAAGAGACCACTATAATAGGACCAAACAATTGAACATCTCTCGAAATTTCTTCAAGGAAAACAAAATTCTTGAATTAACAACATTTACTAACAGTTATATAAGCATCAATTGAAAAAACACACACGGGGATAGTATATACACCACAAGAGAGGGAGAAGGGAATTGCCTGAAATGGCCATGGCAAAACCACAGCCCCCGCCACAAACGTTTAATTCACTAATATTAAATTTTCCATTCTTTTATTTTGAAATTCATTATTAACAATGGGTTAGATTCTATATCATTTCAATTCCATATCCCAAAAACCTCAAACTGAATGGCTGCTATGTCCATTTTAAAATAGTCGACATGGGGATAAAGATAGTTGAACCAAAAACTTGAATATCTAACGTAAGCTTTGCAAAATTCATACCCTCTTCATCACAATCTATAGTATTTCCAAAAATACAAGCATAAATGGCGGCTAATTTTAGAGAGAATTTTCACACCTACCAAACTTCCCTAATGTTGGAGACCCACGCGCCGCGCTGTAGCAGAGAATGCTGCAGCATGCACCGCTAGAGACCCATGCCGGAGAAAGACACCAAACAGCCAGCCAAAGAAGGAAGATGACCGCACCGTAACTGTCATAGGAAATATACACCGGAGAAGAAGAAGGCGCGCCGGAGAGAATGTCGATGTTTGAACCAGAAAAAAATGAAGCAGCTCTGTCGAGGGAGTTCGGCTGAAATAAAATTAGGGAAGAACCAATTACGACGATCAATAATAACCATCATATTAAATCTGTTAACCATCATATTAGACTAATTTAATGCGACGATTATCATCGTCGTATTAAATTGGTCTAATACGATGGTAAAAAATACCCATCGTATAAAATTGACACAAATGCGACAGTATTTAGCCATCGTATTAAATTACCTTAATCAATTATTTTTTATTTTTGTTTAATTTATATATAAATATATATATACATAAATAAATATTACAAATACAACAAATAAAATTATATAAATTTTACTTTTACAATAATAATTATACATAATATTTTACGTATGAATTAATTAATTAATAATTAAAATAGTATGCTATATTATATATGTCTGTGTTCTATATATATATATATATATATATATATAGAGAGAGAGAGAGAGAGAGAGAATAGTGTTTGTGCATATATAGAATATAATTCATATACATATATATATATATATGTGCATGTTTATATATGCATATATAGAATGTAATTCATTCATTTACACACACACACACACATATATATATATATGAATTATATTCTATATAAGCACATACACTGATCTCTCTCTCTCTCTATCTATAAATTATATTCTATATAAGCACATACACTGTTCTCTCTCTCTCTCTATCTATAAATGTGTGTGTGTGTGTGTGTGTGTGTGTGTGCGTATGTGTGTGTTTGTGTGTAAATTAATGAATTACATTCTATATATGCATATATAAACATGCGCACACACACACACATGTGAGTATGTATGTATGTATGTATGTATGTATGTATGTATGTATGTATGTATGTATGTATGTATGTATGTATGTATGTATGTATGTATGTATGTATGTATGTATGTATGTATGTATGTATGTATGTATGTATGTATGTATGTATGTATGTATGTATGTATGTATGTGTGTGTGTGTGTGTGTGTGTGTGTGTGTGTGTGTGTGTGTCTATGTGTGTTTGAATACACACTCTTCTAGTGCACTTACATTTGTAAATATATCAAATTAATGATCCAACCATTAGATTTGTTAAATTTATTGCCAAAAATATTGTGACCAAATTTGAAAATAATCAGATAAAAATTGAATTGTTTTTGAAGGATTTATTATAATTAGAATTAAATACGGCGTCTATAACACTACCAAAAAAAACACTATTTTCGATGGCCAAATCCGTAGCAAATCCGTCTCAAATCAAGTGTTGCGACGGATTAGGCCGTCGCAAATAAGAGCATCGCTATTTGCGACGGAAAACTAATTCCGTCACAAATAGCGACACATTTGGGACGGCCAAATCTCTGGTCAACCAAATTACATTTTGCCACGGATTTGCGACGGATTATAAAAGCCATTGCAAATCCATAACAAGTTGCTACGGATTTGCGACGGAATAATTGTAATTTCAAAAAAAAATAAAAAATCCGTCGCAAATCTGTAGCAAATTGCTACGGATTTGCTACGGAAAAATATGAATTTCAAGAATTAAAAAAATCCGTAGCAATTTGCTACGGATTTGCTACGGAAAAATTACAATTTCAAAAAAATTAAAAAATCCATAGCAATTTGCTACGGAAAAATTACAATTTCAAAAAAATTAAAAAATCTGTAGCAATTTGCTACGGATTTGCTACGGAAAAATATGAATTTCAAGAATTAAAAAAAATCCGTAGCAAATCCGTAGCAATTTGCTACCGATTTGCTACGGAAAAATTACAATTTCAAAAAAATTAAAAAATCCGTAGCAAATCCGTAGCAATTTGCTACGGAAAAATATGAATTTCAAGAATTAAAAAAAAATCCGTAGCAAATCCGTACAATTTTCAAGAATTAAAAAAATCCGTAGCAATTTGCTACGGATTTTCTACGGAAAAATTAAAATTTCAAAAAAATTAAAAAATCCGTCGCAAATTTGCTAAAGATTAATTGCAATTTCAAAAAAATTAATAAATCCGTAGCAAATCCGTAGCAATTTGCTACGGATTTTCTACGAAAAAATATGAATTTCAAGAATAAAAAAATCCGTCGCAAATCCATAGCAAATTGCTACGAATTAATTGTAATTTCAAAAAAAATCCGTCGCAAATCCGTAGCAACTTGTGACAAATATTTGTCAAAATTAATTTTAAATAAATTAATTTTAGAAAACCTGTGACAAATATTTAAACAATTTTTCTCATAAATATCAAATCTGTAATGTGAAACTAATAAAACAAATAAAATTTCGAAACCAATAATAAATTGCATGCCAAATCATAAAGTAAAACTACAATAATCCAAATATGTGTATACACATAAGTATCACAATAGATAAATAATGTTCAAAATACAATCATGTAACTAAAGGATTTGGAGCACTAGCTGAAGGAGGAGCGGGAGGACCATCAAACCCAAGTACTAGGACCGGGGTGATGATCAGGTGGGGAAACAAATAAATCATCGTCCTCATCCTCATCCATGTCCTCATCCTCAAATACCGAAGACAGCTATGGCATAACAACCCCCATCTTCTCGGACATAACTGCCATCCAAGAAGTGATTCCCGCAACTTTATGTTCAAAATTCTTCTTAATCCTATTCTCACAGCGCTTGTACTTGTCCTCGCGACTCCTCTCTCGATGCCTCCATCGATCCTCAACCTCCTGAATCCTCTGCTGAACTCTAGTCTCAACTATCTGGTCAACATCAACAGGAGTGGATGAAGATGATCCTAATAAATGAGACGCATGCATCTGCTCCCTAATGCGAGTAGCCTCTGATCCCAACCCGTAGACACGACCCCTGTTGAATCCGCCAACTGCCTCAATGATAATGGCCTTGTCATTTGGCATAGCAACAGAGTCGACGGACCCACTAGACTCCATTTGAGAGTAGCGCTCCTTGGTGACATTTGTCGTCTCCTGAAATAACGTGAGTTTATAAAAATTAAAAGAAGACCTATTACAATAAGTAATGTAAGAATAAATTATTTTTACCAATATCTTCTGCGGACGCTCGCCCACAAACTAACCCTGTCTTTCTCCGTTTTGGAACTTATGTAGTTTTTTGAACATGTCCAGATAGCTAAATGTGTCCCCTTCATGTATCCTCTGTAGTTTAATTAATAGAAAAGAATATTATTTCTAATGCGAGTGCATGATTCTGACAATTTTGAAATATGCAAAAGTTAATAAAATTGAATTTACCATGCGTTCCTCATGCTCAATGAAAGAGATGGAACCTCCTGTGTGAGTGACACCGGTACAAGACCGATTTTGCCTTGCAGACTGCACGATTCATTGATATTTGGGATCCAACCAATGTTTGTTCATCTCCGACCAATGAGTTGGATCAATCCAATTTGGACATGAATTAGCAGGCGTTCTCTTTCGGGTCTTCAACAAAGTATCGGAAAACCTTTTTGCACACTTTCTTTCCCAATTTTTCCGTATCTGGGGACCATGCTTGGGAGCCCAACGAAATAACTTCTGCAAATATAGTAAACTATCGTCGTTAAAGTTTAAATTAACAGTTTAAAGTAAATTTATTTGCAAATACAACGAATGACACCTGAGCATATAAGCTTCAATAACATGTACATGAGATTAAAATTGTAAGAAAGTAAAAGAAACATACTCCCCACTCCTCGAACCACATGTCCCGAACGTGTATCGGGACATGTGAGTATGTAGCGTACGAACCATTGAATTGTTTCTTGAATATGCCTTGAATCTCTCTCACACATTTATCTGAACCAGCAAACCTATTTTGTATAACCAGAAAGGAAAGTAATATGATTATTAAATAAGATATGCTGAATTGGAAATCAATCAATAATTATGAATTACACACCCTTCTCCTCGAGGAATAATCATAGGTCGGCCGTCTGTGGCCTGTGATCCAATATGGTGTGATGCAGAAGTAGGAGCGTCTGCTGGAGAAGCACCTCTTGATTGTGAAGGTGAACCAGAAATCGATCGTGGTACGGAGAGGCGCCGTGCGTGTGATGGTGATGTGGTGTCAGGAGGATGGGTATGTTGGTCTGTTCCAGCACCTCCAGAAGACTGTCCATCGCCAGACATCCTAATTTTGAAATAAATTTAATTAAATTTCAAACATATTTGTAATATATATGTAGAACAAGTTATAAACGCAAATTTATAAAAAAATTTGACAGAGTCTCCCCTATAAAATGGTCATTTTCCAGGCATTAATGCCACATTCAAACATATTCCAAGTATCATCAACACATCAAACACACAAAACATTTACAACAAAACCTGTATCCATTGAACACATTCTCCATAACAAAAAAATTAACTGCCAATAGATAAACTGGAATATGTAGAAACTTGGCCATTTATACAACTTGAGAAAGAAAATGTTTGTTATTTTTATTTTCTTTCAAAATGGCTTCATTCTTGCACATAAGTCTGTAACCTTTTCCAAGCATTTTGAAGGGCGAGTGCATGATTCTTCCTTTGTCAATAGATCAAAGCCATCAGATAACGAAATGTGTGTTCTTTTATACAGCTTTTATACAGGTTTTATATCCTAACAAAGAAGATATCTATAATAAAAAGTCAATGTCAACAACATCAATTAATTTAAGGGCAATCACCCATTACCCAGGAGGAGTGATCACCCATCACTCACGAGGAATGATCACCCATCATCCACGGGGAGTGATCACCCATCACTCACGGGGAATGATCACCCATCATTCACGGGGAGTGATCACCCATCACTCACGGGGATCCAGTCCATATATTAGACAAAAAAATATACCTTTGAAAAATCAAAGAACACCTGTTGAGCTGAAAATATTTAGCATTGACTCATGCTTAACTGTATTTATTTTTTAAAAAAAAAAGTATACATGTGTAAAGGCAAAGAACACCTGTGGAAAAGAAAATAGTTAGAGTCTCCCCTAACACTTAACTGTATTTTTTTAAAAAAAAAAAAAGGAAGCATACCTATGGAAATGCAAAGAACACCTGTGGAAAAGAAAATAATTAGCATTGACTCGTACTTAACTATATTTAAGCTAATAAAAAGGACAAAAAATGGTATAATAATTGATCAACCAATAAATTAGTAAAACTTGAAATTTTAACATAAATTGTTGATCAACCATATAAGCAACCATCATGAATTATTTAAACTTTACATCACAAATGTATTAGAAATGTACTTTAATCACTCGAGTCATCCTCTGATATATATTCTTCTTCTTCCATCTCTGTTGTGCTATCTATATTCCAGTTACCTTCGTCTTCGTCTTCATCCTCATCTTCGAGTTCATTTGTATCCCTAAGTAATCCTTCTTCTTGAACATCCAACAAATCACTTATGCCCGTTTCATGAGCTAAGGGACCAAGATCAACAACTAAGGAAATACTCATTGCATTGTGAATATCCACCTCTTCTTGGTAAGCTTCATCAATCACAGGTGCATCAATCACATGTCGAGCTTTTACTTTACACACAGCTAACCAGTCGGATCTTGGTCTTTTGCATCCTGGATATGAGGCATAGTACACCTGAGATGCCTGTTGAGCTAATACAAATGGATTATATTTTGGATAGCTCCTCTTGCAATTAATATCAACAATCTTATACTCCTTATGTATTCTAATACCGCGATTTGCTGTTTGATCAAACCAATCACATTTAAAAAGGACAACTTTTTGTGATGGATTACCAGGAAACTCTACTTCAACAATCTCTTTAAGAACCCCATAATATCCACCTCTTCTTGGTAAGCTTCATCAATCACAGGTGCATCAATCACATGTCGAGCTTTTACTTTACACACAGCTAACCAGTCGGATCTTGGTCTTTTGCATCCTGGATATGAGGCATAGTACACCTGAGATGCCCGTTGAGCTAATACAAATGGATTATATTTTGGATAGCTCCTCTTGCAATTAATATCAACAATCTTATACTCCTTATGTATTCTAATACCGCGATTTGCTGTTTGATCAAACCAATCACATTTAAAAAGGACAACTTTTTGTGATGGATTACCAGGAAACTCTACTTCAACAATCTCTTTAAGAACCCCATAATAATCACTCACTACTAAGTCCTTTTCACCCCCCTTAACACAAACTCCAGAATTCACTGTTTTCTTTCCTTCGGCGTGTTCGTGGGTGTGAAATCTATAGCCATTAATAATGTACCCAGTATATGTTTTTACTTTTCTCGAAGTTCCCCAAGCAAGATTCTTCAAACATATATTTGACACATGGTTTTGTGGATCGTTCACCTATAAAGCATATGAAATGTTCAGGTGGGCATACATTAACTAACAACATATGTTCACGTGTAAAGAAATTTAACTGATTAAAGAAGATCATACATAATCTGTAAACCATCCTGCAAACTCATTCTCTATCCTTCTTTCTACATCCAATTCTGAAATGTTTGGGATTGAAGATTGTAAACGAGATGTGAACTCACTGTAGAGAAGAAAATGTCACAATTAGCAATGGATCTTATTTCTAATATCAACCAGAGGGGCAAGCATCTCACCTAATATATGGTTGGACCTCTTCATAGTTAAGTAATATATAATTTCTTGCCACTTTGTATTCTTCATGAGAGAGGAATCGAGTTTGAATCTTTCCTAAGATCTTCCCATAAATATTGTATATTGACAATGAAGCTTCATCTACTTCACGCCCAACCACACCTTCATCGTTGCGAGCCATGGATACATGTTTTGTCTGCACATGTGCCTCAAAATAATAGGAGAAGAATGTAGATGTTTCCTCAACAAGATAGGCATTGCAAATTAACCCTTCTACTCGTGCCTTGTTTTTTACCTTTAACTTTAAACGAAACAAGAACCTGGCATAATTCAAAGTATGATAATAAGTATTATGCAATGACTACAGCTAGCTATAGCAAAATTTTGATAATGACAACTACCTCTCAAAAGGATACGTCCATCTATATTGTACAAGACCACAAACCCTTGCTTCGTAAGGCAAATGAACCAAGAGATGTTCCATAACATCGAAAAAACCTGGAGGAAAAATCTTCTCTAGCTTACATAGAAGAACCGGTATCTCTTGCTCCAACTTCATCATATGAGATACAGATAATTTAGGAGCACAAATGTCTCGAAAAAACAGACTTAATTTTGTCAAAGTTCCCCAAACATTAACTGGAAGGAATTCTCTAAGGGCAATCGGAAGTAATCTTTCCATGAAGATATGACAATCATGGCTTTTCATGCCGGACAGCTTCAGTTCATTAAAATCAACACATCTACAAAGATTCGATGGGTATCCATCTGGAAGAGTTAATCCTTTCAACCACTCAAGCAACATTTTCTTTTGTTCTACCGTCAACGTGTAACATGCCTTAGGTATTGCTATCCTCCCTTCTCCGACGTTACACACATGTAGTTCTGGCCTATTGCAATATACTTCAACGTCACGACGGGCCTTCAAATTGTCTTTAGTCTTGCCCTTCACATCCATAACTGTATTGAAGACATTATCGAACACATTCTTTTCATTATGCATTACGTCAACATTATGACGAACCAAATGCGTTCGCCAATAGGGAAAATCCCAAAAAATACTCCGTTTAGCCCAATTATAACTCACATATCTACCTTCCGATCTCCCAAGTTCTCTTCCTGACTCTATTATTTTCGAATACTGACAAACACTACTCCACAAGTCATCCCCAGTGGGACGTAGAATAGGTTGGAACATATCAGAGCCCTTATCTCTCTTAAATGATGTTGTATCCCATCGAAATGGGTGATCCATGGGTAAGAAGCGACGGTGGCAGTCAAACCATGAGTGTTTACCACCATGTTGTAGATGAAAAGACTTTGACCTCTCCATACAATATGGACACGCTAATCTTCCAGTTGTGCTCCATCCACTCATCATTCCATAGGCAGAAAAGTCGTTAATAGTCCACATTAGTGCAGCACGTATCTGGAAGTTTTGTTTCTTTGCTATGTCATATGTAGCAACACCTTCAGTCCACAAATGATTCAATTCTTCTATTAATGGTTGAAGATAAGCATCAGTTTTTAACATCACAGGATCTTTCATGCATAACCATGGTGGAAGGTTATAAGGAGTGACAATAACTGGCCAACATGAATACTGCTTTCCTGACATGCCAAACGGCGAGAAACCATCAGTACAAAGTCCTAATCTTACATTCTGAACTTCCTTTGCAAAATCTGGATGAATCCAGTCAAAGTGCTGCCAAGCCTCACTATCTCTCGGATGGCTCATGTTTCCATCTTCGACCTTAGCCTTTGCATGCCAACTCATGTGTTCAGCTGTAGTTTTAGATGCATACAACCTCTGCAGCCTTGGTGTAATCGGAAAGTAGTACATTTTTTTCATAGGGATCTCGAGCCTAACCCTTCTTTTTTTTCGGCATTTTCTAGGCACGTACCGAGCATGTCTGCAAAATTTACATTCTTTCAAATTGATATCATCCTTCCAATAAAGCATGCATCCATTACTGCATACATCTATCTTTTGAACAGGCAACCCCAACCCAGATACTAACTTTTTCATTTGATAAAAGTCATCAGGTATCTTGTTGCTACTTGGGACCACCTCTTTCATAAGCTGCACAACTTGGTTAAAAGCTTTATCAGATACGTTATTTTCAGACTTAACATTTAATAGCCTTGAAACTAACGAAAGCACCAAGTGGTTCGTACACTCTTCCCATATGGGAGTGTCTACTGCCCCCAGCATATCATAAAACTTCTGCGCCTCCGCATTAGGAGGTTCTTCAACTTGCTCATCCGACGATCTTTCCAAATTAAAATTAGGGCCCGCCGCATCAATGATCATTTCCAGATACGAATTTCTAGAACCTGAATTAGCTTGAGCTGTACTAGATGTTGAGGTAGCCATGCTTTGATTTACATAGTAAGGTTCACCATGACAAATCCACCGATGGTAATTGCTAACAAACCCATATCTATACAAATGGATCTCAACTTGGTCCGGAGAGTCAAATTTCATGTTCTTGCATTTTGTGCAAGGACTTCTGATTTTACCAGACGTAGAATTCGATAAAGCGAACACAATAAATCCCTGCACCCTCTTCTCAAATTCAGTAGTAAACCCTTTACAGGGCAACCGCCTTCTATACATCCAACCGCGATCTTCCATCTATATATTCAACATATATTATGTGACAAAGAGGTTTAACTGTGAGTTTATGCATGTACGCAATAAACGGTTTAGGAAAGCTTTAGGGTAATCATCTTCATGTTACTATAAACAACAATTATAAATACATGAATAGCCAACTACATGTTTCATGAAATACTTTTTTAGTAATTTATATATACTTTATCGTGCATCATACGTGGGCTTGTGATGGTGAACCATCGTCGCAAAACACTAATCGGTTTCGAAATCATGTTTATATAGACACCCAATATACTTAGCACAGAATTAAAATTATTAACTTCTCTTACAATACCTCAATAAGCAATTAGATTTAAACCATGAAGCATCAACCAACTCAGCCACCAACTAACAATCAAAATTAATGTTAAACCAACAACCATAAACACAACCACCAGTGCAAAATTCATTAGGAATTTCGGCAGAGTTTCCCCTATATACTGGACGTTTCTAGGCACCAAGCCACCACAAAATCAACAACACTGAAAAAAAAAATATTAACTGTCAAAACAATTATTCAATATGACTAATGTAAGGGTAATCACCCATTACCCATGGGGAATGATCACCCATCACTCACGAGGAATGAAAACCCATCACTCACAGGGATCCATTCATATAAGTTAAAAAAAAAGAAAAAGAAAAAAGATGCAATTGGTATTTGTTGGTAGCCAACTTATCATTAAAAAATAGTAAGTACTAATTATTGACGTGCAGTATACTACTAAACATTAAATAGTAATTATTATCAAACAATTTTATATTAAAAAATAATGTTATAAAAAAATATTAGTAGTAATGCTAATATAATATTGAAAATAATTTTCCCCCCTAATATAATATTAGTAGTAATGCTAATATACTATTGAAAATAATTTTTTGCCCCCCTAATATTTAATAAATAGAAATTCCAATAAACAGTCAATAATAATATTAGATAAACATATGAATAAAAGTATTAATATTATGGAATAGCAGTTTTAATAGTCAACAAGTAATAAGAACTAATAATTGTCATACTAGTAAATACTATTAATAGTGAGCATAGTAGTTAACATTTAAGCAATTCACTACTTGTAATACACATCACATACCACATAGCAAATTCACTGCTAAGCACATAATCATCTCACATATCACGTTGAACTACTTCTTATACCGAATATATCTCCACATTACAATTTTTATCCCATCCTTGTACGAAAACAAACCAATGTAATATATTCTTCCATTCTCCATCACAAAATATCACCTGCTACTACCGTTCTCAAAATCAAAAATGATGTAAGAGTTTAAAAAAAGAATGATATTTACTTATTTTGGAGACTGATGTTGAGTGATGACTAAGGCCTCTGATATGCTTTGATGATTCAACCTTAGTCTCCCCTAGTTGAATTTCTTGAATTCTGCAATTCGTGGAGAATGCTCCGAATTTGGAGTGTGAAGAAGCAGGTTTTAAGTGTTTTATGAAGAAATTGAACAATAACATAGGAGAAGGGGGATTGTCTGCAGATGGGGGGGGGGAGGGGGGATGGAGAAGGGGGTTGGGGGTGGTTGGCGAGAAGGCGAGAGAGGGGGAGAAAGGGGCCGGAGTGGAGGGAGGGACCCGCGGGGGCAAAGGGGGGAGAGCCCCTGCGAGGGGGAGAGAAACGGGGAGAGGGGACGGCAGCGGGGGGCGGGAGGGAGAGTCGGGGGGAGAGGGACTGCGCCGCAGCGGGGGGGGGAGGGGGAGAGAGACGGGGGGAGAGAGCTGCGGGGGGGGGAGAGCCGGCGCTACAAGGGGGAGGCGGCGGGAGGGGTGGAGGCAGGAAGAGAAACGGCGCGGCAAGGGGGAGGGGGGAAGCTCGGTGAAATTGCAGATCTGGTAGCGCGGGAGGCGGACAGGGGGGGAAGAATGAGGGAGCTAGGGGAAGAAGAAAAGTGGTTGTTCAAAATTTTTTTTTTTTTTTTTTGGTAGATTATTTTTAAAAAATTGGAAAAAAGATTCGAAAAAATGTCATGAATTTATCATAAATGAATTGTAATTTTGTGATTTCGTGACAAATAATCACAGATTAACCATAGAATACACAACAAAAATTTGTATATTTATATTCAATACAAAACTATATTATTCAAAAATAAAAAAATATTTTTATATATTTATATACTATCTTTTTTATTAAATTATTTTTACATATATATATGTATATAAATATACGCATAAATTCATATACAATATAACCCAAATATATATACATACATATTTTATACATAGACACACACACACACACACCATATATATTAAAGTACACACACACATATATATATATATATATATATATTCATATTATATATTTATATATACACACACAAACATTTATTTATATGTATAGATACACACACATATCATATACATATGTAAATACGTACACATATACAAACAAAATCACAAATATATATATATATATAGACATATTCATATACATACATATATATTCACATATATATATATATATATTAATGAAGTTTTCTTAATAATTAATGAAACTCCTTATTACTCAATTTATAAAATTATCTATAAAGAACATGTAAGAATATTTTATACAATAAACAATATAAGTAAGAAAATGATGGACATATTCTATGATAATAACACTCATGTGTATATAGTATACAAAATTATACAAAAAAAGCCTTAATAAGTAATTTTAAATATTTTAGATTAAAATTATTTACAACGATAATTTTTTTTAAACTTCATTCTATAGAAAACATCAATCCGTCGTAACTTTAAAGAAAACACCAATCCATCGCAAATCCATCGCAACTTTAAAGAAAACACCAATCAGTCGCAAATCTGTCGCAACTTTAAAGAAAACACCAATCTGTCGCAAATCCGTAGCAATTTTGCGACGGATTTCTAAAAATAAAAAATAAATTAATTTTCTTAAAATTAAAAAAAATCCATCGCAAAATTGCTACGGATTTGAGACGGAATAAATCCGTAGCAAATTTTGCTACGGATTTCTAAAAATAAAAAATTAATTAATTTTCTTAAAATTAAAAAACATCCGTCGCAAATCCGTAGCAATTTTGCGATGAATTTCTAAAATTAAAAAATAAATTAATTTTCTTAAAATTCAAAAAAAAAAGCCGTCGCAAATCCATCGCAATTTTGCTACGGATTTGCAACGGAAGTAAATCCGTCGCAATTTTTCTGCGACAGATTTGCTAGAGCATTTTTTTGAAATTTTTTCTACAATTTTTTTATTAAAAAATTAATTTTCGTTGCTAATTTTGCGATGGATTTGCCACGGAATTCCTAAATTCGTCGCAAATAATTTCCGTCGCTAATTTTGCGACGGATTTGCGATGGTCGGTCAACTACATTCCTTTTTCCTTTTCTCCGTCGGTGAGCCGTCGCAAAAATCCATCGCAATTTGCTGACTTTCTTGTAGTGTAACCGTAATATTATTCTCTTAAAAATGATGGTTCAACGTGAACCGTTGTATTTATGCATCTAAAACGACAGTTATTAACCATTATATTAGCCCTCCGCAGATCTAAAATCAATTTTATGATTTGATATACGATGGTTAAACATAAGTGGCATATTAAGTTTACCTAATACGTCATTTTTTTCTTGCTATCGTATTATATGGATCAAATACGACGGTTATTCTTAACTATTATATTTAAGTGATCTAATACGACGGTCTGTTTCTAACTGTCATATTAACTATATCTTATACGACGGTTGCAAACCGTCGTTTATATTAGCCTATTACAACGGTTCTGCGGCCGTCATTTTATGTCCAGTCATATTTGTCCCATTCCTTTAGTAGTGTTCGATGACACTTGTCACAACTTTTAACAAAACTCTGTGCATCTTTGAATATTGATGGCCAATAAAATTGAACTCGAGAATTTTGTTGGTAGTGTTGTTATCTTAATTGTGACCTCTAGCTGTGCCTTCATGATAATGTCTCAATATATTTTTACTTTAGAGATTGGAATTATTTTACTTTGGAGACTTTAGCCCGTGTCAAGATCAAAATAGATTCATTTGAAGTTTTAATTTTAAATCTACATTTCAAATATTTATTTAACTATTCATTTATTTTCTTACTATATTATAAGGACCCCTAGCCTGAAGGACAAGGTGACATCCCCAACCCATTTAGGCAACGGATATAGTGGAATGTTATAGTGTGTGTGTGTGTGTGTAGATATATGTATGCATGAATGTATTTTATATATTATTGAAATTATAAAATTAAAAAATATATAAATAATATCCAACAAATTATATTTAACCGTCATATTTGTTAAATATGATGGTTTCAAAAAATAGAGAGCATTGGAAAAACAATCGAGGCACAATTTTAGACCCTTTTTTTATTATCTCCTTTATTATCTATTAAAGGTAGCAATGACTACCTTGTTTCTTCACTATTGAAGAAAATTCCGAAGCTGCAATGTGCAGTCAAGAAAAGCAGCCCCATCTTCCACCGCCATTAAAGACTTTGCTAGAATCATCTAGCATGCACCAAAGCCACCGACTTTGCAGCCATTCTTGAGCCAACCAGAAGCCAGTTTTATCAAGCAAATTGCGGCCATTTTTTACTACAACCTACCTAACATTTTACAAAGCTAAATTTGAGCTTCACGAAAATTCTGCTCCAACTTGCAATCTTCACTGACTTTGCAAGTTAGTTTAGCCATCTATAAATAGGTGGCTCCTTGCACTTTGTAAACATGAAATAAAAAATTGGTGAAGTGTGATGTGTTGTGTGTAGGCAGAGAGAGTAGAAGAGTTGAGTGCTCGCTCATATTAGTGGTGGTGTGAAATTTTGTTTGTTTAGCAAGAAAACATTTTGGGAGTGTTTTCTTCTTGTAAATTTTGTGAGTCTTCCTTATTTATAAAATTAGTTTATCCTTTGGTCCTCCTTATTTTCTTATAGTTGGTATCAGAGCCAAGTTCATGAGATTCATCAAAGCTCTAAAATCGAGTCAAAGAACGATCAAGGACAGTGCTCAAAGTAGCTTGTTATTGATTGCGATACGTCGAGAGTCTGTCAGTGCAAAGTTAAGGACTATGAAGTTAGTTGGTCAGGGACCAGACTTACTTGGATAAGGTGCGGGGCATCACCAAGTCAAGATGACAGACTTCGTCAATGCGAACAATATCAAAAACTCACAGAGGACAACTACAACGATTGGAGCGTGTGCCTAAAATTCTATTTGAGAGGACAAGCCCTATGGAAGCTCGTAGATGGAAGCCAAACAACACCACCATTGGAAAATGTTGGAGAATACAAGAAATGAGACAAGAATGCTAGTAAGGCTCTATCTATTTTAGAGTTAACAGATGAAAAATAATTTTTTGATTTAATTAAAAATGTAAAGACGCCATAAAAAAAGCTTGTGATATTCTGGTGGAGAGATTCTCCAAGACTAATGAAACTAAGGTGCAAAGGCTTGAAAACGAGTTATTGGGAATCTCACAAGGTAATATGACGGTGAGTCAATATTTTGCCAAAGTGAGATCCTTAAGTGAAAAATTTTCAAAATTAGATCCTATTCGCCCTATTGACGAGACTAGCATGAGGAGAATTATAATTCGGGGGTTACGTCAATAATACACCCCAATTATAATAGCAATACGGGGATGGCCTGAGCCACCGACACTTAATGTGTTGGAAAGTATGCTAGCAAATGAAGAAGCTTTCATGAGACCATCCTATAGCGGATCAACCATTGAGGAAGAGAAGGCTCTTACTGGTAGACAAAGAGTATATGGATGACAGAAAAATGCCAGAATACCAATAGAAGGAGACAAAAATAAAGAAAGATGCATTTTTTGGTAGAAAGGGCTTCTAGAGAAAAATACACATCAACGGGGAGCACCACCATAGCAAAATAACAATATGAGGAGCCGGTGAAAAAACAACGAGTGTTACAACTGCGGAAAGAAAGGTCACTTTGCTCGAGATTGTTGGCACAGACAGGCCAAAGGGAATGCTACCACATCATCACAAACTCAAGAAAATGAAGATGAATGGGACTTTCATGCGTCCTACTCTATTGAAGAGGAAGAGACACTGTCGAGCCCATTTCAAGAAAATGAAGAAGATCTAGCACTTATCTCGGTAAGTGATAAACTTATCAATTATAAAAATGATTGGATAGTAAATTTGGAATGGTCTAATCATATGATAAGAGATAAAGAAAAATTCTACAGTATGGAGAAATATAAAAATGGATATGTCGTGGTAACCGCTAATAACTATAAAATGCCAATAACACATATTGGTAAAGCTCTAGTAGTACCACTATTCAACTCTACATAAGTGGAGTAAGATAATGTGTTGCACTTGCCAGGTATGAAAAAGAACCTGTTATCAGTATCACAGTTAGCTTCAGTAGGTAACTATGTCATATTTGGCCCAAACAACGTAAAGGTATATCGTCAATTGAAACTAGAAGGAGATCTAATTATGGAAGGATGAAGATCAAAGTCTATCTATGTAATGTCTGCAGAGACAACATATGTAGATAAGACTAAAAAGAACGAGACATCAGATTTATGGCATGCAAGATTGGGACACGTGAGCTACACCAGACTAAAGGTGATGATGAAAAAGTCAATACATAAGGGGCTACCACAATTGGAGGTTCGAGATAATATAGTTTGTGCTAGCTACCAGTATGGTAAAGCACATCAACTACCATATGAGAAGTCGAAGTTCAGAGCCAAGGTGCCTTTAGAGCTAGTCCACTCAGATGTCTTTAACCCAGTAACGCAACCACTGGTAAGTGGTTATCGATACATGATAACTTTTATCGATGACTATTCTAGATATGTCTAGATTGATTTCTTGAAAGAAATGTCCAAATCCTTAACAAAGTTCAAGGCATTCAAGGAGAAAGCAGAAAGTGAAACTGGCTATGAAATAAAGTGCCTTCGAACAGACAACGGTGGAGAATACACTTCAGAGGAGTTTACAGAGTTCTTGAAACAAAACAAAATATAACGACAGTTGACATGTCCAAATACTCCAAAACAGAATGGAGTTGTAGAAAGAAAGAATCAACACTTAGCAAAGACTTGTAGAAGCATGCTGCATGCCAAGAATGTTCAACCACGGTTTTAGGCTAAATGCATGAAGACAGCAGTATATATCATGAATCGCCTACCATAAGCGAAGCTCGAAATGATCTCACCTTATGAGAAATTATGGAAGAAAAAGCCCGTTGTAGCTCATTTTTTAGTTTTCGGTGTGTATGCTACGTTTTAGTACCCGATCATTTAAGGAGCAAGTTTAAAAAGAAGGCAATTCGCTGCGTCTTTGTCGGATACGATTCCAAACAAAAGGGATGGATTTGTTGTAATCTTGACATACGTAGATGCTACACATCTAGAAATGTTGTATTTGATGAAGTATCATCTTGGTGATCATCTCAAGCCGAGAAGCTACCACAATCTGAAGAAATCCTAGAAGAATCAGCAAAAAAGCTAGAACAAGAAGAAGATTATTTGACTTTTGAAACAACTAAAGAGGGTGAGAAAGAATCATCATCAAATGAGTCACCACCAAGCAAATTGAAAAGTCCATGGCAGACAAGAGTACACCAAATAACTGAAGATCAGAGGCCCAGTCAATATGAAGAAATGGACAAAGAAAAGGAGGTGCAACCACAACTTTAGAGGTCTACTCGACAATGAAGACCCAATCCAGCCTTAATCAAAGATACTGCAAGAGAGCCAAATACGTACGAAGAGGCATCCAAACAAAAGGAATAGATAAAGGCGATAGAAGAAGAAATACTAGCACTAAAACAAAATGAGACGTGGAGATTAGTGCCAAAACCAAGGAATATACAACCCATCTCTTGCAAATAGGTGTACAAATTAAGATAGATTGATAGATACAAGGCTCAACTGGTGGCATGAGGTTTCTCACAAAAGTACGGGTTAGACTATATCGAGACGTTCAGTTCAGCGGCAAAAATCACTATAGTTCGAGTATTACTTACCCTAGTTGCAAGAAAGACATGGAAGTTATAGCAAATGGATGTGAAGAATACATTCCTTCATGGAGAACTCGATCGGGACATATACATAGAACAACCGCAAGGATTTGAGAGCAAGACACATCCAAAGTACGTGTGTAAACTTAATAAAGCAGTTTATGGATTGAAACAAGCACCACAAGTATGGTATGGGAAAATTACAGAATTCTTGATTCAGAATGGATATTTGATGACACCAGTTGATTCAAGTTTGTTTGTTAAAGCTCAAGATGGGAAGCTAGCCATAGTACTTGTGTACGTGGACGATCTGATCATTACTGGAGATGATAAAGAAGAGATTGATCAAATTAGGTCAAATCTTTCAATTTGCTTCTAGATGAAGGTGTTAGGATTCGTGGACTCCTAAACGCGGAAAACATCCACGAATCCCTCCCGAGGACCCAAGTAAATGATTAAGAAGATCTAAGGTTTAAGAATTATCTCTGGTTGCTGTAATCGAAATCCTTCGTTTCTGATTGCGCTGTTGTACGTTCAACCCAAACAATCACCAGACGCTGCAATATGCGAACGTCCTCTATCGGATACACACTACGAACTCACTCGATACCTGGGGAGTGCTAGCGCCTAGGGTTTAAGAGGTTTTTTTTTTTTTTCCTCTTCTGGTAGAGAATGGCACGAATGTTCTCAATCGAAAAATTGGACTATTGAAAAGACGGCTAGGGTTTTCTTAAAAACCCCCCCGAACCTCTTAGAGTCCAACCCTAATAATATCTTATCATATTCTAATTTAAATTCAAATTAAATTAAAACTGGTATGATAAGATTCTGCCATTATCTCGGTAATTTAACTAATTAATTTACTGAGTCAGATTCTTATAATCTGGACATCATCCAGATACATTGAATGTGGACATATTTCCAGATTCATTGTATCTGGTAAATTTTCTAAGTACGATTAACTTAGACATATTTCCAGATTCATCGAATCTGGTCACCAGAAAAATAACCTAACAAGTTCACTTATTGTGTGACCCTATAGGTTCATTTAACACTGACAGTGTGCCTAAATCATATTTAAATGGCCCACAAGTTATAAGCGGTTCCTAGCAAAACATTATAACTATCCAGGTTAAATGAAGATCGGTGATCTCTTTGAACCAAACCATAATTTTATATTTAGTCCTTTTGTCACACGATATCCAGATTAAGCATAAGGCACGGAGCATGTCATCCTTATTAAGCTTAATCAATTATTTCTTGATTTCATAGTAGACTGTTCAAACAAATGATATCAATATCTTAGATTGATATATTTGAGCACGGCCATACATTTTTTAACAGTCTAACTTATCAAGGGGCCCATGGATATCTCTCCTATAATTGAGAGGGACAAATTCCTTCACAATCAATCATATTCCTCTCATTGATTTATTCTATATCTAACAGTAGTCTAATTTATTATCTGGTTAAAGACAACTTTAGACAATGTCAAAATATAGAATTTTTCAAGTAGGAAACTATGATGAATTTAGGTCGAAGGACTTTCAATATTATTATGGCTAGAAAGTACTTATGACATATTCCATGAAGTACTCTCACAGTGGGTCATGTCCAATACAATGTTCTCTAACATTTATTTATGCCTTGACTCGATATCACAAATATCCATGGCCAGTAAAACATAGCCATCAAGTCACAAATATACTAATCTTAATTTATTATTATTCTAATAATAATAATCGATCAGGGGCAGTTTTAGAATAGTCATTGTATTCATTGTAGGGTTTTACTATCAAGTCACGTACTTGATGACCACAAAACAAAACTCACTATTCATGGAAAGGAAAGCCTCATATTATTATATAAAACATAATAACAATAGTATAAGTACAAATTGACTCTAGGCATATCCCAAACAGAAGGAGCTTGGAGAATTGAAACACTTTCTTAGTTTAGAGATAGAACAAGCGAATGATGGGATATTTTTATGCCAACAAAAGTATGCGCAAGATCTTCTACAAAACTATAGTATGCTTGACTGCAAAATAAACTGCTACTCCAATAGAGGTAAATGTTCAAATATGTTCAACTGAAGGCAAGGAACTTGAAGATGGAACGATATATCGACAGTTAGTGGGTAGTTTAATCTACCTAATACTAACAAGGCCAGATATTTCATATGCAGTTGGAGTTGTAAGCTGATTCATGCAAATACTGAAGAAGCCACATCTTGATGCAATAAAAAGAATACTAAGGTGTGTTAAAAGTACTATAGACTATGGCTTACTATATAAAAAGATAGATACATCTCAAATGATAGGATAGTGTGATGCTGACTACACTCGTGATTACGACACACGACGATTAACTACTGGATATGCTTTTAGCCTTGGATCTGGAGTTGTCTCATGGTGCAGTAAAAGACAACCAATAGTGTCACTATCTAGCATTGAGGCAGAATATCGTGCTGCAACAATGGCATCTATAAAATGTTCGTGGCAACTACAACTCTTTGAAGATCTTCTTCAGCTAGTGGATAAGGCAGTTTAATTGTATTGTGATAATCAATCAGCGATACACTTAGCAAAGAATCCAGTATTCCATGCAAGAACAAAACACGTGGAGGTTCGTTACCACTTTGTGCGGGAAAAGGAATTATGTGGTCAAATTTAAATGAAGCACGTGAAAACTGAAGAACAAATTGCAGATATTTTCACCAAAGGTCTCAATAGAATAAAGCTTGAAGAATTTCGAAGGGAACTCGGTATGATTTCATGAGAAGCAATAAAAATGCATTCATTGAGGGGGAGTGTTAAAGGCGGCAATGACTGCCTTGTTTCTTCACCATTGGAGAAAATTCCAGAGCTGCAATGGGCAGTCAAGAAAAAAATCCCCATCTTCCACCTCCATTAATGACGTTGCTAGAATCATCTAGCATGCACCAAAACAACCAATTTTGCAGCCATTCTTAAGCCAACCAGAAGCTAATTTGATCAAGCAAATTGCGGCCTTTTTTTACTACAACCTACCTAACATTTTACAAAGCTAAATTTGAGCTTCACGAAAATTCTGCTCCAACTTGCAAGCTTCACCAACATTGCATGTCGGTTTAGCCATCTATAAATAGGTGGCTCCTTGCACTTTGTAAACATGATATAAAAATTTGGTGAAGTGTGGTGTGTTTAGGCTGAGAGAATTGAAGAGCTAGTGTGAAATTTTGTTTGTATAGCAAGAAAATATTTTAGGAGTGTTTTCTTCTTGTAAATTTTGTGAGTCGTCCTTGTTTATAAAATTAGTTTGTCCTTTGATCCTCTTTATTTTCTTACATTATCTTTTTTCACATTTTTCTCCTTTCCCCTTATGTTTCAGCTGTTCTATCACTAGTCAGAGCAAACAGAAAGATTCGGCTTTCTTTGATTCCTCCATCCATGAATCAATTAAAACAATGAAGAAAGCTAAGAGATTTCCCATCCAAAGGCAAGTCAAGGTACTTCTCTTCTGTTTCTATTAAAAGTAGGTGTTTGACAGCTCAGTTGAATTTTTCCAACTTATCCCCCAAATTTTTGTAGCTAAATTATTTGAAAAATATAGGGGATTATTTTTAGGTTGCCATTGTGGGGCAGACCAATTATCTAGAAATTGAAAGGAAGGACATGTCAAAACACAGCTCAGTTTCTTCAGTCTCGATTTTGTTTTGCAATGTCAGGACCAATAGATCGATTTACGAGGCCTTGGGTATGACATTCCTCTTTCTATTCATTTTTTTTTCTTTGGTTTTATGGTGAATTTTGAATTATAATTTTAACGTTGAGGGAACCGAGCAATAGTTATGGTTTTGCTTTTATATGCCAATGGGATTTCTCGATTGACAAGTTTGAATTTTCAAATTTTGAGGTTTGAACTGATTTTTAAGTGTTGAATTGAGTTTCTTATACAAAAATGGAACTACTAGAATTTCAATCTATTATTTTTGGCCTCTTCTTTTCTTTTCCCACTCTTTTTATGATATGATCTAAGGAAATGATTATTGGTGGAATTTCGTGGCTTAATTCAACCACCAAAACAAGAAGAATTTAGATAGTCAAAACATGTCACAATTGGTTAAAATTGATACTCAAGCTAATATCCAACCCAAAACCTAGAACCCTAGGACGAACTAACACCTACAACCCTTTAGAATCAACGAATTTGGTCTACTAACTCAACAGTCCCAACCTCTAACCTACAAGAGATTAGAATCCAAAAAGACAAATTGAATTAGGCAATCAATTGTTAGAAACAAGAACCTTGATTTGACTAAGAGAAACCAAGACCTAAGAAAGAGCTAACAATTAATCTATGCTTGTTGGAGTTTAGAGACTTATTTTAAGGGTAGGAGTAGAACCCTTAGAGCTAATCTTGGTTTTTAGGAAAGAACCAAAAGAGGATTTAAACTCACAAGAGAATTGATCTCAAAAATTCTAATTTCTCAATGACAAATTTGTTTACAATAAAATATAGCCATGTATAAATAGGCATCTTCTAACCTATTCTAGCTAATTGAGATTGAATCTCAATATTTGGATGCCTTTTAATAGCCTAAAATAAGCCAAATACATCAGAAAAGTCGTGGGAATTAAAATGGAAGGTAACTAAGCTATTACATAGAAAAATCAGTTGAAATTCAAAGGTCCCAAAGTAAGCCGGCGTCGGTCCTTTGCCCACAGTCAACGCCGGGTCGATTCTGGCTACTCACCCTTCTCTATCCAGTGACGAGCCGGTGCCAAGTTCTTCACCCAAGGTAGCACTGGATCAACACTGTTTGCTCTCCCCTGTCTTGCGATGCCAGCTTCCTTGGCTTGATTTTGGTCTCTCTTTGATCCCCTCACTTGTATGGACATCTGAACATGTTTATTGAAACTCTCAATTGATGAACAAGGGTCTTCTAAGTTTAATGGGGACTTCTTGTAGCTTTGGAGCCCCTATTGAATCCATGTCATCCTAGCCTTAGCCATAGGATTTTGAGGTCTTGGTTGATCAATCTCCTTGACTCTCCATATGGTTTGTTGTTTCAATTGATCATCATTCAGTCTTTTCTTTGGCAATCATTTCTTCACCATTCTCTTAACTCTTGGCTTGGAACCTTTGTTTTCTTGAATTCTCCATTCATCACCCTTGAATTGTGACTGTTATAGTTTTAATCCCCTTCCCCCTTCTTTGAAGGCTCCTTGAGGATTGGGCAGATTCCTATCACTTTACCCTCTTCCCTCTCGCTTATTGCTTCTTTTGGAAAATTATGGCTAATTCTTTAAGACCTGTATATTTCCTGTAGAAATTTTGTTGGGATTTAGTTTTTGAAGTAGAGGTGTTTTGGCCATACTTTACAAATATATATTAAGAATGTTTAAAGTGGCTTTCAATGTATCGTATATGCAAGTTCAAGATAGCTCTAAACATGAAACATGTGAAATTGATATCTTGTAGCATTTGCAAATCCTTATCTGCTCAGAATTCAATTTTAATTAATGATTACTAACTTGATATGGATAATATAAACTAATAGTTGATTACGAACTATATTTTTTCATAGTCATAGTAATGACAACAACAATAATAATTATTATTATTATAATATATGATTTAATCTTTGATAGCTAAATGGATCAAGTAATAGAGAAAATTTGGCCATGGCAAACGTTGTTATCTAAATGTAGTGTTCAATAATTGCAATAAGTCGTGGAGTGCCAGCATTAATATAAGTATAGGTGATTTTCCTTTAAGGGATCATTTGTTATTTTCTCCATGTTGTTCAATTCTTTATGTGATTCTAAGAATATAAAATTGGCCACAGGTACCGTTTCTTGCTTTCACAAAATAAAGAAAATTGTTAAATGACAAATTAGTCGTTTCTAACTTTCTTGACCACTAAGAATACTAATATAGTCGTTTCTTGCTTCTGGAAGAAAAATGTCAACTTTGCGCAAACCTCGGCCAGATTGGAATGGGTGGAATATTAAAATGGCGGCCATTAGTACCATTCGCATATTTAAAATTGCATTTTCAACACTATAAATCCAGATGGGCAATTGTATCGGCTAACCCACTTACATGATTCTAAAGTTTTGTCTGAGCACGTGATTCATTCTGACCCGTGCAATGTGCTTGCTTCAAAAGGGGACCGAAGTAAAATAACTAACATGAATAGAAATTAACAGATTCACTAAAAATTAAACAAAATAACACAATTATGGATTAAATAAACCTAATATCAATGGTTAATTAAAACTAATAATTGAGAGGAAGTTTTAAATTTTTTAAACGAGGATGTCTGATTATATGTTACTAAAAGTTATTTTCTCAAAGAATAATATTGGAATTTAACTACCTACTTCGAATAAACAATGTGCAAAAAAAAGAGATAGAGAGAAAATATCTGACGTCTCAAAGAGAGAAAGAGAGAGAGAGAGAAATATTTAAAAAATTAAATAAAATTTAGTGAATTGTTATTTTAAAGTATTGTTTAGCAAAATTTTTACTCCGAGTAAAATTCTTAAAATTCGGAGCCATCTATGTCAGTCAATTGCCTTAATCGCCTCAACTCAGCTCATTCCCGCCACTAATGACCAGGATGTGTTGCCTTGGCCAAAATAAAGGATAGGATTCTACTGAATTCATTGTTCTGTTGATATATTGAAAGAGTAGAATTTGCTTAAAGCTCATTAGGAAGGAGAGAGATAGGTAGAAAGGATAAAAATACTTATTGCCAAATTGAAGCCAGTTAATCCTTTGGAGATAGTATTCGAAATATATTATCCACCCAATAAGAAGTATCAATATGTTTGAAGACGGTGAGAATATCTTCGCACACGCCGGTGTCGTTGTATTGCCATTGCAAACCTACATCTCTCCTTTTTCAATGCGTGCATAGTCATTTATGACAATTGCAACCATTTATACTTTCCTTTTATTGTGTAACCTTGATCTACTTACTTCAAATCTACCATCAAATACTTTTAGTCAATAACCTATCTAGTTCGTATAAGATTTACAACCAAGTGAGTAATTTTCCTGATATCTAACAATATCTCTCCAAACATAACCTGCGAGTAAAACATATTGATCAATATGACATGCCTAAGAGATTCATGTTTCTCTATCTTTTGCTGCCTAAACTATTCTTCTCAGCGATTTTCACTATTTTAAAATTCCAACACCCTAGAAATCTAGGCTCTGATACCACTTATTGGAAAATCTAAATTAGGATACTTAACGAGAATAAAAAAAGAACATGAAGAATAAAATAAGACATAAAAGATTTACGTGGTTCTGCTTATCTAACCAAGCCTACATCCAAAATAAAAATTATTAAATACTTTATTAATAGTCACCAAGATATTTATACAAGATATTCTTTGTATTTTTCTGAGCCCTATCTCGCACCTCTCATACACTCACCTAATCTATACTCATAGAGCCATAACACTGGAAACTTTAGAATAGATTAGGATACTCGAAAACTTATAACTCCGACTATATATAGATACCAAATCTTAAAACTCTTAGTCGCCATGAGATGTAGTAAAAGTAACTTCCTAATTATAATATACATAGGACAACAGTATATTCTTAATTCTAAATATATTAGAAATATATTAAGTTCAGTAGTCTGAAGGGTTTATCTCGCTGTTACTAACTGTTCCTGGAATGGTTTCTGGATTGTGCCAATGATTTGTCATCTTCTGGTTTCTACTTCAGAATTGTAGCGGGCTGTGTCTCAATTCAAGGTCAATTGGTCCTAAAGCAGAAAAAACTAGCTAATAACCACCATGTTTTATAACTAGCTCGCTAAAAAATATGATAGGGGCGGGGGAAAAAAAGATAAACTCAGCTACGAAATATTGCAGCAGGGGGGAAAATATATAGATGAATATATTAAAAATAATGTTATAACTTTTAAAAAAATTAGATACAAAATATGATTTTTTTTTTTTTGAAAAAACCTTTTTAAAAAATTAGTAAATTGTTTTCTTGTAGTATTAGTAAAAATTACAAAATATGATAAGCTCAAGATAGCTCTTATCATGAATCCAGTGAATTGTTTTCTTGTAGTATTTGTAAATTTCATATTTCTCTATGAATTCAATTTTAATTAATGATTAGCAGCTTGGTAAATTTTATATTAATTATTAGTTGATTACCAACTACATTTTTCTATAATAATAATAAAAAAAAACAATAATAATAATAATGATGATGATGATGATAACTAAATTTTTGACAACTAGATCAAGAAACAAAGAGATATATTAATAATTGATTGGAAAAAATGAAGTATTTAAATGGGCAAGACTGCTATTTGCTTGGTTCGACAAATGCATCTTGCGTTTTTAAATGTCCATTACTATCGTTCGAATATTTAAAACCAGCAGGTTTCTATAAATTATGTAAGGATATAATTCAAATTTAGAGTGAGCCAAAAAAATATATAGGAGAATATGTTAAAAAATAATATTAT
The DNA here is from genome assembly GCA_026120185.1 of Voacanga thouarsii. Taxonomy (NCBI): domain Eukaryota; kingdom Viridiplantae; phylum Streptophyta; class Magnoliopsida; order Gentianales; family Apocynaceae; genus Voacanga; species Voacanga thouarsii. Next base: position 599,110 of record JANUWF010001354.1, on the reverse strand, counting down.
AATTTTTAAAATATATTATTGATTATGTTAAACATATACACACCCATTTAGCTCAAGTCGCATTTTAAAGTAGCGTTGCAATTGAAATCAACAACTCATTTACAAGATTCCAAAGGTTTCTCTGAGCACAAGCGTCCTATATGGCTTAGTTGGCATGGTTCCTTCTTCTTTTGCCCGTTGCCTTTGCTGGTTATATAGAACTCCCGCACTCTGTTTCTCCTAGCTTCAATTTTCCTCTTTCTTTTGTTATAGTTAATGTTAAATTCGAGTGATTTCACATCTTTATTAGTAGTTAATTTTTTCTTAGAATAGCATGTATCGAAAATAATGGTTGACATTAGTTGTGTTTTTGCAGTTTTTGAGGCTCAAGACATGGTCGAGGGAGGAAAATAATTACCTGAAATTGAAATATCTGTTTCTGAGGTTCAAGGTATGGTCGAGGGAGAAAAAGAATTACCTGAAATTGAAATGCCAAGGAAAATACTTCCATCTATTGAGATGATAACCACCATAATACTAGTTCCAAAAACCGATCAAAGTGTGGGCTGTCCTCCTAGAGGAAGATGTTTTTCTCGTAGACTAACTCCTTGTTATGCACTGTACCATTGCATTAGTTTTCACGCAGTTATGTGTGTCTGAAAGTTTCAACTCTCTAAAGTAATTCATGATATTTTGTTATGTGCTTTGTGATTTGTTGTACAGACTACTTTTGTTAGCTAAGTGCTCAATGCTCAATATAATCATTTCATTTCTAATCCCCAGCAGAAAGCATGAACCCCACTTTGGTTTACATATTTGTCAGCGTTTTTACTAGTTTTGAACCCTTGCCGTGTGCATAGTTTGAAGGAAACTGTGTATATTTGGGAAAATTGGTTTCCAAAACCCCACATTCGAGATACCAATTCAAACCCGCTTGGACAGAGGTCTCAAAAAATTTTAACAAAAGAGATAGGGAAAGGAAAGAGATAGAAGTACCATGTTTGAAAAAAAAAAGAAAATAGCTATTGGAAGAGGGCAAAGGAAAGAGAGAGTAGGAGAGAAAATTATTAAAAACGAATGAAAGAAGTAAAAAGAAGTTAGATTATAGATAAAATTTTAAAATAAATAAATGAAATTTTTAGTTTTGGGATGAAAATAATAAAGGGTTGTTCAGTTTTCAATGCTATCCATTTATCTTAAGATAGATGTAACTGTTCATTTTTCTAATAAGGATATTAATGAATAAAATAAAATTGTATTTATTAGATTTACTTCTTATCTTTTTAGATAATGTATCTAAATGAACTTAAATAGGGCCTTATGTAAACGAACATAATTAATCAATTGAATCTAAAAGATTCTCTTATTTCTCTCTTCTTATAGTTTTTTTAATATCAGTTTTTATGTATTTCTTTTTTCTTAATTCTTGATTCTATTTGTCATCAAATTCACAATACGTTATCAACACAAGTCTCCGCTGAAGCTGTGCTACTAAAATTTACAATCAAGCCAACACCATCGAAGGTATTCTCTCGATCTGTACAATCAAGTTGTCTGATTTTGAAGTTTTCTAAATAAAAGAAGAACAGTGCTCTTTCTATTTGATTTTGTTTTAACATAGCAAATCTCACTAAACTTGAGTTTGTAGCTCTAGATATCACTGGGAAAAACTATTTGTCCTAGACTTTACATGCCAAAATGCATTTTACTGTAATGGGTCTGGTAGATACCAATGTAGAAGGAAATCCATTATCATCACAAAATTAATCAACTTCGTAAGAAAAACAATTAATCAATTATCAAGGCAAATAATAAATTGATCAAAAAGATTAAATTAACTCAATAACTCATGAATCCCGAAATAATGTTGAATTACAATAACAAAAGTAAAAGAAAGGAAAGAATCCAAGGAGCAAATGCTAAAATCGTTGAATTTGCACAATTTGCACAATTTAGGAGGGTTAATTCTTTCAATTATTTTCATGTACAAAATATGAATCCAAGGAGCTAGTGCTAAAATCATTTATTGAAGGGGAATTCATCACTCGAAGGAGTATTGATTTAAGAAGATTCGCAAATGAGGAAGAATGGGGCCTGTCTATGAGTTCTTTCTAAAACCTTTGTTTTCTTTTTTTCTTTAAATAGTAATGAGATTAATATTTTAACTGTAATTGAGTATTATTTTCTTGATTTGTGATAAAGAATTAGTTTATTATTTTGTTTAATTAATTATTCTTCTTGATATTTGATTACTTGTCGTTATTTTTTTTTTTTTTTATCACAATGTAAATGGATTTATATTGATCAAAATATAGTTACAAGAATGTTTACTAGTTCATAGTCAAGAGGACTACTAACTAGCAGTGGTGCATACCATTCTCCAAACTAGACAGAAGATTAGGGTACAAAGTAAAATTAACAGTGTACACATGTGTTTTGATCTTTTTGGAAATATCCAACGGTTGACAAACATTCCCCTCAAATAGTGCTTTGTTACGTGTAGACCATATGTAATAGAATGTGGCAGCCATAGTAGTAGCTTTAGCCTTTGCCATCCAGGAAGAGCCACGGTTTGCACGCTTGTACCACCTAAAACAAGATCCAACCAAATTCATTGCTTGTGGTAGTCCCAACCACACTTTAATTTCCCTCCAAATAGATGCAGAAAAGGAGCATTTGAAGAAAAGATGGCCAGTCGTCTTCATATGTGCTTTACATAGAGGACAAGATAAATCATACAAGTGGAACACAAGTGCATCTTTAGTCTTCAAACGCCCCCTAGCACACAGCCAGACCATGAATGAATGCTTGGGGGTAAGCCCCTGCTTCCATATAGTCTTTGCCCAGAAAACCTTTGAGGAAGGCAACCTAAGGTAGTCATAAGCCAATGAGATGAATGAGGTGTTAGATGTAGCCCAGGTATGGAGAAGATCAGACGCACAACGAGAACCATTTTCTTGCTCCAGAATCAAGTCCCGAATTGTTAACACTTTACGAAACAATGGAGAATGGTCCTTGTGGTGGTCAATCTCCCAAACAGATTTGCCCTTAATGTAGTAATGATCTAACCATTGGACTAATTAACTTGTGAAAGAGGTTAGGAGATAGTCTTTGTTGCTAAATTCTTGATTTATTTTCATAACTAACTAGAGAGAGGTTAAGTGAGATTAAGTAATCAAAAGTTGTTAATTTCACCTAAAGATAGAGGAATTAATGATTTCATGCCATTGTCACCTAGAGATAGGGTTAATAGTCAAGGATTGTGTTTTATACATCTTTTTGGTTGTTTTAGTGAGATAGAGATGACCATTAAAATTTACTAAGAGATAGTGAAAGCATAACTCAAGAGAGAGTGAATTCTACATTAAACTCCTTCATGATACTAAGAAAAGTGATTAATTATAACAATTGCGAGGAAAGGGTCCCATGAAATCAATCCCCCAAGCTTAAAACTATCAAAAGGAATTTCTAAGGTCTTGGAAATATTACCAACCCCACTACTAAAATAAGGACCAAAGCCGTCGTGTTTAACTGAAAAGCTGTCATATTTGCTAACTCATGAATCCCGAAATAATGTTGAATTACAATAACAGCATTGAATCCATCATTATTTAAGAAAAAAAAAGTAAAAGAAAGGAAAGAATCCAAGGAGCTAATGCTAAAATCGTTGAATTTGCACAAGTTGCACAATTTAGGAGGGTTAATTCTTTCAATTATTTTCATGTACAAAATATGAATCCAAGGAGCTAATGCTAAAATCATTTATTGAAGGGGAATTCATCACTCGAAGGTGCATTGATTTAAGAAGGTTCACAAATGAGGAAGAATGGGCCTGTCTATGAGTTCTTTCAAAAATCCTTATTTTCTTTTTTTCTTTAAACAGTAATGAGATTAATGTTTTAACTGTAATTGAATATTATTTTCTCAATTTGTGATAATGAATTAGTTTATTATTTTGTTTAATTAATTATTCTTCTTGATATTTAATTACTTGTTGTTAATGGTGAATTGATAAGATTGGACCATTCTTCTAATTAACTTGTGAAAGAGATTAGGAGATAGTCTTTATTGCTAAATTCTTGATTTATTTTCTTAACTAACTCGAGAGAGAGGTTAAGTGAGATTAAGTAATCAAAAGTTGTTAATTTCACCTAAAGATAGAGGAATTAATGATTTCATGCTATTGTCACCTAGAGATAGGGTTAATAGTCAAGGATTGTGTTTTATACATCTTTTTGGTTGTTTTAGTGAGATAGAGATGACTATTAAAATTTACTAAGAGATAGTGAAACCATAACTTAAGATAGAGTGAATTCTACATTAAACTCCTTCATGATGCTAAGGAAAGTGATTAATTATAACAATTGCTAATGATTTATTGTCATGTTTTCAAAAGTAATTATTTAATTAAATGTTCAACAATTCGTGACATAAATTATACGAGCTAAATATTCAACTATTATTCGGGTGATATATTTGGCATCACCCATTATTAAAATATAACGTCACAAAATATCATAAATTGTCACGAAATATGACCTGAATATTTAACTATTAATAACAAAGATGAAAACTTCACAAGAATAGATTGCATAATTTTTTACATCTATTGTTAGAAAAAAAAAAAGGTCACTAAATAACATGAATCGTCAGAAAATATGAGATGTATAATAAATTATTAATGAAAAATATGAAAAATGTCATATGAATAGGCAACGTAATTTTCACGGCGCAATTTTCGTCACCATTATTAAATATGAAAGTCACTAACAATATAAGAAAAAAAGACTTTTGTAATGCTAAAAAACTGTAGTGATCAGCCTTTTTTTGCACCATGAGAAGCCTTTTTTTCCATTTGATCCTTTTTGTTCCCCTTGATTGATCTCTCTCTTTTATTCCATGACCGGCCTTTTTTTCCCTGTTATACCAACAAAAATATACATATATAAAAACACACGCACACATAGCTATTTCTACGACAAATAAAATAAAATTATTAAATGCATTAATAAACGTCAAAGTAATCAAAAGTAGACCACAATAAAGAGAATGTCAAATTCAAATATAAATTTCATAACATCCTTTAACATTCACAGTCATCTAACAAAAATAGTTCAAAAATAAGAAGTATAGTATTTAAATACATTATTTTTATGTGCTAAAGGAAAAAAAAGTACTGTAACATAAATTGTATAACATATAAGCCGACAGAAAGCAGGAGTTTCTTTGTACCGGAATAAACTTAAAACATATAGGCCTCAATGATATTGGTCAAATTGTTCACAAGCTTACTTGTCTTTTGAGCATCCTCTCCCATTATTTGCCATTCAATCTCTCTTACCATGGTGATTACCTTCATAAGTTTCAAATGATAGCACTATCGAAGCCCAACCAGTCTTTTTGAAATTCCACACGAGCAGTTCCTGAATGGCCTATGTAATTCCATATAGGACGCACTCTGATAAGATTAAAACCCCTTTCTATCAATTTAACCCTTAGATTGGAGCCCCTTTTACCTACACAGCACCCAACCTTAAAATCAATTGGGATGCTTACAACAATTCTAATCTAAGGCCAGACAAACATTCCATCACGATCATGATCAGCAAGGGAATCAAACTCAGCTTTAGGTTGTGATGGACCAACACTTCTTCTACTTCCTTCTCCATGTAGTATTTTACTAGAGCAAAATGATTTGCTTTATTTCTTATGCTACGGTTCTTTGAACTACAACTCCCCACATCACTTGCATGCTGCAATAGTTCCTTGCAGTAATAATCTCACTTTCTTTTCTTTGGGCAGTACAGGCAAGTAAAAGACTCATCAGATAATTTCATGACTTCCACTCTTATATTCTTCAAATCATATTCCTCAATTTCTGATTCACTTATATCAATGCCCTCTCTAGAGCTGTGGTCTGCTTCCATCACATCCACGATTACCAAAAAGAAAAAAATCACCTGCAGCATCAAATTTAGCAACATAACTCAGCAACAAAAAGAAAATTCCACACAAAACATGCTATAATTCATTTAGAATAGGAGAAAGAAACATCTAATTAGTGGAAGAACAATAAAAGAACAAAAGAATATCACAACAGTTGAAAACAAAAAATGCGTAAAAGAAAGAGAAAAAGACTTTTGTCAGAAATCAAGTCCGGATATCGTGTGAAGTAAGGATGGGAAAAATGTAGCTCAAAGTTGGAAAAAAAGTCTTTTTTGAAGTCGGAAGTTGATGTAGTATTGCAAGAACGAAAGAAGATCAAAAAAAAAAAACCAAAAAGCAGTATTTAGTACCAAGAAAACGAGTTTTGTCCAACAATAAATCAACCAACTGAAATTCAGATGCACAGATGAACATTTTAACTTCAACAAATACAAAATAATTGATGTCGAGCTCTAAAATCCTAAAATACCAAAATCATATGTATAATGTTTCTGGGGAATGAACAATTGAATTAGGAGTCGAGGAGAAAGTACAAAATTAAACCAAAGTCCAAATCTTTGCCTAAAGAATGCAGGATCTGCTACTCGAAGAAGAAAATTAGACAACCTTTATGGTAACAACCTTACAGACATACACTTCCTCATTTATCCTCGGTCAAATAAGTATCAATTTTAAGGTTCAGACACGCAAAAGCCAAAAAAATCTGAATTTTCTATTTATCATGTCATACCATCGAATCATTCCATGTAATGATTGAGCATAGTATATCAAAAAAACCATCTTAAACTTTATTTGTTTGTTTTATCTTTTTTAAGCACCCCATCCAACTTCATGTCAACATTTACGTCAACATTTACTTTATGTAAGGCCTTCTTTCTTTGGAAATCATAGCCACATCCAAATCAACATAAACAACATGATAATTAAATAAAATATTTTTCCTTACCCGTAAGTGAGCAACTTCTCCCACCTGCACTCCAAGTACACGTTCACCCCATCCTACAAGGTGATAATAAGAAAGCCACCTAAGAAAGAACTATGAATTGTTTACCCAAAAATTACTAAAGGTTGCTGCACACGAGGTCAGCACTAACTCAGATCCATACCTTCATCCACATGAAATGGTAACAAGACAATGGACATAATGATTATTAGCATCATAGAGGACAAAGTTAAGAGGAATATTAATCTTAGCAAACTTTTAGAGTTCTATCATCAATAATCTTTCCAAATATAAAAAAAACTCAAGTTGACAAAACAAGTTTCCGAGCTTCCATCACCCTATTCACAAAGAAAGTCAATTTTTGTTTTTTTTTTTTTTTTGAATATATTGAAACTTCCAAAAAAAATGAATAACTATCCCATATTTAATTAATCGCAGTTCATTTTTTTCCATATAATTCTTTCAATTTTCCGGTTATGCAACGCAGTTAATAAACACAAAAGGTTCAAAATAAGGCTTTGGGTTGACAGTTCTTTTTTTTTTATCAAAATGTAAAATTATTAATATTGATAAAAAGATATTTACATGGTTGCTCACTAGTCCATAGTCCAAGAGACTAATTGCTTGCGGATATGTCAACAATTCTCAAATCTAGCCAAAACATTAGGGTACAAAGTAAAAATAACAATGTACACATGTGTTTTAATCCTCTTGACAATATCCATTCCTTGGCGAACTTCCCCCTCGAAAATAGCTTTGTTACGAGCCTTCTAGATGAAGTAGAAAGTGGCTACCATAGCAATAGCCTTAGCCTTAGCTAACCACGAAGACCCACGGTTGTCACGCTTGTACCACTTAAGGCACGCACTGGACGTATTCATTGTTTGATGAAATCCTAGCCACCTTTTAATTTCCCTCCAAATCGTAGCAGAGATGGGACACCTGAAAAATAAATGGTTAATCGTTTCCAACTGTGCCTTACATAGTGGACATGACATGTCATCAAGCCGGAACACAAGTACATCTTTGGTCTTCAACCTTCCCCTATCACACAACCAAAGAATGAATGAGTGCTTAGGGGTTAGACCCTATTTCCAAATAGTATTAGCCCAATATACCCTGAATTTAGTTGGCCTCAGATATTCATAAGCTTGAGAAGTGAACGAATTAGTACCCATAAACCAAGAGTGAAGAAGGTATGCCGCATTATGAGTATCCTGTTCCCTATCCATTATTATGTCTCTGATTGAGAGGAGACTACGAAGCAGAGGGGAATGGCTTCGATGATGGTCAACCTCCCAAACTGATCTTCCCTTCATATAGTAGTGGTCCAACCACTTGACCCACAAGGACTGTTTCTCTGCTTGTACAGCATAAATGATTCTAGACAATAATGCCCCGTTCCAAGCTTGTAAATTTCGCAAACCAAGTCCGCCTTCAGTCTTGGGCAGACAAATATCTTTCCAGGCAACCAATGCATTTTTTGAGTTCCACAGAAAATCCCTAGCCATCCTATCTAGCTGGTAAATCACAGCAAACGGAGTAGGAAGAATGGATAACCAGAAACACTCAACGCCTTGAAGAACAGACAGGATCAATTGGAGTCTTCCTGCATAAGAGAGAGAACGTGCAGACCATCTCCCAATGTAAGAGCCAATTCTATCAAGCAATGGTCTGTGGAAGGTAAGTCTAATTTTACTATTACTGATTGGTAAGCCAAGGTAGCGAAAAGGAAGTTCCCCAATAGGAATGCCCGTGTCATCCAGGATACTCTCTTGTGTATCCCTCCGGATCCCAACAAGATAAATATTTGACTTATCCTTATTAATTTCAAGGCCCGAACACCTCTTAAATACTTCCAGGCAGTCAAGGAGAGTACGGATAGAAGAATAATCTCCCTTAGCAAACAACATCAGGTCATCTGCAAAAGTAAGGTGAGTAATTCTTAATGCCTCACACTTGGGATGGTATCTGAATGGAGTCCGAAGTGTGTGCCCTTTAAAAACTAGTGAGAAATATTCCACGAAAATGACAAACAGCAAAGGAGAGATCGGATCCCCTTATCTCAGACCTTTAGCACCTCTAAAGAAACCATGCACAGTCCCATTTATAGCAATAGAGAAGAAAGTAGTGGTTACACACTGCTCAATCCAGTTCACGAAGATATGCGGGAACCAATTTCTGTAAGTAATTCCAGTAGGAAATCCCAGTTAACTGAATCATAACCCTTCTTAAGGTCCACTTTAATCGTACATCTAGGAGAGACCCTAGTCCTACTATACTCACGCATTAGCTCTTAAACCAGGAGGATATTATCAGTCATTAGTCTATCTTGGATGAAAGCAGTCTAGGAGATGTCAACAAGGTGCGGAACAACCAACTTGAGTCTTTCCGCCAAAATTTTTGAGATAATCTTATACACCACGTTGCAGCAAGAAATTGGCCGAAAATCACCCACCCTCTCTGCATGTTCAGATTTGGGGACCAAGGTAATAATAGAATGGTTTATTTGCTTTAATAATCTGCCAGATGTGAAGAATTCCGAAACAGCATCACATAAATTCTGTCCAATAGTATCCCAAGCTTTCTTGAAAAAAAATGCAGAATAACCATCTGGACCCGGAGCTTTGCAGTCACCAATATCCCACAGGGCCAATTTAATATCGTGAATAGTGACATCTTTAATTAAGACATCCTTTAGGTCATGAGGAACCATTGGCCCAACACGAACACAATCCACATTGATTTCCTGGCAGCATACCTTAGTACCCAGCAGGTTACGGAAGTATTCCACAAATTCATTAGCAAGAACCTTAGGACTATCAGTCATGTAGCCATCTTCCTTGAGAATAGAAGTAATGAAGCTCTATTTTTTTATTCCGTTTGACAATGTTGAAGAAGTAACGAGTATTCTTGTCAGCTTGAGCAACATACTTACCTTTTGCAAGTTGCTGGTAGAACTTCATTTCTGCCTCCGCAAGATACTATGCAGTCCGTTTACACTCCTTGAACTGTGCAACAAGATTCTGATCCACGGGGTTTTCAAGTAATGACTGTTGGGCATTAATAACAGCTAAGTTTGCTTGTTCAACACGACCAGACAGGTGAGAGAATTGCAGTCAGTTTAATCTCCAGAAGTCCCGCTTTAGCTCTTTCAACCGACGGCAGAGAGTGAACTGATGAAATCCCGTGAACGTACGATCCCATACTCCCTTGAAAATATTGTGAAATGAGTTATGGTTAGCCCAAAAATTAAGAAATAAGAATGGACGAACAGATCCCCCGTTATTGTCAACAACTGACCAAATGACAGGACTATGATCAGAAAGAAACCCAATAGGAAGGAATTCCACCGCTGCCTGGGCATAGCATTGGAACCAAGCATCATTACCCATGACTCGATCAAGTTTTGACCACACCTTAGAATCAGTCCAAGTAAATCGCAGGCCGACATAAGGAAGGTCCTCTAGACCAGTATCAGCACATAATGAGGCAAAGTCCCTAATTTCATATAAGTCGGCACGGTACCACTGAGTTTATCATCCACATGTAAATAAGTATTAAAATCACCCATAAAGATCCATAGCTCCGATAACGCAGAAGATAAGTGCTCAATCTCATTCCACAAAGTCCTTCTTGCCAAAACAGAATTGTAAGCATAGACGAAAGAAAAGAAATAAGTAACATGAGAAATCTTACATGTGATGCGAACCATGATAGCCTGAGGTGAGCAATGGACAAGGTTCACATCCACCTTTACCCCATTCTAGAAAATGACTATTCTACCCCCATCAACTTCAACCATGTTATGTAAAACCGACCAATTACAGAAATTTTGTTAAAGGATATTATCCAGCCCATCAACCGTCAACTTTGTTTCCAGCAAACCTATGACATCCACACGATGTTTTGAAATGAATTCTCGAACCCCGTGCTACTTGAGGGTCCTGTTGAACCCTCGAATATTCCATGAAGCAACTCTCATGATGGCCTAATTAGTGCCTGTTTAGCACCAATCAAGTCTACACTACTTTGAGCATATTTCTTCCATACTGACCGAATAAATTGCGTAGCCTGTACGGTAGCTTTACCTGCATTCACCATAGCCATAGGGATTTCTTCAGGACTACGATCCTTTCCAGTAGTAGAGACCGACTTATTTACTTCAAATTGGACATGCCTCCGTGAATTTGATCTTATTTGTGGACATCCTATACGCCTTGTCCTCGACCTTCCCCTTGCATCCCTAAACTGTCCTCGTTGCCCAACTGATGTTGATGGATCATCTTTGGCTCTAGCATCCCCTATTCATTGTCTCTACACTGCCTTCAGCCATAGAAGGAGTGCTGTGCCTTTGTACATCACCATTACTTTGGACAAGCCCTTTTCCCTTGTCAAGACGAATCTACCTTGATTGAGCGGGAGAAGCTGATCTCATCTCCTGTCCGACCGGTGCAGACAAGGGTCTTGGCCTATTCTTTATCTGTTTGTTAGTCTGGTCACCACTAGGTTTCAGGAGCTGTTCCCTCTTCTTCATTTTTTCCCCCATACAAGCCTCTGTGACATGGCTAAATTTGAAGCAAAAATTACAATAAGATGGTTCAAACTTGAACCTGACAGTTTTCTGTTTGATCTTACTGGAAAGCAGTCTTATTGGCACCACTTTCGCTAGGGGTTTAGATACATCAACTTCCACTAGAACATGGGCATAGGACAGACGATCCAATGTCACTGTGAGCATATCAATCATAATTAGTATACCAATAGTAGAGGCAATTTTACTAAGAGACTTCATGTTCCAACAACCAAGAGGCAAAGTTGGGAAAGTGACCCAAATAGGCATTATACTTACCTCTTCCAATGAAAAATCAAATTCCGCAGGCATCTTCTTTAGCATGAGTGATCTTCCAAATACTGCATAAGGCCCTCTACGGAGAACTTTCTGTCTGTCAGTATCCGAGTTAAACCGAAAGATCAGCCATCCAGAGGCATGTGAGTGCACCTTAAACAGAACACCCCAATGTTTAGTGAGTTCCATGACTACCTTCATTCCCGAGAATCTTCCCACAAACATCCCTATTAGACATGAACCCAGCTTGCCTACAGTATCCTCAAAGTCCAGTGCATCAATATCAACAAAATTTTCGGAGCTGGGAATGTGACTTAACTTCATTCCATTAGACTATTCCATGTTCCCTTTCACAACATTAGCCCAAGACCGAATTGTTTGACTGGAATCCACAGGGATGGTAGAGGGATGGGACTTCGTCTAGGAATGGGTAGTGTTCCCCACACATGGAACATGAGGGACAGAAGAGTCCGGGTTAGTAGATGGGGACTTGCTCCTCACTAGAAAGCATTGCAAACTGACCTCACCCGGGTTATTATGTTCTGCAACGAACTGGGTAGTTAGGGAATGCATGCTCCCAATATCTGGGCCCACAGAGGAGGTCACTACATTAGGTACTGGAGCTGGAAATTGAGGCAGCTGAATAATGAGAGTGGGTGATTAAGGAGGAGTGGGGTCAGGGATCAAGGTTGTCTCATGTATAGTTAGTGTTGATGGGTTTGGATTGGCCATGATCACATCTGGGACAAAGGGAAATCGGTGTTCAATCTGGGGAGAGGAGAGGTATGTCCAGTGTATGGAAGACGATAACACCCCAGAAGAGGTCAGTTTTCTCCATCCTCTAGTCTAGACCATTAGGTCCAGGCCATCAGACAAAGCAGCAAGAGTAAAAAACAAGCAGTTGGAGTAGGTATATGAAAAGAAAAAAACAGCAGGCGTGGGAGTGGAGTAGGTAGGGGACTTGTCTGGATAGGTGGGGTAGGAGGTTGACTGATAGTTGGAGTAGTTAGTATCTGGGAAAGTGAAATTTAAATTGGAGCCTAGTGCAAAAGGAATGCTTCAGGCCGAGCCTACAGGATTCAACAGCTGGCTAACTGGTTTTCGAAGGAAGAATCTAGCTAAAACAGATCAAATACACCGGATGCCAGGAATAGAAGCATGGACAAAGTAACTGGAATAAGAACAACTTAATATGAACCTAACTTCTGGACAGAAAATAGCTTCACACCCTTACAACTCAATTAACTACATACGGAGGTTAACAGAATGCTTGATAGATTAGCTAGACCAAGGCCGACAAAAAAACCAGGAAAATGCAGAAGAATATAAAGTTGGAACGCCGGATAACAACAGGGAAAAGCATCATAGATAGAAACTTATGCAGAAAACCCTAGCACAGCAGAACCCCGGGACAACCAAGCTCCAGGAACCAAAACTGAAATCAAGATCAGACATACCAAGGGCAACCGGACACAGCTGTAGATACAGAACCACACCCCACAATATCACAAAAGAAGAACAACTGAATGGATAGAATCAAGACTGACCAGCAGGGGGACCATGCATTAACAGCAAAGCTTGAAGACCTATCATTAGTAGCAAGGAAGATGAGAGTCAGGAAAAGGACTCAAAGGAGTTGAGAGCTTCTCTCTCTACCTCTTCTCTCTCTTTCAGAAATATAGTTATGCGCAACGTATGGGTTAAGGAGCTAGTGATTTTGACAGTTCTTGCCGAGGGATTGACCAGAAGAAGAGATAACTTCAAATTATTAAAGGAAATCTAAAGAAACTGGAGGGAACAGAATTTGTTTTGGCCAGATGAAAGAATAAGCCAATAGAGCAAATTCTTCATTATCCTAAATTCTAGACTCCAGTTCCTTGACCAATTTCTCCACAACCTACAAAATCAAATACAAAGATGACTTCCAATGGCGGCATAAAGTAACTGACAACACTGACAGCGTAGGGATGCAATATATTGAGATACCATCAACGAACACATTTAGAAATCCTTTTCTTGATACAACTCATAACCAAGTATTCTATTTCAGCAAAATGAAAATCATATTTACAAATAATAAAAAAAAAAATCAATTTTTTCATAAGACATTTTTGAGTATATAGCCAGCCATGTTTACCTTTAATAACTTTCTCTTGACGCAAGCTCTTCATTTGTCCAGTAGTAACATGCGTATGAGAGTTGCCTTGGTGGTCGTTGATGATGTGGTTTTCAGTTCAACATGATTACAAGCAAATGTAAAACGGTTTCTCTCATCTTGTTCATCACTTTCTCCACTGCCTAAACCTATAGTCCCATAGGAAGGGAATAACTTGGTCATCAACGACTGGAGAGAGAGAAGAGGTAGAGAGAGAAGCTCTCAACTCCCTTGAGTCCTCTTCCTGACTCTCATCTTCCTTGCTACCAATGATAGGTCTTCAAGCTTTGCTGTTAATGCATGTTCCCCCTGCTGGTGAGTCTTGATTCTATTCGTTCTGTTGTTCTTCTTTTGTGATATTGTGAGGTGTAGTTCTGCATCTGCAGCTATGTCTGGTTGCCCTTGGTATGTCTGATCTTGATTTCAGTTTTGGTTCCTGGAGCCTGGTTGTCCCAGGGTTCTGCTGTGCTAGGGTTTTCTGCATAAGTTTCTGTCTATGATGCTTTTACCTATTGCTATCTGGCGTTCCAACCTTATATTCTTCTGCATTTTCCTGGTTTTTTTTTGTCGGCCTTAGTCTGTCTAATCTATCAAGCATTCTGTTAAATTTCGTATTTAGTTTATTGAGTTGTAAGGGTGTGATCTATTTTCTGTCCAGAGGTTAGGTTTCATATTGAGTTGATCTTACTCCAGTTCCTTTGTCCATGCTTCTATTCCTGGCATCAGGTGTATTTCATCTTTTTTAGCCATATTCATCCTACGAAAACCAGTTAGTCTGCTGTTGGAATCCTATAGTCTCAGTCTAAAGTATTCCTTCCACACTAAGCTCCAATTTGAATTACAGTCTCCCAGATTCTAGTTGCTCCAACTATCTATCAACCTCCTACCACACCTATCCAGAGAAGTCTCCTACCTACTCCACTCCCCCGCCTGCTGTTTTTCCTATACCTACTCCAACTTCTTGTTTTTCTGCCTACTGCTTTGTCTGATGGCCTGGTCCTAATGGTCCAGACTAGAGGACGGAGAAAACTGACCTCTTCTGGGGTGTTGTCGTCTTCCACACCCCAAACATACCTCTCCCCTCCCCAGATTGAACATCGGTTTCGCTCTGTCCCAGACGTGATCATGGCCAATCCAAACCCATCAATATTAACTATACTCGAGACAACCTTGGTCCCTGACCCCAATCCTTCTCAATTACCCACTCTCATTATTCAATTGCCTCAATTTCCAGCTCCAGAACCTAACATAGTGACCTCCTCAGTGGGCCCTGATGTTGGGAGCATGCATCCTCCAACTGCCTAGTTCGTTGCGGAAAATAATAACCCAGGTAAGGACATTCTGAAAAGCTCTCAAGTGGGGAGCATGCCCCCATCTACTACCCCGGACTCTTCTGTCCCTCATGTTCCATGTGCGGGGAACACTACCCATTCCCAGACTAAGTCTCATCCCTCTATCATCCCTGTGGATTCCAATCAAACAATTCGACAAGTATGTAGATTCTGAACCTCTCCCCTGACAGCTAGCTTTTGTGGGAGAATTGGCTTCCTTAAATGGTATTAGAGCCTCATTATGCCCCACGTCTCAGGTTTGATTCTCACCAAGCGCTAAACGTGCTTAGCCAAATGCCAACGGGGATAATGACCCCAACGGTGCGGGTTAGAGTGGCAACGGTGCAGGTCAGAGTTGTGCAACGATGCGTGGTGGGACAAGTAAGTAGATTCTGAGCCTCTCCCCTGATAGATAGCTTTTATGGGAGAATTGGCTTCCTTAAATAGTAATGTTGTGAAAGGGAACAGGGAGCAGTCTAACGGAATGAAGTTAAGTCACATTCCCAGCTCGGGAAATTTTGTTGATATTGATGCACTGGACTTTGAGGATACTGTAGGCAAGCTGGGTTCATGTCTAATAGGGATGTTTGCGGGAAGATTCTCGAGAATGAAGGCAGTCATGGAACTCACTAAGCATTGGGGTGTTCTGTCTAAGGTGCACACTCATGCCTCTAGATGGCTGATCTTCCGGTTCAACTTGGATGCTAACAGACAGAAAGTTCTCCGTAGAGGGCTTTATGCAGTATTTGGGAGATCACTCATGCTAAAGGAGATGCCTACAGAATTTAATTTTTCATTGGAAGAGGTAAGTATAATGCCTATGTGGGTCACTTTCCCAGCTTTGCCTCTCGGTTGCTGGAACATGAAGTCTCTTAGTAAAATTTCCTCTGCTATTGGTATCCCAATTATGACTGATATGCTCACAGCGACATTGGATCGTCTGTCCTATGCCCGTGTTCTAGTGGAAGTTGATGCGTCTAAACCCCTAGTGAAAGTGGTGCCAATAAGACTGCCTTCCGGTAAGATCAAACAGCAAACTGTGAGGTTTGAGTTTGAACCATCTTATTGAATTTTTGTTGCAAATTTGGCCATGTCACAGAGGCTTGTATAGGGGAAAAAATGAAAATGAGGGAATAGCTGCTAAAACCTAATGGTGACCAGACTAACAAACGGACAAAGAATAGGCCAAGGCCCTTGTCTGCACCGATCGGACAGGAGATGAGATCAGCTTCTTCCCCTCAAACATTGCAGTCTCGTCTTGACAAGGGAAAAAAGCATGTCCAAAGTAATGGTGATGTACAAATGCACAGCACTCTTTCTGTGGCTGAAGGCAGTGTAGAGGTAATGTTAGGGGATATTTGAGCTAAAGATGGTCTATCAACATCAGTTAGGCAACGAGGACAGTTTACGGATGCAAGGGGAAGGTCCAGGACAACGCGTATAGGACGTCCACAAATGAGATCCAATTCACGGAGGCATGTCCAATTTGGAGTAAATAAGTCGGTCTCTAATACTGGAAAGGATCGTAGTCCTGAAGAAATCCCAACGGCTATGGTGAATGCAGGTAAAGCTACCGTACAGGCTACGCAATTTATTCGGTCAGTATGGAAGAAATATGCTCAAAGTAGTGTTGACTTGATTGGTGCCAAACAGGCACTAATTAGGCCATCATGAGAGTTACTTCATGGAATATTCAAGGGTTCAACAGGACCCTCAAGCAGCATGGGGTTCGAGAATTCATCTCAAAACATCGTGTGGATGTCATAGGATTACTGGAAACAAATTTGACGGTTGATGGGCTGGATAATATCCTTCAACACAATTTCTATAATTGGTCGGTTTTACATAACATGGTTGAAGCTGATAAGGGTAGAATAGTCATTTTTTGGAATGGGGCAAAGGTGGATGTGAACCTATTCCTTTGCTCGCCTCAGGCTATCACGGTTCGCATCACATGTAAGATTTCTCATGTTACTTATTTCTTTTCTTTCGTCTATGCTTACAATTCTGTTGTGGCAAGAAGGACTTTGTGGAATGAGATTGAGCACTTATCTTCTGCGTTATCGGAGGCATAGATCCTTATGGATGATTTTAATACTTATTTACATGTGGATGATAAACTCAGTAGTACCATGCCTCCTTCATATGAAATTAGGGACTTTGTCTCATTATGTGCTGATACTAGTCTGGAGGACCTTCCTTTTGTCGGTCCGCGATTTACTTGGACTAATTCTAAGGTGTGGTCAAAACTTGATCGAGTCATAGGTAATGATGCTTGGTTCCAATGCCCTGCCCAGGCATCGGTGGAATTCCTTCCTATTGGGTTTCTTTCTAATCATAGTCATTTGGTCAGTTGTTGACTACATCAAGGGATCTATTCGTCCATTCAGGTTTCTTAATTTTTAGGCTGACCATGTCTCATTTCACAATATTGTCAAGG
Source organism: Voacanga thouarsii (assembly GCA_026120185.1). NCBI lineage: Eukaryota > Viridiplantae > Streptophyta > Magnoliopsida > Gentianales > Apocynaceae > Voacanga > Voacanga thouarsii. The sequence continues at coordinate 581,467 of JANUWF010001354.1, read as the reverse complement.
GAGTATGGGATCGTACGTTCACGGGAACTCAACAGTTCACTCTCTGCCGTCGGTTGAAAGAGCTAAAGTGGGACTTTCGGAGATTAAACTGACTGCAATTCTCTTACCTGTCTGGTCGTGTAAAACAAGCAAACTTAGCTATTCTTAATGCCTAACAGTTATTACTTGAGAACCCCGTGGATCAGAATCTTATTGCACAGTTCAAGGAGTGTAAATGGATTGCATGGTATCTTGCGAAGGCAGAAATGAAGTTCTACCAGCAACTTGCAAAAGGTAAATATATTGCTCAAGCTGACAAGAATACTCGTTACTTCTTCAACATTGTCAAATGGAATAAAAAAAAAGAGCTTCATTGCTTCTATTCTCAAGGAAGATGGCTACATGACTGCTAGTCCTAAGGCTCTTGCTAATGAATTTGTGGAATACTTCCGAAACCTGCTGGGAACTAAGGTATGCTGCCAGGAAATCAATGTAAACCATGTTCATGCTGGGCCAATAGTTCCTCATGACCTAATGGATATCTTGATTAAAGATGTCACTATCCAGGATATTAAATTGGCCATGTGGGATATTGGTGACTGCAAAGCTCCGGGTCCAGATGGTTATTCTACCTTTTTTTTCAAGAAAGCTTGGGATACTGTTGGACAGAATTTATGTGATACTGTTTCAGAATTCTTCACATCTGGCATATTATTAAAGCAAATCAACCATTCTGTTATTACATTGGTCCCCAAATCTGAACATGCAGAAAGGGTGGGTGATTTTCGGCCAATTTCTTGCTGCAACGTGGTGTACAAGATTATCTCAAAAATTTTGGCAGAAAGACTCAAGTTGGTTGTTCCGCATCTTGTTGACATCTCCCAGACTACTTTCATCCATGGTAGACTCATGACTGATAATATCCTCCTGATTCAGGAGCTTATGCATAAGTATAGTAAGACAAGAGTCTCTCCTAGATGTACGATTAAAGTGGACCTTAAGAAGGTTTATGACTCAATTAACTGGGACTTCCTACTGGAATTACTTACAGAAATTGGGTTCCCTCATATCTTCGTGAACTGGATTGAGCAGTGTGTGACCACTACTTCCTTCTCTATTGCTATAAACGGGACTGTACAGGGTTTCTTTAGAGGTGCTAAAGGCCTGTGACAAGAGGATCCGATCTCTCCTTTGTTGTTTGTCATTTGCTTGGAATATTTCTCACTAGTTGTTAAAGTGCACACACTTGGGACTCTATTCAGATACCATCCCAAGTATGAGGCATTAAGAATTACTCACCTTACTTTTGCAGATGACCTGATATTATTTGCTAAAGGAGATTGTTCTTCTATCCGTACTCTCCTTGACTGCCTGGAAGTATTTAAGAGGTGCGTGGGCCTTGAAATTAACAAGGATAAGTCAAATATTTCTCTTGTTGGGATCTGGAGATCTACACAGGAGAGTATCCTAGATGACACGGGCATTCCTATTGGGGAACTCCCTTTTCGCTACCTTGGCTTACCAATCAGTAATGGTAAAATAAGACTAACCTTCTACAAACCATTACTTGATAGAATTGGCTCTTACATTGGGAGATAGTTTGCATGTTCTCTTTCGTATGCAGGAAGACTCCAATTGATCCAGTCTGTTCTTCGAGGTGTTGAGTGTTTCTAGTTGTCCATTCTTCCTACTCCGTTAGCTGTGATTTGCCAGCTAGATAAGATGGCTAGGGATTTTTTGTGGAACTCAAAAATGCATTGGTTGCCTGGAAAGATATTTGTCTGCCCAAGACTGATGGCGGACTTAGTTTGCGAAATTTACAAGCTTGGAACGGGGCATTATTGTCTAGAATCATTTGGGACGTACAAGCAGAGAAACAGTTCTTGTGGGTCAAGTGGTTGGACCACTACTATATGAAGGGCAGATCAGTTTGGGAGGTTGACCATCATCAGAGCCATTCCCCTCTACTTCATAGACTCCTTTCAATCAGAGACGTAATAATGGACAGGGAACAGGATAGTCATAGTGCGGCTGACCTTCTTCACACTTGGTCTATGGGTACTAATTCGTTCACTTCTTAAGCTTATGAATATCTGAGGCCAAATACATTCAAGGTATATTGGGCTAATACTGTTTGGAAGCAAGGTCTAACCCCTAAGCACTCATTCATTCTTTAGTTGTATGATAAGGGAAGGTTGAAGACCAAAGATATACTTGGGTTCCGGCTTGATGACATGTCATGTCCATTGTATAAGTCACAATTGGAAAATACTAATCACTTATTTTTCAGGTGCCCCATCTCTGCTAAGATTTGGAGAGAAATTAAAAGGTGGCTAGGATTACATCAAATAATGAATACGTCTAATACGTGCCTTAAGTTGTACAAGCGTGCCAACCATGGGTCTTCGTGGTTAGCTAAGGCAAAGGCTACTGCTATGGCAGCCACTTTCTACTTCATCTGGAAGGCTCGTAACAAAGCTGTTTTTGAGGGGGAAGTTTGCCAAGCATTGGATATTGTCAAGAGGATTAAAACACATGTGTACACTGTTATTTTTACTTTGTACCTTAATGTTTTGACTAGTTTTGAGAATTGTTGTCATATCCACTAGCAATTAGTCTCTTTAACTATGGACTAGTGAGCAACCATGCAAATATCTTTTGATCAATATTAATCATTTTACATTTTGATCAAAAAAAAAAACTTTCTCCTGACCAATCTGAAACAAAAATTACTACTGCCCATGATCCTTGGCAGGAATGTAATTTCAAACATAAGGGCAAGCACGGAATCAAAATAAGAAAAATCAAATCCAGGTTAAGAACATGCTAGAAAAAGTTTGAATTTTTATCTAAAAAATTAATTAGGGTCTTAAATTCACAATCCTAACTATACATTTAATATTTTCCCATTACCTCCAAAATCTTTGAGATAAATCGTGGCTCTTTCCTATAATAAAGCAAAATACTCAAAGAATTGGCATTTAATTGTCAATTCTTTAAGTATTTTGCTGGTGGCAACAAGAATGTTATTAACTGAGATATGGAGGGACAGAAAAAGGGGAAAAAATATCAGAGCTAACTGTAATCGGTGCAGTGCATGGCAATGAATAATTTAACTTCATCAACTACCAAATAATTGATGTCGAACTTTAAAATCCTAAAAATACTGAAATCATGTGCAGAATGCCTCAACCCATTTTGACACATAATCAATTGCAAATAGAATGTATTTATTCCCAAAGGAACTAGGAAAGGGTCCCGTGAAATCAATCCCCCAATAGTTAAACACCTCACAAGCAAGCTTAAAAACTATCAAAGGAATTTCTGAGGTCTTGAAAATATTACCAGCCCCACTACTAAAATAAGGACCAAAGCTGTCATATTTAACCGAAGAGCCATCGTATTTGCTAAATATGATAGCTAAACGATAGTTATTCTGCCGTTGTAATAAATCTCGTCGCTTTTGTTTGACAACGGTTACAAAACCGTTGTATTAGGCTAATACAATGGTCAAATACGATGGCTATTTGAAAGGGTTGTTATTTATTAGCCAGAAGGTTACGGTTCAAAAAACCATCATATTAGGTAAATATAACCGTCGTATTTGGGTTCCAAAAATGACGGCTTTGAACCATCATATTTTTTGTACAAAAAATGATGGCTTCAAACTGTCGTATTTGAGAACTCACATACGTCGGTTTGCAGCCGTCGTATTTGTGGTTAATACGACGGTTTAGAACCGTCGTATTTGATAAGCGAATACCACGGCATTCAGCCAATGCTTTAAAAACAAAAAAAAAAAGCATAATACGACGGCTGTAGCTAACCGACGTATTTGATAAAAATACCACTGTGACATACAATCAAATACGATGGCTAGCTACAGCCATCCTATTTTGCTTTTTTTTATTATTAAAGAATTTTTTATTTGTATTTAATCTAGTACATATACAGTTTCAAGCCAGACACAATAAAATCAACTCATTCAATACCAAATATAATAAAACACAATCTGCTCATTACCAAACAACTCAAAATCAATATCCTCAATATACAAATCATAAATAATCTACCAAGTCCCAAAAAAAGGTAGTACTACATATATGAGAAATAGGAAATGTCAAGAAATCGATCAGAAGCAGTTGTACAAATACAAACAAGAAGGAAATTAAAATATCACTCATCACAGACAGGCTCAAGAAACATACGATGATATAAAAAGCAATATTTACCACCGTTAGGCAAACGGTAAGACAAACAGTTGACACCGCATATCGAACAAGCTCCTTGGTTATGAACACTATAGCCAGAGAGATTACTATAGGTTGGGAAATCACTTATGGTCCACATAATAGCTGCACACAAACAGAATATCTCTTTTGCCTCAGCATCATAAGAAATCACACCGTCAAGCCACAATTGTTGCAACTCCTCGATCAATGGTTGCAAAAATATGTCAATCTTATTTCTTAGACTTTTAGGGCCATCAATAAGAGTTGATAGAATAAAATAAGGCTGCTTCATGCATAGCCAATGTGGCAAATTGTATGGTATTAAAACAACAAGCCAAATGCTATATGGTATACGCATGTTTGAAAACGGACTAAATCCATCCGAAGCTAATCCAAGTCTAACATTTCGGCAATCACTTGTAAATTTCAAATGCGACTCATCAAACTTTCTACAAGCTTTAGAATCAACTGGGTGTCTGTAGACTCCATCTTTCACACGACATTCCTGATTCCACCCCATAAGGGATGAAATTTTGTGAGACATGAACAATCGCTTCAACCTCGAAGTCAACGGAAAATACCTAACACACTTGCATGCAACTGTACTACCTTGTTTCTTGTACCTCAAAGCATTGCATACCTCACAAAGTTGTGCGCCCTCATTTTCCCCTCTATATATTATGCAATTGCTCGGACAAGCATCCCAAACTTTGCATTCCATTCCTAACACATTCGTTATCTTACTAGCCTCATAGTAATTCTTAGCAATTTTCACTCCCATCTCATTAAAAGCATCCGTTAGAAGCTCAAGTAGCATATCAACAGACTTGTTCGACCACCCATTCAAGACTTCTAAATGTAATAATCTCATAATGAATGACAGTGAAGAAAACGTAGTACAACCTGGATACATTTCTATATTAGCCTCTTCTAACAATTTATGTATCTCTCTCAAATATTCAGGCTCTTTAATTGCATTATCAAAGTCAAGATATTGGTGGCATTAGTGATCACCCATCACTCATGGGAATACAAGAATGAAATATAAAAAAGTGCCATTCGCTGGCCAATTAGAATAAAGTGCCACACCTCTTAGAGAGAAATATAAAGTAATGGATTGGTGAAACCCAAGGATAAGGAAAACAGTGAAATTGATCGAGACAATATTGTTTTACCATCTCATTGTCATCATCGTAATTATATGTGTCTTCTTTTGATTTCTTATGGTTTTACCTAATTTGAAGTCAAGTTCAAATCCTCAATTTAAACTTGAAGTAAAGTTTGCCTTCTTAGGCCACAAAATTCCTTTGAAGTCATCTTCAAACGTTTCTTTAGCTAACATAATAGAAGAGTATTACAGATTTTAAATCAAAAGCTATTTTGAAAAATTTTTGACAGAGTATCCCCTATAAATAAAACATTTCCAAGCACTGAGCCACTCCAAGATGTGTCAAGCATTCAAGTCAACCAACAAAAAACACAAAATCAATTCAATCATAAAACTATGATAACCCATTAGTTAATGTAGCATAAAACTAACTTAAAGGTAATCACCCAATATCCATGAGAAGTGATCACCCATCACTCACGGAGAATGATAACCCATCACTCACGGGGTTCTTGCAATGTTTTTCCTCTCCCTTAGTGAGCCATCCAGACATGGGAGCATTTCCTTATTTTGACAAACTCAATAATTCTATTCTTTTCCAAATAGGAAAGCTACCATACATTCTTTCCCCTCAAAATTCCAGCAATCCCAATGGTTTCTCTTCCTCACTTACATGAAATCCCACTTTAGTTCGGCCAAGAGAAGATTAACCACTTCCTACTCTAGCAAAATCGAAACCAAGGAAGCAGACATTGGGTCTTTCTTCTCTTGTGCAGCACACACACATTAAGTTGCGATTTCAATCCCAAGAACCCACTCAACAAACCTTTTCTTTCTGCAGTACCTTAAGTCAATTCACACCCAAAGGCCGCTCAACCTTACCAAATTCTAACAGCAACGGGACCAACATAGCACCCAAACAGTTTGGACCTTCAACCACAACAGTACCGAAAACAATAGGTTCTTGTTTCTCTCTCATTTTCCCGTTCCTCCTTAAGCGGAGCAGTCCTTCGCACAGCAAGATTCTGCATTCTTTTTCCCCTCTCTCAACAGACCAAAAGCCTCCATCTGTTTTCCTCCACAAATTTTGCACACCTTCCTTATACGCCTCCATCAATCACCTAACAATCCTCCACCATTACTTCACCCAGGAACCGAAACACTCAAGGCCTTAAACACCAATCCTCTTCATCTAAAAATCACACTCACATATACAAGAGAAAACTCTTTCAGCCTTCTTGTTTCATCTTGCTTCCTTGCCGAGACAAGACACACGCATATTCAAACTCTCACGACCTCCATCTAGATAAAGACAATCTCCCTCTAAGGATCACGTCGACAAACTACTCCAACTAAACCAAGACACTTTCTTCCCAAGTAAGCTTTCGGCCTTGTTATCGTTGTTCCAAATATTGTTAATTTTGGGGGTAGGGTTTTCGGACTCATGAAGGAGTGAGGCATGCTTTAATTCGCTGCTGTGATAATCCTAAAGGAAGTTCACGGATTCTATATTGATGTATGGGCTTTGTGTGCAAGTTGGTTGAGCATTGTCGCAAGCTTTTGGCGTTCATAATAAAATTTTGATAAAGATTGTCTTCCATCTATTGATTTCATCAAGGGAGATTGGTATCTTATTTGTGAACAAAAATTATTATGAATGCCGAGTTACCCTTCTCTTATGTGTTTTAATAATATCAAACCTTAAAGTTTTGATAGCCGACTGTTGTGATTTTTCCAGTCAGATCCAACGCGGGATTCTTGATCATATTCATTGCTTGAGATTTCATTTAAATAAGGAATCACTCATTTGAACAATTGTTTGTATATTCATTAATTGATTTCTTGAAATAAATATTTTTCTATGAATAAGTGTTTTAAAAATTATTATCCACTATTACTTCAACATCACTAAATATTGGATGTCATAGATTTATAAATCACTTAATTATCATCCACATTTATTTAACTTTTGCATTGTAATCGCTAAACACATTTATTTAACTTACTGAGAAATTTCTTTCTCACACAATTTTCTCTGTCATATTTTAGGAAGTACTAGACCTGTGGTGGGCATTTAGTGGAGACAAGAGCTGTTTAAGTTTCGATGTTTTCGTTATTTATTAGGGAATGAGAGAATAATTCTTATTTTAGGTTTTGTACGCTTTAAACTTTATTTCCGAGACCTAGTATTAAGTTTTGATGTGTTGTATTCCTTTTGTGTTGAGTTTCATACTTTATCCATTTCACCTAGTTATAAAAACCCCTGATCCTCAAGATGGGGCGACATCCCCAACCTTTATCAGGTCACGCACTAGCGGGGTGATATGGTATTTAGTTTGAGTGAATAGAAAACTATTTGGAGAGGGAGAGTAAATCTAGTAGTAAATGATAGAAATTTCATATTTGGTAAGAGGTAAATGAAGAATGGAAGTAACTTGGGAGGGAGAACATCCAATATAAGCAAATCTTTTCAATTTTGGAGGAGTTGGGATGTAAATCAAACTAAAAGACAAATGTGCCATTTCCTTTCCATTTTTTAATGGTCAAGTCACAAATATAAAACATATAAAAATAAATTTAAGATATTGATGAATTTTTTATTTACTTCCCACTGCTCTAACCAAATAAGATAGAAACAAATACAATTTAGTTCCTCAAGTAAAAGTAATTATAATACTTCCCTTCCCATTTATGAAGTAAGAAAGTTCTATGAACAGAGGAATATGTCAAAAATTGTGAAGATAGGAAAATAGAATTGTGATTTCAAATGTATAGGACCTAAAAGCAACTGCCTGTATAGGAATATGTCAAAAATGGCGCACTTGTATTCCTTGAAAAACAATGATTGGAAAAGTCATGGCTATCCTTAGGCCCTTGAGGTAGTTGATTAATGAAGGCCACAAATTCTAAAAATTTTATTAGTTGTAAAAATATAAAATAATATTTTAAACTTATTGTGAATTTGAATCAAAATAAAATTAAAAATTAAGAAAACAAAATATAAAAACTGATATTAAAGAACTATAAGAAGAGAGAAATGAGAGAATTATTTAGATTCAAGTGATTGATTATGTTCGTTTACATAAGTCTATATCTCCAATCTTCTTTGAGGACCCATTTTGGTACGTTGATTTGGCTCTATTAGTACATATACAACACACCTAAAAAATCTTAAATGAGAAATATTTGGCTTTGAACCAAAAGCCAACTGTAAGGGAGAGAATTTGTGACAACTTGTTGGCCTTATACGCACAAGTGCTGCAACATGCAAAATAGCATGTCCCCAAACAGATGTAAGGAGATTTATTCTCATTAATAACAGTCTAGTAATTAATTGTAATCTTTTAATAAATGATTCAACTAGACCATTTTGGGTATTAACATGAGCTACTGGATGTTCAATTGTAATGTCAATCAACATGCAATAAGCATCAAAGGCTTGAGAGGAATATTCTCTAGCATAAACTAGACAGATCCTTTTAATAGGACAATCTAGAAATTGTGCTCGTAAACAAATTATTTGCACAAGCAATGTCACAAATGCCAAGTTAGGAGTTGATAATAAATTAACATATGACCATTGGGTTTATGCAGCAATTAAAATCATAAAGTATCTAAATTAGCCACATGGTGGGTGAATAGTTGGTCCACATATATCACCATGAATTCTTTCCAGAAATGCCGGAGACTCAAACTTCACTTTTGTTGGAGATGGTTTAATAACCAATTTCCCTTGAGAACATGAATTACATGAAAATTTATCTAATGTCAAAATCTTTTAACTTCTCAGAGGATGGCATGCATATATATTCTCAATTATCCTTCACATCATAATAGCTCTTGGATGACCGAAATGGCCATGCTAAATGATAAATGTAGCAGGATCAGTAAACTTCTGATTTACTGAATAATGCACTTCAATAATTGCATGGATTTTTGTCCTATATAGGTAGGTGAAAGAGATTGTAACTTTTCTAATAAATATTTCTTATCCGAAATAATTTTAGTAATACAGAGATACTCAAACCCATTTTCTTATGTTGTTTCAATTTGATATCCATTTTGATGAATATATTTAAAACATAATAAATTTCTTCAAAATTTTGAAGAAAATAATGCTTTATAAATAACAACATTTGTTCCTCCGGATAATAATATATTATCTCTTTTGGAGCCTTCAATCAATTTTACATTGCCACTTATAGTATTAACAATTGTTTCTTCCTTCTTCAGGTAAGAGAAATATTTTCTATCTTTCAATACGGTGTGTGTTGTACTTCTATCAATTAGACATATATCTTAAATGCTACTTTTGTTTCCAGTAAATGGAGAAATATCCATCTGGGCATAATAAAACATTTATAAATTTGAAAATTTCAAATAATAAAAAAACTTAAAATGCTAACTACTATTACAATGCAAAATATATAAAATAAAAATACTAAAAGTAAACTTCTAATTTTTCTGGATACTACCATCACCAATTAAATGATTAGTTCTTCCTTCTAGATATTCAAAGAAATCAGCCACATATAAATGAGTGACATCACATTAACATCCTCAAGATTGATATCATCATCATCATCATCATCATCATCATCATCATCATCATCATCATCATCATCATCATCATCATCATCATTATTATTATTATTATTATTATTATTATTATTATTATTATTATTATTATTATTATTATTATTATTATTATTATTATTATAGAAAAATGTAGTTGGTAATCAACTAATAATTAATATTAAATTTACCAAGCTGCTAATCATTAATTAAAATTGAATTCATAGAGAAATATGAAATTTACAAATACTACAAGAAAACAATTCACTGGATTCATGATAAGAGCTATCTTGAGCTTATCATATTTTGTAATTTTTACTAATTCTACAAGAAAACAATTTACTAATTTTTTAAAAAGGTTTTTTCAAAAAAAAAAAAATCATATTTTGTATCTAATTTTTTTAAAAGTTATAACATTATTTTTAATATATTCATCTATATATTTTCCCCCCTGCTGCAATATTTCGTAGCTGAGTTTATCTTTTTCCCCCCCCCCCCCCACCCCTATCATATTTTTTAGCGAGCTAGTTATAAAACATGGTCGTTATTAGCTAGTTTTTTCTGCTTGAAGACCAATTGACCTTGAATTGAGACACAGCACGCTACAATTCTGAAGTAGAAACCAGAAGATGACAAATCATTGGCACAATCTAGAAACCATTCCAGGCACAGTTAGTAACAGCGAGATAAACCCTTCAGACTACTGAATTTAATATATTTCTAATATATTTAGAATTAAGAATATACTGTTGTCCTATGTATATTATAATTAGGAAGTTACTTGTACTACATCTCATGGTGACTAAGAGTTTTAAGACTTGGTATCTATATATAGTCGGAGTTATACGTTTTCGAGAATCTTAGTCTATTCTAAAGTTTCCAGTGTTATGGCTCTATGAGTATAGATTAGGTGAGTGTATGAGAGGTGCGAGATAGGGCTTAGAAAAATACCAAGAATACCTTGTATAAATATATTGGTGACTGTTAATAAAGTATTTAATAATTTTCATTTTGGATGTAGGCTTGGTTAGATAAGCAGAACCACGTAAATCTTTTCTGTCTTGTTTTATTCTTCATGTTCTTTTTTTATTCTCATTAAGTATCCTAATTTAGATTTTCCAATAAGTGGTATCAGAGCCTAGATTTCTAGGGTGTTGGAATTTTAAAATAGTGAAAATCGCTGAGAAGAATAGTTTAGGCAGCAAAAGATAGAGAAACATGAATCTCTTAGGCATGGCATATTGATCAATGTGTTTTACTCACAGGTTATGTTTGGAGAGATATTGTTAGATATCAGGAAAATTACTCACCTGGTTGTAAATCTTACACGAACTAGATAGGTTATGGACTAAAAGTATTTGATGGTAGATTTGAAGCAAGTAGATCAAGGTTACACAATCAAAGGAAAATATAAATAGTTGCAGTTGTCATAAATGACTATGTACGCCTTGAAAAAGAAGAGATGTAGGTAATTTGCAATGGCAATACAACGGCACCGGCGTGTGCGAAGATATTCTCACAGTCTTCAAACATATTGATACTTCTTCTCGAGTGGATAATATATTTTGAATACTATCTCCAAAGGATTAATTGGCTTCAATTTGGAAGTAAGTATTTTTTTTCCTTTCTGCCTATCTCTCTCCTTCCTAATGAGCTTTAAGCAAATTCTTCTCTTTCCATCATTATTGGATGGAGCAACAGAATATTCAGGGAAGCCAAAATCAATGTTTCCATAGAACAATGAATTCAGTAGAATCCTATCCTTTATTTTGGCCAAGGCAACACATCCTGGTCATTAGTGGCGCGAATGAGCTGAGTTGAGGCAATTAAGGCAATTGACTGACATAGAAGGCTCCGAATTTTAAGAATTTTACTCGGAGTAAAAATTTTGCTAAACAATACTTTAAAATAACAATTCACTAAATTTTATTTAATTTTTTAAATATTTCTCTCTCTCTCTCTCTCTCTCTCTCTCTCTCTCTCTCTCTCTCTCTCTCTCTCTCTAAGTAGGTGCCATATTTTGTTGGTTGTATAATTGTAATTTAATTTCACTACATGTTGTAATTTTTCTAACTTAATTTTTGAATATACCATAATTGATTACAATTCTATGATCTCACTATCTTCTATTTTCTGTAAATCTTTCCCTTAGTGTATAGCCTGACGATCTAAAGTAGACATAGTAGAACTTGATCCTGAGATCGAGAGGACCCTAACAAAGATCAGAAAGGTTGTTAGCAAAAGGGTAAGAGACGACATGGAGGTTAACCAACCAAATAATGGTGGTAATCATAGGAGGACTAGGGATGATTTTATGAAACCTGCAATCTCGAGTATAGGTTCAAATATTACGAGACCTAGGATAGAACCTAATAATTTTGAAATAAATCCCAACATTATCCAAATGATTCAAATATGGTACAATTCAATAGGCTACCTAAGGAAGATCCTAATGCCCACCTTACGAGCTTTTTAAAAATCTGTGACGCATTTAAGATGAATAGGGTTTCTGAGGATGCTATCAAACTAAGACTTTTTCCCTTTTCTTTGAGAGATAGAAAATCTTAGTTAAAGTCTTTGCCAGCCGGATCCATTATGACTTGGAATGTTTTAGCTAAAAAAATTTTAGCAAAATATTTTCTCCCAGCTAGAACATCTAAGTTTAGGACCGATATTTTTGCCTTCCAATAATTAGAATCTAAAAATCTTTATGATTGTTGGGAGAGGTTCAAGGAGATACTTAGAAAGTGTTCTCATCATGGGTTCGAGCTAGGAATGCAAATGCAAATCTTTCATAGTAGTTTGAGTTTTGCTACAAGGCGATTGGTTGATGCATCTGCAAGAGGTTCCATTAATTCTAAGACCCCAAAGGAGGTGTTATATTTGATTGAAAATCTTGCAACAAACAACTATGCATGGGGTAGTTCAAGGTCAAGAGTTCGTGTTCATGGAGTGCACAAGGTGGATGCAATGGCAACTTCGGAGGCAAAGGTGGAGGCACTGACACAAAAGATGGAGCAAATAGTGATGTCTCTTTCCCAATGACAAGTAATGAATGTAAGTTGTGATTTTTGTGGGAAAGAGCATCCAAATCATGAGTGTCATAGTACAGGGTCATCACAAGAGTCATTAGAACAAGCTACGTTTGTGGGCAATGAACGACAAGGTAACAATCCTTATAACACCACTTACAACCCTAGTTGGATGAATCATCCTAACTTTTCATGGAACAACCAAAACTAACCTAGGCAGACTTCTAATTTTGGGAATCGAGGACCTAACCCCCCTTGCCTTACAATGGACCATCACCTAAGCCATCATTGGAAGAGTTGGTTAACCAATTGGTAAGTGGTACAAAAACACAATTTCAAGAAGTAGATGCAACCACAAGAAATTTGGAGGCAACTAGCCAACCTCATTGGAGATCGTCAAGCAAGATCCCTTCAAGAAAAATTTTGAGACCAATCCACATAATCTTGACCGTGGAAAAAAATGATCTTTACTGATTTGTTTTTTTTTTTTTACATCTATTTAATTTTTGTGTGCTTTTCTTTATTTTCATGTATTTTTAATTTTTAAGATAATGGCACTTTCTTCATAATTTTGTGGTTTATTTAGATTTTAAAAATATATTTTTTTAGCCTAGACCAGAACCCTACCACACAGACTCGGCGCTAGCTCCTATTGGGGAAAGCTTTAAAATGACCAAATTGGCCACTTTGTTTTCGAACAAACCAATTTCCCTCAATTTTTCTCTCTACCCGGCGCCATTTCTATATCCCCAAACACCACGGTTTCCATTTTTTTTTTTTTCTTAAAAACCATCAATCTAACACAAAATCCTCTTGTTTTGTTGAATCTTCGGATCAAAACTCCAAAAATCTCAACATTTTCTTCAAAAACTCACTTTCAAATCTCTCCTTTCAAGTAAGGATTTCTTCAAAAAGATTGCATATTTTGCTTGCCATGCATTGGAGAACACAAATGTATGATTTTTCTTGAATTCCTACGGTTAAATTCTTGCAATTGAATTTTTCCTATTTTTGGACGAAAATTGCATATATGCAAAGTGTTGGTTAAATTTGATTGTCTTGATGGCTTTATTATGACTAGAATAGCATGAGAGTATGACTTATGGAGTATTTTTACAACTATATGTCCATATTATGATCATAGGTGGTTTGTTTTTTGTTATGGCAATTGTCTTGTTGATGAACTCATGATAATTGGATAATGTGCATAGCCATTATTCCTTAACTTAGGATATGGACATGTTTACCATGCTATGATCAAGTTGTGAAGTCATTGGGAATCATATTATGGTTTAAATTGTGGCATTCTATTATTTTTCTTGCAGATTTTTAAAGGAGGTTGAGTTTAATTGATATTGTGGATTGAGGTTGAAGTGGTTTGATTAGAAATTGTAGATTATGGGGATTGTGTGTAGAGTTATGTTGCGGTAGTGTGGTCTCATTGAGTGTTGTTGTACATTGTGGTGATACCTCGGTCATATTCTTTATTTACCTTTTTCCTATCACTTCATCATGCTTAGAGAGAGGGGTCAATCTTCTAAACAGGCTAGAACTTCATCTTCCTACCTCTACCTCCATAGATCTATTGTTCCTACACCATGCTGATTTCATTGATCCGTCCTGCCAAGAGTTGTTCACTAAGAGGGCTACCAATAAGATTATAATATAACGCATCTTCGCACCCTCTTGAGACCATGCCCTCAAGTTAGGTCTCATGTTTAGACAATTAGGGTGAGGACCGATAGTTCAACTAAAGGGACCCTATTGCCTTGTTCTGATTAAAGAGTTCTATGCTAACATAGTCCAAAAATGCAATAACCATCTTGAGACTATTGAGATTAAGGTAAAAGGCACCGCTATCTTTTTAGATAGAAAGAGACTAGCTACTATCTTCTGTGTGAATAATGAAGGTCTTTGGTTAGCTGTAGATCACAACCAAGAAATACTGTCTGGTCTTGAGTGAAAAGTAAGTGATAGTAGAGCTACCTTAAGACTATATAGGAGAGGTCCAGCAAGGCAAGTAGGTTTTTACTCTAATAATAATCTTGAAGCCAACCTACGTGTCATGGTCTATATCTTTATTTATAATGTTGTTCTAAAGGCTAGTGGATTCAATGAGTCCCATGTGATTGACTTGTATATTCTTCATAGGATAATGCACACTTAGCCCATCCCACTTTCTCTTTTAATTATTCAATCCATGTGGGATGTGGTCTATTCTCACCTTTCCACCAAAGCTTTTGTCTTCCCCCTCATGATAATGAAAATTCTTGCAATCTTTAGCATTAGCTTGGAGGGAGAGCTTACTAAAACCACAATGGAGTGTGATATGGTTACTGAGCAAACACTTACTAGCTGTGGTTATCAGTACGGAGGTGAGGCATTGGTTACGGCCTTTTGATATGCAGTACCCAAGACAAGTCGAGCTTCCACCTAAGGAAGAAGAGGATCCTGCACCACCACCTCGAGCTCGTGCTAGTAGTTCACACACATAATTTAGGAGTGATTTTGAGGCTGAGATGAGAGGTCACTTAGAGCAATTGAGAGTTGGCATGGAGACCCAAACAGAGATATTGCTACAACTGCGTGAGTCCATGACTACCCTCACTAGGAGGCAAGATACTCAAGAACAACAATGGGCGCAATGGATGCACAGATTTCCTGGAACTCAATGAGGCAGTGGTAGCCATGGAGCCAATGATGAGGATGAGGATGATCATGATGATAAGGATTGAGTATTTTTTTTCACTACTCTATATTTCTTTTCTTCAGTTTTCTTTTTCTATTTATATTTTCATAACTTTTCTTGGGCTTTCTTTTTAGTTGATTTTTCTTTTCTTTTTCTAGAGTTCTATTTTTTCTTTTTGTTTCTATTGTTTTTATTTAGGTACAATTTCCCCAAGAACTCCTTATGGTGGATTCATATGTATCAGAACTAATTTGCAATAGAAGTATTTTCTTTTCTCTATTCTCCCTCTTTAGTTATTTTTGGTCCCCTGGCTTGGCTTTCATTGTTATATTTTTTTCCATTGAGGACAATGTCCAGTTTAACTGTGGGGGGAGAATTTAGCATTGACGATATTTTTCATATATCCACATTTTGTGTTAAACTTTTTCGAGCAATTTTTTAAAATTTTTGTACTTTTCATTGCTTTAGCAAGGTTATAATTATCTTTCTTACTTAGGATATGATTTTTGTCATTCACATGGAGGATTTTTATTGTTGGATAGGATACGTCAAGACTTGAGAATTTGAATTAATCTTGTTTATGCATTAGTATTTGAGTATTATTTGATTCATCTAGTTTAAATATGGATAATGTGATAAATGTGAGCAAAGTTGTTAGTTAACTCTTATATTATAGGTTTAAACTTTGTTTAGCTTTGAGTAGTGATAAGGAATGTGAGAAAAAATATATCTTTAAGTGAAAAAAAAAAATTTGTGGAAAAACATTTGATTGTGAGTTAAAGATTAAGAAAAATGAGTTAATTGTTGTTTCTTTGAAAGTGAGAAAATTGTTTTTTCCTCCTTTATGGGGACCAATTCGGATAGTGAAGAAAATCCACTTTCTTGAGGCTATTAATTCCCAAGAGCAAAAGAAAGAAAATAAAAGATTGTTGAAAAAATATTGAATGATGACTATAAAGGGGCCAATATGGTGCGTAAAGAGAAATCCATACACTTGAGGCTATCAATTTCCTAAGTCATTGAAAAAAAAAAATTGAGAGAAAAAAATTGTAGTGTTTTTCTTGAATCATGACTTGAGTTGTGCAATTTTTGGATTTATAATGCTTGAGTTGGTAGATAGCTTGACTTATATGCTTCATGTTATCTATGTTTTTTCTTGAAGAGTGAAATAATATTCTTAGACTAACGTATAAACTTGTTGAATTCGACTTCAAGGGCCTTGATATGTCTTATTTAGTACTTTGTTTTATGAATGCTTTTAAGGATTGAATGAATGACAAGGACATATCTAGAGTTTGAAAGATAATTGTGACTTTGTTTTAGGTAAACTTTTTAAAAGATTGTCTTGTTTTTCATTGTTTTAAAGGGCTTTGCTTAAGGACAAGCAAAGATTCAAGTGTGGAGGAATATAATAGGGACAAAATTCATCTATATTTTTTTAGTTATTTGAGGGTATTTTTATGATACATTTGGTGTAACAACTAGAAATATTCTTTTATATTTAATATTTTACCTTTGAAAAGGTATTTTGAACTTTTATTGCAGAAAACAACGAAAAACGTCAAAACCGTCACCGCCAGAGCACGGTCGGCATCGGCTGTGACCTAGGGAGCCGGCACCAGCCCCGATCTGGAAGAGCAAGGGAATTTTCATCTAAAAAATAGAGCATGACCAGGCCAACCAGAGCATGGCCGGCGCCGGCCGTGCCAAACGAAGCCAGCGCCAGCTCTGCTCTATCCCATGTCAGCGATCTTTTCCAATTATCCGCAGATTTGGTAATTTCCCAAGAGTTTGCGTATTTTCCAATCTCTACTCAGCTTAGAACTCTTACGGAACAAATTTTTGCCCCTTGGAAGCCTATTTAAATAAGAAAAATACAAGACAAATGTGTGAATCCAATGATCAAAGTGCTAATTAATCAAAAGAATGAGAGATTCATCATTCAAGGACCATTATTCAAGAAGGTTTCCAAAGAGAAGAAGAATGGCTTGTCTATGAGTTCTTTCTTTTACCTTTATTTTCTTTTTCTAGAATAATAATGTAATTAATGCTTTCATTATAATTTGACATTGTTTTTGGGATTCATGATTTCTTAAGTTAATTTAGACTTTTTGATCAATTGATTATTTGTCTTGGGATTTGATTACTTGTTTTTCTTATGAAGTTTATTGGTTGATTCTTGCTATTAACTTGCTTGAAAAATGGTTGATAATTACTTCAATTAATTAATTTCATATTTGTTATCTCTTAACTTACTTGAAAAATGAGTTAATTGTCAAAAACATGGGCAATCAAATGTTAGTTGATGATTGCTAGAATAAGAATTCATTGACTAATTTCATATTTTAAATCACCTATAATATCAGGATTTATAT
This sequence comes from Voacanga thouarsii, assembly GCA_026120185.1. Lineage (NCBI taxonomy): Eukaryota > Viridiplantae > Streptophyta > Magnoliopsida > Gentianales > Apocynaceae > Voacanga > Voacanga thouarsii. Next base: position 563,477 of record JANUWF010001354.1, on the reverse strand, counting down.
GAGAATTGATTGTAATGAATTTTTTGAGTAAAACTGATGAGATAGAATATATCCATTAAGTTACTTAGAAGATAGGGAATCATAGATTGCAAACGAAATGGCTCTAATTTAATCCTTCATGAGACTAAGAGGATAATTGATTGTAATATTTGTTAAATGATCATCATCATGTTTTCAAAAGTATTTGTCTAAATCGCATATTTCTACATCCTTGAGTTGTATATATTTTTCTATATTTTTCTTTTTATCATCTTATCATTTTATTGGATCGGTTAAATAATTAATAAAAAGTGATTAATGTGTACTTGTTTCTTTGAGGATCGATACTCGTTAATTCCATATACTATGCTTGCGATGAGTATACTTGCTCATATGTGTAATTTAGAATTAATATTTTAATTAAATTTTGGTTAAGGGATGGATTTAAATATAATAATATTTATACACCTAAAATTTACGCATCACTCCCCCCCATATTTCTTTAGCTAACAATTTTGTCTTCTTCTTCTTCACATGCTTGTTCCTCTTTTTTGTTCGATTATTCCACTCAAGTATGCTTTTGTTTTTTTTCCACCGTATTCACACACTCACAATTTGTTTCTTTTGTCTTCTTCACTTTGTTTTTCTTCATGATCAGCTTTTACCTTTGCATACACAGAGCATTGTACTTTTTCTTCATTTTCATTTCAATTAATTCTTCTCCTCTATTTTCTTTACTCCATTTTCCTTTTGTTTGGTAGTCCCCTTCTCCATTTGTGTTGTTCTCTTGCTTCTTGTTGTCCAGGAGTTCCTTCCTTGTTTATTTTGTTTTCTTACACCGAACACACAACCTCACAGCTTTATTTTTACTTTTGTCCAATTCCTCCCATGCTCTATACTTTCTCTTGTACCCACTATTCTTCCTTACAGGATTCTTGTTCTTTTGGTATCTCTTACACTTTATAGATGCACGCACACCTTTCTTCCTTTCTTTACCTCACTTCATTTTCCTCCTCTTTTCTTCACCCATTTTCACTCTATCTTTGCACCTTCTCCAAGCCACCTATTTCTTTTTCCTACCCATTCCCTTTCTCTATTTAATCACTCATTGTCCAACTAATTTTCAAACCCCCCCACTTTAGCTTCCTCTCTTTCAACGTCCTTCTTCAAGGACTCTCTCTTTTGCTTTAATCTTCACAATTCTCACCAATACCCACTTCACCAAATACTTCCATTGCTACACAAATTAGGAGCTTGAAAGAAGTAAAGGTACTATATCAAGGTAAGGAGAACATCAATCCTTCAAGTTTATTGCTTCAAAGAACTCAAAAGATGGAGTTTTGCCAACTTTCTTGAAAATGCAATAGAGTGACCTCTTTTTCTCTCTCTTTAAGTTCTCTCAAAAACTTTAAGTAAGAAAAAAATGGTTGGATGTTTTTAATGCTTTATTTTGAGTATGTGTTCTAATACATTAATTAATATTTTTTGTGCCTTTATTGGAATATTTGCACTTTTGTGAAATATTAAATTGTGAAAATTGAGAAATGCATTCTTATTATTTTTATTAAGCTTGATTTGTGGAATATTTTGCATTGTAGATTGTGTTTGGAATTCTCTTAATGGTTGCAAAAAATTGTTGAGGTGGTGAAGTTGGAGTATTGATTTTTGTAAAATTGGTGGAAGGGACTTTTTGTTGGATTGGTTTTTCGCCAAGAATAAGTGGTTTGTTTGTGAGTTTCTCATTTGAGAAAGTTCTTGGAGGTTGTTGATTAAATTTTGAGAAGGGTGCATTTTCTTGAATTAATCACATTTCACAGCCTTTTGTTCCACAATACCTAGGACCAAAAACCTTCCCCCCAAGAGAAATAAAGGAGAAGCCTCCTCCTCACGTGCCCCATCTCCTGAAGATCCCAATCCTCATAGATACTTTATTGATAAGACTAGTGCTAACTGGTATGCCCGAAGAATCTGGAACAAAATTGTAGTGGAGAAAATAATAGAACTTGAGTTGGACAGATCTTTGAAAATTTCTCAATTGTTCCATAGAATTGGTTGGAGGCCTATCCTTTAACTTGAGGGCCACTATTATCTTAACTTGGTGAAGGAATTTTGTGCCAACATACGTGATAAAAAATAAGGTCAATTTACTCATATAGACACCACAGTCAAGGTAGTCCCTATTAATCTTACGAGATAAACTCTGGCACAGATTCTTGAGGTTCCTGATGAGGGCAATTGGGTTGTTATGGATTCCTTTAATAAGAAAGTCACTTCGGATGAGCACTGGGAGTTTGAAATGCAAAAGATGAAATAGGTTTGAGATACAAGCACACCATGCAGTCATTTGTTCTACAAACTAAGGTGTTTTGTCCCCTCAGTTACGATTAGTGGTTTATCTGCTAGGGTGGAATGTCTGTCCCAAATTAAGTGCTATGAATGAAGCAAGAGTTATTGAATTCTTACTGTACTCATATAATGCTGCATTCAGACCCAATACCTTTAGCATCCCTCCTCATTTCATCTATGCATAAAGTGACCATATACGGTAGCCCTTCTAAGGTTTTTGTGCTTCCCTTAGTCATCACCCGGGTGCTTCTTCATTTTGGTGTTGATTTTTCAATGGAAATAGCCATGCCCACACAGACAAACGATGTAGTTTCAGACCGAACACTAGAGAATATGGGCCACGTTTATGATAAAAACGCAAAAAAAAAAAAAAAATGGCTAACACTAAGAGAAGCACAAGATTTAGATGAAAAATATGAACCTACTGTTAGGATTGTGCCTTAGAAACAATTATTTATATGATGTATTTTGCACATTAAATCAATAAAATGCATTCTTTATTTTTTAATTTCTTTATTCCATATGTTTATGTATATAAAAATTGTTAGATAAAGTCTCAAGTACAACATTGTGTTAAGAAAATCATGATAAAGATCGTAATGTGAGGTTCCTACTACACTAGAATGTGTTAGTTCTTAAATTATCCCTAGTCATAGTATTAATAAGATAGGATATCATTAATACGTAAAAATTAGCACGTGTTATACTTCTTGATTTAATCAAGTGATAGTTCTCACATCCGTGAGTATTGTGATAGTCAAAGTTAACAAGTGGATGCTTGTTATTTGAACAAGTATATTAGATGATCTAACTATGAGATAATCACATAGATAACTATTTAGTGCCAGTGATAGAATCTCATTATAGCAAATGTACAAGCATTCTTAGACTTGAGAACTCCAAGCCAAGGTACTTTGTTTGCTAAGTATTATACTTTGATTACGATCTCTGGAGTCCTTACAAGATCGCCTATGGGATGGACATTAGGTACAATGTGAAGCAAACAAAAGTAGTTGAGAAGATCAATAAAGGATTCACCACTCCTAATAGTAGGAGTGAATATCTCATAACCACTTGTAGGAATCATTACTCATGAAGTCCTTTGGCAAGGCAACTATGTGTTAAAAATAGTTTCAATTGATACACATGATAAGTAATGGATTCTGGGAACAAGTACTAAAATATTGGGGTCAAAATTAATTAATATTCTGAAGGAAGTTAGTACTAATTCCATACTCTAAACCGAATGAGATATTGTATGATGAAATGAGCTTATTGCACTAATGTTTCGCTATTGAAAAGTTCATGTTAAGCCACTTGATTTTCTGGATTTTTGGGTGGCCATAATGTATTGCTAGAAACCGCTCATAATCTGTGAAATATGAATTTATTTATTAGAAAATTAATCAATTTAATCCTGATTAGAATTAATAAATTAATTCTATTTATTAAAATGATTATTAATTCTATTATAATATAATTAATTCATATTAGCTACCAAATGATTAGAAAATCTAATAGGTCACACACAATAGAGGAATTGGTACTCAAAATATTATTTGATAATATTATAGAATTAATTTGTGAGAAGAAATAATTATTATGGGCTAATTATAAAGTATTATATTTATTTGGGGTTGAATTGTAATTATTAAATCCCTATAGGTGAATTATAAACTTATTGTAATTCATATGGCCTAATTACAATTCTTGGAATTCCTAAGCCCATAATTGAAAAGGAAATTCCTAACAAATTTGAAATTCCAATTCAAGTTGGCAATTTCCTATCTTGCTTTTCTAGTTTTGCATATATCTTTTTTCTTTGTCTTCTTGTGGCGTTTGTTTTAAAAAAGAAAAAGGAAATTAGTTTCCTATTATATATATATATATATATATATATATATATATAGAGAGAGAGAGAGAGAGAATTTATTCTCTGTATATAGAGTTTTTTTTTTTTTGTCCCCTTAAATCAGTGAAAAAAGAATACGCACAGAAAGAGTTTCTTCTTCTTTCTTTTCGAAAGAAAAGAAAACAATTTCTTCCAAATTAAAATTAATCATAAGGCTACCAAGCATTATTCTACTAGTATAGATTTTGCTGGTTTTGAGTACGTTCTTCGTGTGGATCAATATTAGAGAAATTTCTATCCTTGGAATTTGGCGGCTCGATTGGATCGACTTTTAAAAATGATTCGTACGGAAGAAAAATTTTAAAAGCTGCATTTTTTAAATAATTAATTTTTCTTCCATTCTCATGATCCGTTTAATTATATATGAGTGATCCTTTGTATGGATTTCGTTTTATTTTTCTACTGCATGTAAACTGGTTTATATGATCAAAATCCAACCTACTTAGGCTTCAAGGTCTCAAGCTACAAGACAAACGAGTCTAGAGAATTTTCAAGTAGAGATGAGGACTGCTATTGCCCACTTGCTGATGGAGGTGTCATAGTTAAGAACTGAACAAGGTTATTTGAGAACTATCTAACTCTAACATGATGATTGGCTCACGCAGCAACACACTTATATAGAGTATGACCAACAATGGAAAATAGGCCAAGAGAAGTAGCTGCAACGGTAGTACGTGTTTTTTACCCGTAATAAGGATCAAGTGGACCAACTTTAAATAGGCCAGAGAGCCATGAGGAGTTCCCTAGATGATATTCAGCAGATGTAGCACTAACAATAGCAATACTTAGAAAATATTTAGGATGCTTTGTTTGGCAATCAGGGACCGCACGGGGGAGAAGGACCATCTACTTCAGGAGGAGGCCAATCCTAATTTTGGTTTTAGGGAACTTTATTTACACTTGCTTTTCTTTTCATCGGACTCAGTTTTGTATATATTTTTATGTTATGTTATTAATTATTTATTTCATTTGACATTTACTTTTTTCATTTCTTTTTGGTAGTTTCATTTTTCTCTTCTTCTTCTGACAAAAATATTCTCCTTTAACAACCAACCAATCAGTGCAAGTTAGTGATGAAGAAGTTGAATCTTAATAATAACATCCTTAAGTTAATACTCAAGAAAGTGATGTACAAACCGATGCTACATCAAAGAAAGTATGAAAAAGATAAGCTAATATATTCACCAAACATCACATTACACTAATGCCATCTGGTGAAAAGAAAGTTAAGTGTAATTATTGCACTGGTACTCCTAAACTATATTCATTCAATCCAAGAATGGGTTATGGCTCATTCTCTCAACATCTACGAAGACACCATCCTCAAGAGTTTGGTTTGAATTCCAAGCAACAACAAATTATCGAGTACACTAGTACTACCCCTGCTCCTCCATCTATTGATTTATTTAAATATACTGATAAAGTAAATAGAGAAGAATTAGCTAAATGGTTGTTGTAGAATATTTTGCATTTATTTTTTGTGAAAGATTAGAATTTAATAAATATTGTCAAAGTGCTTTAAATCCTGTTACAAATTGTGTTTCTCGCACTACCCTCACACGTACATTTAAAATATTATATACATAAATTAAGAATCAATTAGCTCAAATTTTTTAAATTTTCCTGGTAAAGTTTCTTTATATAGTGATATTTGGAGTGATCATTGGCAAACTCATTCTTATATGGGTATTACATGTCATTGGATAGATAATAAATGAAATATTAAAAAATGATTAATTGTTTATACTGCTTTTGATGATCCACATTCTCCTAAAAATATTTGTCAACTGTTAATTATTATTCTTGAAGAATATGGTTTAGTGAAAAAGATTTTTTCGATTTCTTTTGATAATGCTAGTGCACATACTGCCTCAATTACTAGTTTTAAAATTTTAAATAAGCCAACTTTTAGAAGTAAAATTTTTCATGTTAGATGTATATGTCACATTTTAAACTTATGTGTGCAAGCTATTTTAAAAAATCTTGATTTTTATATTGAAACAATAGGAGATGATTTTTCTTATTTATAGTTTAGGCTTACAGTTAAAAAAGAATGGAGTCAAATTTTGTAGACGTAATAGCATGAAACCAAAACAATTTCCAAAATATATCCCAAATAGATGGAATTCAACATATAAATTGCTAAATGAATCTTTTCCATATAAAGAACTTGTATATGCTTTTTTTGCGGATAGAGCTATTAGAATACATTTATTTCCTCAACAATGAAAGGTTTGTGAATATATTTTAAAAATATGAAATGATGTTACTTATAATTTATCTAGTGTTTATTATCCTACTACACATTTAGTTGTTTAAGAATGTGTTAATATTAGTGGTATTTTAATGAATATTCTAGTGATACTCTTTTGTCTCCTTTTATTAATGTTATGAAAATTAAATAGTTAAAATATTATTTAGAAATACCTGATATTAATTTAGTAACTACTATTTTTTATCTACATATGAGAATTGATGGTTTACGGGAATATCTTACTTGTTATTATGATTATTTTTTTTCTAAACATAATAATGATAATGATGATGATGATAGTAGTACTAGGATCTTACATGTCCTCCTAATATTTTTTGTATAATTGCTAATGTAAGGAATATTCTTTATAACTTTTATCATGAATATTCTAGAAGGTATAGTAGGGTTGTCTAAGAAACTCAAGATATTGACATTTCGACATTTGGATCTTCAAGAATTAACAAGGTAAGTAAAATGATAGTAGAAAGATCAAAACAACGAAGAAGATCTTCAAGTTCCACGGCGGAACTTGAATTATATGTAACTTGTAATTTGAAATAGAATGAAGCAAGTAAAAGATTTGATATCTTCAAGTGGTGGAGCGAAAATGAGAGTAAATTTCTTATTATAGCACTAATGGTTAAGAAGATTCTTGTTATTCCCATTTCAACCGTTACAGTAGAACAAACCTTTAGTATTGGAGGAAACATTTTGAGTGAAACTCGCTCAAGAATGACATTAGAAGTTTTTGAAGTTTAAACATGTTTAGATGATTGGATTAGAGCTGAAAGTCGTCAACAAGAAAATGTGTTGTCATATCTCAATAAAATTTTTGGACATAGACACTAAAGGAACTATGATGACCGAAAATGAATATTATTAAAGATAAAAAAAATGTTAAAAGATAAGAGAATTACGAGAGTTTTGATTCCTCTACACCCTAAGAGGATACATAGGCAGCTTAATTTTATAAAACTAAAATTAAGTTTAAAATATTTTTTTATATATCTTATATTTTTAATTATTTTTTACTTATTTCTATACTTTTTATACTTTTTCTTAAAAAAAAAAAAAAAACCCCACCAAACTAGAGGTTGGCCAACTGCACTCGTAATCGTTAATCGCCAAACCAATGTTGGGGATTTAAAGTTGAGATTGGATATTTTAGCCAACTGTCAATCAAAAATTGACCAACTGGCAACAGGATGTTGGCCATCCGCAGCCATGCCTAGTTGGAGGCTGGCGGGTGGTAAAGGATCTTGGTCTTGTTGCACTTCGGGTTGGATAAATTAAATTGCAGATCCATTCCTACAAATTTTTGAAAATATGATTTGCACAACAACTACTAAAGTGAGCAGTTTGACCCAAAAATGTCATAAAATAACGTAGATGGTTTTGATTTGTTTTGTGCATTACAACGGATTAGATGGCTTTAATACTATGTTAAAAAGTATATAAGTTTAATTCTATTTCAGAATTCCTAAAACATCTAATTTAGAATAATCTATCACTTTCTTTGTGAGTGATTTTAGTCAATAAATAGAAGAAAAAATAAATAAAACTCAATAAATTTTTATTCAACAGCCTAAAGTACACTCGAGACCTGTCTGATTAAAGGAAATAGAGAGAGCGGAGAGGAGAAAAAATAAAGGGTTTAGATTTTATGTGGCATAAAAATTTTAATATCCTTTCTGCCCAAAAGTGGTCCACAATGGAGGAGAAGAAAACTTTATCTAATAAATTTCGTTAAACGATCTTAAATACATCTAATAAATAAAGTAGTTAGTAGTATAAGATTAAATTAGTTGGTAGAAATATAAACTTAAAGCATATCATTTTTTTTCTTTTTCTTCATTTTTTTTTTCTTTAAACACTATATTTAACATTTTTCTTTCTTATTCCTTTGTATCTAATCAAATCCCATAAATAATTATTTGTCTCATCTCCTTCCTTTCATTTATCCCAATCTAAACAAGTCCTTAATAGATGTGTGATTTAACATTATAAAATCAAAATAATCGATAAAAATATAAATTCAAATTGTATCATTTCATCTCTCTTCCTTTCCTTCCTTCTCAGAAATGCTATATTTAAACTATTTTCTTTCTTATAAAAAGTTGTTTTTGGTGTGTCTTAAGAGAAAGAGAGGAGAGAAAAGAAAAAAAGGGTGAGTTACTAGCCTTGCCTTTAGGTGAATAGTTGATGTGTTGGAGTTAGATTAAGGTATAAATAGCAAAAGAAACAAGAAAACTTTATGTAAATTTCTCGTTTTTAAGGGGAATTTTTGTCAATTCAATCCGTTAATTTTTATTGCTTGATGATTGGGGTTCTTTTTCTTTTTCTTTTTCTTTTTTTTAACTTTTAGATCCTTTAACTATTTTCAAAAAACTATTTAAATCCTTATGACCGTTTCGTTAGTCAGATCGTCAGCAATAAGAGTAAATCTAATACTTCACTATTCTCTCTACTTTGAATATTTATAAAAAAAAGAAAGAACCAAAACTGTCAAGAAATAAAAGTTAAGGGACTAAATTGATAAATTTTTTAAATTATTATTATAATAAATTTAAAATTATTACTTAACTGTATAAAAAAATTATATTATTAAATATTTGATAGTAATATCATCTCTATTAGTATACTAATTTAACACGTTTGATACGATAATTTCATACACTTGTATGGAAATTAAGATGCAACGTCACCCCAACTTTTAGAATTTATCAATTTTAATTTATATTTTTTTAAAAATATATAAAAATCTAAAAAATTAATATTTCAATATTTTGCCACTACTACTTCTAAAATTTTTGAGTCCTTCCTGTTTATAAAAGAGACGATTGAACTTTTATATATCACCATCCCAACTATATACTTTATCACTCTAGAAAACGTAAAAGAACATTTTCTTACTTTTAGTGTCTCATGCATTAAATAAAGTTTAGAAATTTTGATTAAAAAAATATATATTATACACTCCCCTTTAACTTTAATACTACACACACGTAGCACAAATATTTTCTATATAATTTTTTTTATTTTCTTCTTTGATTTGTCTTTTAGAAGTAAATATATATATATAATTAAAATATTTTTTATCATTATAATAATTATTTTTTGAAAATTAGTCAATTTAACTTCTTTAACTTTTATTTTTTGGCAATTTGGGTCTTTTTTTTTTTTTACTTTTTAAGTCTCTGAACTATTTTCGGACAACTTTTTTAGTTCTTATGACCGTTTTTGTTTATAGAATTCAAAAGTGAAGAGAATAGTGAAGTACCATATTTGACCTTATTGTTGATGGTTTGACTAACGGAAATAGTCATATCCAAAAATAATTAGGATCTTAAAAAGTTTTTAAAAAAAAGAAAAGATACCCAAATCACCAAATAGTAAAAGTTAAGGGACTAAATTGATAAATTTTCCTTTTTATGAGCACAAGGCAAAGTGGAAGGAAAATACTAGTACTGCTGCACGCACGTCGTCGTTTCTTTCCGTCTGAATTTCTGTTCTCTTTTTGTGTCTTCTCCATCTTCCCCAATCTTCTTCGGCGCTTCCAATTTCAAACGTCCACCAAATCTCATTCTCTCTCTCTCTGCAGCTATGGATTCTCGGACAATTAGCCCTGCTCTAGCGCTTTTACTGATTCTATGTCTTCTCTCTTCACATTCTTGGGTATGAATCCTCCTCTAGATTTGCGGATTTTTATTCGTGTATGCATATCTGAGTACGAACTCATCTAGTATTTGATTGTTACTTCTGAAACTTGTGATCTAGATCATTGCTGGAGCCTCATCAGTTCTCTTCCTTGATAGTCCAACTCAACGTTATCTTCGCTCGCATCCAGACCCGGATGCGCTCAGTGAGGTAGTTAACTGCGAATTGCTAATTGACTTGGTTGATTTTTATGATTTACTCTTTTGTACTCTGAATTTTGTAAATTGTTCTTTCTTACTTGTTCATGGATTACTGTTCCGCATATGCATTTAATTCTATGATTTTCTGAATAATTAGATATGCCATCAATATCTAATTTTGCCGCAGAAACGTGGATTAGATTACGGTTAGGAATTTGGATAGCTGTATATTTTTTTTATATATCTACTTCATGATGCATAAAGAAGTCCTACTTTGTGGTGTCCCAGTATGGGTGATAAAATTGAAGTGTAAAAGTCCTGTATTCATCCCTAAAAGGGAGAAACTTCAGTTACTTCGTTGGAAGAAAATAAGAAAAAAGTTCAGGGAATTTGGGGAAAAGCTAAAATTAATGTAATTGGTGATGCATGTGGGTTCCGGTGTACAAGAAAGAAATTGATTACCAAGACAAAGCATCATTTTGATATCAATTTTGATAACAGTGGGTTTACAGAATGCATTACCTTATGATGGCTTAATGATAAAAACTAACTTTTCAGTAATCAATTTTAAGTGCTTGTGATTTGAAGTTTGAAGTTGAAGACAGTAATTTCTAAAGGCTTAGTGCAAACTAACGCTTATACGTGCCTATTTGCTTGCTGGAAAAAGAGAATAAAGGTGAAATTTAATTTTTAGATTTAGAAAGTTTTGCCAAGATGAAACCTATAGAAATGTTCTAACTTTTGTCACATCCCAACTTTTCAATGCAAAATTTGAGTTAACAGATACCTTGAATTAAGCCTAGGTGTTTATATGTGGCAACTATGGATGTACTATGGACATTTGTTTTGACGGACTTTTGTTTTCCAACATCCCTTCCCTGGCTTTTAATATGTATATGCCAGGATTTCTACCATTATTAAGAGATTAGATGATTCAGCATTACTATGCGCAATAAAAAGAAAGATATAAGAAAATATTAAAACATATGGCATTGGCAGTGAAATTATGAAAGTGCCATAGAAGTGACAGCTTATAGAATAATAAGTGAAAATAACTAACCTTGGGAGAAAAAGCATACCACCTACTGCACTTTAGGAGCTAGGTTCAGGCTCCAGCAAATATTTGAAGTTTCAAAACCTATATCAACTGGAGGCATGTATACGCAATTCTAAGGGAATGATACAGCTTGACGTGAAGCTGGAAAGTGTTGCATTTGGTTAACTGAAAAAACTGCCAAGATGACCTGGTTTTATGATGGCTGTTTGGCAAAGTGTTCCCCTTGTTGAGTTAACCTTGCATGAAATCTATTACTTGTCTAATGTTTCAACTACCTAGGCCAATTTGGTTTATAAGCTATTTTATGCAATTCATCAAGACCTATTGGTTTTTTTAAGTGAAAATTTTTATTGCTCGGCCAAAAGAGAGTGATAGCACAATGCATGGACAAAGTAACAATTTACTTCATAACCCTAGCCAATTATACGATTATGCACAACTAACAAAAAACAAACAGCAAACTACATAGACAAAGTAACAATTTACTCCATAACCCTATCCAATTTTATGACTATGCACAACTAACAAAAAACAAACATGACTTACTATGCACTAAACAGCCTTTGAGAAACCCCTAAACCCAAAGATATAAACCAATTACTATAGGTTTTCGAAAAGTTTCTTCGAGACTCAATTGTATCCATTAAACTTTGCTGGCGTTTCTCCAAAACTAGTTGAGACATCTGTCCTTGTCCTCTAAATCCGCAAGCATTCCTTTCTTGCCAAATGAAATACATGCCAATTGACAGTGTAATTCTCCACAGCTGATGATATCTGAATCAAACTTTTGCACTACTTGATTCCATACTCCACCACCATCTGCGCACTGTATATCTCTAAGTAATGCATCCCAAATGAGAGCAGAGAATTCACAATGAAAGATGAGATGCTGACAAGATTCCTCTTGTTTGCATGAGGTATCAACCTTTAATCCCCATAATTTCAAGCGGTCCATGGTATAAAAACTATTTTTACATGCTAGCCAAGTAATAAAAGCATATTGAGGAATAGTCTGCTTAAACCTCATCATTTTATGCCAAAGCACTTGCTGAAAATAGGTATAAAGAGTTTCAAACTTGCCTTTACTGAATATATATTCTGAAGAGAAGGCAGCCAGAAGCATACATTTCTCGCAATTCTAATCAGGCACAGGAATTACAGCATTCATAATTTGCAACACAATAGAACCAACTCTTCTATTTCTATGCCAACACCAGGTATTATTTTGAAGAATAGCAACCACCTTGGCATATACTGGGATCCCCAAGTGCCAATGATCTGCCTAGCCACACAGCATATCCTAGGGCCCAAAATGCCAACTTCCCAAAATTTTTTCCCATCCAACATAGTCCTATGAATCCATAAGGATTCTTTATCAGTCCAAATAGTGCATAATCATTGAGACCTATTTAAATCTTAACACCTTGAATTTAGGTATTTTTCCCCAAAGAAGCCATGTTATCACTGTTACAGCATGAGAATAGGATACATATTGGAATCTTTTGTCTCTAAGACCTAGTTTGATTGTCAAGGAAAGTGATTTTGAAAAGTAATCAGATTCTCCATTTTTAAATTCTAGTGTTTGATTCATTATCTGTGTTCTGGGAAAGGTAGCTAATTCCTTAGATCTAGAAAAATAAATGCAAAATATTGGAAAAGTGAATTTTGACTAGAAGATGGTATTGTGATTCCTTTCCTCATTAATCTAACTAAAAAAGACTCAAGAAATAAAAATATATATGATAAAGGGAAACAAGATGAAGACAAAATGAGAGAAAACTACTTGCGTTAGTTTGAACATATACAAAAAAAACCAAGGGATGCCCCTGTTAGAAGAATTTAGGGATGGAGGCATGTTAGGTTGGATAGAGGTAAAGACAGACCTAAGACGATATGTATAGAGGTGATTAGAAGAGATATGTCTTTGCTGGATTTGGATGAGAGTATGACGGTAGATAGAAAGAAGTAGAATGAAGGATTTATGTAGGTAACCACGCGTAGTTTTATATTAGTTCATATAACTAGCCCCAAGTTTTTTGAGAATAAGGCTTAATTGTTGTTGTTGATAAAGGGAGACAGTTTCCAAAGCTTCATCCCTCATCTTTATTTCACATATTGCTCCTCACTTAACTGTCCTCCTTACCTCATACTTCCAACCTGATAGTTTATTAAAATTTCCATATCTCCACTTATCATCTGTTTTCACCCCCTTTAAAACAACTTAGAAGGCCCAAAACTTAAACTAAATTAATTGTAAATTTTTAATTCAAAGGTTGTCTCGTGATAATTAAATTATGTGAAAAGAAAATTTATTGAATGTTCTCTAGATACATTAGTTGATAATATCCAAATGTTATTTTTCCATCCATATTAAAATTTAAATCCCACATCAAAATTATTTTACGAGTAAGAACTTTCTTGAGAAGGTGAAGCTGCTGATTAGAAAATTGAATAATTTCACAATGCAAAGGCACATTGTAAAGGTCTAGAACATTGAATAAAATAATTTATTTTTATTTAAATATGAGAAAAACTATTTATGTGATTTTTATTTACTATAACCTTTTGAAAGGAAAAAAGATATGATTAAATTGTACAACAATGAAAGAAAAAAAAGATACAATTAAATTGTACAACAATGTAGTAAAAATTTTTAAAAGTTTTTAATTAAGGTGTATAATACTTTATTTTTTATATATTAAAAAAGATTTCGTATTACTCTCCTTGAATTTTTTTTTTTTTTTTGTTGGGGAGGGGGTGGGTTGGGGGTGGTGAGTATCATCCAAACACAAGAATGTAATCTACCTGGAATCACATTTTTTGGATTCACTTTCTTAGGATTTAGATTCCATAAAATTACTTTCCCTTTTGCCAATCAAATGATGTCCAACAGCTTTAACTTCATATGGTAACTGCTAGCTCATTAATGTGTCACCTACTCTAGAAAAGTAATGGTTTAGAAGCCAAGGCCTTGGTACTCTAATTGTTCTTTTTCTTTAAAGTTTCTAATGGAAATTTTGTAGCCTTCAAATGCTGTTTTACATTAACAGTTTTGCTAATTAGATATGCTTTCTTATTATTCATATTTTTTTCCAATCCTCTAAGCTATAGGCCTGCCAGATTTTTGAGAAAGTATGAAGGAATATATCATTTAAATTTAACAATACATGCATCTGATTACTTGGAAAAAATTTCAGACAATTCTTTGTCTGTTGCATTTGTATGTCTTATGTTGCATCTGTGCAAGGCACATGCCATTTCTTGTCAGCCTTGAGCTAGTGAAAGTTTCCTTCCAACTCTGTGTGTAAAACACGTGCTGAACATTATCACACTAAAGATTTCTTGTTAAATGTGATGTATAACATTAGTTTTGCAGTTTTTTCCCCATATTTTTTGAACAATTCCTTCTAACCTGGACATTTCTACAGATATGCCTTGATAAGTACGTGATTATGTGATGCCACTTCCTATGGAAATTATTTTTTGTTTCTAAATTCTTAAGCTGCAATGTGACTGTCTATCTTCTGGATTTTTCTTTTTGACATACTATGAAAGATGTAATAGAGGAAACACATTTTTTTCGCTTTTAAATAATTGTTTAATTGTTTTCTTTTGCAGACTGATACCTTGTCAATCCCAGAAGTGGCTGCTACTTTGTCAGTGTTGGTTGGTTCTGCACCCCCTTCTACAATTTCAGCTGCTAGTTCATTGAAGGTAAGATGAATGACGTAATTGATATCCTCTGGGGGGTTCCATGTTCTCCCCCCTCTGTTTTTTAAGTAAATGCAAATGAATTCTTTTCCTTTTCCATTAGTGCTATTTTTCTATCATATGAGAACATTAATTTTGCAGCTCAATAAGGTGATAATGCCGAATCCGTTTGATAGGCCTAGTGCAGTCTTGGTTCTGGAAGTCACAGGACCAGAAGGTAAATGAACGCTAAACTTGTTTACAAGTTGGACCTTTTCATGATGGTAGATGCACCTACTTTCAGTAATTTTTTTTTTTTTTTAAAGCTGCTTTTTCTAACACTTCAGCTGAATTTAATACACGCAGATTCCCGGCTTGTGGTTAATAATAGTCCTTTTAGTAATTCTCTAAGGAGTAAGCTTATGATTGGTGAAAGTAAGGTTGACATTCAACTTCAAGGTAATTGACACTTCTAATGCATATATGAGAGATTTTGAAGTTGTTGATTACAATATATGATGATATTGTTAGTATATTTTTGCAGAAGAAGATGAAGTGTCAGTGATCTCTTTGAACAACCTCCTAAATTCTGATACTGCTAGCAGATGCACAGAGGAAGAACTCACTGATATTGTGAGTCATAATTCCTTTCTCTCATACCATACTTCATCTTCAACTATATTTACGTTTAGTCTGATGTAGCTGATGTAATATGTCTCTTCAGGCTTCTTCATTTGGTGGTTCATATACAGCTGACAACTTGCCTCTTAATGGGGAGTTGTCAATTCCTTTGGCAAGCGGTGCTCATCTGAGACTTGATTTGTCAAAGGTTTTCATTCAAGCTCAACAGTTCCTTTACCACTTATTTGCTACCTAGCTTAATTTGTGATAATTGTTTATTTTGAATGTACAGAAAGTGGATAAGGACTTCATCACAAGTCTTGTTTCCCTCATTCATAATATTAGGAAGGTAATGGACCTGCATCAAGATTTGGCTGGAAATGCACAAAATTATGCTGAGTTAATTACTGGAACATTTGATGGTGTTAAGGTGATAATTCCATCCCATTTTTCATTCTGCAAGCTTTGGCTTAAAAAGGAGACATCTGAAACTTTATTATATTTCTGTGCCTTGAATTTTGATTATGAATAACTGTATTATGCCCTCTTCATTCTCTAGAAATTTCTATATTTGTCCATTTTTTTAAGCTTTTGACAGAAGATACTGTGAAGATTCTGTATGCTTATGTACTGAGAATTTGTTTATGTTTTACATAAGTCAGTATCTTTGAATTTATGATAACTGGTATTTAGTATCTGAAAAGAATAATTAACATTTCATGCCCTATGGACATAGATGCATCATGCCTTTTCAAGTTGGGGTGGAGCTAGAACTGAACTTCAGTGGGGACAAGATTTTAACTTGATCAAAATTATATTGGATTTTTTATCAAAACCAAAAATTAAAAGGCTCAAGTATTAATCCATTTGGTATGTGCTCTCTTGTTTTGAGAAAGCAAGATAGACTAGATAACTTATTTAAGGACTAGATGGAAATAAAATGTTAGTATTGGTTGAGAGATTAGAACAGAATCTATTGGGGGCAAAGTACTTCCATACATATAAACCTGAAGCAGCATAGTGCAAGATTAAACTGCCTGTACAAGTGCATATATTTTACCAACTTATCTGATGGTCACAGGCTTTGCAAGAGCATTACGGAACAAGTGTTGCAGAGCTCGGACTGGAATTATCTGTTGCGTCAATTGTAAAAATGTTTGATTCCTTACAAGAAGCTTATAAAGGTCATACTGCTTTCTTAAGATATAAATTATCAAAGATATTTAGCTGCTCCTGTTAGATCTTTTCTACATTTTATACTTTCGAGTCAAAATGTGAAATTTATCTAGTTTGACAGAGTTTAGGCTATCTTATTATATGCTGCTCAGTGTTGCATGGACTCATGGATATGTGCATTATGGTACTTGTTAATTATCAATACACAGTAGAATATTATTAACTCATCATTTATTTTATTCTTTGCATGATTATCGGTTTATCAATGAGGAAAAGGCTTTGGAAATGTTTTCCAGCACTAAAGATGTTATGTTGAGGAAATGTTGGGGTTAAGGAATATGTTCTCCAGAAAGATTTACCCTATTCCTTCCTTGGCCAAGAAACCATGAGCAAAAAGACAAAAAAGGAGGTTAGGATAAAGCAAAAACTAGAAAGCAGATGAACAACACCATAAAAAGAAAGCACGTGGAGGTTGAAGAAATGAACAAAAAGGGGAGAAGAATGTGTTCTATTTGAATAGTTGTTTCTGACTGTCAATATTCTTCATTTACTTCATTCCCAACCAAAATAACAAAACTGAAAAGAGAAGCTGAGAAAACCTTACTGGACATGGTAGTTTTTATTCCCTTATCTTAAAAGGTGATGTTATGTGTTGATTGTACAGGTCACGTTGTGGGAGTGATTGTCCACAATGGAATAGCTTCTTCAGAGTCAACAAAACTGTTGAATGTGATGATTACTTCTCATCCATCTTCACGTAGGCTTGAAGAAACTACAGTGTCATCAAATTCTACAGCAATTGCTGAAGCAGTGCTGGTTAGGCGGATTGTTGCTTGGACAACAGGACTCATGCTAATCATTGCTACTCTCTTAGGAGTAAGTTCCTTATCTACAACTGCCTTGAACTTTCTTCTGATTCAGTTACAAGTGTCAAAACAGAAAGATTTTGCAGTGAATGAGTTCTTGAGTTATTCTTTGATTGAAGGTCAAGTTCCAATCTCATTCGGTTGCTACTATGATAAAATTAGCATATAGGCAAATATACTTGCAATTGCACTATCCATGCTTGGATTGAAGCAAGGATTATTTCAGCATATGTAGCTATATTAACCTAACTCATTTACCTGGTTCTAAAAGACAGCCTTTCCCACATGCTGAAGTGTTTATTTTGATTGGATGAAATTATACAATTTCAAGGAGCCAAATTATTGTTCGCTTCTTGAATGCACTGAACATCCTGATTCCTAATAGCTGTTAAGATTTCTGTGATTTTTAACCTTCTTTTTTCCCCTGATCCAAGTTTGCATATACCGTAAATAGCAATTTTTGTTTCTTTTGTCCTCCCTTCCATTCTGTGTTATTTTGTGTGGATTAAATTACAAATGCCGTGGAGATTTCATTTATGTGATGGCCCAAGCAAGCACTTTCTTCATAGGATTTTAAGTATTTTGAGTTTACGACTGAACCTATTCACCACACTTAGAGATCATGGTCCCGGTCCTATGTTTCAATGGATTACGACCACCTTATTGTGCTCCACATACTCAACTATCTCAAGTTATGCTGTCATCCTTATGTAAGGGCCACACTGATCTCCTCTGTTGGATGTCACCGTGCACACAGATGCACACACCGCACAGAGAGAGATGCGGATAAAAAATATTCTTTTTAATTCCACTGGTGTTTTATATTTATAGGGCTTCCACTATACGAAGTTATGCCGTGGTTTTTTATGTGTACAGGTGCCTTAACGTGGGAGTGTATCCATATAATGCATTCTGATTGTATTCTTTTCTTTTGGTGCAGATTTACTTTCTCCTGAACATGCCACTCACCAGGGACACCCTTCTTTATTCGAATGTGAAGCTTGACTAAAATTCTTAAGCTGCTGTTCATAGCATCATTAAATTACCAGAAGGTTAAGGTTACTGCAAAACTTTTCCCCCATGAGATGTGATTATATTTACTAGGAACGAATTACCCA
Source organism: Voacanga thouarsii (assembly GCA_026120185.1). NCBI lineage: Eukaryota > Viridiplantae > Streptophyta > Magnoliopsida > Gentianales > Apocynaceae > Voacanga > Voacanga thouarsii. The sequence continues at coordinate 544,601 of JANUWF010001354.1, read as the reverse complement.
TTTTCTTTCTGAACGTGAATTGTTTTGGAAAGAAGTTGGTAGTCTTTCTGGTGTTTTGAGGGGATTCTTGCCAATTAGGTCTGTGTTTCTAAATATTCGGTGGGTGAGATGGATGATCAAGTACTTGCCAACTTGTGGCTTGTGGAGGAGGGATACCAGGATAGCCAGTGAGGTGATGAAGTCAACACTCCATATTTTATTTGTGTATTATGTAGCGTAATGGTTGGGTTTATATTCTTGTATAAGATATTCTAAATAATGGAAACGCAGACAAGTTTTTTTTATTATTATTTTAAATAAGATATCGGCTCTTGTATTTTTGAGTGCATCTTCTTCCCATTCACTTGTATGGCTGTTCCTTGCAAGTTGCAGGCAGATAGCTGCAAATGTTCCTTGCTGTGTTGAAGCTTCTATCTTATATTCTAAAGCCTTATAAACTTCTAAAAGTTCTTTGTATCCTACTCTTTCTGACTAGATTTGAATGTCTTATTTTTATTTAATACAAAGATTCAGGAAATAATTTGATATAAATAAATTATCATTTTATCATAATTAATTAGAAAAGTTAGAATCTTGCAATAAATAGTTGGGCATTGGCGCTAAACTTAACTCTCCACGATTATTGGTTTATTAAAAAGAAAAAAATTATGAAGGTTAATGGTTGGATTTATAATTTAATAAAATATATCCTTCGAATGGTGAAGGTTAACAATAAAATATGTTTATGTTAAAAAAAAGGCATTTATTTTTAAATAGAGTGTAATTTATTTAATAAATAAATTTAAGTGGATGAAGGATATTTATTTATTTATATTCATCTATTTATATATTTTTAATCATTAAAAATATTTTATATTATTATTATTTTTTATTAATTAAATATATTAGTAATGAGACCTATATGACAATAGAAAATATTATTAAAAGTAAATAAATAAACAGTTTACTTTATTAATTAGAGAGATTGATAATATAATCAGGGTTGGTGAGATTTATCTCTCAATTTGTGGAAATTATATCAGTTTTTTTTTTTTTACATTTAAATGAATATAAATTGATTTAACTAAATATCTATTTAACTCCATTAAATTTGTTGGATTTGAATGGATATCTATTTGAGCCAATAAACTTAATCTTAATTGTCCATATATTATTTATTCATGGATAGATTCAAATATCTATTAGATTTTCACTCAAATTATCATCATATAATATTCAAATACCGAAGAAAGAAATATAATGTGTTTTCCGATTTGATGTTCAAAGTTTAAAATTCAGTTCAGTTTTTAAAATTTTTATTAAATTTGAACTGAATTGAATTTTTTTAAAAAATCGATTATAATCGAACTAAAATAATTTCGATTTGATACAATTCAATTCGATTTTAAATCAAAATTTGATAGATTTTGATTTGTTTGAATAATCTATTTAGCCAACTGGCTCATTAGCCTAATATATATTTAAAACTATCCAAACTAATATAAAATGCAATAAATACTAAAGTCCAAATATAATATAAAATCTAATACAAATTTAAATTTAAATTCAATGTAAAATCTAATGCAAACTAAAATTTAAATCAAGTCTTTTAAGGTATAGAGGTTAGATCAGTAGAAACAAATATAAATATGGACACAGCAATATAAAAGTCACAAAATAAAGTTTTTAGGAGTTTTAAATTTTAATTATATTTTTTCTTACTATATTATTGTAAAAATAAATTACATATTTTATTTAATTTGATTTTCGGTTCAATTTAATTTTAGTTAAATAAAATTGAAAACCAAATTGAAATTATTGAAAAAAATTAAAATAAAGAACTAAAATAGTTAAAAATCAAATTGAATTTTACAATTTAGTTTGATTCGGTTCAAAGATTCAATTCAAATTGAATAGTGAACAACCCTAATCATTACAATCGTATTAATGAATTTACTAAGTTTTTTTTTTTTCATAGTATATGACAATTTAATTCTTTTTAAATTTCAGTTTCATAAATCTTTGTTCATTTTCATTTTGGGACTATTTCATTGTATTTTTTAATAGTCTTAACAAATAAAGAATAAAAATGAAAATTTCTTATGTGTTGTAATTTTGTACATTATGCAATATAAGTGCATTATTAAAAATAATTATCCCTATGCTTTTTTTTTTACATTTATATATACAAAAATTATTCAAACTAAAAGTCTAATTTAATACAAATAAATTTTATTTTTCAATAATTATTATTTATTTACAAATTGACCTTATATTTTTTAAAATTTTTTAGTTAATTTAAATAATTTTTTTCAAAAATTATAATCTAAATACATCATAATCACAATTATATAATAATTTCACATTATACATCTCTCTAAAATAAAATAAAATGGTTTCACTAAAAAATTGATTAATATTGGGGATTTGAAAGTTTTTAATTCCAACATTCAGAAGACAAAAATATCTTCTCTCGTTATCCCGTATCTATGCATACCAACCACAGTGTTGCCACCGCCTCCGTCTTCATGCTCAGACCCACCGCGCAACGCCGCCTCCGCCACCACTAGCTAGCTGCAGAAGGCAAGGAGTACGTAGAAACAGATGTCATCTACACTGCCTCTGTGTTTCAAGTTGAACCCGTCTCATACTTTCCCGCTCAGAATCCAGAAATCTCTCTCGAACTCCATAAGTTCAATCTTTCCAAGTGCATTTTTCAAGCCTTCTTCCCGTGATCGGTGTTCTCTCAGTAGGAACTCTTACATTTGCTTCACATTTTCACATCCCAACTCCAACAGCGGCAACCCTTTTGACTATGGCCCTCAAGAAGAGGCCAGGTGGCTCCGGGAAGAGCAGCGGTGGTTGCGGGAGGAACAGCGGTGGCTCCGCCAAGAGTCTAGGTGGAATGCTGAACGTGCAGCTTTGTTAAGGGAAATTCAGAGCTTAAAGCTTCCGATACAGGAGCTTGAACGCCAGAATTCTGTGCAAGAAACATATGTTTCTGAAATAATATCCAACATTGCAAAATTGTTGCAGGTATGTCTCGGGAATTAGACTGTGGGTTTCCTTTTTCTTTGTACAATTTTGTTAAATGAGCGGATTTGGATTGACAAAAGTAAATCTCGTGAAGTTAATCAAAGTTTAGTAGTTAGAATGCTGCTCTTTTTAATGCATGGAAATATGGAATTGGAATACTGATGTGAAGGATTACTTGCCAATATGGTTCTTTTTCTACATGATTTTGATATCTTTATATTTTTGCATTTTCAGTTTCAGAGTTTTTGAAGCTTGGCATTGTGATATTATAGATGAAAATTTTCATTTGTATTTGCAACCTTTGAGATAGGCTTTTCGACTCGTAATTTATTGATTTTTGGAAATTATTTTTAGACCAATGACAACTAATTTGAGGTTAGAATCAGCACTACCCTTTTTATTTTTCCATGTATCTTACCAACTGCAGCACCGACATTGAATAATTCTGAGATAACGAATATCAGTTTGGTTTCAGGTGTTGAAGGAGGGAGAGCTGGGGAAGACTATGAACAGAATCCCTGATAGTGGGTCAGGTGCTTTGCCATTTGTTGGAGAGGCTGCAAAGAAAGAGGAGGAAGCGGTTGTGAAGGAAATTGTTAAAGTTCTACAGCAGGAAGACAAACAGGGGAAGACAAGGGCAACCCTGAGGGTGGGATCAGAAGGAGCTGAGGTTCGAGCAATGCAGGTTAGTTTTTCTTGATTGCCATATCTGCTGTCGAAAATCAAGCAGGCAGGCATATCCATGTATTATTGGCCCAAAATTGTTATTCTGATTGACACAGGAGTTTAGTTTCAGAAAACTATGGGAAAAGAAGGTAGTAAAATCAATGTAATGTTGATGCTGCTGTACCTTGGAGACAATTTACGTATGAGGCTTTAGAAAGGCCTTATGCTGTAGCCATTTTTTATAGAGATCTTTTACTTGAGACTGATGTTATTACATCCAGGTACTTATCTATTGCTATAGAGTCATCGTCACAAATACTTCGGTGAACTAAGGAGGTTAAATACTGGAGGAGTGTACATTAAGTTCTTTGTACATACTCTGTGTATTTTAAAGAAATGCCTCATAATAACTTTAATTCAAAGTTCCTCTATCGACAACTAATTAAAGTTAAAAAACTTCTTTGTTTTGAAGCAGTATTTAGTCTTATAACACGTGTAACGGCAATATTTATAGCATAGATCAGGATTTCTCTATGTGGTGGATAAAAGCCTTAGTTTAGCTTGCTACAAATGAAGCAGACTGGTTGAGTCATGCATTACACCCTATCCAGCAGCCTCTAGAGGCTTTTGTTCGCCTGAGTTTGATTTGTATGACACACCTTGGTTGATTTGCATTTGCAACTTCGGGAAAGCGCATTTACAGATTTAGAGAAGAGCCAAAAGCTCTTTTCAGGTGTTCTAATGTGTGTTTCCCTTCCCACTGTCATCTTGAGTATCATTTAATGAACTCTTGGAAACTTGTCTTTAAAAATGAAAATTCTATTCAAATAACTTTTTCCGCAATTACTTTTATAAAGGAGCTCTAAAAATGCTAACACAAACCAGGAGAAGCCAATGGCGGCCATTGCTTCCTTTCTTTGTGTCAATATGATAAACTTTCTCTACAACATGAATTTGTTGGATTATTTAAGAGAAAACAAGACAGTAAAAAGTCCAGTGTTTTCTCTATCTAAATGCTGCTACTCTTGCTCTATTCTTGTGCTTCGGAAGGAAGCATTGGAAAAACTAGGATTTTATTCTGGTGAGGAAGACATGGAATTTTCCAGCTTCTCTAGCGGGACTGAACGTGCTGTGAAAACTTGGCAAGTAAGTTACGAATCTTATTCTCCATCTTTAAACTTGCAAATAAGGATTGAAAGCTAATACAAACCTTTTACTTACAGGCCACCTTTGGTGCAGCAGAAGATGGCATCATGACTGCGGAACTTCTTGAAACGTTATATATCGAGCTAGTGGGAAAAACTCAAATATCACCCAGTGTAACTGTTCCTGATAAGGCATGCTTTGATTTTCTCTTTACTTCACAATACACTTGCGAGTTTCAAAGCCTACATGCTTTACTAAGTCACAAATTAAAGTTAGCTGATTTGACTAGTTGGTTTCATTTTTTATTTGACTCATTGGTTTCATTTTTATCTGAGACATTTATACACTGCCATGGTGTCTTAGAAAGCATGAATACTGGCAGCTACAAGACAAGACCAAATATTTGTTCACTGTGCATTAAACAATCCAAACGCCACTTGGTGGTTGGTTTTATTGCCAAGAGTTGGGAATGCTTATTACCTTAAAGAGGTCCGGCTCCTGAAACATGGTAATAAAAGGCATTTTCTGTCAATGGAAGTACAAAAGAAGAAACTCCAGGAACTGGCCTGGATATCTTTAGGTAATCTACTTAGGCAAGATCTATCTCAACACTAAAGAAAGCACTGAAATACCATGTGCTTCCGAAATCTCTGTCGCTTCTGAAGCCACATTTGTGTGAGTTTGAAGCTATATACAAACTCAACAAATAATAAAAATATAATAAAATCACTTCTAAAAATAAATCATTACTAAAACAATGGAAGATAATTGGAAAAGGATTACATTCTCTACCAATCTAATTCTAGGTCAGAAGTTGACATCCATGAGATGCCTTATCATAGGAAATCTGGCTGAATTTCTAAAAGTTGCAGAAGCACTCAGATGAAGAAGACCTAACTAACCTAGTGAAAATTGTTCTAGTTTGAATTAGTAATTACTTATGATTCTGACATGGATGGTAGCTGGTGTAGAACATCCCCTAAGGGCTTCATGGTAGTTGAAACAAATTTCAAAAAATGTTTTCTTATAAATTCTCTGTTGATCTTATGAAATCCATGTTTTGAAATAGTTATTTGTGGAGCTTATGCCTGTCATAGCTCTGTAAAGAATTTGAGTATTTTACTGAACAGCTTAAATTCAATCTGTTAAAAGTCATTCTGTTAATTGTGTGTTGGAACTTCTGTAAACAAGTCTCAAAAGTTCAAATGCTTTAAAGAGTAAATTGTTTCACAAATACCGTGTACTTAAATAATTTTCTATTGGTACACCTTCTTCAGTCATCTCTCATTCCTAGAGCTGCACAGACACTTGAGGCTCATGTCTGCCTGTAAAAGAGTGGTGGCTTGGTTCCTGCTAAAGATGATTTGTGGGAGCTCTTGCTCTGACTGGCAAATCACTTGAGATGTTAAAGTGATTGCAGATCTTTAAACTTGGTCGTCATTCAATTTGCTAATCTTCCTATTAAATGAATGTTTTGGCTCATCTATTTTGGCCAGCTCTCGCTGTTCTATGTGTGTCTTTTAGATTACTGTTCAAGATTCCCAATTTTAACCTTTTTGTCTCAGAAATTCAATGTTGATGACCTTTCATACATCCTTATGATGTCCACAACTTTATGACTGGAAAACATTTCACTGCTTTAAATTATATGGTATACAAACTCATTATATGGGTTCTTTGTCTCTCAGAAGAGTGCAAACGGGGCTGCAATTGCTGCAGTATCGGAAGTTAAGGAGACAGTGGTAACTGAAGACGGCTTGTCAGAAGTTGAAGTTTCTCATCACCGTGTTTATCTTCTGGGAGAGAATCGATGGGAAGAACCTTCAAGGCTTGCTGGAAGTAGCAAACCTGAAATTAAAAGTAGCAGTGGCAAAACTGTGGCCAAATGTCTTTCTTGCCGTGGAGAAGGCCGCTTATTATGCATGGGTACTTAGTCTCCATTTGTATCTCTCGTCAAAAACATTTTTTTGTCGTTCGATTTGGGATATGCTTTTATGAACATTACGCTACCATTTTCATTCGATGATAAATCATGGTTTAAATTGATGTTCAGCATATATAGCAATTTGCAAGTCCCAGAGCCAAGAAAAGGGTCATAAACAATAGTCATAGTTACAAAGATAAGATTAACCAATAATAGTTTGAAAATAGTCAAGAAGTCCAAAAATATTTTAGAACATTCCTTGGTAGAATGGGTTGCATGGAATTGAACATTGTAAATTTTCACATTAAGGTATCTTTAGCAGTCCAAGAAGAAGAAAGAAATGAAATTGTGCAGAAGTTGATCTCCTCTTGCTCTATATGCTAAATTGGAGTTTGAATTTTTGTAATTTAGATTTAAGATATTTACAACATCTTTCTTAACTACCATTGCTAAGTGCTGCTAACTTACATATTCCTTGGCAGAATGTGATGGAACTGGCGAGCCAAATATTGAGCCACAGGTTAGAGGATATTTCATCTTTCTGCAATTTCAAGTCCATTTATTCATTGTTTAGCTGCCATTACAGGTTTTTAGCTTTACATACTTTTTGTGTTGCAGTTTCTGGAATGGATAGAAGAGGGAGGACAGGCAGCTAAATGTCCATACTGTAATGGTCTTGGGTTTGTAACTTGTGATGTGTGTGAAGGAAGAAAGGTAGCTGAGGTATAGGATACACATGTTTGTATTTGCATACTCTTTTCCTCTATTTTCTGTATATGATAGGTTAGGTTACAAGATGTGTACATGATCTTTCTCCTTTTACAACACACCGTAAAAGTTAAACAATACTCGTAATTATGTCCATAATGTCTACCACATTGCACTGTGCTGCTTATTTTGGGAGACTGCTCAAATGAATTTGCATTATTCCCCTAATTACACATTCCTTTACAGACTTAATATACACAAAATGCAGTTCAAAGAATCTATCTCTACTCATCCAAATGCCTGTAACTTGTCTTACATTTTTTACAGCATTGAGCTACAATAATTGCAAAATCTGCACAGAACTCTTTTGTCTGCGAGTGCAGGGAAGGAAAATGACAAACGCTTCCTTATTCAGTATGAAATCAGGATAAACGAATTGGCAAGGGTTATAGTAAAAATGTAAATTGAAGTTTTTTATTTCACGCCTTCCCTATCCTCTCTCCTCCATCTTGCTTCCCTTGTTCCAAACAATATACTATAATCGAATATATTGCCTTCCCTCTTTGTTGAATTGCAGTATATTGCATTCCCTGATTTCCTAGTTTATTAAGGGCTGACCATGCCTCCTAAAAATATTCATTCTTGCAACAATTTTGACATACCATTCTAGGAACTTGCGTGACTAGTATTAAAACGCCTAGTCCATGTAAGCTCCATCTCCTTATCTAGAGTGCCGCATTGAGATTGAATCAATTTTTCAATCTCTTTTCTTTTTTCTTAAATTTTCTAAAGCCACAATACTTTTTTTTTTTTTCAATTAGGCATATTGTTGACTACAAGGTTAAAAATTGAAGACTATGGATTTCATTTTTAAATAAAAAATCAAATAATTAACATAAATAAAATTTGTAAATCAACTAAAAGTGAAAGGAGACAGTGGAGAGAGCATGGAAAACTATATTATATCTATCTAATAATTGGATAAGGCTCCTTCTCGCCACCCCCAAAACAGTTCCCACAATGCGCAGAACTAGGGAGGCAAAGCTATCTGTCAAGAAAATGCTAAGTCACTAAAATAATATTGGCCAATCATCTCATGTGAATAACAGATGCAGTGTTGGAAGGCTCAGGCCAAACCATTTATTCCCTAGAAAACTGTTTTCTTTTAAGGAATATCCCCAAAAGAGTTACAATATGAAGAAGCAGAAATCTTTAAAAAACATAACATCAAAAAGATGATAGTCATGTGCCAAGAATATTCTATAATGTGCACTGTTCTTTTCCGTGTCAGTCTTTTCCTAAATGGTGTGTACTATCAAAGTAGGAACATTTTCAAGAACTGAAGGATATCATATCTAGCCAAAATTCAGAACAAATTTCTCTTACTTTCACTGTGAATCCAGTTTCTCTGCTTCTGATTCACATCCACAAATATATCTGTAATTTTCTTTTTCACTGGTTCCATTTTCACAGATTGGTCTTGGGTTTACCAGCAGCCTGAACACGCCTAGAAACTGACCTCATAGTTACAAACTCCTCAGCAGCAGAAGGATGTATGCCCACCTGGATTGGAAGGAAAAGGCAAATAATCAAGTTAACAATAGTAACAAGATAAAGCGCAAATCCACCAGGCAATTAGGCTTGAGGTCCTGAAGGACTAAAGAACAAGTATACTAGCATTTTCAGTTGAATTGAACTATGCATAAAAGCTTTCCGGGGCTCCAGAATCAATGCCAACAAAATGAGACAATAATTGGCTGCAGATACAAGACTGCCTTCATTTGGCTGCAAGCAGTTTAAGATTTACGACAGGATGAAAATTTTAACCTATCCAGAACGTATCATCCCCACTGGACAAATGCAGTGTGACAAGACAATATCCTCGTACCAATGGTGATGCAAAAATTAAGACAATATCCTAGTATCATGGTGTGGCAAAAATTATTTTTATGGTTTATGCAGCACAATCTATGATGTATTCCAAGAAAGAAAAAGGGAATTAAAAACAAATGAGTACTACTGAGAAAAAATGTTCCAGAATCAGACTACCATAAAGTGACTAAATATTGAGTTCTGATGCATTTTCCAGCTTACCGTGCTATCAAAATGTGCTTTAGTTGCTCCACATTTTAGTGCAACAGCAATGCCCTACAGTAAAAATCCCACATATTAACCCAGCATCAAGTATGATAAACACCCAAAACAGAGCATGCTTAACAAAGGAAATCTTCGAAAACTGATAGAGAAAATTATGTAATAATAAATAATAAAATAAATGAAACTTAGCCAATCCCAATTTCTTGAGATTAAGGCTTAGTTATTATAGGAAATTATGTAATACTTAAAATAAAATATAATGGTGTTAGTGTTTTGCCAAATTTGTCAGTGTTGTCTAGTAACTAATGCTAATGAATGTGTCCTTCAAATTTTGTAGAATAAACTTGGATCACATTGCCGCACCCAAGAGATAAATGTTGGCTGGGATAATCAATATCACAAATTATATTAGCAGCATAAACTGCATTTGGAATCTAGTATCATCACTAAAATTCCTACAACTATAAGAAAATCAGCTGATATTTGTTGATTGCAGCTGAAAGCATATGTAAACCCACCAATCATATTTTGTTATGTGAGAAAATATGTAGGATAAAGCATTATTTATGTCTATTTTAAATTGAATACAGTAAATATGTCCTAAATCCCCTCAAGCTAAATTCCAAGTCTCATGCACAATCTCAACTAGCTGATCAGGTAGATGTTACCTAGCATCAAAACACATTCCTCTTCAAGTTTTGAAATATAAAACCAATTCTTCCAGATCAAATAGTTTTGCAACAAGGGTTTTATGGAACAACCAATTTCAAGCCTCCACCACCCAAGTTCTCCATAATAAATTAATTTTACCCAAATTATGTAGTTTTACCCTGTCTGAAAGTTCTACAGTAATGTATTCCTAAAAGTAAAGATTAATTTCGGGAGGAGATAGTAAGTACACAAGCACATTCTTGCATAAGGTGCAAAATAACTACCCATGGCAGTTAGACGTGAACACTAAAAATTATGATTCGTTGACAAAGGTACCTGCATGATTTCAGGGGCATCTGGACCACACATAGATGCTCCTAGAACCTTGTCAGTTTCAGCATGGACAACAAGCTTCATAATTGTTTTCTCCTGCCGCCTACATAAAAGAATCAAAATCCCCCAATTCATATGAAATATCAACAACAATTGTCTAACACAAGATTTAAGAAAATCATGCACACTCAGGAAAGATCTTAAAATGTTTGCTTAGCATTGCATACTAGTCAGATGACAGAGAGAAGTTAAAGAAGAATTCTATGATATTAATGTGCGCTCATTGCAAAAAGTCAGCCATGATGCTTCACATGGATCCAGTTTAATAGGCTAGGAGGTGCTAAAAATTACAAAGCGATGGTGCTTGATATGTACCCACTCAGTAACTACAGCTACCAACTTTAAGAGTTAATATGGCAGAATATTGAGCAAAGAGGATACAGTTTATGCTTATGACAAAACAAAGGACATCCTAAACCAAAGGGAACTTATCTTGTCACAAGATCTTCATTGTCCACTCTACTTACCCAGAAATAGTGTTCTTCATTGGATTGAATGATGATGTGAAAACTAAGATTTCGCCATTGACTTGCTCTATAGCCTGTTCTTCACTAAGTCCAACTACAGAGAGAGGCGGTATGCTGCTAATCAAATAAGATGCAGGATGGTTAGAGACAGAATTATGACAATAAAAACTAAAATTTCAATCACTCGAGGAATTGGTTAAATTATAGCTAATGCAGCTAGGTAACAATCAGTAATTTGAGGAAAGAATAATTTTGCATATAAATATATTGAAGATATATTTCTAGTACAAAGCACAACTGTACAAAACTATCAGACTACTATACAGACCACCAGATCATACACATCATATTGGAAGTGAAAAATCAACTAATTAACCTAAACAAAAAATTTATCATAGTACTCTAAATCCCTAGATAACTTTCACAAAAAAGAAATAAAATTAGACTATTGAAAGAGTGCACAATGCGGGAGCTAATACCAGAACACAGCGCAAGGAACATGATTATAGTCAGGTTTCATTGGCTGGCCACCAAAAACAGTTTTCTGCAAGCAACACAGAGCATAGAAACCCATTGTGAGAAATTAGTCAAAATTTCTATGATGGTCAGCTGAACTTAAACTAATAAAAACCAGGATAAATGAAATAACATATGATGCTTCAGCTGGGAACATACTGCAAAACAGGTTCCCTCCATCAAGGCAACAGGAGTGAGATTCATTCGGTTTGTTACATCACCAATAGCCCATATGCTGGGTATGTTGGTCCTAGAGAACTCATCTACCTGGAAGAGAAGAGTCAAGACAGTGAGAGCTAAACTGAATTGTCATATACTGTTCCTGAAAAAATTAATCAAAAGTAGTTTGCTGCAAGAAAACTGGTAGACCACCCTGCTCTCTATTTTATGATGTAAAGCACAGGCAGTTCCTCTGTTTTGATTCGATAGCAAAGATTATTGAGGGCAAAATACCAAGCATCAAAGCCTAGTTGCATCCCTTTTGTTTGTTACAAGTCAAATAACATGTTCATGGCTTGTTACAAGTCAAATAACATGCTCACGGCACTCCATCTATCGCTGATTTAAGTCTTCCTGGAGAGCTATGCATAGTATATGGTCACATTGATGGAAGTCTGAATGTGGTTTTGAGACCGCAAAGGTAATTCATGCAAAAGAAGAAAAGAGCAAAAGGAAAAATACACCAGTAAGCTCTAAATAAGAGAAAATGAGACAATTTGAGCATGCATGAAACTCAAAATATACAAGTCCAAAAAAATTCATAGACCATCTTGCTTCAACACCTAAACAAGGGGACAAATTGCATCATCCTGCAATCACTTTGTTACTTCACACTGTGTCTGCTATTTCTTCACCGAACAAAAATATCTGCTGGAAGGTAATGAACCTTCCATCACAAGTGCTCCTGACAAAAATAAACGAGACAAGACAACCTCTGGCAAGAAATTCAGAAAGGAATATGAGGCATTCCATTCATCATCCCTTGGGCAGTCAAAATAACATATTGAGCAAGTGTGACAGAACTGGCTCATGAACTTTTGCCACATGACAACTATCAAAAATAGAACAAAATACATAATATATGAGGAAGAAAGGTTAACCTTCACAGCACCAACTTTATCAAGTTCAACACCTACAGCTTCTAAATTCAACCTTTTTGTGTTAGGAGCACGGCCTGCATCCAACAAAGAAATATTGTTAAACAATAGAAGAATCAGAAGACAGGTATTCCCCTACAGTGATTTCCCATAGATAATTTTTTTAAAAAAATTAAGTAGTCCATATGTTTGCCATTACACTGTTTCCAGGGAAGTGAAAAGACAAAAATAGAATAAGTAGGATTAGTTAAGGTCCTTTTAGCAAAGGAAGCATTTATCCAAATTAAATAGTCAAATATGAAAAGCAACCAAGGTGACATAAAGTAACAATAGTTACTTAATTAAGGATCAATCAGGCAATACAGCCCAATGACAGACAAAATCTATCCAGCATGAGCACCCGTGTTCCTTCTAATGTCAAGTATCTAATTGATTGCATAGGTTTCTGAGTTTGGACAGCAAGAGAAGAATCATGATGGTTGTGCACAACAAGGGAATCCAAAATTTAATGGAAACTAGCATTGCAAAAACCACAAGGTAGACCAAGAAGCAGAAACTGCTGGCCACAAGGTTCAGAGACAAGAATCCTAATTTCCAACTCAGTTGCTCATAGCAAATACCGAGTTGCAAACACTTGCTATAGCATGAAACATGTTAGAAAAGAAATGCTTTGGATTGCTTCATGGCCACAAGCTCTATGAATGACGTTGGAAGCAAATTTTATCAAGACAATATAGGTACATTCTAACCTTCCTCTTCTTCTCATATGATAATTATTATAACACCACCACCAACAACAACAGATAATAGTAATTGTTGGCAGAATGGTTCATATGGGAAAAGGGCCAAAGAGAGTGTTGGAGCAAATAGATGTCTTGCGGTTTGTTTAGTATTTATTTGACGATGACAGTTGGTGGGGTTGAGAAAGCACCAGAGCAAACATGAAAAACTTATTGACAGCTAAATGAGTAGATTGAACTTCATTCATTCTCCAAGCAGAATACAAGTTTGATGTTATGAATACAAGTTTGAGGTCATGACTTTAATGACCTCATATGTAGAGCTATGCATGGAACTACCTGTGGCAAAGAGTACAGCATCCGCCATCAGTTCTTCTCCGTGATCCGTGATAGCTTTTATGCCACCATCTGTTTTAACCAGCTGATTCCAGGTTAAAAAATTGTATAGTTAGTTTAAACAGAGGCAACAAAATTAAGAACCCCAGAGTAATTGCAAAAATAAGTGAAAGCAAGCTTTCAGATACTTTTACCAACAGTATCAAGACTCAAAACTGAAGCGATGAGAAAATGTCAGTACCTCAGTCAAGTTTGTCCTAGGATGCAAATTAATTCCCCGGCCTTCGAGATTTCTTGCCACTACAGCACGCATTTCATCATCAAAACCTCTATGATCACAAAAATATAAAGAAATATAAGAAAGGAACACTATGTGGAAACAGTAAAGCCTTTCTCAAGAAGGAAAAATAATTTGAAACAGAATGATCCATCTTCACAATACAATGATTTTTCTCAATTCATAATCGCTCCAGATTAGCATGACAAGAAAGGTTCCCGAGTATCTTATCAGTGTCAAAGAAATTATCAAGCAAGAAAAAGGCTTGTTGAAACAGTATCCTATTATGTAGCCATAATGATTGTCCAACACGTACAGGTAACTTCATTATGATTTGAGATCAAATTAGAATTTTTTTTTTTCCCCGTAAATGAACTAAATAGAATCTTTAGACAACAGCAATTCATCACTGAACCAGTTCAAGTATCCTGTTGTCTAATATTCTCATAGTGGTTGTATAGGTTCAGTATCCTACAACCTAGATGCCACATCTGTCCCAACAATGATCCATTTTCATTCAGAACATCCATGGATGGAAGGTGCCATAGTATCTTTTCAGATCGATGAGGTTAATGAACAATGCCAGCAGCATAAATTCAAATCTACAATACCTATGTATGCGTGTATAGAAAAAACAGAACCAGCCAAGAGCATAATTTGTAAAAGAGTTACAATGTCAACACAAAGACCATGAGCTTCCAGTCAACTATCAGAAAATTAAATAAATAAATCCATCAACAGGCAGCTTCATCTTAAACTGCTGGGAAAATTTAAAAAAAAATCCTATGTACAAATAGAACTTCAACAACCTCAATGGAAGTTCCTTTCTGAAACATAGTTCAACAGTTGCACCCATGCCACGCCATATTGACGCAAACTCAACTGCAATGTACCTAAATTACAATACAAGCAAAACTTGTTTAAAGTCAATAGTATGCAACAACAATGTTTATAGCAGAATTAGGAGTTAGACAAACCCTCCTCCAAGTACCACAACATGCTTAGGCAACTCTTCTAAGCTCAAAGCCTCATCAGAAGTGATGGCCAACTCCTATACCAACCATAAAAACCACGTAAAGAACAGAAAAATAAATAAGATAGCAAAAGAAGAACATTTAAAGAAACCAAAAAACAAAAATAAAATAAAGGACGAAAAATGAAAGAATGTGAACTCTGTAAACAAATAGGATGTCATGAAGTCAACAAGCACAAACTGGGGAGGGACTTATATACATTATTAGTGTAATAAAATTGTTACACAAGCATGTCTAGCTTTATGCATATATGTGGAAAAGAAAATCTCAAAATGTTGCGTGCAATTAAGTCGCAATAATCAGAACATCCTTAGTAAAGAACTTCTAAATCATCTAGAATAAATCCATTCACATATGCTAATTTAATCCACACAAGTTACTCTTAAGATACAAAAAGACAAACTGGAAGCCTCAAAAAAATAATAATAAATAAAATAAAATAAATTCATGCATCTGATTGAAAGCTATATTGATTAAAATATTGATATATACCTGACCAGGAATGGCTGGACGTTGAGCTCTGCTGCCAGTTGCAATCAAAATGTGCTTTGCTGAATAGCTTATTTTAGTGCCATCCAGTTGGGTCACTTCAACTTCATTAGGACCAACAACCCTTCCCTCTCCTTCAAAGAGTTTAACCCCGGCATTTGAAAGTAGGCGCTTATATATTTCATTCAATCTGAGAATTTCCTTGGTCTAACATATAGGATATAAGATAAATGAAGGGAAAAAAACAAAGAATCAGTTAAAATCATTCTTAGCTGAGGGCAAAAAGGATCAAGAATATCCTGATAAAAATTGAATAAGAGAATAAATTTAAACTAATGTGTGCACCAAGTATGGAGGAAAAATCTGATGAATGTGCATGATATAATCAAAAGATGGGTATGAGTGAGTGAGTGATTGTGGGGGGGGGTGGACGGGGAGAGAGAGAGATAGATTAAGAGGTCACGAAAACAAGACAAAACCTAAAATCCAGATGCTGTCTGAAATTTACAGGAACTAATAGCATGTTGCCCAAGAATCGAAAATAGAAACTGGAGCCCACATATGCAGAAAAAAACATATTTGATTGCCAATTTCCAAAATACTATGGTCAAGCTCTTGCTTCTTGAAGGCATGATCCTATCTACCAGGTTACTATACCTTTGCAAATCATTGTCAGGCAGAGTTTAGAGGAGATCTCAGAAGTAACAGGCAACTTGGCAAGTGGATGAGGAAATTGCACATGGTCATATCCTTCAGCACAAATTAAGTCCTAGAGGGACACTCAACAGGAAGAATGCAAATCCACATAGAAGGACCAAATAAAACATCAAATATGAGTGGACTTGGCCTTAATGTAAACCCAAAGGCCTCAAGCAAACAAATCGGTAACTTTAGTTCAGGCTGAAAAACAGAAAAGAACTTAAAACTTTCTACTCCCTCCATCCCACCAAAATTGGCAGTGCTTGACTTGGCATAGGATTTTATGCCAAAGTCAAAATCGTAATAGAATAGTAATATTGTATAACAAAATGCGAGGAACATTTCAGTGTGTACTTTACGTCAAATCTAAACAAAAAAAGGTAAATTATATTAGGGACATTTGCCTTTTTATGGTATGTAATATATTAAAAACTTTCCTTTTAAGGCAAGTATCATTTATTTCAGGACATCCTAAATAGTAAATAAGTTAATTTTAGTGAGACGGATTGAGAATATCCAGATTGTTGAGTCTCCAACGATGATTTTGGTAGGCAAAACTATTAAGCCGATGTTTGACAAAGCATAAAGTATTGGGCTAGAGACTTCTGATATAGTGTTTGAAGATCAAATTGGAGAATATGTTCAGAAGGAAGCTAGTCCTTAAAATATTGATGTGTAGAAGAAAGATTAGAAGAATCAGACCAACTCTTTTTGCAACTAAAATGAAGAGTGTAAAATATTCAAATTCCAGTTAAATGTTCATTACTTTTTGAAGCAGATGGCACTAGAAACTCATTCCATTCCAAAGTGCAGGGCTAAGAGGATCAAAGATTTAAGTTATGATCTGCTTTACTTTAGTACAACAAAAAGTGTAGGGCAGAAATATCTACAAAGGTAAAGATACCTTGTTCTTGAGAATAATATTCACGAAGCAAACAAATATTTATATCCTTTGATTGCTGCAAAATTATCTTACTCCACTGCATATTCACAATGGCAATAATTCACTTTCCTTTTCTTTGGAATGTCTTATCTTCCAAGGAGCGTCACAACAGCAATGTGCTTAACATATCACAAAAAGGCACTAAAAGATTTTAAAAACCTAATTGAAGGATTAAAAGAAGTATCTAGAGGCCTCTAAGAGTACTCTTCATAAACCTGAAGAGTGATAGTAAATGCAGACACAATAATTAGAGGGGATCTGAAGAGTAAGAATTAGAGCTCACAGAACTACACGATGGGTCCAACTCCATTCCTATCACAGGATTAACATACAAAAATGTGGCTTCCATTAAAATCTCCTTAGTTCCACTTTCAAACTAGGCATGCTACATTGGAAATTCTAAAATATTGGACTCATCTCAAACGTTTAATACTAACCTTTTTGTCCAAAAGTTTCTCCCAATTGAAGTCATTTCTCTCATTCAATTCCCATCCAAAATTCCTGGCATCCTGCACAGCCAGAAAACACAGGCTATTACGCCATTTCAAATCATTGCGACAAGGTTGGCATTGATAAAGGTACGACATCCACATATGTACAAGAATATTCAAAGCTATGAATGTCGCTAAATGAATAAATAGAGAGAATCTAGGATCTTAGAAGGCACCCTCACTGAGGAACTCCAGGAAGGTAGAAATGCTTTGAGAAAAAGCTAAGACCAAAATGTAAACAGTTTGCATACATGCACATTAAACAGCATCATTTTTTCTAAAATAATGAAGAAAAATACAATTAGGAAGAGAAATCTGAAAAAACAAATCAGTATATCATCAACAAGGTATTCTTTTCAAATTACTTAATTGCCATAAACTGAGCATGTTTTTCCATTCAATCCATCTATGCTTGCTCCTTCCAAAATTTCCAATATAATTTTCATAAATCTCCTACACATTTCTTGGCATATTTGCATATCATAAACACTGTTAAACAAGTCAATGAATGCCTCTCAAGCTATATGAGATGTAGGCGAAAAATATGGATCTTAGTCCCATGACTCACTAGTAGGTTTACATAAAAAATATATATTCAAACTAAAAGATCTTTTCTCCCTGATGAAGCTATTTGACTAACAAGGCTCAAGTGAGAAACAGGCACTGCCATTACAGAGTGCCCTCGTCTATCATTAATTTGAGGTCCTGAACCTACTATAAATTGTTTTACGGTGCCAACTTCCCACTATGCAACTAATACATTCTTCAACAGCACAGCCACTATTAGGCAATAAATTCCCATTCACAGACCACTATAGGAGATAACACCTTTTTTAGCATCATATTTCTTTGCCACTAGAAGTTACAAGCTCACCTCAAGATCAGGCCCGAAAGATGCTCCATAGACCAAAATCTTCTTTGGAACACAGCCACGAATAACACACCTGAAAGCAATTTTATGTCCATTTCCATCAGAACAAATGTGTTGTCTAATGTACCGAAACAACACTCAACCCCCCCACACCCTCCTCCTTCAAAAAAACAAAAAAAAGAAAAAGAAAAATGAATTGACCATCTTCAAGAAACTAAACAAATTCCATTAAGCTTTGATTTGCAAATCTGCGCATCGAAGCATCATATGAAACACAAGCTCAGGGAAGGGGGGGCGAACAATCTAAATTGCCAAGTGCAAAGCCCGGCCAGTGGAGATGCCAATGAAACTATTATTCCAATCAGACAAGTAGAGTAAATTTAAAAGTCAATCAAAGTCACAGTTAAGAGAAACTTACGTTCCACCAACTCCTCCAACAACCTCTGAGCTGATTGGATGAAATGGAAGCTCACATATCCCAACCTGCAGATAAAATCTTAATAACTCATAGCAAACTTTATTCAAGGAGTAGTATTGCAGGGCAACAACATTAGATAAGCACTAGCACTAATATAAATCTAAATTCAATAGTAAAAAGTAAAAATTTTTCAGTTGCATAGGACTGTTAATGAAGGAATATAGAGTAATTCTGTTGGATCTTCATCAAAAGGTTCTTGTCTCAGAAAATGAACATTTCCCAGACCAAGTGGAATGCTAACCCCTAAATATAGAAACCAAGATAAAACCTTTCTAACTAGTGATTTCCAGGTAAAATGTATAATTTCAATGAAGAATACCAAACTCACAGTAAGATACATTGATTCTCCTAATTAAGCATTGCATATATCGATAAACAAACATAATTACTCAGCAGTTGATCCAGTTCTTAAAAAAATCAACAAATGAAACGCCTAAAATCAAGACTTGGAATTCAATATCTGTCATTACCTTATCAAACTATGGTTGACTTGGAAACTTACTTCGATAGGCATTCCAACACTAAAACTAGATTATTATCTTCTAAAATTTTATGAACAGCTGAAACTCGTTCCTTTTGAATATCAACTGCAACCTTTAGGCATGGATTATACTTGTAAAATATATGAACATAGCATGGACATCAGTAACAGATTGAAGACGTACCTTAGCTCCATTCTGAGCTGAAAATCGAGAAGCCCGAACACCACCACTTCCAGCACCAATCACAAACAAATCAAAGTCATAGTGAACTTCTTCACTGGGTTTTTCCACCTCTCCATCAATCAACATCTTCCTTCCAAGACTCGCCATGATGAAAACAATACTGTACACACAATAGGAACAAACCTATAACGCAGTAACGCACAAAAACAGCAAATAACAACAAAATCCAGTCCAACAGACAAGGAGGAGACTAGAAATCCAGGAAAACAAAACCCCCTCGCAAGCAAACAAAAGCAGCATAAATACCAGTTCTTTAATGTATTTTTCTATAAAACCCATCTTCTGAAAAGATCCACTTCCTCCAAATAAAAAAAAAAACGGGGGAAAAAAGGCAAAAACAAACATTTTACAAAAATAAAGCAATAGGTTGCATAAAGTGGGCTCCTTTGCATTGTTTCCTCGGTTTCTTTTATCTTGACAAAGTAATATTTTCCTGTATTCAAATATTCACCACTTCCCAGAAAAATTCTGGACCGCCAATTGAAGCAGAGAATCAAGAAACAGACTAGAAAAACAGCCAAAGAGATCACAAAACTAGAGTATTACCTCTTTGAAGCTGAAGCACCGTAATGAATTGAAACTTTTTCCCTTACACCTTGAACCCTTTTTCCTTCTGAGTTTTTTTTATATACTACAGAATCAAGAGTCAAAGATGAAAGCGTCTTGCAGACCAGAAGGAAGGCTACTGCCGCCAGGGACCTTTTTCAGACTCTGTGTCAGTGTGTGGGCGTCAGATTTGTTTTCCCTTATTCCAATTTTATTCTTGGATAAATCTCATTTTGGCCCCTCAACTCATAATTTGGGGCAAATAAGGCCCCAAAAAAATGTTTATTTATACTTTCTCCGTCTCAAATTATATATCATATTTCTAACTTAATTTTTATTTTAAATTATCTATCTCGTTAGAAAATTAAAATTTAACATTTCAAATTTATTTCCATTTAATAAGACTCTTTTTTTTAAATATATTAAATAATTTCTTTCTAATAAACTGATTCTATTTAAATGACAGAAGAGAGAAATAATTTTGAGTACATTAAAATTTTAAATTTTAAATTTTTTTTTAATAAATAGAGATAGAATAAATTAAATTTAAAAAATAAAGATTTAATTAACTTAAACATATACTTATCTTAATACTTACATAATTGATTAAATACAACAGACAAATTGAAACAGAAAAATATTAATTTTTAAAATTATCATCCATAACTGTAATAGAGTGATTTTACTTACACTTACTAGAGTATTCTACTTTTGTTGAGGATTGAAATGCTATTTTATCCCTAGTTGGAGTGAAGAAATGACAAAAGATGAGAATATATTTGATTTGTATATTTAAGATAGTATTATTATTAATGAAAATTGAATTAACTTTCTCGCGATAAAGCCTCCTGCTTTGGAATTTGGACGGTTTGACTTTATATATTGCATTGCGACAAGTTCACAAATGTAGGCATTAATTTAAGATATTTTTTTTATTAAAAATGATCAATTTAAAAAAAAAAAAACTATAAAGTATACTAAGCTGAACGATTGCAAATATAGAGGGTTTTCCTCAAAAACCACCTCGAAGAGCATGTCAAATAGCCACTTAAATAATTAAAATTGGTAATTGGCCTTTATTGACCAAATATCACTAAATAATTTAGGTAGAGTCAAATTGAAAAGGTAAAATATATATATTATATCCTTTAATTTTTTAAGTAATTAAATAAAAAAGGAAAGGATAGTTTTTCGGGAAGGCCTATTTTTTTCTTCTATAGGGGTGTGGGGAGGATGGAAGAAGGAAGAAGAGTTGTTGAATGTATAGGAGGCATGATCCTTTTGTTGGTTTGCTTGTATTTTGTTGCAGTCTACGCCAGTTCCCACAAGCTTAATCAAAAGCCTTTTGCAATTGTTCATTAGCATTTACTGGGTTTCTTGGAAGTGAGGATATGAAGATCAAAGGGAATAGAAATTTAATCAAGAATGAAGGCGACAATTTGTGCTTAATGTGCTACAAGAGCTCCGCAGCTACAATGAGCAAGATTGTAGGGGTACGGAGATGGGAACGGAAGGGTGGCTCGGTTCAGGGTTGGCATTTAGGATTTGGGATTGGATTTGGTTGAAGAAGAAAAGAAAGAAAAAGAAAGAATGTTGGCTAAGAGCCAACAATAGAGGAGGGGGCGGTGACAGTGGCAATGGTGAAGGGTTTGGTACAAAGATAGTTTCAAGGGTTGGCTTTTGATTGAAGAAAGGAGAAAAAAAAGGAAGAAAAAGGAAAAGAATTTTGAGTGCAGAGGAGGCAGTGCAGCTATGATGAAAGGCTTGGGTACGTTAATGATTTGAGTTTAGTTGAAGAGAGAGAGAGAGAGAGGTGTACAAAGTAGTGGCAAGCGGCGAAGTCATAGATCTCATCGCAATTGAAAAATTAGTGGTTATTAGTTTTTGATTGATAATTTGTCATTTTGGTCAACTTCAATTTTAACCTTTTAACTTTGATTGACACTTAAAGTTATGATTGGCTAACTAGTCAGTTTTCAATTTTTTTTAAATCATTTTCTTGGGGGAAAAAAAGCAAAAAAGGGTTCAAAAAGCAATGATAAAAGGCTTAGAATTTTATTCAATATGTAAAAAAATTAAAATAATAACAAATGATTTACAATGAACGAGTTTTATGAGATTTTTTTTTTTTTAATGATTAAGTTAAGTATGTTGAGATTTAAGAGAGAATAGAGAGCACTAAAAAAGATTTGTATGGAAACTAAAATTTTTGGAGTTAAAAAGAGGAGAAGATAATAGAGTTTTTGTTAGAAAAGATAATTATTGGGATATTTTTGAGATAACAATTATGAATTTTAATTGTTCACACTACCCCTAGACTTCAAGGTAGTTTTCTTTTGGGAATTAACCCAAATATAGATTAACTTCATGTGAATTACATAAAAATGTAGTAATTCACACAGATTACTTGTGTTGCCAAAATTAGATTGTATATTGAGTTTGATATATCCTCACTAATTAAAGTATTATAACATGATTTTATACACTTTCAATTTAAATAAATGATTTTTAAAAGATTTTATATAATTTATACTTTGATTCGTAACTCTTTTACTCTATATTAGTTATAAAATTGTCAAATCGTTTGACAATATGATATAACAGTAATATTCACCTTTTTTTGATAAAAAGTTATAATATATTTATATAAGATATTCTAAAAATACCAATAGTGCGATAATATGTGAAGTGTTATAAAAATTAAAAGAAAAATTTAAACTAAAGTTTTAAGTGAAAAATGTGTCTTAGCAAGATACAAAGTTGGACTAGTGAAACACCAGTTGCTTTGATCCAAAAATAAACAGAAATAAAAGGACATCAATTGTTACTTGAAAATTTATATATTGCAATGGTACAAAGTTTATTTCTCATAAATTATATTTCAAATTTTTAACTACAAGTTTTATTAAATCATTATTTGAAAAAAAATATTTTTATTTGCATAACCGACATGACAAAACTATAAATTTGAAATAATATTTTTTAAAATTTTTGAAAACAAACATCATTTTACACTTCTTTTACTATAACATTAGTGTTAGAATATATGCCCTCTAAACTAATTTATTTGATGTAATTATCGAATTTAGTAATAAAAAAATTTATTCTCAAAATTTGTTTGTGAATTTATATTTTATTTGTGCACGATTTTTTGTTAAAAATGACTTATTGTGTTTTCGTAAGTGATTCATGTGATTGGTGGTCTTTCACAATAAGGTATAAATCACGGGTTACTTAACACATAAATATTTGTTTTTAACTGATTGATGAGAATGTAAATTTCATAATGTATATGTTATTGTGTTATGAATTCCAAATAGAGAATGACTTACATTTAACCAGTGAGTAGTTCACTCACTTCATAGCATGAGCGCATTTCGAATACGTATAGCAAGACCTGTAATAGTAGTGTCTAAAAGTACTATTTAAAAGAAACCTAAATTATTACTGCTACAGTGTGGATTAATACTCTACCGCTTGAGTATGAGTTGGTGGTCTGACGAAGTTAGAAGCATATACTTTGATATACTGTAATTGAGGTTCTTTCGTAGAGTCAATATACTTGTATATTGGGTATATGTAACTAGTTAGTTAAGACAGATTTGTACAACAAAACTTTTACGCTATATCGTCCCTTGTGACTGTTCAAATGATCTAATTATCCAGAATCCTGAGGAATATGACTTGGATGTTTACTTTAAGGTAACTCCATTGGAAAGTGAAAACATTTCAGGAGTCGTGTTAGAAGTCTAAGGATAGTAAATGTCTATTAGAAAGATGTTAGTACAATCTTCCTCTCTAAATGCACGGCGATGCGTAGATGAGTATTTTAATCATTACACCTGTCGGTGGAAGACTTTGCTAATGCAACATTGTCCTTGAGGTCAATATTTCCTTATGGTGATATTAGGAAATATTTAAAATGTAAAATATAACTATTTATATAACAGTGGTATTTTGGTCATTTTAGTAACCAAATCAATATGTTTTTTGGTCCCTGGAATGGCCATTAAGTAATGAAAGATTTGGGTTAAGGAATTGACTTGATAATTATGAGTTTAATTTTATTAATCTAATTTATTATTGGATTAGAATAAAATAAAATGTCTGAGAGAGAGTATTTATTTTATCTAGTTTAATTGGTTAATTAATTATTCAGGACTCAAGGTCCAGATTGAATAATTAAAAAATTAATTTGGATAAAAATTAGATAAAATGAATGAAATTTTATATTAGTCTGTTTGGACTTGTTAATTATTTATTAAATTGTTTAATAAAGTTTAGAAAATAAATAATTGAGATTTATTATTTATGGGTGTTCAAATCTAAGAATAAATAATTTTATCTGACACAATGAATAAGACCAATGGTAAAATAAAAATTTTAAATTAATTAATTAATTAAAATAAAAAACAACACAGGATGAAATCCGTGTTATTTCGCGTGAAGGAAAACAGAAAGTATGGATGCTTTGTGTTTGCACGCGAGTGGATTCTCTCTCAGAGATTGATTCAAATGAATGGAAAATGAATTAAAGTGGTAGCCTTTTGGTTTTGCACTTCTGCATTTCATTATTCACAGAAAAATAGAAATCCAACTTTGGTGAAGAAAACGTAAACCCAGTGAATACATTCACAGAGGCCAAAGGTTTGTCAAAACTCAATCTTTAAATTTTCACCGGTTGTATTACAATCATCATTTTGGAAAATCAAAAATTTTGCGTGAATGAGACACAGTAGACGTTTGTAAGGACGTGATTCAATAGCTTCGAGTATCCTTATACAGACATTTACACCAGTGTGAAGAGAGATATTCAATCACAAAGGTAAATTTTTCGCTTTCTTAGTATGTTTTCGTTTTGATAATTTTTGTCATTTTAAACTTTCAATTAGTTACGAGATGACATGAAAAATATTGTTTGACTTGGACTATAATAATAATAATAATAATAATAATAATAATAATAATAATAATAATAATAATAATAATAATAATAATAATAATAATAATAATAATAATAATAATAATAATAATAATAATAATAATAATAATAATAATAATAATAATAATAATAATAATTGGTTTGCCAAGCTTGACCCAAAAGGGTTTGTGACTGTGGAATGTTGAAAGTTGAATCCATGGCCAAAAAAATACGTCCGCATACAATGTTTCCTCCCTGCAGCCAATCATATGTTAATTTTGGTCACTTTCTATTATCATTGTAGGCATCTATAAAGGGCACATTCTCAATCTTGCTTCTCCTCAACAACCCTTATTAAGAGAAAGAAAAGTGGAATAAGTAACTAAGTGGACCTATTAGTATTATGTGTTATCTAAGGGTAGAAAAGGAAAAAAAGATTGAAATAAAAATATATCAATGCCCTTTTTGGTAAGTGTTCACCCTCCTCAAGAAGGGGGGACAGAAAATCTTCTTAAAAAAAAAATTCAATTTAATATCTCATCGAACGATATTACACCATATTATATATTTGTCATTCATAATTTGTGAAGATAAAATTAATTCAAAAAAAATTAAAAATTTTAATATATATATATATATATATATATGTATTAAAAAAAATCATATTTATATAAATATTTTCTAACGAGTCTATCGAATATTGAATATATGAATTTGAATAATCTTGAAAATACACGTAAAAAACAGACTATTTCTTTGGTACATAAAAGGAAAACTCTAGGATAACAAGGATTATTTTTTTTTTTTTTCTAACACTTACTAATTGGCTACCTAATTCAAACTTATAGATATCATCTGCGAATGGATCAATTCGTTTATCAGAAACGGTACGGTATTGCTACTAAAAAGCTTTTCATTTCTTTTTTTGCAATTGAATTACTACATTTTTATTTTAATATATTCAAAAAATAAATATCTATTTTCTTAAAATTAATATATATATTTTTTCATCACTTTTAAAAAATCGTATGTATCCCTTTATTAAATTTTTTTAATTCAAAATTACTATTCTTTAAGTACGTACGGAGTGAATTACGAATTTTCCTAGTTGCAAAGAATTTGATTTGGCAATTGGTCGTATTGAGAGCGTTGAATGGGTTTAACTTTTTATTCTCATTGCTGTATTTACTAATCAGCTAACTTGGTCCTCAAATTTTTTATAAAAGACATTTTTTTCTTGAATTTGTTTTATCTATTTTAATCCACGAAACTTTTTCGAGGTTTCAAAATAGTTTTGGAGGTGAATTTTGAGAGAATACAAAAATGGGCAAGGAGGCTAGTTAAATAAAAAGTATTTATTTAATTTTGTCTATTTCCTTGCCCTTTCTCCTTTTCTAATAATATAGGTTCTTTTAAAAATAAAAATAAAATGAAGTTATTTATTACTTCAAATACTATTATTTTTTGTAATTAAAAAAATAATAGATGAAATATACTCGATAAATTTCAAACTCGATATTTACATATTCAATAACAAGACCTTAGTAATTAAATTTATTTTAAAAAATGTAACAATTGGGACTAGTTTCTTTTTGCAAAAGGTGATAATTTGCTAGCTCCCAACTACAAAAGTCTCGTGGTTGGATTATTTTTTTGGATACATTGCTTCACACAAGTAAAAATAGCTAACAAAATGGTGAAAAGACAATAAACATGAAATGTGGACAAGGAAAATCCTATAATCCATATTTAAATGTGAAAAACCACAAGCCATAATACCTTTTCTTAAAAAAAATAGAATTCTACTTTCCCTCATAAAACCGATAAAAGAGATTTTTTATTTTCCAAAATTATTTCTACTTTTCTATTTTCTCCTATTAAGCACCTTCTTTATGAGTGATTCCCTTCCCGGAAATGGACTTTTGAATTTCACCATATCTTCACCAGCTCTCCTATTATCCTCTATCTTATTGTTACTTGAAATACCAAGATTAAATCTAATGCCCGATTTCTCCCCATCACGTGTCGAACTTTTTCTCCCACTCTTCAATCTCTCTCTCCTCTCTCTCCTCCTATTTTCCCCAACATTTTCTCCCTCCACAACCTTAATGTCGTCCACCTTGGACTGCGTAGTGCTCGTAATATTTTCATTGGGCCTACGTTTTGAAACTGAAAGCCTGGGTATCCTACCGCTTTTTGACGTGCCAAGAAGCCCAAAATCAATCTTGGCCCAACCCAACTTATCCTCATTATCCCAACGAAACCTAGCACTGATATCAAGCAATCCAGAAACAGCACCTTGTTGGGTTCTTGATGACAAGAATGAAGAACTCAAGACATCACCATTCAGTACTTTCTGTGCATACTCCCATTCAATCCGGTCTCTGTAAACTGGGTCTTCAAGAACTTCATCAGCAAGCTTTGCCCACCCTTCAAAGTCACGTGCTCTCAAGTTCTTGGAAATCCATTTGAGGTACGTTGATGGCAGTGTTCCCAGCATCTTGCCTTTGTACTTGCCAAAGTCTATGACTCGGTCCCGAGCTGCGATTGCAGCAACAGGCTTTAGCATGAGGTGTTTGGAGGTGGTTTTTTGGAAGCATGATATGGCTGGACGCAGAGGGTGTGGAATGGAGTGAAGAGACGAGAAGCTCATGTGAGGCAGGCAGGGAGACGAGGGTGAGAAGAAATGGGAGACGGGTTTTTGATATTCTTTAGGACTTTGATATTTGAGGCTCTCTTTTGTCGTTGCTTTTCCATTGGCAGGACATGAATGACTGAAATGTCGTTATCAACAACAAACCATTTAGCAAACACAAAAAAAAAACAACAAACCAACGCCACGGCACACAGCTCCCCCACCCCCCCCGCGGCGGCCCGGGCCCCCGCCAAAAAGTAAAAAAAAAAAATTGGAGGATGAATTCTTCTCGTGTGACATCTGCTTACTGATCCCTTTATTGGACAGAATTTATCTTTTATAGTATATTCTCTTGCAGTCTAGCCACAAACAGTTCCCACAAAGTTTCTGCATTACTATCAAATGAGGCTAAGCCAAACTTGGCAGTAAAAAGGAATAGGCCAAGGCATCATCAAGCTGTTCACTGAAGCAATATATGCATCTTGAAAAGTTGTGTGTGTACTCGTTGTACCTTAGCCATATGTTTTTAGATTAAAACTCCAGGACTCACCAAGACTGCAAGCCACACAACAGATCATACACCGAATGAGCAGCAGAATAAAGTGCTGAATGAACCTCAGGAGCTATCATTGGCAGATGATGATTAATGTAAACGAAACAAATAAGGACGCTCATATAAAATAACTTTTAAGGAAACAGTTTCTTGATTGTGTTACAGACATTATCCACAGGCATATTCTTGTCCGGGTGATCAAGTTAAGCTAGTAATTGATGGTTACACGTGCAACCTTAAAGGGCTATTACTGTGCAAAAAGAACAAAGAATAAATTACTGAATCAAGCGACTGCTAAATCTAGGATTATTCGAATAGCCCGGCACCGTGATCTGATTATAGCCAAAACTGGGGAAACTACAAATTACTAACTCCTTTATTGCTTTATATGGATATTCCCACAAAACCTTCTCAGCTACTCATTCAGCTGAATGAGGGTTTAGGGAAGTAACAAAGAATTTAAAAAATTGACAAGCTCCGGAAAGATGAAACCTTACAAGGAAGAATCAGCACGAGCAATGGAAAACTGAATTGCCAAAGCACTTTGCTTTGTTGGCTATCTTCTTAACGCCAGTTTCACTATGAGAGGATATTGCGGACAGGGAGGGTATGTGAATTCTGTCCATTATATTGACTGCAGGGGCCTCAAGAATAGTTTTAGTTGTTGATATAGCCCGCTGCATACCCCAGATTGAAAGTGGCCTCATGTATACCAGAGACCGAAAGTGCCCATCAATCGTCCATCCTTCAGGAGTCTGAAAAGCGTATCTGCATTTTTTATGTTAAACAGAAAAACTAGTATCAGGACACCAAAAGAGGATATACAAAGTTGACATGAATCAAATTGACACAGGAAGTTACACCATACGCCATACGCCATAGGCATATATAACAGCATTGAGAAATACAATCCAAGAATGATGGCGGATATATAAATGTGTTTTTGATTATTAGCTAATGCTGATGTTCACAAGATACTGTTGTGAAAAAAAATTAGACGAAAAAAAAAAGAAAAAGAAAGGAATGCTCAACTCGCTTGGAAAGGAATCCTTATCACAATAACAAAGTATGCAAGAAAACTTACCCATAGCCCTCCTCTGACCAGCCTGCAAGGAATATACCTTCAGCTGTGGTGAAACCCTGCTCCACCATTCCTGCAAGAATCATGGTTGCAGCCACAGCATAGGTAACTCCGGTCCATATTTCTCGGGACTGCATGCAAGTCTCATCCACCTTTCCATTAGGATGCATCCCATTTACTGCACCCATCCGGCCACCTCGATTTTTCATCACATTGAAGTCAAAAATCTTTTGAAGGGTACTTCTAATCTTGGCGTCATCAAAAAGATCAGGTAAGCCTGATGATGCTGCATACCACTGCCCAGCCAATTGATCAGCCTGGATTGACTTACTGTTACTGCTAGATCCGCTATCATAGTTGAAATAGGATCCATTCCATAATTTCTCTTCATACACTGCCTTAGCCTTTACAAATTTGACTTTGCATCTTTCAGCAAAGGCCCTGTCACCCAGTTGAACCGCCATTGTAGCTGCAGCTTGAAGGGCAGCAAGCCATAAGCAACCACAGTAAGCACTTACCCCATGAACAGTCCAAGCATCATAAGTTTGATCTGGAAATCCATCATTCTCAATCAGACAATCATTATCCCGATCAAACTGGTCCATGTACTCAATTGCGGCACAAACAGAAGGCCAAACATCAGCCGCAAAGGAGAAATCTCCTGTTGCAGCAAAATCCCGGTAAACCTGAAGCACAAACTTTGGATTCAGATCCTTCCATTTGCTAGTATCATGAATGTTATAGGCATTCATTTCATGCCATGGGTCATGAGTTCCAAGATCATGAGGTACAGCACCCTTGACCTTTCGGATTCCTGAGTTACCCTCTGCCAGAAACTTAACCTTTCGATTATCTTCAGATAAGACAGCTTTTGCAAATTCACGCTGAATACCGAGCTCAATTTTTGGAAACAGCTCAAGCAGAGCGAAAGATGCATAGAAGTGCACATCATATGTACACCACATAATGTATTCTATACCTTCCAAGTATAGGAATCTACCAACATCATTGGTATCATTCTCAAGCAACTTACTTGAGGAACTTGTGAAACGGCTTTGAAACCTTCTCTGAGCAAAGATTGACTCATCTTTTTCAGCACTGCTGTCGGAGGCCGTTTCATCAAAATCTTCAACATTTTTTTCATCAGCACCTATTGAACTGACAGGAAAAGACTTGGCGTAACCATTCACCATGGTCTGCTCTACCACTTTTCGCTGTTGGTTATTCACTTTCACTTTAGCTACTTTGAACTTTTTACTCTCAACTGGCACCAACTTATCCTGACAATCCCAGGGGTTCTCAATTGGTAAGCTAGAGTCTGAGTTGAAAAACAAAAGAAGAAGAATAAGCATCTATTTCCTCTAAGTTGTTAAAGAAAATAAGCAAAAATGGAGATAGCAAAGACCTAATCCTAAATGACCATATGTCACAAATTTTCAATTGAATAGCCCCATATATAGTCATTATTGGACAGCACAAAGGTAAATAGTTAAACATACAGAAGGACAATAAAGCCTTTCCCAACTATGCATCCCTAGACAAATCTGTTGCTCTTCCCCCTTACTGCACAGAGAAAAACACAGACACAATATTACAGAAATAAAGAACTCAACGCGCCAAAGGATCCTGGATTCAAGGCATTTCTGATTTCTGAAAATGGCTTCTCAATGCACATTTCCAGTTAAACCCACATATACCTAGGAAAACCCACATTTCAATTTCTAACTCTCTCTCTCCTCTCCCCCAGATTAATTGGACGAGTATGAACCCCTTACAACGAGTGCTTACAATATGGTTCTTGAATATGTTGTTTTTAATTGACATCTGTCAGTGCATTCAACCTAGCATTCACATTCACATGCCAGAAGCAATTAATTCACCAAGGATTCAAGATTGCAAATCAAGAGATTAATTAAATCATCCAAGTGCAAGATGAATCAGACTAGTTTCTATCTACTGTACAGCTAGGAACATGACTGTCCATTCACATTGAAGCATCTGCATCAGAAAATAGGACTACAGAACTGGAGAATAGAAGAATACCAATCCAAATTGTTCCTCCAGCAACCAAAAAGTACAGCTCATTAAACAATGTAAACTTATACCTGCAAAATATCAGAAAATTCATTGTTTAGAAACTTAAGAAAAGAACAGAGGGTTAAGCTCATTCTATACCCTTGAACTCAGGAAGTCGAACCAATTGACTATTCTTCTAATTTTGACAATTGAGTGCTTTCTGACAGAAATCATCAAAATTTTTGTAACAGTTGTAGATATCATCTTAAATGCCCATCACTTTCATATGACATGACAAATATGAATTTCGGTTTCTCTCTCTCTCTCTTTTTAATCTTTACTGGAAACTGGTTATCCCGATTTATTTATATATATATATATATATATTTTTTAAAAATCTCTTTCTTTTCTTTTCTCCTCCTCCCCTGTATTGCTTCAACTGCCACTTCTTGTAACATAAGCTGCTGTCCCCTTGCGCATTCTTTCTCCTCTAGCTCTCCTCTTCCCTCTTTCTCCTACCATGTCTTTGACCCTAACACATCAAGAATCTGGAAGGGGACAGTTCTGGAAACCGTAGCAGAGAGAAGTGGAAGCTAACGATCTATGGCTACCACCACATTTCCATCTATATCTCACCTCCAACTCTCTCTATATACTCCATTCAAGCCTAAGAGCACATTTCTCTCCCAATGTCTTCTGTCTATCAATCTCCTCAGATATTCCATTTCCATCTCATCTTTCCTCAAAGAGACAATCTTTCTTCTTCTTCCCAAACCCATCCGCGGATTAAGAAATTCTGTGTTCCATCAAAATCTTTTGCTTTTAGAAGCAAACCCAGTTTAGAAAATCTGTGAATTTGTCATTCAAGTTGCATTTATGTTCGGTTATCTACATACCTATGAGAAATTTCTGCACAGAGAGAAAGATTAGAGAGCTAAGAAAAGTGGTATGAAGGGGAAAATCAGAGTATCTAGAGGTTTTGGAAAAAGATTTGACGAAGAACCCAAGAAGATTATGCAGAATGGGAAGAGAGGAGGGGAAAATGAGGAAGTAAGAGAGATGAAGGGAGTTCAAACGGGTGGCAGGAAGCAGAGAAGTATCAGGGGTGTGGGTTGGACAGATTGCAGAGCGGCAGCAGCAGGCAGAGGGGCAGGGCGGAGGCAATTCCTAAGGTTACAGTTTAGAATTGAAAGGCCATAATGCTTGAAAAGAATGGCTAAAAGAAGTAAACTTGAACAAAAAAATTGCATTATCATCTATGGGCGCACTTTTGGTAAAAAAGGTTAACAGGTAGAACATTTAAAAATAAAAATAAAAAAAGGTAAGTTGTTGTCGATTTTTGGATGACATTTCTAATTCAGCTCTCAAGTCAAAATTAAAAGAACGCATACTTAATTAACAGGACGACCGGAGCGTAGGGCCGTAAAATGAAATTAACCCAAAAAAATAAATCAGGAAGAACTTGATGGAAAATACAGGACCTACTTTGACCTGAGACAAATTTAGCAAAATGCAGGGGCTTCAGAAGAGTATCTTAAAATAAGGCTTCTAATAATAAATTACTATCGACAAGACAGAAATATCCGGAGGCATAACAAAGACCTTGAGCAGTTTGAATGAGATACAGGGTCTACATCGGACAACCAACTGATAGGAATTAAAGGAAACAAAACTGGGTGCAGAAAAAGCATGCTAAATATGCAGACCATGTCATATGAAACAAACTAAGAATTATTTCATGAAGTTCAGTTATAAAAGTTTCAAGTTTCCAAGACATCCCCTTCCACAAATATCTAGAAAATACCCAAAAAACTCACTTAAAGGCAGCCAGACGTACAAAAGATGAGATGCAGGTAACCCAACTTTCCTATTGCTAAGATACTCTATACATATGTGTTCTGGGTGTGTACTCGGAGTTACTCTATACATATATGTGTATTGTGGGTGTGTACTCGGAGTACACACACAAACACACATATACACACGCATATGTATGTGTTGTATGTATGTGTATGTACTGGGATATTAGGACCTTAAATGACTTCATTATTAGAAGATCATATGCTTTAATAAGTATGAAATGACATTTTGAACCTCAAGAACTTTGGGAATCATAATAAACACAGGCCAAGAGGGACAAGCACTTATTTAAAGCATTAGAATATCTTACCATTCTGGTAGCCTGGAATCTTTGAGAATAGGAGTTTGCCATTTTTCAATCTCTTCTTCCCATAGCTTATAATCTGATGAGAATGCAATATACAAATAAAATTCAGATCCATTTTGGAGAACACTAAAACTTAAGAAGAAAATATTAGAACCAGGATTTAACCAGTATGCTCGTAGTTAGTCCTAGATACTGGAACGCAAAGAATAACAACTCAATAAGACAATAATAGGTCCAGAAAGGGTGTTTACTTGTTAGTGCATCATGCACCAAGTCTGCAGCAGCCCTTTCAGAAGTGCCATAATATTTAGTGTACCTCCTGAAACAAAATCAAAATATATGAACATATGGAAGGCATAAAGAGTACTATGAACACTTAATTATCTGATGATGAGTTTATTGATCCTCAAGCCTTGAGAAAAGAACTGATGCCTCAAAACAATATGTTGAATAGGAAAGCAAAAATCTAGTCATTGGAATGTTGATGGCAGCACTAGTCATTTCTATTTCCTTTTTCGTTTCCCTTTTTTCCAGCTTCCAATCAGTGTCTGACAAACTCAACCATGGCCTACATGACACACTACATTACTCAAAACAAGATTGGGAAAAGATCTATGCACCTTACTAGTGCCTTAATTTTGCTTCAAATTTAGCAATTTTATATTCAGTAATTCTTTCAACAAATCAGATTCATGAAACAGATAACTTTCTCGAGTAGGAAAACTGCAAAATGTTATCATTCAAATACCTACATGTAAGAACATGTAATGTATGAGCTTACCTATGATATGATTTTCCTTTCATAAATTTTACTTTAGGGGATGACCACGCAAGAGCAAAAGCAACAGTGCACTTTCCATGAGGTTCAACCCAGGTAGAGGCAGAAACTGCAGCACAATATGCCTCTCCAGGTGAAGACGGCAAGGTTGCTCCCCTGCTAAAGTTCTCCCGATCAAAGTGCCCATCCTTAAAAGTGCATGAGAGCCAGAAGTGAGAGGAAGGAAATTGACTAACAGTGCAGAAGTTCAGAGACAGAAATGAAACTATATAGTCACAAGGGTGATTGCTGCAGTTACCTGCACCATTTTACCCCACATATCTTTTGCTGTTACACGGCATCCTTCAGTCAGTCCAAAACAGGGCAAGACAGACACGCTTACATTCTGAGTTTCAGATGCAGCTATGGCATACGTAACTGGAGGATTGCCTTTAGCAGTCCTGCAACCCGGGCATAATGAAAAGAAAGGTGCTCATCATGAATTAGTTTTCCAAAGTTGATAGATAAATGAGTTCACACACATCAAAAGAACCACCAAGCATGAAAATATAAAAATATTCTAATCAACAGGTATTAGACCTGGTTAAAGATGCACAGAAAAATGATTCTTAACCTCCTTACTAGAATGAATATAATGGTTGAGCCAAAGGAAAAGATTAAGGATGTTTAAAAAGGCACAAGATCACATAGTTTGTTTAGCGAGGCACTGCAACAAAGGGCTCAATATTATAGGTTCATTATTCTAGAAAAATGTAGTGACACACAAAATACCATCCAGTCGTAATGGTTTCACATCTAACACTCATTGAGATAGAGATGAAGTCTAGCAGATGTATTAGCAAATTATCAGTCAAACAAAGATTCAATTCCTTCATCATTTAAGTGATTGTATGGACTTCATAAGCCCTACCCTATCTCTCTCAATCAAAAGAAGATATTATCACCGCAAGTACTGCTGGAGTATTAAACAACGAAACACATTCTCTGAAGTCTTATTCTTCTCTTATATCCCCAAAAACCTCTCTAAGATTAAGCCCACAACTCAAACCTACACCGCCCTGTCCCACATGTTTCTCGAAAGTGCCACAATTACATCTTTCAAAAGAAAAACCTTAAAAACAAGTCCTCACCCAAGTCACCCACTACTTCATTTTATGCCCGTACTCCACAAAGGAAGTTAAGATAAACAACCAAGTATCTACCAAATGGTGCAGGAAACTATAATGAAGAAAAGTACATTAGGACATGAATGGTGCAGAAAGGGATTAAAAGATAAAAAGAAAAAGGAAAAGGAAAGAACATAGATCATGTAGGTAATAGAGCTGTCAAGATTCACGAGGGTGGGTCCCAGTCCCAGGTTCCAGAATCAAGTAAAAGGCCCAACTTCGGTGCAGTTACTTTAAGAAAGATTACAGCAATCCACAGAAAAGGTCACATCGGTGCCGCTAGCATGAGCATTGTACAGAAAACAAGAGGAAAATGCTAAGTTACACTAGGCCACAGAATGTCTGACTATAAACAGGGCACAACACTGTCATCAAATGGTGATGTTCCAATTAAAGATACAGAAGGGCATGGGCATAGTGGACTCTCCTTTCCAACAATGGACCAGAATCACAAGTTATGGGATGACAACACTGACTCCAGAAAAGCATTTCACTCGACATTGAGATCAAGACCAAAGGAACTCATTTTGCAATAGATAACTTCAAGTAAAGCATAGATAGGAACTTTCCGATTATATAAAATGAAATACTACACTCAACAACTCAGCATCCAACTTTCTTGGTTTCATCTTGCAGATAAACGTTGCAAACAAACTATACCAGGAACTCAAATGTATAATATACAATCAACCTAACAAAGCATCATAAGTTTCTCTTGAGATTGAAGATTAGAAGCTCATTTCCATTTAGATACTTAGGAGATCAAAAACCTTATCTACAATGTGCAACATACTTATAAACTAAATTATTTTCTAAAAGGTAACTGATGTCTTAAGGTTTTTCAAACAAATTCCCCAGGATAGTATCTCTTTCAAAAATCATGTTCACCTTAAACATAGGCTGACATGTAGGACATCAGGGCTTAACCTTTTATTATCTCGTGCCTCTTGGGCAGTCATTTTATTATTCTTCTATTTCATAAAATATGAAATTTCCTTTGACTGCATCAACTAATAAACCAGGATGCAACTATATATTTTGGTTATCCATCTCTGAGAAACTATGCTTGTTTGTATAATCAATTTACTTTCAATTAATTGTCAGACCTACAGAAGTATCATTCTTTACTATTTCAACTGTTTATTCTTTTTCAACGATAGAAGGACCAGATTACCAACACCTCGATTCGACAAAGAAAAATCAAATCAATATCTGCAAACCAACCATCATATTAAGCTATTAAAGTTCAATGACTTGCTTGTGATGAAGAAGAACACCAGAGACTCCATCTTCACCTCTGTAAGAAGGAGAAAAGGAAAAGACATGAGAAAAACCAAAGAAAATCAAAACCAGCTCATAACCAACTGTTCCAAGAAAACAATATGTGTGTGTACTTTTCTTTCACAAATACTCACATAAATGGCTCATTCACGTGATTTCCAGACAAATGCGAGACACCTCCAATTGAGTTCTGCAGAAATAAGAATTGCAACTGAATATGCATGCACACATTTTACAATCTCCTATAAGTAAAACTGCTGGAAATCCATAAGCAATAGAAAGTGCTCACCGCCCATGTCAAGAGAAGATTGACCTTTGCCCGTTCCTTCCCCGTATTAACCAACTACGGCAAAAGAGCAATAGTTGCGTAAGTGAAATGAAATAACACCTACAACTACCTATTAATATCCTCCTTTCAGCTGTTTCTACACAGCAGTATCACTTGGCCTTTACCATTCTTTAAATTTAATTAAGTCGATCATTCAGGTAACAAGATATAATGAAAGTGGCGAAAAGCCACTCCCAAATTGAGAAAAAAGATAAATTTATTTTGAGATGATGTTGTGATCCACTGGTTTAAAAACAAAAAATTAAGGATTCTACAGGGGTGGGACTCATCTAAACAAACAATGTGTGTGTCCAAAATGCAACTTCAAAAGGAAAAGAGAACATGCCAATCTTGCAGCTCAAAAATATAAGAAATCCTCAAAAGACAATTCTTTGTTATGCCGCATAAAAGTCAGATAACTTGGCAGAATGCAAAAATTGATCACAGATATGCAGATAATGAATCCTAACATAAGACACCACTCGAGCCATAATATTTTTTACAAGGTAACTAAAAAACCTCAACAACAGGTTCAATATTTTTAATTGATCTCAGTTGCATAATTATCAAAGGCAACAATGAAAAGGACCCAATTTGTTCACTTGGTCAAAATACCAAGCAAATGGAATAGAAGCAATCAAATCATTAACAAGACTCCCATGACCAGATTGAGGAGGTTGTAACCAATAGTTAAGACCATAAGCAGGTAACCCCAAATGATTACATCATTGGCAAACTTCTAAGAAGTTGGATTTTCCATATAGATTCCAAGGAGGGAATGGAACGAAAACCAACTAAACACTAGGTTACAATCATACTGTTCAAGGCCAATTACAAGAAAAAAAAGACATGCAGAAATCAGGCAAGCAAATCAATTTAAATGGGGAGAGAGAAGATTACACAATGCTCAAACAAAAGGCATAAAGATACAAGCTTGAGATTCCCAGAGCCCAAATGTTACGTCTGATTTTCATGAATAACCAAACACACTATAGTTAAAATGAGGAAAATCTACATACAGTGTAAACAAAAACAGCAGCAGGAAGACTGCTCTCTCTATAATTGTGAGGTATAAATGGTGATATCTGCCGGCAGGATATTTTAAGTTCAGGATCTGGCTCACCTATATGTCAGGATAAGACCACGTTAAGTTGCATAACTAATCCAACTGCATCAATTAGACAATAATGTGGAATATTACCATCATAAATTGTCCACGCCCTTGGAAATAATGCATGATATGTAGAATGCTGGCCATCCAGATTCCACCCCCACGATGATATACCTTGATCGCTAGGCTTCCTGTAGAATGGAAAGGGAAGAGTAATTATCTGCACTTCAATCTTTTTCTTTCCTTTTTCTAAACTGCAATTCTGAAAGTTGCCTTGGTATAGCTGTTTTTAGAAGGTAATATAACAAAGGGTACTGGAAGGTACCACTCACACTATCAAGTACACAACCAAAAAGCAGAGGAGAAAAGTATCTGCAGCAGCCATCAGGAAAAATATTTTTAACCATTACTCTTGTAATATCAGCTTTTCTGAAGACTAAACTTCAAAAATGATGATATTCCTTGTATGGCAAAAGGGTTTCAGAAGGTCTCAAGGAAAAGGGGAGAGAGGAAAAAGGGGAGAGCGGAATCAAAACAAATTTTACGTGGACACAAATAGGTTTTGGGATCTAGCACTAAAAGATTGCCAAATATGCATATAGTACACATAAGCCATGAGAAAAAGAATGCAGGTGTTTATTGGAAATGAATAGAAACCTATATCCAAGCAAAAACACACGTCAAACTGACATGTTAGTACTTGTATTCTTACCCTAAACCTTCATGCTGGCCTGGGGCTAAGACAGATGCATAACTCTTGTTCCCTCCATCCCGAGAGATGAAAATCTGTGGAGAAAAAGAATGATTTAAATCAAACCTCCTGTTTCGTCAGCAAGAGTTTTTCTCCACCAAGCAAGATCAATGCTGTAATCAGCAAAAAAACCCCAATTCCATTTGAAATCTAATGTTTGTGAAAAGATGGCATAAGGAATGTTTTCATCACAGCACATACTGAATAGCAAAAAATAGACAAGATTGGCTATAACTTCAAAGATTTGTTGGGATGTTTTCCAGAGTGACAACTTGGGTGTGGCAAGTATACATACATTTCACAACCAATCCAAATGAAAATTGAATATCCTAACCAACTAGACAAACATGGCACAGTTCTTCAAAATATTAACAGCCTGAAACTAAAACAGGAAACTTGTCAAACCATTTTACTAGGTAATTTGAATAAAGGGCTAGCCCCGGTGCGCCAAGCGCTCCCCGCCTTGCGGGGGTAGGGGTAGGGGGAGGGAACCGGGTATGTACGCAGCCTTCCCCTGACATTTTTGGCAAGAGACTGTTTCCACGGTGGTTCGAACCCATGACGTTTTGGTCACCAAAGGAGCAACTTAACCATTGTGCCAAGAAGCAACTAGGTAATTTGAATACAAATAGAAATCAAAGAACAAGTCAGATGACCACTTTTTACTGCGTATAGGTCAAAGAACAAGATTGCTCTTGCTCCATGTACATAAAGGATAGCTGCCTTATCTATTTGAACTCTGGAATCCAAGTTCACATGATATATCTGCAGGTTACTTTGCCTCAAAAGCAACATATTTCATTGAAAATAAATATCATTTCAGCAAAATATTCCCCATTTTCATTAACAAATGGACGTATTCCATGAATATCCTATACAGTATCACCCCACTAATTGGCTTCAAATAGATAGCCAGCAGGTCAACAAGGGTCACGTTCTATTAAATTTTTATGTAGATGACAATTGGTTGAAGTTAGTAATTTGCAATAAATTATTTACAAAAAGACATTAATATGTAGAGTTGCAAACAAATATGCAGTTAATACCAAAATTGTAGTTGGAGGAGCTTCTAGAAGTGATTTATCCAGTCCAGGGGCTGGACTTGGCATCCTCTCCAAGTTCTAGTAACTTGTGATAGCTTTGATAATTCTGTGCCCCTCCACTGAGGGCTTGCTTGGGGTTTTCCTCCCATTATTTCCCCGAACCCATCATCTCCTTCTATTATTAGAAAATGTAGCTTTCCATTATTCTTCCCCTGATTGGATCTTTGTTCTTCCCTGATGACTATATAATCTCTAGTATCACCAGCTGTAAACTTTACCAGCTTGCTCAAGAGAATTTAAAGACTGTTTACTTTAACTTGATGTCTAATGACTATCACCAAAACCTTCATACATTTAAGCTCTTTCTCTGTCCTGTACCATAAACTGTTGTGCCCTCTACGCAAACTACCATTCAGTAGTGAATGTTCAAAATCTTATCAATACTATTGCTATATAAGCAATATCAAGTATCTTCTACTTGAAACCCCATTTACAAGAATTCTTGGTTATGATACTTACGTTACTATTCATGCTTCCCTCTTTTTCAATTTGAAATTTTCCTTGTTGTTGATTATGTTCTTAACATCTTCTCAAGGAAAATACTAACTTACTGGGCCACCTTATGTTTCTGTGTCCCCAACCTACAGGGCAACAAATGAATCTAAGCCCCTAAACAACCTAAAGTCACCCAGAAGTTTCGGTGTGAACTGATTTCGGGTCTGAACAATCAAATAGGAATAACACTTCGAGAGTAAGAAAATGTCAGAGAGAAATAGTTCAGCACAAAGCATTATGCACTTCCAATTAAACTTAGTTTTTTTTTTAAATTAACAAAAATTATAACAGGCTTCTATTCTCCTACAAGCATATTTACAGGGCTCCTAAAGAATTCCATATGAGCTATTTTGAAGGCGAACTACTACTTTCCGGAGTGCAAATATATTGAAGTCCCAAGAAATAAGAAGTTCAAAATAGCTTATGTCAGAATGTCAGCAATATACGGAGTACATAAAAGTGCAACAAAGAGCTGACAATGACTTACAGAGAATTGATTTGCCATAATGGGCGAAAATTCACATGCACCAGGAATAAGTTGGAAATGCCTAAATTCACCTCTAAAACCTCTAGAAATGCTGCCACTCCTGTAGTGTATTGTATTTGAACTCATCAAAAGAATATACATTGCGACTTTATGCAATAAAAACTCTTATACACGGTACTCACCCCATCCCTCCTAGTGGAACACCCAGAGAAGCTGATGGCTTGCAACTTTCACGAGTAAAGGGGTCAATAGGTGCTTTCTGCACAAACTCGGAAAAAGATTAGTTCAGATGCTCCCCAAAAAAAAAAAAAAAAAAAAAGTTCTCCTGTTCACAACCAGCCACCCTTTTTCATTTCCAAGCATCTAAAAACATTTGTTTACCATGAAAATAAACAAATTAACTCCTAACACTGGTTTGGAAAATTAATAGGAACTTGAGAAAGTTACCCTTCCATGTGAGGCCTCCTCCCTTACGTATGACCATAGACGTATACCAAGTCGAATCTGAAGTGAATGACCAGTATAACATGTATGAATTGTTGAAAGAATCATTTCAAGTCAACAAATACAAACCCTTCAGGCAAATAAAACAAAAAAAGGGATAATTACCATTTTTACGGCTTCCATAAATGTAATGCTGAATTCTTTAAGAATACTAGCATGAGAGTCTAATTTCCTCCTCCAAGCTTGTTCTGGAGGGCTAGCACTGTCAAAATCAAGCTGCAGGAAGGCAATATAAGGAATTTCAATGCTGTGTTCCGTAACAAAGCTAAAATGCAAATGCATCCTTCATAAACAAAATGAATCCCCTGCCCCTCCCTCTAAAAAATAAAAACTCTCCCACTAAACACCCAAAAAATTGTAAAATATGAACTGGTAGATATGATAATTCCAAGTGACAAACAGGATGATGTTTGATGAAAGCAATAATCTCTATTATTCTTTTACATTATTTACCAAATCAAATTGTAGGAAGACAACACAAGAGTAATCAGTCACGCTGCCTTTGGTTGTCACGGCGAACATATTTCAGTTCTCAATGCGAACATAGCATAATCAAGAAATAAATCAAAATTCCCCAGTCCTTTTAAAAGCCCAAAATAGAGATCCAAATTTAGAGTTGAAATGTTGCATTCTTCAATAATATAGCTGGTACACGATTCAGCATGGTTTAAGATTTACCAACCATACCATCTACTTACACCATCCACCTCTTCATAAGTCCATTAGTTGATTTATATCCATATTTTCCCAATCCCCTCATCGCCAATAGGTTGGGACAAGCAGAGAATCATTACAAAGAAAGGTTTTGATTAATTGAATTAGCAATTCACCTGAGGCTGAGAAACCTCCCTTAATGAATTTTTTCAAGACTTCTTCATACTCGGAATACTTAAATGTTAATCAGAATCCTCCAGTATCTGATTTATCTCAAATCGTTACAACACAAATAGTGTGTTCCCAAAAAAATAATAATAATAATAATAAACGAAGAAAATCATTTCAATAAAATGTAGAAACAAGTTAGCAGAGACAAGTTATTCCCATAGGCATCAGATGCCACTGTTTATTGTAGCAGCAACATCAAGATCATATCTTATTCGCACAAAAAATTATTAAACTTATCAAGAAATCATTTAACAAAAATTAATTAGACTTACCAAATGTAAAGTAGTTCGATTGATATACTCCTCTGGAGGCCATGAATTTTTTCTGCAATGAAATAAATTGCCACTCACCATCTTCACTATACCTTACGTATATGTATGTCTAAAGCCCTCAAGAACTAAACTTTCCTGTGAAAGGATATATCTTTATCACAATCCCAAGAGCATTCAAATCATTGATCACCACCAAATACATAAACCTCAAACCCAGCACAAAGTCACCAAAAGTGCCTTCCAAGCAGAAACCAATAACGCAATACTTCACACTTAATCCACCAAAAGCCCAATCTTTCAAGTCTCAATTTTCTCCAAAATTACACTTGATTATATTTGTCTGAGTTGAACACCCATGCGTGAGGTTTATGTACCCAAGACCCCAATGTGAGAGAGAGATAGAGAGAGAGAGACAATTGGAAGAAAAAAGGCAGCAGAAACCGAAATTATAGAACCAAAAAAAGCTTGGGATTTGATTTTTCAACAGTAGGAAAGACATAGAGTAAACCCAAAAAAAAAAGGGAAAAAGAAAAATTTTTTCCCTCTTTTTACGTTCTGCCTAAACAGGAGGACGTGATTTCTGGAGGGAGTACTGAAGAGGGAATCCAACACCTGTAAGAGAAGAGTCAGAAACTCTTTGCACAGTTGCCAAGTGTTGGATCTATGGAGCCCTTTTCTTATTACTACTTCTTTTTTTTTTTTTTGCTAAATATTTCTTATTACTACTTCGATAACAACATCTTATTACAACCCTCTAGTTCTGTCTATACGTACATCTTTCTGTATCCATAACCCTGTCCGTGAGATTAACGGCAGCAAGTGTTGATTGGAGGTAGGGTGGGGGCACTTTCTTGCGGATGAGGGGTGCTAATACGGAAGTTTGAATTGAATGAGGTTGTTGCTATTAGGTGTACCGCGTAGCAGCTAGCAGGCATTTCAACCGTTGTGTGCTCTGGAAAAACACCAAAACAGAGATTACAAAAATGTAGTGGAAATTTTTGGCAAAGGCTCCTCCTCTTGGATTTAACCCTGTCTGTAAGATTAGTCGTTGCAGTAAAATCACAGAGTTATAGTTTAGAATAAATTATATAAAAAGATATGTTAATAAATATAAAAATTTTATAATTTTAAAATATTTTTGGAGTAAAAAATAAGATTCAAAAGAATTGTTTTTTAAAAAATTAATTTTGTTTAGATAAAGTTAAGACTATATTTCAAAAGAGTTTCTTTTTAATCTAAATCAAAACTCTATTTTATCTGTTTTAATATACTTGTTCATGAAACTCTTTGTACATAAATTAAAAGTATTAAAAATAATATTACAATTTAAATAAAATTTTTATTCTATCTATATTAAAAATATGATAATTATTAGTTGGTAACAAATTTTAAAAAATAAAAAAATAGTTTTAGAAAATTTGTAATTGATTTAAAATAAATAGAGA
This sequence comes from Voacanga thouarsii, assembly GCA_026120185.1. NCBI lineage: Eukaryota > Viridiplantae > Streptophyta > Magnoliopsida > Gentianales > Apocynaceae > Voacanga > Voacanga thouarsii. The sequence continues at coordinate 500,313 of JANUWF010001354.1, read as the reverse complement.
TAAAATGAAAATAAACTAATTATTAATTTTAGAAATATGTATATGAACATCTATTTTGAAATAAAATGAAAAAATTTATAAATAAATATTTTAAAACGGATGAAATAATTTAAAATAATATTAATTTAAATAAATTTTAATTTTCGAGAACTGTTATATATTTACACCACACCATATTTTTTCTCTTATTAATAATTAAATCTCATATTTGTCCTATATTTAATAATATTTTATTATATTTTAATAAACTCTTTTCAATCCAATTATTATTCAAATATAGTGTAAAATTTTTAAAATCCTTAGAGTGTAGGCGTCCCTCTATCCCTTACATCCACTCTCTCAATTGAATAATTAATCTACAATTTAAATAATTTTCTAATATGATCTCAAGTCTTGAAATAATATAATTGTGATGACCAACCTTGTGTGATTCTCGATGATGCATGAATGGATGATTGCAAGTGTATAAAATGATTTTTTTTAAATTCAGTAATAGTAATTATTTAAATATACTCGTGTAATTTTTTTTACAAGTGTTTATATATATATATATATATATATATATATATATATATATATACTTATGTAAATTTGTTTTCATTATATTAATGGTGTGTTTGAAGGCTTAAATTAGTAAAAATCATCAAACTGAAAGTATGTTATAAAAATGAAAAATTTACTTTTGTGATTGAATAGTCATTTTTGCTCTAATGTAGATGTTTGTACAAGAATGCTTGAAATTATTGGATCATATCCTTATAAACGTCGATTGCGTCTCATTCACGCAAAACATTTGATATTCTGAAATGGTGCCCGCAGTACAGTCGGTGAAAGCTTAAAGAAGTGGGTTTGATAAGTTTTTGGTTTCTGGGAATACTTCACAGGAGGTCTCTGTTACCAAAGTTGGGTTTCTATGAATTGGAAAAATTCAAAAGCCACACTCACGCAATGCATGACGTCCTTTCATTTCCTATCCCAATTATCCGAGAGAGAGGATCCAACTGTATGAAAACATAAAGCATCTACGTATCGTCGTGTATTTAGAGAGGAATAGTGTACTAACACTTCTCTAATATACATTTACCATCCTTAAACCTCTAATCCAATAATCCACGACTCTTGGAATGTTTTCACTTTTCAAGAGAGCTATTTTAAAGTAAATATCCAAGTCATATTCCACAGGACCTTAGATAATTAGATCATTTGAACCGTCACAAAGGGACGATATAGCGCAGAAGTTATCTTGTACAAGTTTGTTTTAACTAAATAGTTACATATACCCAATATACAAGTATATCGGGTTTACGAAAGAATATTAACTACAATATATCAAAGTATATCCTTCTAGTTTCATCAAACCACTAACTCATACTCAAGCGGTATAATATTAGTCTACGTTGTAGTAGTAATAATTTGGATTTCTTTTAAATAGTACTTTTAGAAATCACTATTACATGTCATGTTTTACGTATTCAAAATACGTTCATGCTATGAAGTGAGTGGACTACTAAATGGCTAAAGGAAAGACATTTCCCATTTGGAATTTATAATATAATAACCTAAATATGATGAGATTCCCATTCTCATCAATCGGTTAAGAACAAACATTTATATGTTAAGTAACACGTAATCCATACATTTTGTAAAAGACCACCATTCATATGGATAACTTATTTAAACATAATGAGTCATTTTCAAACGTAAATCGTGTACAAATAAAATGTAAATTTATAAATAAATTTCGAGAATAAATTTTTTATTAATAAATTACATCAGAAAATTAGTCTAGAAAGCATACATTCCAACAGCATTAGGTATAATTTTTCTTTTCCCATTTTTGTGTAGAAAGTATAATTTTGTTTTCTATTTATAGAAAACATATGTGTTCCATAGTTTGGCTTATAACGATTTTTCATCAATTGAAGGTAATGTATATTGAAAAATAAATTATTTGAATTTTATTTAAAAGTAAAATATAAATAGTGTCATGCTTTATAGATGCGGCTTATTTTCATTTCACGTAGTCTTATAATAGGATTTTAAAAGCAAAAATAGAATATTATAACAACCATATATGAAGGGGGTTTAAAAATGTTATGAGTCAAATATTTAACTTGTTATTTCTCGCTTTTCTAACTTCTCTATCTAGACTTCCGCATACTTTACTCCTATTCCTATATAATCGGTCTCCTTAATCTTCTGCCGGTCATATTGAAATTTTAACTACAATTACTGATTTGGTCTTAGATAAATTATTTATTTTTTAATGTGTCTTTCGCCTTTATATTTACAAATCGCAACAATCTTTCTTCCTTGGTCCTTTCATCAAGTTTCAAGACTAATTGGCATGATTTTTTTGGCAATCTTCATAGATTGGTGATTGTTTCTCCATTTTATGGAGTTCATTTCCTATCCAAACTAGATTTAAAGTCTCGATTCATTTTTTTTTATATCTCTCCAAGGCAAAATTTAAAACTGTTGATTCGCATAAAGTTTTCAAATTACTACTTAAGGAATAATATGTATGCTAGTTTTAATCAAGGATGGAGGGGAGAGAATAAGCAAAAAAACTTTAATATGTTTGTTTTGTTATTTATTTACTATATTATACCTTATGAGATATGATATTTTTATCTTCTACCATGGGTGTTTAACCTACATACTATATATTGTTTCACACTTTATTTAATGAATAACCCTAATTAGCAAAAAAAAAAAAAAAAACCAATTCAAGAATCCAAAATTCAATTCTTAAAAACAAATTGTGCAGTCAACATAAAATATTTATGTTATTGCGAGAGGGAGGACCAATTATATGGCTAAACGTTTCTTTTTTCCCAAATAAATTTTGTACCACAATATTTAGCTTCTAGAGGTCAAAAACATTTTCCTTCTAGATTCTATAATTAGTCAAGAGCTCCCATATTCTTCCTCCAATGGTCAAATCCCAAGGGGAGCTAAGCTATACAACACCATGTAAGTAAGAGGGGAGTAGCTTCTTTATGATTCCCTTAAGGACATGTATCATCATTTGACAATTTCGCCTCCAATATTCTACTTATCATCCCGAGGTGCCCTTGGAATGATATTCATAAAAAAGCAAAGGATTTTTCATTTTAGAAGTAAGGGAGAACCAATCCACATTTCAAATTAAAATAACTTTAATTAAAAATAATATTAAATAATTTTTAGTTTTTAAAAATTATTATATACTTATAATCTATCATAATCTTTTTTTTAATCCCACTTAAATTTCACATCTATTTTATATATTTAATAATTTTTATTATAGTTATTTATTTCTATCTCAATCTAATTGTTATCCAAATATAACTTTAAAAAAATCAATTCAAATGATTTGTTATTTTAAAATTTTATTATTTATTTATAAAATATTATATTTTTCTCTCTTTGATCGTGCATATATATATATATATATATATATTCTCACGTTGCACCCTTAAATAAACATAAAAAATGAGTCAGTTAAACTTTCCAAAAGAGGAATAAAGAGAGGTCATTGGGTTAATAGTAAGTGGCTCTATGGTAATCATTTAGCTAAAAAAAAAAAAAAAAGGCTATATAGTAACTATTACCGTATGATAATTGATGATACAATACAATATAAAACTATTTTCTCCTTTTTAGAAATTTTTAATAATCTAAATTTCTTAATTAGTTATTATAATTTTTAAGTTAAATTTTTATTTTAATAATCTCTCACATTAATATCATATTAAATTACAGGGACGGTTTGATTATTTTCTACATATTCAATCTTGAAATTCTTAAAAAGAAAAAAAAAAAGTGTTTTGATTATTTTATGAATGTGGAGCCAAGAACAGGTCATAAGAGCTGGAAATACCTAGGGACCCACATGGGTGGCAAGTCCATTAAAATGCTGAATTTCTGGTTATGTTCCACGCCCGCGGGCATCCTTTTTGGACCAAAACTAGCACACCGACTTTGTTCCAAGCACACGCTTTTAGTACTAGTATTTATTTTTTCCCGGGAAAATGATAAACGCTTTTACTTTTGCGGCAGCCTTTAATAAATAAGAGTATGAAAAATTAAAAAAAAAAAATGACCCCCCGCGCCCCCCCCCCCCGCCCCACCAATCGGCCATCTCCTTAACAAAATGGTTGGACTTTACTTCCTTTGTCACAATCAAGTGACAAAAATCTTGGTAGCTACAGTTCATAGTCAAGAATGTAATTGAGAATATATATTTTAAAGTATATGTCATTTTTTGTAAAATTAATAATGTAGTATTTAGTAACTTTTTTAATAATTACTCTTGCTATTTATTATTCTACAAAATCGTAATATTATTTGATTTTTAAATTTCAAAACAATTCTATAATTTTTAATAAAGATAATTTAATTTTTATTTAAAAACTGAATAAATGTTAAAAAATTTTAATCTATGTAATTTGTATAATAATAATAATTATTATTATTATTTTGAAATGAATGGAATAATTAGTAAGTTTTGTTGCTGAATTTATTTTCTTCTATCTCGATATAGATGGTAACGGTATGAAAGGTTCAAGATAGAAAAGGTGGACTGTTGAATTGAAACAAAAAAAAAGGAAACGGCATTATTTAGGGGTGGAGAAGTGTAGTAGCTAAAGTTCAAAAAGATTAGCTGGTCAAAAGAGGAAAAAGTGCATTGTACCATTACTTGGACCTTTTATAGATAAGACATAGGAATGGTGAGGGCAGAATGAGAAATATGCCAAACTTTAAATTTACGATTTTCACAAGGAAATGTTATCAAACTTTACAACATAGTACAATAACTAAATGAGATTTTACCTTCTTTTATTTTTTTTGGGTGGCGAGGGGGGGGGGTTGCGGGGGGAATAGAATGGTCCCTCGAGGAAAAAAAAAAATGTTCTTTGAAATAAAGAAAAGGAGGAAAGGACAATTAAATAAAGGTCAACTTTAGTTAATTAGAAGTGCATCGTATTAAATAATAAGTTTATGATTCAATATATATATATATATATATATTTTATATTTGTAATATTTTTTTTGAAGGTGTCACAAAGTTGAGTTTAAACCCAAACTCTAGAAGACCTTGTGTCGGCTGTAATCTAACCTAACCTTTAACTATGCTACTCAACCTCAATTCACAAACACAGAAAATTCAATCAAAGTGCGAAGAAGGAAAATAAGAGATACAATCAAATTACAAGCATCACATGTCCAATATTGGGGAAATTCTTATGTGGACCCGGTCCATCGTGGACCGAGTGTTTTGAGTGTTGTACCACGTGCTTTGTGTGTTGTACACTTCTAGAAAGGTACAACACTTTAAAGCACCGGTCCACGGTGGATCGGGTCCACATAAGAATTTCCCCTAATATTGACCTTAGTTATTTAAGAACAAGCATTACAAGAGTAATGGATTACATGTCAAATTTTTAAGGCCAAGCCAAATTTCTAAGCCACTTAAGCTCTCACAACCTAACCTAAACTTTCAAAAAGTCTAATCTACACCCTTGTATATCTCACCTATTTCCAAATGACTTCCTTTGATGAATACAAGGATCACACTTAGCGATCTTCTCCCACTTTAAGAGTGTTGTGAGCTCTCTCTCTCTTACTCACTCTAGGTTGTATGTCCAAGTTTCGCAAGCTTGAGTGAGTTGTTCCTCTCTTAGATTGTTCTCACCTTGGGTTGTTATTACAAATGAATGCTACAGGATACTTATATAAAGCTTCCTAGAGAAGTTCCACAATATTTAGGAAACTAACTTCCACTTGAACTCAACTGCCTCGAGCTTATCGCATAAGTTTCAAAAGCGTATCTTACTGTCAGATTGATCTTATCAGCCACGATCTTATCTTTCTGGAAGCTTCATCCTTTTGGAAGGTTTATCCTTATCCTACAGGACAAGGACTAAGACTCGATCATCTCATAGGCTCCCTTTAGATATAAGACACCTTAGCCACATCGTAAGATAAGCCTATGCACTGCGTACCAATCCTTCAGTCTACCTTAGTGCAGTTAAGCCCAAGCACACACATTAAGCATGTGTATGCTTGACTAAGTCCATTTATCTCAAGCAACCTTCGTTCATCTTTTAGATAGGTCCATACTCGGTTTCGAGCAACCATTCTTGACTCATTACTAAATAGCTAAAACTTGTACATTCGAATACCCACAGAATCCAACGCATGTCCTCGACATATCTCTAGGATTATTCATCAAAGTGTTTGATCCCAACATCTTTGTCTAACCATCCATTGCCTCAACTACCTTTGTCTATCGGTTTTAAGTCCTTCAGCATGTGAGTGATCTAGGTAGCATCCCACACACCACACCCTCGAATCTAAGGGTCTGATATACCTTCCCTACTTGAAGAGATTGACTTCCTTGTTGATGTCAACATTTGTTGTATACCCGGATGCTTCAAGTATTTCATCCACTTTTCCTCAAAGTTGCCCTTATACTTAGTCCTCCAAAAAATTCAAAACAAATATTTTCTTATTTTAGTTAAGCCTAACATGCTTCTTACATTTGCCAAACCATGGTTCTGATACCAATTGAAGGCTATTATCGAAGACTTAAAAAGGTAAAAATCATCAAAACGAAAGCATGCTAACAAAACGAAAAATTTACCTCTGTGATTGAATGGCATTTTTCGCACTGATATAGATGTCTGTACAAGGATGCTTGAAGTTATTGGATCACGTCCTTATAAACGTCGACTGCGTCTCATTCACGTGAAGCATTTGATCTTCCGAAATAGTGTCCGTAGCACAACCAGTGAAAGCTTAAAGAAGTGGATTTGATAAACTTTTGAAGACTTCTCTCTGTGGTTGAAGAAAAAACTTACGGACTTCACTGTCTTCACCAAATGGGTTTTGTCTAAGTCTCTGTGATTGCCAATGAAAAAACAAAGCCTTCAGAGCTTCATTTCCTTTTTCATTTCCACACACTGAGAGAGAGACAAACTGCCTGAAAATAGAAAGCTCCATACTTTCTGTTATCTTTCACACAAAATAACATTAGATCTATCCCGTGTTGTTTTTTTAATTTTATTTTAATAATTAATTAATTAAAATTTTTAATTTTATTTTACCCTTGGTCTTATTCGTTGTGTCAGATAAAATTATTTACTTTTGAGCTTGAACACCTATAAATAATAAATCTCAATTATTTAATTTTTGGGCTTCATTAAACAGCCCAATAAATAATTAACATGCCCAAATAAACCAATATAAAATATCAGGTCTTTCATCTAGTTTATATCTAAATTAATTTTTTAATTATTCAATTTGGACATTAGGCCCTAAATAATTAATTAAGCAAATAAGTTAGATAAAATATATACTCTCTCTCGGGCATTTTATTTTATTCTAATATAATAATAAATTAGACTACTTAAATAAAATAAAATAAAATCTATAATTATCAAGACTAATTTCTTAACCCAAATCTATTAGGACTTAAGGGCCATTTCGGGGATCAAAAGACACATCACCTTAGCTACTAAAATGACCAAAATACCCTTACTATATAAATAGTTGTATTTTTCATTTTAAATATTTCCTAATATCACCATAAGAAAATATTATCCCTAAGGATAATGTTGCGTTAACAAAGTCTTTGCCCTACAGATATAATGACTAAAATACACATCTACGCATCGCTGTGCATTTAGAGAGGGATAGTGTACTAACACCTATTTAAAAGACATTTACCATCCTTAAACTTCTAATCCAATGATCTACGACTCCTGGAATGTTTCTACTTTCCAAAGGAACTACCCTAAAATAAACATCCAACTCATGTTCCCCAGGGCCCTAGATAATTAGATTATTTGAACAGTCACAAGGGGCGATATAACGTATAACTTATCTTGTACAAATCTGTTTTAACTAACTAGTTACATATATCCAACATACAAGTATATCGCCTTTACGAAAGAACCTCAACTATAGTATATCAAAATATGTGCTCCTAGCTTCATCAGATCACTAATTCATACTCAAGCAGTGGAGTATTAGTCCACGCTGTAGCAGTAATAGTTTGGGTTTCTTTTAAATAGTACTTTTAGAAACCACTATTATAGGTCATGTCCTACGTATTCGAAATACGCTCATGCTATGAAGTGAGTGGACTACTTACTGGCTAAAAGTAAGACATTCTCCATTTGAAATTTATAACACAATAACCTAACACATGATGAGATTCCTATTCTCATCAATTGGTTAAGAACAAACATTTATGTGTTAAGTAACACGTGATCCATATCTTATTGTGAAAGACCACTATTCACATGGATCACTTACTTAAACACAATGGATTCTTTCTAAATGAATTTTGTGTACAAATAAAATGTAAATTTACAAACAAATTTTGAAAATAAATTATTTTATTAATAAATTTAATAATTACATCAGATAAACTAGTCTAGATAACGTATATTCCAATACTCTAAGCTTGTGCCAACCGCACAACACGCACTTTTCCCTGGCACGCAAGCTATGCCATCATTGGCATAGAGTAAGCTAGCTCTAGCCTAGCAGTACCTCTCTAGACCTAATCTCACTTGGTTCAACAATTTTTCTTAGACAGTGTATCTGTGACTCCACCACTTCTAGACTTTTTCTTCACAACTCATTTGCTCATCCATCTCGGCCAATATAAGGGCAACAATTCTCTCCCTTTTTGTTCTTAACTGAGTGCCTCCCTTACTGAAGTGCCTTCCTTTTCTAGTCGACTTGTATACAACAACCGTAATAGACTCAAATGCAAAAAGGTCTTCCCCTAGTCCTCTTTCACTTGGACCCTATCAATTCTCCTCGAATTCTTAGTGTCTTTCTCTGCACAATTCGAACACTCTTCCACAAAATGTGGTCCTTTATATATATAACATCCGCATTTAGGTCCTTTTTTGGACTTGAAACCCCCATTCATGTCCTTGCCTTTGCCTCAGAACATTCCCTTCCCATTGGCTCCACTTTTTTCCTTTTCTATGTTTGTCTTAGACTTCGTGTCTTGGTTTGAATCGGGTGACTCACCATAGTCTACCAAAAGATCTACAATAGCAATTGCTTATGCCACATTGTAGACTCCCTACTATCTTAGTTCCATCTATGCACAACTTTGTAACCCATACATAAAGTTGAAAAGTTTGGTCTCCTCGGATATCTCTTTGTCATTTATGATCAATTAACTGAATTCCTTCACAAAGGCCCTCATAGAATCTGTATGCTTGAGGCTCCACTACACTATTAGGTAATTTAGTCTTATTATTCATCATTATCTACCTATGTTGTTTTTTCTTAGGTGTTCATTCGTACAAAACATAAAGTGTTGGTAGGCAAGAACTGCGTCCTTAATTCTATCTTAAGTTGCTCCCAAGAGTCAATATTTGACAAGTGCTCATTTGCCACAGGGGTCCACTACTGCGGCTTTATATCTACAACCAAATACATCACTATCATGGTTACCTTTTCTGTGGCTAATATATTGTAGTTTAAAAGTACTGCTCTATATCTCAAAGGAAGTTCTTCAACTCTTGGCATTCTATTGTCTACTGAACGACTTTAATTCTAAACTTTCATTTTCAGATGGGACATTTCACATGCCCTCTCTTCAATTCCACTTGCTAGGGTCTGTTTTATCAAGGCCGTGTTATCTTGAGGTCCTCTATCTCTTGGGCTGAACTAGCACCATTCATGGTGACTATTTTGGGACTTCATACGAGCCAATCAATGTTCTAACTTAGCCACTCGTTATGTGCAAATAAGGATGGACATTGTCAAGTCTGCCACCCAAGAATCTGAGCCATCGATCACTATAGACCTAAGCGATTTTGTTCGCTTTGCTCGGACACGCTACTCCTCCAAGTGTGTGGCCTTCAAGTTAGTTTAGACACCTTCTGAGCTAATAAATGAGTTCTAACTCCTAAGTCCTCCAAGCCCACCACTTCCAACAATGAGGCCACCAATGCCTTTAGTTGAGCAATTTGCTACTCAGTTTGATTAGCCATCAGCTCCTTTGCCTAACTCTTTGGTTGTGATATCATATTAGGACCAAATAACTCTTTAGCACCAATCCGATCCTCCATGAAGCTTCGCCATGATAGCACTGCTGGACTCACACCAACTTGATCCTCTGAGAACCATTCTCTATAGGTTCAACTGAAGCTCGACTTTGATACTACAATTGTTATAAGGTTGGGTTTAAATCTGAACTAAAAGAGGCCTTGCGTACCTGTAGCAATCTACTCCAACCCTTAACCTGGTTACTCAACCACAACTCATGAACACAGGAGATTCAATCAAAGAACAAATAAAAATAAAATAAAATAAGAGACAGAATCAAATTATGGGCATCATATGCCCAACCCTAAATTTAATCATTTAAGAATAAGGATTACAAGAGTAATAGATTGCAAAGACAAATCTGTAAAGTTGGGCCAAATCTTTATGGCCAGTTAAGTACTCACAACCTACCTTAAACTTTCACAAAGCCTCATTTACATTCTTGTGTATCTCAGCCAATTCGCCTGTAGCTCCCACCCCTTTTGATGAATACAAGGGTTACCCCTAGTAATCTTCTCCATCTCTAGAATATTGTGAGCTCTCTTTCTTACTTTGGATTGTGTGTCCAAGATTGAATGAGTTGTTCCTCTCTTAGGTTGTTCTCACATTTAGTTTTTGTTACAAATGAATGTTACAACTACTTATATAGAGCTCCCTGGAGAAGTCTCACAATCTTTAGAAGATTGACTTTCACTTGGACTCAACTACATCAAGCTTATCGTATAAGTCCCGAAAAGGTCTTCCATAGTCGGATCGATCTTATTAGCCATGATTTTGTCCTTCTAGAAGATTTATCCTTTTGGAAGGTTTATCTTTATCCTACAAGATATAAACTAAAATTTAATCACCTCATAGACTCCTTCTGGAGATAGTACATCTTAACTATGTCGTTGGTCAAACCCGTGCACCACTTACTATTCCTTCGATCTACCTTAGTATAGTCCGACCCAAGCACACACATTAGGCTTGTGTATGCCTAACTAAGTCTATCTATTTCAGGCAATCTTTCTCCATCTTCCAAGGTGGTTCATACCTAGTTTCAAGTCACCATACTTGACTTATTGCTTTATAACTAACACTTATATATTCGAATACCCACACAATCCAACACATGTCTCCATATGTCTACATGGTTATTCATTAAAGTGCCTGCCACTAACGTCCTCGTCAAACCATCTATGATCCTGACTATCTTTGTCTATCGGTTTCAAGTCTTTTGGTGTGTGAGTGATCTAGGTAGCATCCTACTTAAACTTCTCATTTTCTTTTTCTCACAATTTTCTCACAATTCTTTCACAAAATGATGGTATATTTCAAGTTTAGAGAATAACTCTATTTATAGAGCTCTTAATTAGTGGAATACATCATCTTTCACTAATCTTGATTAGTGATGTCTCCACTAAATGGTAGACAACCATAAAAATCCATAATTAGTGGAGCTTCCACTAATTTCCTAATAATTCACATAAATCCATAATTAGTGTAGTTTCTACTAATTCAACATATTTACAATATAGTATATAAACTTTTAAATTATATAAATGTATAAAATAATTTATTATATTGAATAATATGGTTTCATAGTAAATTTAATATGATTGTTGTATATTGTTATAATATTAACATTTTAAAAAAATTACAAAAAGAATGTTGAATAGATTAAATAAAAAAAAAAAAGAAAGAAATATGTCCAAACAATTGGATTTGACTCATTGATTAGGTCTCAACCTTTCATATGAGAGGTCTTGGATTCGACTCTCAACGGATTCAAAACTTTTTCAATTAATTGGAGGTGTCTTTGTAAGGATAATTTTACTTCTTGAGAAAAGAAATTATGGAATTGAAAAAAAAAAAAAACTTTTGAATTGAACTCAGTGCTAGTATTTAAAAATTTTTATCCAGAATAACTAATTTCTTATGTCTCAATTCAAGTTGGTTATTTTACTCTAATTTAATTATAGATTTTGTTGTTTGAGAACTATATATAATTGGCTCAAATTTCTTCTCATTAGCAACTCAAATTATATAAATATTTTTTTGAAAAAAACAATTATAAGATAAGTTACATTAACTATATATTAGTGGGTATCCATTCTAACCCGTAATTACTAGCTATAGTTTGTGTTCGTGGATAAAATAATTAAAATTTATGTACTAAAGAAGAGTCATTGCTGCCCATTCTCATGCTGTTTTTCAAGATTTTTTTTTTTTAAATAAAGGAATTCGTAATCGCTATCTAAAAGTGCACACAAAGTACATATGTTAGGAAAGATTTGAATACAAATTCTAATGCTAAATATCTCGCTCAATTCAAGAATAATTTAGTCTAATCTCCACTTTAGAAAATATTCATAAAAAATCACCATCAATCAGTTGAGCATTTCTACTCTATTTTAATCAAATATATAACTGAATTAGTACATGGTATAAATTAATTATAATTACTTATATCCCATCTCCCACTTTACTAGGCGAAAGAATCAGTCAACCAAATAATCTATCATTTAATTATCTCTATATGTTTCGTCTCAAGATGAAATAAGCAAATGAGGACCTATTAAGTGGTAAGAGTTGAAGTTTTTCAATTAATATATGTATAATTTATTCTCTTATGAAATATGAATATAGTATTTTTATATTTAATATAGGTCTATTTGTATTTTATCGATTGTGTAACTATCACTATAACGTAAATACAGGTACAATAAGGTATATGAGATTGACTTCAATGGATTTTCTTGTTTTAAATTACTATGCAACTACATATTATACATCTTTAATTACGTATGATAAGGCTCATCATATCCTAGAGGTTTTACTATGATATTGTGATACAACAATTCTTCTTTTTAAGTCAATGTAAGACAACAAATAGAATTAGGTGTTTTTTATTTTTATTTTTATACATGTAGGTGCATGATAATAAATGGAGGAAGATGTTGAATGTTTGATAGATTTTTCTAGTTTTAATTCTTTGAATAATAATAACACAATACTCTTGAAGTAAAAAGTTATGAAGTTTAATAATCATTATTAGACCTTTTCTTTTTTCTTGAAAAGAATAACTTATACTAAACATTGTTGATTTTTATATAATTGGGGTCCCAAAGGGCAACCTAAAGTAAGATAATGCAAAAGAAATGAAACCTAAATGTTTGAGGTAATAATTCAATAACTAAATTAGTATACTTGACTTATAATTTAAAAATATTATAATTTGAACATATCGAATATAAAGAAAAACAAAAAAGATAAACAAAAATAAAAAAAATATCTTTAAAAATCTAAATGTATCCATCAATGAGGGTAACAAATGTGCTGGCTAATGTATATATACAACATATTTAATTAATGTATCATTTATAATTTTCCTTTTAATTTTTTATATATATTATCATTATAAAATAATTTAATCAATTACGCGGATGATAAGGAATGCCAAATGGCAGTGACTTATTGTTAAGGAGAACCATAGGATGAGTTGCTTGAATTCCCCATAGCATATTCTATGAAGTAATAGTAAATTAGAATCTATATATTTGGACATTTTAAAGAAGGTAAGCTTTTTGCATTATAAACGGCACACAAAATTGTCATCTTATTAATAGTGGTTCACATATCTATTTGCTAATGGATATAAAAAAGATGATGTGACAAAAGCACCATTAGAAAAACTTAGAAGCAAACATTTGCCTTGTCCCATCATCAACTAATTGGAATTATTGTGGCTATCACCTTGCAACTTATTATATATATATATATATATATATATATATATATATATATATATATATATATATATATATAAGGAAGATAATCTTGTTCGTTATAGACACAACATTTGTAAATTATTAATCAATAATAATTTTATAAATATCTAAAATATATATTTTTTTGTGACTTATTTTAGTTGAAAAATAACAAGCAATATTATCGAGATACTTGATTTTCTTTCTATTTTAAGTATTTGAGAAATAATGTAGCAAAACTCTTTCATTAAATCATTATATGACTATCAAATAAACCATTAGGTTTGGTTACTTGGTGCCAAAAAAAAAAAAAAAAAAAAAGGGATTCGGGATGGGGTTTAGTTTAGCTTTAAAGTAAAGAAATTAAAAATTTTATCTTTAGCAAAAGATTTTATTTGTTTTGATTTTGTTAAACATCACTATGAATGAAATAATGATTGAAGAATATCAACTCAAAATGTGAAAAATCTAAATTTTATGAAAAGTTTCTTTAAATACCACTTTTTTCCTCACAAAAAAATTTTAAATTTTATAATATAATACTCTAATATTTCTCTTCCTATATTATGCTTCAACCCATTTAAGACCTTCAAAGTAGTGTATCAAAACGAGTTCATATTATATGTAAAATCACTTCTTGATAATATAATTATATGGAATTAATAATCTAAGCCTATTCTAATAGTGATAATGAACATGCATGCAATCATAGAAGGAACTGATTAGGAAGTAGTTTGGATTTAGCTGTGATGATGATTCAATTCTAGTGCATTCTACTACTATATAATGGACACCATAGCCTATGTTATGCTAATAGGGCTGTCTTAGTTTTGGTTTTATGCTCTTTATTAGTTGCGCATGTTCATTTATGCTTTGTTTGCTACGATAAAAATTGTTGATATAAAGTAAAAGTTGTAGAAATTAAAGCTATCAAAGGCAACATCTGCACGGTTTTAGATGGTAAGAATAATTAATTGGAACTTTGTATCAGGAAGAATATCATATCATTTGTAATGAAAAAACAAACAAACATATATATATATATATATATATATATATATATATATAATCTTTCAAGAAAGTGTTTTTATATGTTGGAGAAGTAATCAAGATTTTGAAGTTGGTGCAATTCTTAGACACGATTGGAATCCCTTTTATGGTTTCTTGTTTTCTTTTATTTTCTTTTCTTTTCTCAAACAACTTTATATCTTGAGGATTTATATGGTTCATGTTTGCTAGCGTGTATTATGTCATAAATGATTACATAATCTTGTAGCCTAAAGGGCATGTGGAGAGGAAAAAGTATACGTTCATTAGTAGGGTAAGCTCTTCATCCAAAAAGAATTACCCAAACAAAGGTTGTTGTGGGGAAGGAGGGTGGTGGGGTGGGGGAGAGGAGGAGGACAAGGGCCAAACACATAGGCAGCTGGGTTGGGACATGTACGTCATTTGGATAAGCTCTCATTTAAGGAAACTTAAGAAAAACTTTTGATTTTGGAAATAAATCAAATGAATTTTTATTTTAAAAAGTATAATTTATTTCCTCTTTATTTATCCTTTCTATGTACTGAACATATGATTTAATATTTAACAATTATAATAAGATAATAATTTAGTTAATTTAAAATACTTCTAATCGACGGTATAAGTTTTAAATTTCATTTACATATGATCCCATTAATGTATTAAAGTTAATAGCGGCCAAGAACGGATCCTTCAAAATTTTTAAATTTATCTTAAAAAAAGTTTTAAAATTCTTTTTATATTTCGATCCTTAAAAATTTTTCAAAAAGCATAGCCTAATTCCTTTAGTGTAACTTGCCTCCTCCCATGTAAAGTTTCTAGTTCCATCTTTTATAGCAGCCAATTAATTCAATTATAAACTATTTGCATCGAGATTAATTCTTGAGAACAAGTATAAAAAATTTTGTATAGGAGAAAACGAAATATTTTAAAAAACTTACTAAATACAAAAAATTTTATATAAAAGAAAACGAGATGTTTTTAAAAACTTACCTTATTATTTACTCGGTTAGTCTTTTATACACTATTTGTCAATTTTATACGCAATGTCGAAAAGCTTTTTATATTCCAATCTCTTGATTTACTTATTCTATTTGAAATGAGAGAGGGAGGGAATACTTGAACTCCTGCCTTTCATCGTCACCAAGAGGAAGAAGACAAGAGATCCCATTTTCCTTTGCCTATTCTACAATGGATAGTATGGGTTATCATGCTTGTAAAGTAACCATACTGCAATCCAAAATGAGATTTTATGGTCCCCTTTGCCACCCCTTCTTATTGGCCTCTAGAAACTGTTACCAACCATCAATAAAGTAAAAAGAAAGATACAATAAGGATTCAAACTTGTGTGCCTAAAATATAGTAAAATGTCACTATTGCATCACTTTTCTTTGGCAAGAAGTCAAAAAGAATGTCTTCGTTAAAACTTTAAAATCACCAAAAGCAAATCTATTAGGTACAAAATAGTTGACCATCCAAAACGCTTAATGGAAAGGAAAAGTGGGAAAGAGAAACCTTAACCAAAGCATAGCGGGCACCTATGTAGATTTGTAATTGTTATGTTGTTATAATTTCATGTGTTTTTTTATGTTATTCCTTTTTGAAAAATTATTGTAATGAAGTGATTAATTAGTTAATCATTCATAAATAAATATTTACAAAGTTAAATATTTCCTTCATTTAAAAATAACTGTTATTTAATGTTTTTTTTTACAAGAATTAAGGAAATTATTAAAAATCCTTAACTATAAGGTACAAGGAATCCATTATCCATTTTTTGAAATTGAAACAAACTAATTTATATGGTAGTTTAGTAAAGTATTACAACAAATAGAATAAGGATATAAGTAAAAAAAAAAAAATTAATATATTTTTAAAATTCTAAAATAACAGATATTTAAAAATATTTTTTTCTAAAGCGATAATTCTTTTAAAATAGAAGCATATCTTCCATACTTGGTTCGTGGGCCAAGTGTACATTGTTTGAATAGCATAAACAATATTTAACCTTAAAATTAGATCTATCAACACTCAAAAGAATATACAACACAGTTTAAAGTAAAACTTTCATACTATAAGTTGTGAATTCGATTTATATTTTCATTCCATTTATAGAAGAAAAAAAAAAAGGAAAACATAATAAATCACAATCTCTTACCACCCATTCGAAATGCTTTAAGCAACAAATTGATAGATAATTGAATTGTGTGGTGCTCCAATGGCACTATCACATCATTCAACATCACATAACAATTGCAAGTGAACCTATCGCAGTTGGATCTGCCCCAAACCTTTTCATCCCACTATCGTCTTTCCTCTTTACCAAACTAATTGGGCTCAAAACGCACTTCCAAATCTTGAAGGGCCGAAACAACTCGCCATTTGACACTAGCATTTTAGTCCCATGGCTAAATTCACGGACGGATTTAGCGCCTTTCAAAATTTTTTATTTTGTCATTTAAATTTTTTTTAGAAATTATAACATTGTAAGCTTTAGGTTAAAAGTTCTTAGAAAGAATATTAAAGTATGGAGGCAAAAGGGAGGGTGGCGCAGTTGGCTAGCGCGTAGGTCTCATAGCTTCTGAGAGTAATCCTGAGGTTGAGGGTTCGAGCCCCTCTCCTCCCATACGATTTTTATATTTCTGTTTGATATTTTTTCTCTATTTTCTCTTTGATATTTTGTACATTTTGGAAACAATATAAATCCCTTTTCTTTTTTTTTTTTGGGTGAAATCTAATGCCAGTTTATATATATATATACACACACGTTTTTACATTTTGAAAACAGTATATATCCTTTTTCTTGATTTTTTTTCCCTTTAAAATCTAATCCAAGTTTTTTTTTTTTTTAAGTTTTGAAATCTAAAATGAATATACTCATTGTTCATCTGGAAAGCCATTATTTTAAAATTTTTTGAAATCTAACCCAAAATAACATGCTCATTGCTCTTCTAGAAAATCGTTAAAAAAAAAAAAAAAAAAATCCTTCCTTGTTTGAGTTCATAGTCTTGAAGTTTCCATATACGTTGTGAAAATGAAAGGGCTTTTGGTTCAATTTTACTTATCAAATTTCGTTTTTCTTTTTTTTTGAAAAATAGTGTTGAAATCTAATCCAAAATTAGTATCCTCTTTGCTCTTCTGAAAAATCTTTTTTTTTTTTTTTCTCTTTGCAGCTTGCATGAGTTGATAGTCATGCAGTTTCCATCTACACTGGAATCTAAAGGGCTTTTGGGTAAATTATGCGTAGAATTTTATTCTTTTTTGAATGAACTTTCGAAAGAGTTACTATTCGAAATTCTTTTCCATTCTTAAAATTGGAAAGTTGGCCTCTCAACATGGAATGCAGATAAAGGCTCACAGAAGTGTAGTTATGTAAGGTAGGAATCCATAAAGGCCCCAATTTCACAAGCCACACAAGTGCAATCCAACCATGGGTTTTTGACTAAAGAGGGTCAAAAGCCTACCAAGAACACGTTGAGAATTTGAGGGACCTTTATGGAGGGGTACTCATTATGTCCCCTACCCGGTTAGGCGGTTACCCCCGCAAACTTGAATATTTTAAATTTTGTAAATTTTAATTTTAAAATAATAATATTTTTATAACACATAATACATTCATTCGAATCCGATTATATAAATAATTTATAATTAAAAATTATTAATTTAAATTTGATCTTAATAAAAAAATATGTCTCTAAATTTATATAATTTTTTAACATTTTAATTTAACTAATTTATATTTTAATTGAATTTAAATAAGAATTGGGGCAAAATTAAATAAAAAACGTAAATAATAAAAATATTATTAAATACGTTTTATAGAAAATTAAAAAATATCAATTTAAATTAGTTAAATATTATCAAATTATATTCAATTTAAAAAAAACAAAAAATAAAAATTACTGTTGAATGAGACATTAAAAAAATTAAATCCTTACATTTTTTTTATATAAATTAAAATTAAAATTAAAATAATAATTAATAATTGTTTTAAAATTATCTCTAATAATACACATATGAAGTTAATTATTTTTAGTAATTGCTGTCAAAATATAAAAAATAAAACATCAAATTAAGTAGGAGAAATTAAATTTGAAATATAAATATTACAAGATATAGATATGTATGTTTTAAAAAATTTTAAGAATTTAAATCTTTTTAAATAAACAAAAAATTACATATAAATTAAATCATTAGTAGAATAATTATTTTCAAGATATTTGAGAACTTATCTTTTTGAATTTTTTTTTAATATAATATGCAGTCCTACGCGGCTTGCACTAGCCCCGCGCGGGATTGGGAAAAAGAAACAATTGCAATTGTTTCTTTTTCCTGAAATTGCAACCAATTAATTTAATATATTTATAATATTAATTTACCAAAATTTAATATTTGAGTAATTTATATAATTAAAAATTATTAATTTAATATAAATTATTCAAATAAAAATATAAAAAGGTTATAAATTTAGATACATATTATTTTTAATAAATATCAAAATTAAATTAATAATTTTTAATTATATAAAATTTATATATTTGGATTACTAATGTATTATGTGTTATTTAAAATATAAAAATTTACAAATTTTAAAAATAAAATAAGTATTTTTTTTCAAAAAATATATTAAAATTTAAAAAAAAAAGAAAAAGAACAATATCGCATTTGAGAAACGTGAGTTTGTCTTAACCTCACGTCTAACAAACACAAGGAACTCCTACACGGTGGTACCTCAAATTCCCATCCTATTCTAAGTGGACATGATAAGTTTTGACTCTCTTTGGTAAAAAAATCCAACCATAAAAAGTATATCGAGATAGAAATGCTATTGAATTTATCAAAAATGAATTAATGGGATATTCGTTATATGTCATTTATATTTTAAATAGTTTGGTACGTTGCAAATGTTTACTCGATTTAATTATATGAAATAATCTTGAAATAACAACTATATGAATAAGGATAGTAAGTTTAAAATTAAAACGAACAATTAAATAATAATTGACCAAAACACCCATGAGATTAAGATAATGGATTGTAACTAGGTACAAATAGACGATTAAAAACAAGAATTTTGGTCATTGAGAGACCCATCACTCATGGGTTGACATATGATTATCCCAACTAGCTTTGTATTTAGAAATTGAGGATTGACCAAACATGCTTTGGCAGCTCATGGTGAAGTATTTCCAAACGATGCCTTCTATTCCCAAGGGAGGAAGCGATTGAGATTAATCCTTGATGACACCATGAAAACAAAATACTATTTCGCGCCTTCTGTACTCAACCAAAGCAGGAAAGGACAATTATTTAACAAAATCTAGTAGAAAGGCTTCCATACTCATTGAAAGCCACCTTTGAAGTTATCAATGTTACAAAACCAAGAAACTCTTTCTTACTAGTAAGTATTTGAAAAGTGAGGGACATTGCCTTAATATTCAGATTATGTCATATAGTATTTGATAAAGTTCTTGGTAGCCTTTCTGTGCTGAAAAGATCTACTTCAGAGAACATGAGAACAAACATAAGAACATTAGCATTGTCTTATGACGTCATCATTACTAGGATTAGATTTACATATCTGGAATTAAAAGTCATCCAAAAATGCCACATTACTTTGGCATGGTCAGATTCACCAGTTACATAGAGTTCATTCAGTATCCAGATGAAGAAAGAAATCGACATTTACTCAAGATTTCGGCAAGCTTAAATGTGTAGGATTGAACTAACTCAATGCCAATCCAGACCACCAAGTGTGGTGGAACCCATCCCCTCCCATACATCGGAACAACCTACTTCATCATTATCAACACCTTCCATATCACAGTCCCACCAGCCCCCACCATTAGCATCTGTGACGGATAAACAAAATGCTGAAAGTTAAAGTTTCAAATAAGCATAGGGGATGATGCATTAAGATTTCAGAAAAAGGAAGAATGGCTAAATATCTATTGCTTCCTGGAAAGTAGACATACAATGGTTGAAGAGAGGTATTGGTTCCTCTTTGCTAGCCAAAGTCTTCGCCTTTCTTCTTTTTGACTCTGAATCATCTCCAAGGACTGCCAAAGGGTTTTAAGCACATTATTTAGTATCACCATATAATGCAGATAGGAAAATATGGTCAATATTCTACTTGAGTGAAGATGATTTGGGGATGGAACAAGCTCTACCAACATATTACCCGTTGCCTAGCTCCAAAGATAGTGGCTAAACATAAAGCCCTTAATCAACAGAAGACTAGGGCCAGAGTCTTTGCATGATCCACCTTGTTGCATTATTAGCGTAGGTAATTTATATTTTTGTAATACTGCTGAAGAGGATCTACTGTTTCATTGCAATGCTTTTGTTTCAAGAATGCAGCAACATATACACCACAAACAGAGAGAAGATTTGCCACGTACAAGTGCATGTGATGCATCCATCGTCTTGCTGCTGGAGCTTAAAGTAAGTACTTAAAAAGGCTAAATTTGATCATATTTATGTTAAGTAGGTACTTAAAACAGGCTAAAGTCGACCATATTTATGCTAAAAAGCAAGTTGTGAAATGCTAGCACTTTCAATGTCATAGTTTAACAGAATATTGTAAGTTGAGTGGAAACAAATCTCACATCTTAAATCAGTGAGGACCAATCACTATCAAAACCTATCATGCTTCATTTAAAAGGAAAGGAAACATAAGTCAGTGTAATATTATTTAGAAAGATGGCAAATTTGTTATATCAGAAAAACTAATGTATTGAATGACCAATAAAAGCATCAAATTTGATATGTATTTGCACTAACCAATATGTGGAGTAACAAACCTCTTATTTTTTTCCTTGATTCCAACTTATCATCTGTACTTCCAGCTCCAAGCTCTCTAGAAGCAGAAGCATTAACTTTTTCTTCCCCCCTTTTAGGGTCCTTGAACTGTTGAAGGACAATATCAAGTGGCAAATCCTTATCTGCATCCCCTTTTTTCTTACCAACCATTTCTCCTCCTTCAGGGAGGCTGCTCGCATCCTCACAGCCCATGGGTGACAAAAATGGCCTCCGCTTTCCCTGTGAGATAAAATAGTTTCTGCTTATACTCGGGAAGACCAGTGTAAGTGCAAATGAAGATAAATTTGAAGTTGACATCAGATTGAGGAAATAGGAACACAACATATATGAAGGACTATTATTCCACTATTACAATAAATTTCTTTTCATTGTCCTAGTTCAGAACCATGTTGACAAAATTGAATATATTCAAAAGTGTCATCTAAAGATCCTCACTTGACACAAAAATTCCCATAAAAAGAAACTTTACAACACTTAATCCATGAAATACTTATCTCTATGTTCCCTAGTTTGAATATATTATCATTGCAAAGGAATTAGGGTCAGCAACCTCCACTATATTATGAGAAGTTCACATGAGTCTAAACCATTATTTGCAGCAATTCAATATGGCAGCTGGGAAGGGAACGACAGGGATTTGTCCGGATTAAATAATTTGAGTACAGTGGATTTCATCTAAAACATCATATTCATCAATCATTTGGGCAGATTAAGGTATTATTAATTACAAGTCCTTGGAAAACTCTACTCCCAACAGTTTGGGGATGAGTTACCCTCTATAATTCATCAGAACTTGGGACCCTTTGGAATCCATTATCAATATCTTAATCAGTCTTTAGATGGTGGATTTTAGTCCATTTGTTATCAAAACAACACAATCTAAATACCTTCCAAAATCCCAATTTTCTTCTTGAATCACACCTCAAAATCAAAGCCATATTCACCAGTCCAACGACAACTTGAAAAGTATACTATTTAGCACTACCATTCTATTGTGTGTGCCTATGCTAGCTGGTTGAAAGAAGACAGCTCATACATGAGCTCAGAAAAATTCTTCCCCTTGTGAGATTATTTAAGGTTTAAATAAGATTGAAAAGAAATCAGCACCATCCAACATTTCCTCAAAGACCAAATTGAGCAAGCAAAATGTTTGTCAGATTATAATACACCTCCAAGCAACCCAGATGTTATATCGGGAATAATTCCTCCAAGTGGACTTACGGCAACAAAACTAATTACAAAATGCTGTCTTTTGCACAAAATAACCTGAAACTCAATGAAAATTCAAACCTTATTTTCCTTTCTCCTATTTGCC
The DNA here is from genome assembly GCA_026120185.1 of Voacanga thouarsii. NCBI lineage: Eukaryota > Viridiplantae > Streptophyta > Magnoliopsida > Gentianales > Apocynaceae > Voacanga > Voacanga thouarsii. The sequence goes on along the minus strand of JANUWF010001354.1, from coordinate 477,336 downwards.
CTAATTTCTGTTACCCTGAAAGTGTAGCACAAAACTCAAAATTTATTGAAATCCAAGTACAGATTAAATTCATCCCTTTTTCAACCAAAGAATCATGTTTTCCCCTTCTTTTCCCTCTAAAAAGAATGGCACCGAAATTACATCATCACTCACCAGTACTGATCTTGGAAGTACAGAACTCCTCTGCAACTTTCTGTTCAAATATTCTGAGAGCGAAATCTTTGAACCCTTTTCATTGCTAGCTTTGACGTTTACATTTTGATTGCAATCACTGAAGCTGAAATTAAACCAAAAATGAAAAATGAAAGAAAGAAAGAGGAGCAGGTTCGTGAATGGAAGTAACCCAACTCCCAGAATGTAGGATGAATTTTCGGTTTTCTTTTTCGTTATAGATGGTTTTTTTTACCTATCTGTGGAGCGAAAGAGAAATGTAGAAGGAATTGAGCGTTGGCCCAGTGGCCTCATTGATGATTCTTTGGAGTTCATCTTCCTCTCTTTCTCCTCGTGTTTCCGAGTGGAGTGGAGACACTACCTTCTCAATTGTCTAGTTTTTGGCGGTCAAATTGTATGGGTTTAATGCGGTTAATTTGGCGGCAACAATTTGAAAATTTTGGTGAGATTAGGACCATTGCATACATATATTCATAAAATCATCATGACGCATTCATTGAAATGCTTCTTATGCTATTTTCAAATTTTTAATTTTGTATTCCACATAAAACGCATTCAGTGAATGCATCATTTTTTAATGAAGACATATTTATAAAATATGTCAAGGTTATTTTAGGACGTCAAATAGTATTCGGACCAGATGAAATAGAATGGTTCAAAATGGGGTCATTCTGATCAATAACTCATAGGGTGAGACCATTGCTAACCTCTTTTATATTATTTCCATTTTTTTCCCTCTTCTATTTTTATATATCGAAAAAAATGAATGATATAGTAATAATTTAGTTGACAATGAAGTTGTAAGCCTTGATTTGGTTTACATACCCATCTTATTCATGTATGTATTAAAAAAGATTCAACAACATGGATGTAATATTAAATTTAAAAGTGAATTTAGATTGTAGTATTATTTTTATAATCCTCTATCCTATTCTCTATTTTACTCTCTCCTTCACTTTTTTCCCCATCTTGTGGGAAAGAGGGCGAGGGAGAGGATGAGGCAAATTATTATTATTTTTCTAAAGAGTAATTCACATTATTTTATAACATGTATTTTTAAAATTTATCAATCTAATTAAAATTTTTTAGCTCTACTCCTGATTCATTATATTAAGGATGTTCACGTTTTGGTTTAAATTAAAAAATTGAATTGTATACAATTTTGATTTTTAGTTCGACTTTAAATTTCTATAAAAAATTTAGTTTGGTTTTTTATTTCTGTTTTAAAAAATAAAAAACTGAAAAATCAAAATTATATTTTTAATTTAAAAAACATATAATTAATATTAAAATATTATTAATTAAATATTTACTTTTTATTTATTTATATTATATATGTAAACTATAATTTTTTTAGCATTTTGTTTTAGTTTTGACTATTTCTGTTTGATTCGATTTTATAGAAATTTCTATTCAATTTGTTTTCATTCAAAATTCATAAAATTAAATCGAACCCCGCCCCGCCCCCCCCAAAAAAAATAAAAACCCCGAATGAATAGCCCTCAAAATGCTTTAGAAATAATCCTTAAAAAATTCTTGCACCCAAATAATATTCTTTTAACAATTAAAATAGAACACAAGAAAATTAGAATAGACCTTAACGATACTTTGATACGAGAGAATAGAATAGAATGACCGTTCTACAAAAAATTTCTTTCTGTCTAGAGTGGATTAGAATCCTTTTTCCATTCCATTGTTTGTAAGGAAAGATAAGAATGAGACAATAACTTATTTATAACATTTGATAGAATTATTCTTTAATATTAGAATGAAATAAAGTTTAATATAATATAAATTAAATATTATGTTACACAATATTATTCAAATATAATTAATATTTAATTTTAAAAAAATTAAATAATAAGATTATTTAAATATTATATTTAATAGTTAGCAATTAATAAAAAATTCACAGGGTTTTTCCTCATAAAATAAAGAAACAAAAGTTTTAAAATACTTAATTTATATACACGCCCACTTAATTTAAAATACTTGAACGATTGCTGTTTTTGGATTGTAAAGCACCAACATTGAACCAAAACATCAATAAAATTTCACTATTTTTCAATATGTATTGATGGTATGGGGCGTTATGAGGTCGATTGGAAAGGAGGATTGAAACCAGCTTACTCCTCGTTTCTTGCGATCCATATTCCTTCATAGCTCACAAACTGACTGACAAGGAATTTTCATGAGATAATTAATGGAAAATACGTTGATCATTGGACCAGACAACACAGAGACAGAACATTCCCTTAGGTTGAAATTGGGAGGAAGAATAATGAAAGTCAGCTTGTGGTGAGGATATGCGTCGTTCTTGAACAATGCAGTGAGATGGTTGATGAGCAGAAGGCTGTAGGTTAAGGAAAGCAAGGACTTGGGGACACGCTTCAATCTCAAAACGGACTTTGCTTGAAGCTTCAAGAACATCTCAATATTGAGTTTAGAAGGAGGAAACAGAGGGGCAATGGATCTTAATCTGATTCAGTATCCATAATGTGGGTGTGAGTGTATGACAATAATATTGAGAGAGACAGAGAGACGAGGTGGTAAGGCATTCTTCTCTCTGTTTCTCCTCAGTAGACTCCCAAACATCGCTAGAATAGAGCTACCCCTCAATCTGAAAGCCACACTCCTCCCGTTCCAAAATCTTTTTGTTCCAAAAAAAATTGATCTCCTGCAATCAACAGAAAATAGAGGAATTCAAATGTACATCCCAGTTATAAGAAAGAAAGGGGGGGGGGGGGTACAGCTTGATTTCCAAATGTTTGCTTCACGTTCACACTAAATTTGAAACTAGCACATCATCTCTAGTTCTCTGGTCAGAAATTTATCTCTAGTTCTCTGATCAGAAATTTTACACCAACAAGAAACATCCTGATATCCAGGGGATAGATTTCTCCTTGATACCGATTGTCAAGATTTCATCACTTTCTTCCAAAGCATCAAACCAGACAAATACTTATACAGCATTCTTAGAACTACATCAGCTTCAACTTCCCAGAAGAGTCTGTGAAATTAAGAAGTATGTTGTTAAATTACCTAATAATTCATTCCAAACAAAACTACCAATTTAAATAAAATGAAAAGTTACAGCAGCCGAATCATCGCGGTAAATATTGGCACATGCACATGTTAAATAGGCAATTTAATACCGTCCTGTCCAATTTAAAGGACAAAATACTAGCTACAATCAATTAGATGGTCAATCCCGTGCTTTCAAAGATTCTCTAATAGAAATCCTGATCGGTTATGTCTTATTTGAGAGAACGTATCTTGACTACATAGCTTATTCACTTCCGAGTATTTGACATTTGGTCTCAAAATCTAGCTGAAAAAATTACCCTACTTGAACTGATAATAAATCTAACCATTGTTAACCTCTTCTCTAAAATACCTAAAAAGAAAGAAGAATAAAAAAGTTGCCCCCAGAAAAGAATAAATCGATCAAATTCACAATCAAATTCCATGAACCATGTTAAACAAATTAATTGTTTGATGCACTTCCAGATGCATAACAAAAATGGAAAACAACCAAGGGAAAAAAGAAAATGCTGGAAGGCAATGATCCCTTGTCAAAAGAAGTACTATTAAAGTATTTGATACCAGAACCAACACTGGATAATGCATCAGAGTGGGAGCTTACTAGCGGGAAAGTTAAAAGAAAAGAGAGATTCTTAATCAGCCACACTGTAGCCATAGCAAACAAGAATTGTCTAGCCAACATTTTGTCAACTTCCACTCATCCACCAGCGCTTAACCACTTTGTACAATTTTACAAGAAGCCATACAGAAGAAATATCCAATAGATTAGGTTGTCACTTGCATTCCACTTCCATTATCTCCTCCACATAGTAGGTAGATGGCATGGTAACACTACCTTTTAGAGCCCTTCACTAACAGATTCTTTACTTGCAACGAATAACAAATCTTTACTTGAAAAGCAGGCAACAGTTGAAAATTTCACTAATAAATTCTTTTAGAAATCTGCAGGGACATTATCTGATCACTTGAAAGGTTGCACATGCGTTTTGGCATGCAACCAGAGTGATGTCTTCGCATGACATTTTCCACAATAAATCAACCCACAAAAGAATTGTGGAATTGTGGAATTGTGGACTACATCTTATGCCCTAAAAGGAGGAAAAGATAGTGTCAGCGGATGTCAGAGATAGAGATTAATTCATCAAGGGTTAGATGAAAAGTCATTTTCCAGAGCCCTCCAAGATTGGTGATGCAAAGAGTGACTAGGGAATTACTAAATTGTTTGAAGTTAAAATTCACGGATAAGAAAACATGAAGCGTGCAATCCTTGCCATAACATCAATGCCATAAAAACATAATATTACGCATGTCAAAATTAAAGGAAGCTACAAGAAGCCACAATAAAACAAAAATGACAATTATGTCAAAAAAAACGAAATTTCACAGTTGATAGAACAGTCTGGAATATCAGGACTAATAAGTATCCCCTGAACTTAAAAGGTTTATGCATCCTGGCCTAAGTAAGAAGGCTGAAGAGCAATACAACAAGGTAAACCAACAATGATAGATTAACTGTAAATCAATACATAACTGGACAAGCATATATTTACTAAGACAAGAATCTGAAGAAAATTCAATCTAACCCCAACTTCAATATTAATCCACAGGACAAAAATAAACCTTTTACCAACTTGAGATTTGAGTAATGTACCACAAAAAGGAAGTTAGCCTGCAAACATGGAATCTATACATTTACAATAGAAAAAGCTTCAAGGACATAAAATCAAATATCTACCAAAATGGGCATATGATTGTTAGCTAATGTATCTTACTCTCTTAGGCTATGCTACTGATGTTGCCTTTCTGTTCCATCACAAGAATTAGGAGACACTAAGCTTTCAACATACATGCTCACTTCAAGAAAAGTAGCCAAATTGTTGAAATGAGGATACTTAAAAGTGTTCTGTTTAGGATTGTAGAGGACGAAAGTTGTCCCAAAAATCAATAGAATTTCACCATTCTTCAATATGGCTAATGGCATGGAGTATGTAGAGTTATCAGGAAAATTTAGAAAAGGGATTGACACCAATTTACTCCAGGATTCTTGTGATCCATACTCCTTCATAACCCACAAATCTGCACGAGTTCTTTGGTAATTACAAAGCACAGAGAGGCATCCATCTAACACACCAAACATCCAGTCGTAAGTATTGTCTCCATAGTCTGGCCGATCAATCTCTCCATAAGTCTCATCCGCCAAGTCCAGACTAATAATTTTCCACTCATAATTTGAACCAGAATTGGAAGCAAAATTAGGACTGGCAGCCCAATGAAGCTTCCCATTTGCATACTTGCCAGAATCATCCACGGGACTACCACCCCTAAAATCCTCAGTCCTCCTCCAAGTATTCCTCCTTAGACTATAAACCTTAACCTCGGTCTCATAAACACCAGAACCACAGAAAACACAGAAAATCCCAACTACTTTATAATCATCATTCCTCTCATCATAACCAAACCCATACAAAACATAACAACCATTCTTCAGCCGTATACCCAAATCAGGCAATTTCTTGGACTTCCCAGTTGATGGGTTCCACAAAAACAAATATTTTTCCTCAATTGCATAGCAAACCAATCCCTGACAATAACCCACCACCCAAACTGACTTGCGAGGCCTCTTCATAGGATAATTAACTTCAACAACCTCTGTATTGGGCTCACACACAACTGAACGGAGAGAACATTCCTTAAGGTTGGCATTTGGCGGAAGAATAGTGAAAATGAGCTTGTGGTAAGCACCTTCACCATTCTCCGACGACGCAGCAAGATGGGCCTTGATAAATTGAGGGCTACCAATAAAAGAAAGCCAAGACTTCGAAACACACTTGAATCTTGAAAGGGACTTCACTGGAAGCCTTAGCAAGATTTCAGTATTGAGTTCAAAAGGAAGGAAATGGAATGGTAATGGGTCGGAATCTGGGGTTGAAGCAGAACCGGAGGCACAGTGCATGTCGTGCGTGGCTTTGAATCTCTTTGATTGCCGATTGTGGTGGCCAGAGCGATCATCTGAGTCGCCATCCATGATATCTGGCACCTGTGTGTGAGTGTGAGAGAGAACGAGAGGTAAGATTTGGGGGTGAGAGCACAAAAGCAAAAAACCGAGGGGGGGCGAGTGTAGAAGAGAACGCGAGAGAGTTGCTTCGTTGAAGTCGTCGATACGGTGCCGTAGCCGTTACCAAAGAACCAGAAACGGAATTTTCATCTAGGCCAGCCAAGTTCATCTATTTTCCTTCATCTAGGCTGGCGAAGTTTAAGGAATGTTCCCTAGCTTCTGTGAGGCCAATACAGAGGCTGTTGAGGTTAATTATCCTGTGAGGAGTCCTGCCGAGTTAGTTTGGGTGGTGGGCTATCGTCGCGGGTTGGTTTCCTATGGCAAGAGGGCTTATGGGTTTGTCAGTTCATTAACACGAAGAAAAAGTAAGATAAAATTTATTGCACGGATGTGGCGTATATAATGCACGAAAATGGGGAGAGTTAATGAGTATAAATTTTTGAATTTTGAATAAAAAGATATAATTATTTTTTTTACTTATTAAAGTTTCTTATAAATATTGTTGTGAGATATTAAATTATTTATATCAATATCATGTGTGACATAATATATATTTATATTTATTTTGAATATTGTGTCTTTATATAAATTTTTTGTATGAATATTTTTAAATTATTTTAACAAATAATTATATTTATTTGTAAGATAATATGAAATATTGTGTTATTAAAAGTAAATTTATTTTTGATTTTCAAAATTTTAAAATTAAATATTATTGTACATAACATGACTTAAATTATAAAAAAAAATGAAAAATGATTTATCCCTATATATTTCAATTGCATGAAGCTTTTGCTTTATTTGCATATACATGAATACAATGTTAGAAAATCTGGACCCGTTTCTCCCCTCTCCCGACTATGCTTTATTTAAAAAAAGGAAGACAACGTTAAAAGCAACATACATAGTCGCATTCCTTTGAGTCACGCATCATCAATCTAGAACTTGGTTTTTTGATTTCTTTCATTGCTTGATGTTTGCTGAGATGTTCTTTGGTGGGGGTTGTCTGAGTTTTTTGTGCCTCCTTTTCTTCCTCACCCCTCTCCCCACGCCTTCCCTAATTACTTCCGGTAACGGAACTAGTGTCTGTATGTATATACATTTGTATACATGTACATGATTTCTCTGCACTCCTTAAAGTCTACAACACCCCATACCATATGGACAGTGCTTTAGTGTCGAATGGATAGTTCCCTAAAGAGAAACTTTCTTAATTCCTTCGTGCCTTTTCTTCTCTGCCTATTCTTGTTCCATATATTGTTCTAGTTCTTTTTTTTTTTTTAACCTGAAATTTCTTCTAAGTGTCTCCCATTTCATTGTTAATTAAAAATTTCCCGACTTTTTCCACACTTTCAGGATCTTCATGATTTTATTGTGAAAGACACAAACCTCCCACAAGACATTTTTCTTGGTTCTTTTGGCATGGATTAATTTAATTTTCCTGCCTAAAACGTCAATTAAATTTCTCAGATGAAATTCTCTCAGGAAACATTTTTCTATCAACAGAAATATGTCAAAGCTAAGGCGGCAGAAAATGGTCACTCGTTAGGATTCATTCCGAAATCATGAAGGTGTTGTTAGAGTTATGCCAAGATTATTTGTACAATGTATTTTGTACATTTATTTAATAAAGACATTTTTTATCTTTTAAATTTTTTGTTTCATATGTATATGTGTATAAAACTGATCGATAAAATCCAGAGCACAATTAATGTGCAATATTAAGTTATGTAGTGTTTGAATAATCTCTAGCCATAATATTAATAAGATGCGACATTATTTATACACTAACACTAGCACGTGTTATACTTTTTGATAGGATCAAGTAGTAGTTCTCACATTTGTGAGTATTATAATATTCAAAGTTATTACTTGAACAAATATATTGGATGACCAAATTATGAGATAATTATATGAATAACTATTTAGTGCCAATAACAGAAACTCATTATAACAAATATATAAGTATATTTAGATTTGAGATCTCCAAAGTACGTACTTATTTGCTGAGTGTTATATTTTGATTCTAATATTTGGAGTCTTATCAGGACCGCCTATATATTGGGTACAATATAAAGTAAACGAAAATAGTTGAGAGGATTAATAAAGGATTCATCACTCGTAATAGTATGAACATATATCTCATAGCTACTTGTAGAGAATCATTACTTAAGAAGTTATTGGTTAAGGCAACTAAGTATTGAAAATAGTTTCAAATAATACACATGTTAAGTAATGAATTTTGGAACAAGTACTAATAAATTCGGGTTAGAATTAATTATATTCAAAACGAAGTTGGTACTAATTCTATACTCCAAATTGAATGAGAGGTAGTGTGATGAAAGAAATTTATTGCACTGATATTTTGTTAATGAGAAGTTCATGTTAAGTAACTTGACTTTTTGGACTTTTAGATAATCATGATGCATTACTAGATGCCTCTTATAATCTAGTAAATATGAATTTATTAATTAAAAATTAAAAATTAATATTAATTAGAATTAATAACCCTCGATAATTAGAATTAATTTATTATTAATTCTAATTGAGATTTTGATAGAAATAATTCATATTTTGTTATTAATACACTAAAAAACCTAATAAGTTACACACAATAAAGAAATTGATATTCTAAATATTATATAATAAAATAATGGGAGAAGAAATAATTATATAGATGAGTTCTAAAGTTATTATAATTCTTGGGGATATTATAATTATTAAATCTTATGAGTTTAATTACAATAAAGGAAATCTAAGCCCATTATCATTATGCAAGATTTTTACCATTGTTTCCTAGAAGGTTTAGGAAACAAATAAGTAAGGCTTTTCTGTCTTTCAGAGGCGGTGTGTACAAATATAATCTTATGGAAGCAGCCGTCATAGTGATATGCAAAATGCAGTAGTCTTGATTTCCTTTTGTTCTTCTCCGAATTAATCCGAACACAGCCATCGAACAAAAACAACTAGCATTGTTTCAGGCGCCTAGTTTTGAGTACAATTTCTTGTGTGGATATTATTAGAAAAATTTTCATGCTTAGAATTTAGTGGTTCACAAATTGGATAATTTCTGAAGGAATTTTACGGGAAGAAAAATTAAAAAAACATTAATTTTCAGGTAATGAAATTTTTTCCTCTCTCACTTAATCCATTTAATTACATACGGGTGATCCTGTTGTGGATTTCATTTTAATTTTTCACTGTGCATATATGATATTATATGATCGAAATCCAACCATAGTATCAGAGCCATCTTGTATATATTTTATAATTTTTGTTTGCATTATGAAATTGTTTCATAACTATTCGTGTTATGAAATTTTTTTATAAATAAGTTTGTGAAATTATCTCACGAATATTTTGATTTTGAAAAAATTAGTTTTAGTGGGTTAATATTCTTTTACATATTAATTACTCAAATTGCTTTCAGTACAAGGATTTATGAAATCCTGAGAATTTTGTTTATGGAGAAAAAAAATGTTTTGATTGTGATCAAAATTGATTTAGAAATTGTGAATTTCTGAATTCGGTAACCAAAATGATTTCGGAGTTTGTCCTAAAATTCTGGAGGCGAAAGAAAATTAATAGGAAATAGCTTTTCGATTTTTCCGTTCAATGAAAGGTTAGTGAAAGAAAGAAAGTGAAAAAAAAAAAAAACTGATTAGCGAAAAAGAAAAAAAAAGGAACAAAAACGATAAAAAAAGAATAGCGAAAGATAAGCAATTTCCTTTTGCATGGAATTGCAAGGAGGTGGCCAGCCATGCAAGCAGGCCACTGGCCTAAGCCCAATATATATATATATATATATATATATATATATATATATATATATATATATATATATATATATATATATAACTGTTATTATTATTATTTTTCTTTTACCCACAAAGTCTTTTCCTTTTTCAAAATAGACCCGATTGGTTTCAAATTAAGATTTGGAACCCCTGTTTATTCTTTTTCCAAAATTGTTATTTTGGATGTTTATTTTATGTTAATTATTACACTTTGAGCATGTTTTGGCATGGTGGCTTGGTTATGGACAAGAGACCAAATATAATTTTTGTGTCATGCATATTTATTGCTTTGTTTTAAATAAATAGGGCTTGCCACTCCTATCTTTCTTTATAATTCTCGTATAATTTCTCTTTTCATCTAATTTATCTCGAATATAACTCGAGGTTTCTTCATTTGAAATTTATGTAATTAGATTACATAAGTTAGATAGGAATAAAAATTATTTTTCAAGCTTATGGAGATGGCAACCATGGACAAAGTGAGACGATGGTAGGACTTTCTTCTCAAACATGAATAAACACATAAGTTTGACCAAAATTAATTTCCTACTTAGCTCAAAGAAATTAATCTAGTAAAGTTCATTACCAAACAATGTAATTGAGTCTATTACAATATTGTTAATTTGTTGATATTATGCATGCAAACAATGAGACTATTAATTAAAAAATTAAATCCCTCAAACAATATTAAATATAAGGTCTTCCATTAATATAGTAAGAATGAGAGTTCTTTTTTGAGATTAGGTTGTTGGGCACACCCAAACCTACTCGACATTGAGCATGTTCAAGTTATAGATTTTGATTACGGATTAATGAGTTAGATTTAACTAATATCTTTATCCTGATTAGATACACCCAAGCATAAAGAATATTAAAAGTAAGGTTGGTTTAGTACTAAATACTTTAAGATTAAAAGACGTTAATCCCCAAATGATCGGGTAGTTGCATTTGATGCAATTGGTATTAGATACATACTATTGAACTTAAGAGTGGTTTGTAGGGCACACCCAAGGTCATTCTTAAGGAATTTGAATACCTGTCAACTAGGAAACTTCCAATGGGCTTTCCCAAATCAATAATGGGGGCTATTAATTTGAGTAAAATAATGGAATAAATACGCGTTTAATTAAAAATTTAATTAAATATATCTCATGTGCATATACGTAGTCTAATATCTCTTATCTTTCATCTATGTCATTTGCATTATGACAACAAACTTGAACTTATGTAGCATCTTGGAATAAAAAAAAGCTAAATGAATCCAACTTCTTAGATTGGTACAAAAATTTTGAGAATGGTTCTCAAATCGAAAAAGTTGCTCTACATGTTAGATGTTCCTATTTCACTACCTCCAACTAATGATCCTCCTGCTAAAGAGCATGAAGTCCACAAGAAGCACTAAGAGGATAGTGACACAACATCTTATATCATACTAGTGTCAATGACCTCCGAGCTTAAAAACAGCATAAGCATATGGAAAGAGTGGAATAAGTTATCCAAATATAGAGAGAGAAGAGGTAGAGAGAGAAACTCTCAACTCCCTTGAGTCCTCTTCCCGATTCTCAATCTCCTTGCTACTAATGGATGATTCTTCTGCGGATCCATTGGATTTCTTTTGGTTCTGCTAATCTAGGGTTGCATTTGGATGTTGCTTCCTGCATGAGGTTTTTGCTTGTGATGCTGTTATCTGATGATTCTGCTGTCCATATTCTCTATTCTACTGCTCTCTTTTTGGTTTATATATCATCATCCTTGTAAGTGTGTTGTTCCAAGTGAAGTATTGGTTACTCTTTTTAGCAGATAGGTGTGAGCTGCTTACGAAACTGTTATATTATCCAGTGTTTACCTGTCATATTCATATTGGTTAGGTTCTTCGTCCTGTTCTATCTTCTATACCAGCTTTCTGGTTTGTTTGATCTGCATAAACCACCATTATCTTGCTAAAACCAGTTTGTCTCCCTTTGTTATCATATTTCCTCGGTATGGTCTAGCTCCTGGATTCCACGTTCAAAGTCCAACATCCCGATACCACCTCCTGTCTGGCCTATAGAATTTCGGTACACACTTGCATGTTTTGTAGGGGCGGCAATATTGAACACGACATGCCAACACGACATGAAAACAATATGGTTATAGCGGGTTAGGGTCAAAACATGTCGACCCGTTTAACTTTAAATGTGTATAGGTCATAAACGGGTTCAACCCGTTTTAACCCGTTTCAACCCGCGAATCCGTTTAACTTTTTTTAATATTTATATTTAATACTTTTTGTAATACCCTACAAATTTTACTATAAAAAATTAGATAATTTAATTTTTTACATGAATTAATTGAATTAAATTTTATTATATGAATTAATTGTATTGTTTGTGTCTATTTTGTTTAATTATATGAGGCCTCTTAAGAAAAATAAATGATGTTAATGCGGCTATTTACTTGATATATAGTAAATGAATCATTCTTAATTAATTATTATTTAGTGTTTATAATAATATTATTATTACAACGACTTTTAGTTAGAGAAAATAATTTTTTGAACAATCTAATTTTATTGCAAAACTACATTTGTTTAGATTTTTAAGATTAAATCTTATGAATTTATTAAGATCTCTAAATATTGAGTGTGATAGTTTGTTATTTTATTGGTTTTTTATGACATTATGGGTTGTTTTATTAGTTTTTTTAATTTTATATGATTTGATTTAATTTTGTAAATTTTTTTGTATAATGGTGCACAGATTGGTGGGTTTAGTAAGTATTCGGATTGACGGATTTAATAATTATCTATTTAATTTTTGTGTCTAATCGTGTCAACCCGTTTTATAACACGAACACGACACGAGAATAAACGGATTGACACGACACGACTCGTTTATTAAACGGGTTGTGTTTGGGTTAGCCTGTCGAGTGTAATTATCTCAAGTTGACATAACCCGCCAACTCGAACACGACACGATTGCCACCCTTAATGTTTTGCTGTCAGATTTCTTGTCTACCTACCTAGGGAATAAAATTACCTACCTCCCATTCCCTTCCTTTTGTCGTTTCTTACTCAACTTGCCAGCTTTTCGGTTAGAAGGCCTGGACCTAATGGTCCAGACCAGAGGTCGAAAGAAAGTTAGGAATTCTGGGGTGTCGTCTTCTCCCACACCCCATACACCTTTAGATGCCACCCAGTCTGAGTCTGTTCTCTCAGTTGTCCTTAAATTGGATAGGCCAAACACTAACCCCTCCTCTATATCCCAACCGGAGTCTCTGATGCATTCTGATCACAATCATCCTTTATCAACTGCCCCCACTGATCAAGCCCCTCATGTGCTTGTGCCAGAACCCGACCAACCCTCGTGTATGTTGTCCCCCGATACTGGGTGTATTGCCCCTACTACTGTCCAGGTCCTCTTTGCGTATATTGCCCCTCGTGAGGGCGACTCTATTGACTATCCGCAGGCTACACAGTACAATCCTAAATCAGTGCAATCTAACAATCCGGCTCGCTCTTGGGCAAATATTGCTAAAGGGAACCATGATGTTTGCAATGGACTACGACTGAGACACATCCCTAACTTGGGTGAGTTCATAAACATTGATGTTCTGGATTTCGAGGATACTGAAGTGAAGCTGGGGTATTGTTTTATTGGGATGTTTGCTGGAAGGTTCCCGGGTATGAAAGCAGTTTTGGAACTTACGAAGCAGTGGGGTGTTCAGATAAAGGTTCACACACATGCCTCGGGTTGGATTATATTTTGGTTCAATACTGATGCTGATAGACAGTTGGTTCTTCGTGGGGGGCCCTATGCAGTGTTTGGTAGGTCGTTAATGCTCAAGATAATGTCATCTGAATTTGACTTCTCTTTGGATGAGGCCAGTATAATGCCCCTCTGGGTAACATTCCTAGCTCTGCCCCTCGGCTGCTGGAACAAGATAGCACTGAGTAAAATCGCATCTGCTATTGGTATCCCTATTATGTCTAATATGCTCACTGCAAGGCTGGATTGTTTGTCCTATGCTAGAGTCCTGGTGGAGGTTGATGTTTCTAAGCCACTAGTGAAGGTGGTTCCGATCCGCTTACCATTTGGAAAAATAAAACAGCAGCCTGTGCGGTTTGAGTATGAACCTGCATTCTGTAATCATTGCTGTAAGTTTGGACACTATACGGAGGCTTGCATGGGTGATAAGATGAAAAAGAAAGAGCAGGGGCTGAACTTCAAAAGTAATAGAACCAACAATCGGGAAATGGACAGGTCACCTAAAAGGACAAGAACTAGGTCTGCTCCTGCGAGAAACAACCATGGCATGCACTAATCTTCACCAACGAGGACAAACTCTAAATGCATTGATAAAGGGAAGGCTCCGGTTCAGTTTGTTGGACTGGAATTAATGGAGAACAATATGTATGTTGCTTCCATTAGTGCATAGGGTTGGGTCCAAGAGGCTACAAAGGACATGCATGAGCAAGCTACGGTTGCTGTGCATAATGCTCCAATGGACAAGCCGAAGCCCCCCCGAGTTGATGTGCAGCCTGACATGAATGTGCCTATTGGCTATACTGATCATATTAGAGGGAGAAGAGGGCACTCAAAGGTTAGACGGTTGGGACATGTTCAATCCCGATCAAATTCACGCAGGCATGTTCAATTTTGAAAGAAAACAATGGCATCCCCCACTGGGAATGACCACAGGTTTGAAGATATCCCCAAGTTGATTCTTACTGCTGGGAGGCAACTAAACACGCAACAAGGTTCATACGATCCGTATGGAAGAAATATGCTAATCGTAGTGCTGACTTGATTGGTGCCCAATGGGCACTAGTGAGTCCTCAATGAGAGTTGCATGCTGGAATATTCGAGGGTTCAACATGACCTTCAAACATCACGGGGTTCGGGAGTTTATCTCTAAACATCGTGTTGACATTATAGGATTACTAGAGACAAAATTAACTGTAGATGGACTTGAAAATATCATGCTTAGTAAGTTCACGAATTGGTCGGTCATACATTATTTGGCTGATACGAAGGGGGGCAGGGTTGTCATCCTGTGGAATGCTGCTAGGGTGGATGCTCAGTTATTCCACTGTTCGCATCAAGATATTACTGTCCGTATTACCTGTAAGGTTACTCATACTTCTTACTATTTTAGTTTTATCTATGCTTATAACTCTGTTGTAGCCCATAGGGCATTGTGGGAAGATATTGAGTACCTATCTTCTACTCTGTCTGAACCATGGATTCTTATGGGGGATTTCAATGCTTACCTACATATTGATGACAAGATTGGTGGCATTCCACTATCAACTTATGAAATGAAGGACTTTGTAGAAATTTGCACTAATACGGGCCTGGAAGACCTTCCTTCCGTTGGGCTGTGCTTTACTTGGACAAATTCTAGAGTTTGGTCTAAACTGGATAGGGTGATGGGTAATGATGCATGGTTCCAGTGTAATGTCCAGGCGTCTGTTGAATTCTTCCCAATTGGTTATCTGTCTGATCATTACCCCTGCCTTTGGTCCATTATTGACAATCATGGTGATTCTAAGCATCCATTCAGGTTTCTTAACTTCTGGGCTGATCATGCCTCATTTCAGGATTTGGTTAAGGGTGTGTGGGTTCGTCCCTACTTGGGATACCACCAATTTACTCTCTGTCGTCAGTTGAAAGAGCTTAAGAGGGACCTGCGCAGATTAAATAGATATGAATTCTCACATTTATCTGCACGAGTTGAACAGGCAAACAAGAATGTATAGAGTGTCCAATAGTAATTAATTGATAACCCTCAGGACCTGGACCTTATCTCTAAGTTCAAAGACTGCAAAATGTTTGTGTGGCGCCTTGCAGATGCAGAATTGAAGTTCTACCGGCAACTAGCTAAAGGCAAGCATGTGGCTAATGCTGACAAGAATACTCGGTACTTCTTCAACATTGTCAAACGGAACAAAAACAGAAGCTTTATTGCTTCTATTCTCAAGGAGGATGGTTCTATGACTGACAGTTCAATAGCTCTTGGTAATGAATTTGTGGAATACTACCGTAATCTATTAGGGACTAGGGTTAATTGCCAGAGCATAAATGTGGACTATGTCCGTGCAGGCCAAATGGTTCCTCATGACCTGAAGGAGGACTTGGTCAGGCCAGTTTCCGATTAAGATATTAAACTGGCTCTGTGGGACATTGGGGATTGCAAAGTACTGGGACCGAATGGGTACTCTGCGTTATTTTTTAAGCAGGCATGGGGCATGGTTGGAAGGAGCCTATGTGATACGGTTAAGGAATTCTTCTTGTCTGGCAGAATCCTCAAGCAGATCAACCATTTTGTGATCACTCTTGTTCCTAAGTCTGCTTACGCGGAAAGAGTGGGGGACTATAACCGATTTCTTGTTGTAACGTTGTGTACAAGATTATTTCAAAAATATTGGCAGATAGACTCAAAATTGTCTTACCGCATATTGTGGACATCTCGCAGACTGCCTTCATCAAGGACAGACTCATGGCTGACAACATCCTTCTTGTTCAGGAGCTTCTGCGTACGTATGGGAGGAAAATAGTTTCACCTTGTTGTACGGTCAAGGTGGACCTTAGGAAGGCATATGACTCAGTGAACTGGGCTTTCTTACTGGAATTACTTACTGAATTGAGATTCCCACAGCTATTTGTGAACTGGATTCAGCAGTGTGTGACCACTACCTCCTTTTCTGTTACTGTTAATGGGACAGTGCATGGGTTCTTTAAAGGTGAAAAAGGTCTTCGGCAGGGGGATCCTATCTCTCCACTCCTATTTGTTATATGCTTGGAATATTTCTCTCGAACTGTGAAAGTACGTACACTTGGGACTTTGTTTCACTATCATCCCAAGTGTGAGGCCTTGAGAATTACCCATATTTCATTTGCTGATGATCTTATGCTGTTTGCTAGGGGTGATCATTCTTCTGTTCGCATCCTCTTGGAATGCCTGGATGAATTCAATAGGTGCTCGGGTCTTCAACTCAATAAGGGAAAGTCCAATATCTTTATGGCTGGTTTATGTAACACGGACCGGGAGGGTCTTCTGGCTGATACAGGTATACCTATTGGGAAATTTCCTTTTCGCTACCTGGGCCTACCTATCATGCATGGCAAAGTCCGGCTATCTCTCTACAGACCTTTGCTTGACAGAATTGGTTCTTATAGTGGCCGTTGGCATGCGCGTTCACTTTCTTATGCTTGTCGCCTACTACTTATCCAAACTATCCTTCAGGGAGTTGAATGTTTCTAGCTGTCCATCCTTCCTACTCCGGCTGCGGTGATTTCTCAGTTGGATAGGATGGCTCGTGATTTCCTATAGTACTAAAAAAAGTCATTGGTTGCCTGGAAGGATATCTGCCTACCTAAGACTGCGGGTGGACTTGGTGTTAGGGATATGCCCTAGAGTCAATTTGTACTTATACTATTGTCGTTATGTTTTATATAATAATATGAGGGTTTTCTTTCCATGAATAGTGCATTTTATTTTGTGGTCATCAAGTACGTGACTTGATAGTAAAACCCTACAATGAATACAATGACTATTCTAAAATTGTCCCTGATCGATTATTATTATTATTATTGGAACAATAATAAATTAAGATTAGTATGTTTGTGACTTGATGGCTATATTTTACTGGTCATGGATGTTTGTGATATCAAGTCAAAACATAAATAAATGTTAGAGAACATTGACCTACTGTGAGAGTACTTCATGGAACATGTCATAAGTACTTTCTAGCCATAATGATATTAAAAGTCCTTCGACCTAAATTCATCATAGTTTCCTACTTGATAAATTCTATATTTTGACGTTGTCTAAAGTTGTCTTTAATCAGATAATAAATTAGACTATTGTTGGATATAGAATAAATCAATGAGAGGAATGTGAATGATAGTGAAGGAATTTGTCCCTCTCAATTATGGGAGAGATATCCATGCGCCCCTTGATAAGTTAGACTGTTAAAATGCATGGCCGTGCTCAAATATATCAATCTAAGATATTGATATTATTTGTTTGAACAGTCTACTATGAAATCAAGAAATAATTGATTAAGCTTAATAAGGATGACATGCTCCGTGTCTTATACTTAATCTGGATATCGTGTAACAAAAGGACTAAATATAAAATTATGGTTTGGCTCAAAGAGATCATCGATCTTCATTTAACCTGGATAGTTATAATGTTTTGCTAGAAACCGCTTATAACTTGTGCGCCATTTAAATATGATTTGAGTACACTGCCAGTGTTAAATGAACTTATAGGGTCACATAATAAGCGAACTTGTTAGGTTATTTTTCTAGTAACCAGATTTGATGAATTTGGAATTATGTCTAAGTTAATCGAACTTAGAAAATTTACCAGATACAATGAATTTGGAAATATGTCCACATTCGATGTATCTGGATAATGTCCAGATTATAAGAATCTGACTCGGTAAATTAATTGTTTAAATAACCGAGATAATGGCAGAATCTTATCATATTAGTTTTAATTTAATTTAAATTTAAACTAAAATATGATAAGATATTATTAGGGTTGGACTCTAAGAGGTTCGGAGGTTTTTTAAGAAAATTCTAGCCGTCTTTTCAAGAGTCTAATTCTATTGAGAACATTCGTGCCATTCTCTACCAGAAAAAAATCCTTTCAAACCCTAGGCGCTAGCACTCCCCGGGTGACAAGTGAGTTCGCGATGTGTATTCGATAGAGGACGTTCGCGCACTGCAGCGTCTGGTGATCATTTGGGTTGCACGTACAACAGCACTATCGGAGTCGAAGGATATCGATTTCACCAACTAGAGGTAATTCTGCAAATCTACGATCTTCTTAATCGTTTACTTGGATCCTCGGAAGGGATTCGTAGATGTTTTTCGCGTTTACGAGTCCACGAATCCTAACACTTGGTTTGCATCATCTACAGACATGGAATGCAGCGCTCTTAACCAGATTCCTCTGGGATATACAGTCTGAGAAACAATCCTTGTGGGTCCAATGGTTAGATCACTACTACATAAAAGGCAAATTTGTTTGGGAGATTGAATACCATAGAGAGCATTCTCCATTTTTTCATAAAGTGCTAGGAATTCGGGACTTAATACTGGTGCGAGAAAATGATGCCCTTTCTGCCTCTGTACTTTTACATAGTTGGGCTACATCTAGCTCTTCCTTCGCTACTTTGGCTTATGACTACCTGCACTTGTCTTCCTCGAAGGTCTTCTGGGCTAAAACTATTTGGAAGTAGGCACTTACCCCCAAGCACTCATTCATGGTCTGGCTGTGTGCTAGGGGGCGTTTGAAGACCAAGGATGCACTTGTATTCCGATTGGATGATTTGTCTTGTCCACTGTGTAAAGTACATAGGGAGACGACTAACCATTTATTTTTCAAGTGCCCAGTATCTGCATCAATCTGGACAGAAATTAGACTGTAGCTGGGCTTGCCACAAGCATTGAATACATCGGGCTCTTGTCTTAGGTGGTACAAGCATGCAAACCGCGGCTCTTCATGGATTGCAAAGGCTAAGGCTACTGCTATGGCTGCCACGTTCTATTACATCTGGACTACACGTAACAAGGCGTTATTTAAGGGTACGTGTGTCAACCTCTGGATATTTAAAAAAAGATAAAAATACATGTGTACACTGTTATTTTCACATTGTCCCTAATGTCCTGACTAGTTTGGAGAACAGTATTCAGCTCTGCTAGTTAATAGTCATCTTGACTATAAACTAGTAAACATTCATGTAAATTCTTTTTGATCAATATAAATCTTTTACATTGTGATAAAAAAAAAAAGCATAAGCATATGGATGCTCATACTATTATCTTCCATCTAAGGGAACTGTTTGATAAACAAGTTAGGATAGAGAGATATGAGATCTCTAAATAGTTATTCCATTCTAGGATGATAGAAGGCACTTCTGTGGCTTCTTATGGACTAAAAATGTTGGGAATGGTTGAGAAGCTTGGTTCACTTGGTTTTGGTATAGATCATGAATTAAATATCGACTTAATTCTTCAATCTTTGCCAAGTAATTTTTTGCAATTTTTGATGAGCTACCAGATGAATAAAATTGAGACCACTATATATGAGTTAATCAACCTTCTCAAGACTGTGGAGTCTTTTATGAAGAAAGAAAACAATATAGTTATATTGGTTAATTCTACAACTTCTAGGAAAAAAAATGTTTCTAAAAGGAAGAAGAAGAATCCAACCAAACTAAAAGGTGGTATGAAGAAGAATGAGACAACTATCAAAGGCCTATGTCATCATTGTGGTAATATAGGCCATTGGAGGCATAATTGCAAAAGCTACCAGAAGACCGTCAAGGAAAAGAAGGAGAAGAGAAGCTTGCAAGCACTTCTACTTATATTCTTGGTATGTTTATGATTGAGATCAATACTGCTCTCAATAATAAGATATGGGTATTGGATACTGGATTCAAGTCATATTTGGGTAATAATTTACAAGGACTAAAGAGTAGTAGGAAGCTTAAGAAAAGGGATGTGGACCTAGTGCTGCAAATGGAGCAAATGTTGTTGCACTTGCTATGGAGACTTATTGTTTATACTTGCCGTTCGAATTGATTCTAGAACTTACAAATTATTATTATGTTACAGTTTTATTAAAGAATATTATCTCAATTACTTGTTTAGACATACACTACTAAAAAGTAGATCAAATTCAATGGTCAAGAAGCTGTCTATGACCATAAAAAAGTCTTGTCATTTTTGTTCAACAACGACTGTGAAATCGTCATATTTGACTAATGTGATGCCCTAATACGATCGCTATACAAAAGCGTTGTATTTAATTAATGCGGATGGTTTAAAAACACGGTTCGGTAAACCGTTGTAAAAGCTGAAAAAACATCGTATTTGCTACCTAAAACGATGGTCCGAACCATTGTATTTTTTAGAAAATATGATGGCCATGAACC
Organism: Voacanga thouarsii; assembly: GCA_026120185.1. NCBI lineage: Eukaryota > Viridiplantae > Streptophyta > Magnoliopsida > Gentianales > Apocynaceae > Voacanga > Voacanga thouarsii. The sequence continues at coordinate 456,335 of JANUWF010001354.1, read as the reverse complement.
GTCATATTTAATAACAAATACGATGGCTAGGAAATGTCGTATTTGATAACAAATACGATGGTTGGAACTGTTAGGATTCGTGGACTTCGAAACGCGAAAAACATCCACGAATCTCTTTCGAGGACCCAAGCCAAACGATTTAGGTCGATCAAGAGTTTACAGAATTACCTCTATATTGCCAGAAGCAAGACTTCTGCCTTCAGATTTCTAAGCATATGTGCACTTCAGACGATCACCAGATGCTGCAATGTGCGAACGTCCTCTATCGAATACACATAGTGAACTCAGTTTCTTATCCGAGAGTGCTAGCGCCTAGGGTTTTGAGAGGCTAAATTTCTGGTTATGGAGGCACAAAAATTTTATGAGAAGTCTATCACAAGAAGACGGCTAGAGTTTTCTTTTAAAACTATACAAACTTCTTAGAGTCCAATTCTCATAATATCTTATCATATGTTATTTTAGGTTTAAATTAAATTAAAAGGATATGATAAGATTCTACCATTGTCTCAGTAATTTAACTAATTACCGAGTTAGATTTTTATAATTTGGACATCCTCCACATACGTTGAATGTGGACATATTTCCAGATTCATTGTTTCTGGTCACTTTTCTAGGTTCGATGAACCTAGACACATTTTCAGATACATCGAACCTAGTCACCAGAAAAATAACATAACGTATTCACTTAATATGTGACCCTATAGGTTCATTTAACATTGACAGTGTGCCCAAATCACATTTAAATGGCCCACAAGTTATAAGTGGTTTCTAGTAAAACATTATAACTATCTAGGTTAAATGAAGATCAGAGATCTCTTTGAACCAAACCATAACTTTATATTTAGTCCTTTTGTCACACACTATCCAGATTAAGCATAAGGCACGGAGCATGTCATCCTTATTAAGCTTAATAAACTATTTCTTGATCTTATAGTAGACTGTTCAAACAAATAATATCAATATCTCAAATTGATATATTTGAGTACGACCATGCATTTTAACAGTTTAACTTATTAAGGGGCTCATGGATATCTCTCCCAAGAATGAAAGTGACAAATTCCTTCACTATCAATTATATTCTTCTCCCTGGTTTATTCTATATCTAACTGTGGTCTAATTTTATTATTTGGTTAAAGACAACTTTAGACAACGTCAAGATATATAATTTATCAAGTAGGAAACTATGATGAATTCAGGTCGAAGGATTTTTAATAATGTAACACCCCTACTAAAGATAACAACGGAAGCATATTAACACTGGGTATTGCCTCATCCAGTTACCCGGACAAGGGGTCTTTATAATGAAAACCAAAGGAGTGAATATATATCTAAGATCCAGGCGCATACAATATCCCATATTGATGGCCACACACACACACACACACACACACACACACACACACACACACATATGTATATATATATATATATATATATATATATATATATATACATATATCAGAGAATTTCATACATGCCATCTCTAACTACAACAGTAGTGAAGTACTACATAATCAAAAGGGAAACCGCCTAAACCTATACTGCTGGCATTGTGGTATTGTCCTTCTATCCGTAGGTCCACTGAACTCTGGATCCTACAAAAGTAAAATAAAAGACACGTGTGAGTGACAAATCACCCAGTAAGTCTTGTGTGTGCTAGTGGTTTATGAAAGAACAGAGTACGTAAAACTTTTGTGGAATAGCATTTCATTTGTTTACTGGAAACAATTCCAAAACTCTCTAAAGAAGAGTTTATTCAGATCTCAATCAATTTTAGAAAATGGTGTTTCAGTTTCAAAATATTACCCCGATTTTTAAATCACAAGAACTTCTCCCACAGAAGGTCAACCTATATATAAGTCCTGCAGTCTTTGCCTTCGGCGCCACGTATCATTGTACCGAGACCACAACCTATAGTACTCAACCGTGTGTCGCTGGAATAAGTACACCGCAGCGTACTTCTGCTCAGGTATACCGCAACATACCTAGTGTACCGCAACACACTCTTACCACCTCAAGCTATGGGTCCCTATACTAACCTTACTCACCATAAGCCAGGACGACTCATATCAATATCCTGTCACCCCGTTTGGAATAAGACAATCTCTAGAACTATGCCAGGTTACTAGGGCCGTCTAACTCTAACGTAGGCTAGTACAAAGATCAAACTTCTTACTGAGTGCTTAATGTACCAATACCAACCCTTTCTGATTAATTAGGTTAGAGGGTTATCTGATCCTGTAGAATTTTCAAAATAGCCATTTTTAGGGCAAAATAACATTTTTCAGAATTTGATCCCACTGACTCGCAAGTTAGATCATAATTTCCATAGGTTCTGCAGGGCCAATCAATTCATTCTATAGGCATTTCAGGCCAATAAAACAATTTCTGGGATCAAAATGTCATTTTTCAAAAGACAATCTCATTACGAAAGATCATTTTCTAAAATCATGTCAAAACAGGGTAAAGAGTTCTTTTCATACATCAAAACAAGTTTCCAGGGGATTCGAGTAATTTTGCCCGTACTCGATCACAAAAGTCGTTTCCACGGGTATTGGGGTCATTTTATCCATGCCCGATTCTAAAAGACTTTCTGAGGGTTCGAGTCATCTTACCTTTACTCGATTTGAAAAGTGTTCACAAAAGTTCCAATAAGGATATTTCGGTCATTTACTGAATACTCGAATTTAAAGATTTTTATAAAACATTCTAATAAGGACATTTGGATCATTTTTCAAATACCTGATTTCAAAAGGAACTCATTTCAAGAAATCCAGTATTCTAATCCCAAAATAGGATTAAATTCAAAGTTGCCAAACACATTTCCATAAGATGTTGCAATAAGAGCATTCCAGTCAATTTATGAACACGCGATTTCAAAGATTACCATTTTATGAAAATCCCAAGTATTTAATTAAAAAATGACTAAATTTACAAAATTCATGCTTTAATCATCCATTAAGGTTTCAAAGCCAAATATGAAGTTCATTCAAGCCCAGAATGGCATAAAACAAATATTGCTCATATAAACCTTAAATATATTCATGGATTTCTAAAAAATAATATAAAATATAGCATTTCATGGAAGAATAAAGCACACTAGCTTTCAGAATATTTTAGAAATCAAAGGGACTCACCTCATGTCCTAATTAACTCTTTTCAATTTATGGCCGTTTAATCACCGTTTCTAACGTTTCGTTGGCCGTTTACCGATAAACCAACCCCAAACATCGTTTTCAAGTCAAATCGTGTTTGGCCAAAAAGTAGCCAATGTCCAACCGACATGCCTGACGGGTAGTCGACGTCCAACCGATATTTAGCCGACGGTTAATCGACGGGGCTGACAGTTAGCCGATGGTTAAGAAAACGTTCAACTTTTGTTCACATTGTTTTTTTTTGTCATTTGTTCAATTCTTTCGTTTTCCTTTTTCCACATCCTTTATCCCTTCATATACAAGGGATTCATTTTATAATTCACATTCATTCCATCTAAAATCACACAATTAATCATCCTTAAGTACATCCATTTTCAGACTAATTTTCTGGAATTTCACTACTTGACATATTATTTTGTTTTGCACATAACTTTCAATCTACAACTTCAATTTGGCTCCATGACATACCAAAATGACCGTAAGACTCTTAAATTTAATTTTGTATGAGCCTTTTTTTATAGTCCTAGTTCCTGTGATATGTTACAAGGCAAAAATAGCATCAGTAGTTTTACTTCAATTTCATGATTCATGCTTTCCTTTGTTCTCCTTTAGACTTTAACAACTTGGAACCATTAATTCATTCATTTTTCCTTCAAATCATCTTTAATTCTATGATTTCTATATTCTAGTAGCTCACAAGTGCCACACTTATATAACACAAATTCATCTTTTCTAATCAAAAGCTTGTATAATCCATTTTTCCCAACCAAGTAAATTCTATTTTTTACTCTACTTTGGTCATCATCTCCTCAACCGAAAACAAACCTTCAAACTACCATAATTATTCAGTTCTTCTTCACACAAAACATCATTCAAAAACCCTTAGGCAGCCGGCACACACATGAGCATATATATAAGGTTCATACACAAAAGTCACAAACCCTAACTTTGATCCAAAATCAAGACATGAAAATTATGTTTTCATATTAAAATTCATATCAGCATAATTATCATTCACCCAACAACAACTTTAATTCTAGTAAGGTGAGCTTTTACTTTGTATTTGAGGCTATTTGAAGTGATTGCTCCAAGAACTTCTCAAACTCATATAGAATTCCAAGAATACACACTAGTATTTTTCTCTCTCTTGTTTAATCTTTTTTTCTCTTGGTTTTCTTTCCTCCTTGCTGCTGAAATTCAGGCTGTATAACACCCCCTTCTCATCGCCATTCATCATCAAATCTTGGCCAAAATATTTTAAATCAATTTAGTATATGGTGGAATTCATGTAGGTGTGTTCCAATCACAATTTTACACACCAATCACTTAATTTCCTCCTCAAAAATTTCCTTTCATTTCTTTTTGTATGGCTGTTGGTTTCTTGGCCAAATTTCAGCCATTCAATCTCCTTCTCATGGTTCATGTATTGGCTAATCAAAATGCACAAGACCTTAATCTAAAGGACCACAAATGATGTGTTCCAATTGCAAAATTACAAATCATTCTTTATTTATTTTGTAATTATTTAATTCCATGCATCTTTCATGAATCCTTCATGCAACCTCACTTAAATTGACACATGTCCATGGGCTACTAGTCACAAAATGCCACACGCACCGTTTTTAACCGCGATTTCCTTTTTCCTTCAGAAATGATCAAAATCGGGTCCGAAACGAAAAATATTTTATTCCACCATTCAACTTTAAAAATTCTACTAAATCCATTGGCAACAATTAAATTCTTCAATTCCTCCTCTATTTGATCAAATTTGCGGTCAAAGTCGCAAGCGCAGTCAAAATGACAAAAATGTCCCCAGTAACTCGGATAGTATAATTCACACCAAAACGTGTGTTTCATCGTATTGATCAAATTTTCTTCTTAACATACCCTCAAATTATTATTTTATTAATAATAGTAGCCTTCTGAAGATTTAGGGTACAGGTAGAACAAATCCAATAATTACATTCAGGTCCCGACAAAATATTATTATACCAAAATATTCGTCTCATTACACCGATCATCTTTTGTTCTGGCCATTGATACAAATTCTCATCCTATTACAAATAGCGACTCATCTCAATATCCCGTCACCCCGTTCGGAGTAAGACAATCCCTAGAACTAGACTAGGTTACTAGGGCCGCCTAACTCTAACGTGGGCTAGTACAAAGATCAAAGTTCTTGCTGAGTACTCAACGTTGCCGATACCAACTCCTTCTGTCTGATAAGGCCAGAGGATTATTTGATCCCGTAGGATTTTCAAAACAACCATTTTTGGGCAAAATAACATTTTTTAGAATTTGATTCCACTGACTTGCAAGTCATATCATAATTCCCATAGGTTTCGCAGGGCCAATCAATTCATTCCATAGGCACTTCAGGTCAATAAAATAATTTTCAGGATCAAAATGTCATTTTCCAAAAAGTCAATCTCATTATGAGAAATCATTTTCCAAATCGTGTCAAAATAGGATAAAGAGTTGTTTTTCATATATCAAAATAAGTTTCCAGGAGTATTTAGGTCATTTTGCCCATACTCGATCACAGAAGTCATTTTCAAAGGTATTTGGGTTATTTTATCCACACCCGATTTTAAAAGACTTTTTGAGGGTATTCGAGTTATCTTACTCTTACCCGATTTGAAAAGTGTCACAAGAGTTCCAATGAGGATATTTCGATTATTTACCGAATACTCGATTCCAAACAATTTCATAAAACATTCCAATAAGGACATTTGGATCATTTTCTAAATACCTAATTCCAAAAAGATCTCATTTCAAGAAATCCAATATTCTAATCCCAAAAGAGGATTAAATTCAAAGTTTGCAAACACATTTCCATAAGATGTTGCAATAAGGGCATTCTAGTTAATTTATTGATAGGGGCTAGTTTGGTTATATTTTGCGTAGTTATTTAAGGCTCTTTTGTAGTACATTTTGTGGAATAACTAGTCATGTTCTTTCATATTTGAGATTTTACCCTTGGAAATGTATTTTGGTCATTATTTCAGGTTTTTGGGTAAAACGTAGCAAAACCGTCACGAAACAGAGCAAAGGCGGCACCAGCGGGAAGCCTGGAATCAGCGCCGGCTGTACACTGGATGCACGGACTTCAAAGCGATGGAAAAATTGGAGAAGCAGAGTAGAACAAAGCCTAACTGACGCCGGTTGTAAGGCTGGAGGCGGTGTCGGCTGCAGTCTGGAATGTATGCGTAAAATTCGGAGAAAAATCAACAAACGAGTGGAAAAACAGAACACAGGCGGTGCCGGCTCCGAAGGACCAAGGCGGCGCCGGCTGTGGTCTGTTCCTGAGGCAGTGTTGCGATCTTTTGACGCATTTTTGAAAATTTGGGGAGTTTTAGCATCTTCCAACTTCTACTCGGCCAAGAACTTTGTACCTACGAGTTTAGGCACTTCTTAAGCCTATAAATAGATGAAAAACACAAGGAAAAAAGAGGAGAATTCATTGATCATCATAGAAAATCACTCAGTCTAAGGAGGAGTTCTTCAAATTCAAGGAGGATTGTACAAGAAGGTTTTCAAAGGAAGAAGAATGAGGCTTGTCTATGAGTTCTTTCTTTTACTTTGTTTTCTTTTTCTTGACAATGATGTTTTAATTGTTCTATTGTAATTTGACATTGTTTTAGATAATCATGATTCTTGGAGTTATTTGATCTTTTGATTAATTGACTGTTCTTCTTGGTATTTAATTACTTGGGCATATTCCGAGATTAGTTGGTTGTTTCTGTTGTTAATTTGCTAGACCAAGGAGGTTGATGATGGTTGCAATTGATTAATTTTCGCATTCATTGGCTGTTAACTTGCTAGACCAAAGAGGTTAATTGCTGAGGATTGAGTAATTAAAGGTTAATTGATGTTTGCCAGACCAAGGATTCATTGATTAATTTCATGTTTTAAATTTGCCAGACCACGGAAATTTAATTAAGGATTGTGTTTAATGTATCTTTTGGATGAATTAGTTGAGACAGACCAAGTGATGCTAATTTACCTTAATCCTTCATGGTGCCGAGAGAATGATTGATTATGATAATGGTTAAGTTCTTGAAGATCATGGTTGTCTAATCAATGGTTTGAGTTGCATACTTCTCCATCCTTGACATGTACATATTTTTATTTTATTTTCTTTTTAGTTTTCTTTTTTATTTGATTTTCACTTTGTTGAGTCGGTTAAACAATAAAAGAGGGGTAATTAATGTTTACTTGTTCCTTGAGGATCGACACTCGTTTGAATGCTCAGTAATGATGAGTACGCTTGCTCATATGTGTGATTTGGGTCCAACATTTTAATTTAAACTTGATTAGGAATGCACTTATTTTTATATAATTTTTTATACCCAAATCTAAACACATCATTTATGAACACTTGATTTCAAAGATTACTATTTTTTGAAAATTCCAAGTATTTAATCCAAAAAGGACTAAATTCATAGAATTCATGCTTTAATCATCCATTAAGGTTTCCAAGCCAAATATGAAGTTCATTCAAGCCCAGAATGACATGAAACAAATCTTTCTCAGATAAATTTTAAACATATTCAGGGATTTCCAAAAAAAGGTATAAAACATAGCATTTCATGGAAGAATAAAGCACACTAGCTTTCAAATGGTTTTAGAAATCAAAGAGACTAACCTCGTATCCTAATTAACTTTTTTTTGTTTATGGTCGTTCAATCACCGTTTCTACTATTTTCAACGTTTCGTTGGTCATTTATCGATAAACCTACACTAAACATAGCCGATGATTAGCCGACGTCCAGCCGACGTGCCCGACGAGTAGCCAACATCCAACTGACGTTTAGTTGACGGTTTAGAAAATGTTCAACTTTAGTTCACGTCATTTTTTTGTCGTTTGTTCAATTTTTTCGTTTTTATTTTTCCACATCCTTTCTCCCTTCATATACAAGGGATTCACTTCATAATTCACATTCATTCCATCCAAAATCACGCAATTAATCATCCTTAAGTTCATCCATTTTCGGACTAATTTTCTGGAATTTCACTACTTGACATATGATTTTGTTTTGCACATAACTTTCAATCTACAACTCCGATTTGGCTCCATAATATACCAAAATGACCGTAAGACTCTTAAATTTAATTCTAAATAAGATTTTTTTTTATAGTCCTAGTTCCTGTGACATACTACAAGGCAAAAATAGCACCAGTAGTTTTACTTCAATTTCACTATTCATGCTTTCCTTTGTTCTCCTTTAGACTTTAACAACTTGAAACCACTAATTCATTCAATTTTCCTTCAAATCATCTTTAATTTTGTGATTTCTATATTCTAATAGCTCACAAGAGCCACACTTATTTAACATAAATTCATCTTTTCTAATCAAAAGCTTGTATAATCCATTTTTCCCAATTAAGTAAATTCCATTTTTACTCTACTTTGGTCATCATCTCCTCAACCGAAAACAACCCTTCAAACTACCGTAATTATTCAGTTTTTCATCACACAAAACATCATTCAAAAACCCTTAGGCAGTCGGCACACACATGAGCATATATATAAGGTTCATACACAAAAGTCACAAACCCTAACTTTGATCCAAAATCAAGACATGAAAATCATGTTTTTATGTTAAAATTCATATCAACATAATCATCATTCACCCAACAAAAATTTTAATTCTAGAAATTTGAGCTTTTACTTTGTATTTAAGGCTATTTGAAGTGATTTTTCTCTAAGAACTTCTCAAACTCACATAGAACACCAAGAACACACACTTGCCTTTTTTCTCTTTTGTTTAATCTCTTTTTCTCTTGGTTTTATTTTTTCCTTGCTGCCGAAATTTAGGTTGTATAATAGCCTCTTCTCACCTCCGTTCATCATCAAATCTTGGCCACAATATTTTAAATCAATTAAGTATATGATGGAATTCATGTAAGTGTGTTCCAATCACAATTTTACACACCAACCACTTAATTTCCTCCTAAAATTTTTTCCTTCATTTCTCCTTGCATGGCTGCCAGTTTCTTGGCTAAATTTCAGCCATTCAATCTCATTCTCATGGTCCATGTATTGGCCAGTCAAAATACACAAGACCTTAATCTAAAGGACCTAGAAATGATGTGTTCCAATTATAAAATTATACATCATTCTTCATTTATTTTGTAATTCTTTAATTTCATGCATCTTGCATGAATCTTTCATGCAACCTCTCTTAAATTGATACATGTCCATGGGCTACCAATCACAAAATGCCACGCGCACCATTTTTAACCGCGTTTTTCTTTTTTCTTCAGAAATGACCAAAATCGGGTCCGAAACGAAAAAATATTTTATTCTACCATTCAACTTCAAAAATTCTACTGAATCTATTGAAAACAATTAAATTCTTCAATTCCTCCTCTATTTGGTCAAATTTACGGTTAAAGTTGCAGGCGCGGTCAAAGTGACGAAAATACCCCCGGTAATCCGGATAGTATAATTCTCACTAAAACGTGCATTTCATTGCACTGATCAATTTCTCTTTTCAGCATACCTTCAAATTCTTATTTTATTAATAATAGTAACCTTCCAAAGATTTAGGGTATGGGTAGAACAAATTCAATAATTACATTTAGGTTCCGATAAAATATTATTATACCAAAATATTCGTCTCATTACATCGATCATCTTTTGTTCTGGCCATTGATATAAATTCTCATTTTATTACAAATACCGGCTAATCAAAGGTAAAAAGGAGGAGCATTACAAATATCATTATGGCTAGAAAGTACTTATGACATGTTGCATGAAGTACTTTCATAGTGGGTTATGTCTAATACAATATTCTCTAACATTTATTTATATTTTTACTTGATATCCTATATATCCATGGCTAGTAAAATATAGCTATTAAGTCACAAATATACTAATCTTAATTTATTATTATTCTACTAATAATAATCGATTAGGGACAATTTAAGAACAGTCATTCTATTTGTTATAGAGTTTTACTATCAAGTCACGTACTTGATGGCGATAAAACTAAACGCACTATTTATGAAAAGAAATGCCTTATATTATTACAAAATACATAACGATAATAGTATAAGTACAAATTATTTTAGGGCATATTCGCAACAGGAACCTCGTATTTATTAACAAATACGATGGTCCGAACCGTCGTATATTCATAAAAAATGACAGTTCTTGGCCGTCATATTTAGTTGATTAGATGCGACATTTTTAGATTTTGATTAAATGCGACGGTTCTAGCCGTCGTATTTGATTATTCATTTTTTTTTAAAATGGTCACTTGGTATTTAGACCTATCCACCTACAATTTCATACAAAATACAATTCATTCAACTACAATCTGCTTAATGCCAAATAAATCAAAATCAATCTTTTGAATATTAAAATTATATATAATCCATAAACTTCACAAGAGAAGTAATACTATATATGACAAATAGGAAATGCCAAGGAATCTATCAGAAACAATAGTACATGTAAAAGAAGAAGAAAATGAAAATATGTCAGTCATCACGAGCAGTCTCGTCAGCATCACACGATCCAATAGGTCAAGAAGTAGTACCAACACCTGAAGATGCCATACATGCACTAGATGGTGGTATAAGAGCTGTAGCAAATGCATCTACATCAAATCTGCGAGATAACGCTTCCATGGCAGTCTGAAGCGCTGCTATACGTGACTCGTATACCTCTAGCTCATGCTACATCTCAGCTCCCATAATTTCTTATATACTTTGAATACGCGCATCAACTTGAGCTTTGATGACCTCCTCAACATTGCTTGTAGAAGTGGATCATTGATTGATTGAGGTTGGTGTTGGTCCCTTTCCTTTATACCTTACACGACCTCTCATTTCAAGACTGAACAAATGCTGGAAGATCTAATTCTTCACTTCCTCAGTGCACTCAGACTTAGGCAGTACCTGCCATTCTTCCTCTAATCGGTCCTACAAAATTATGAAATAATATATCAAATTAAAATTAGTTAAATAAATTATATTTGTCATATTTTAATAATTCAAGAGAATTAATCTTTGAAAATTCCTTACAATAATCTCTGCAATCAAACCATCAGCCTGCTGACCATGTCACCTTCATGTCGCAAGAAACATATCATATTGCGACGTCGGTTGGCCTTGTGAGGCCATTTGTAAAGATTTTTGAGAATTTTCAATCGAATTAAATAATATTTGAATGAATGGTGTATAAGAGAAAATGAGTATCTGATCCTGTATAACAGAATGTGGCATTCTTCCTGTGATCGATGGATATGTAATATGCGATCGCTTTTATCTATTTTGCTCGGCTTTCGCCTATGAGTATCTAAAATAGTTAATATAAAAATAAGTATATAATAATTATCACGGCTATGTAAATATTTATGACAAGAAAAAATATTCAACTTTTGTACATATAACCTGCGTATAAAAAAACTCTCAAAGTCTTTCTCCTCATATTCACCCATCAAGAAATATTAGAACAATAGTCATCAAGAACTCTCAATTCCTTTAATACTGTTAAAAAAAACTTCTAATTCTGACCTACTCATTGTATAAGGGGCTGGTGGCAAACTGTATCTGGTTCCTAAGGATTTTAAAATTGGATGTAAAGACTTTCTAATAATCATTATCTACAAGTTTTGACGAGCTTTGAAGTTATTTTCAAAGAATATTGTCACCCAATATTGTGTACAACAGATTGTCTACAAAATTGTTCTCTATGTGCATTAGATTGAGATTGTGCCTCATCAAATTGCTCTCCTAATATGATAGCTCCCAAAAAATATTCTTTTTCTTTCGATTATACAGATTTGTGCCAAACTTTCATTCGTAGTCAGACTGCATTCTGATTTCATATCATCTATTGTATATTCTGTTAAACAACTCAAAAGTTTTGTTAATATTTCTGTCCCTGTGCTCCTTTTTGGTACTTGTCGTATTTCAATTCCACTGTAGAAAGAAACTTTGTCCCTACGCAGCTTATATGACAGTTTAAGAAATCTGTGATGACATAAGAAGTAATATTTACTACTATTAGGTAATCGGTAAGACAAACAATCATTATCGTATATCGAACAAGCCTTATCGTTATGGGCACTGTAGCCAAATAGATTGCCATAAGTTGGAAAATCACTTATGGTCCACATAATGGTTGCACATAAACATAACATCTCTTCTGCCCCAGCATCATAAGTAATCACACCATTATGCCACAAATCTTTCAACTCCTCAATCAATGGTTGTAAAAAACATCAATCTTGTTCATTGGACTCTTAGGGCCATCAATAAGAATTGATAAAATAAAATAAGGCTACTTCATGCATAGCCAGGGTGGCAAATTGTATAGTATTAAGACTACAGGCTAGGTACTATGTGATATGTGCATATTTGAAAATGGACTAAATCTATCTGAAGCCAGTCCAAGCCTAACGTTCCGACAGTCACTTGCAAATTCCAAATGGTCCTTATCAAACTTTCTCCAAGCCCTAGAATCAGCTGGGTGTTTGCAAACGCCATTCTTCATGCCACCTCATAAGATGTAGTTTTTTGAGACATGAATAATCACTTCAATTTCGGAGTCAACAGAAAGTACCTAACACACTTGCATACAATTGTACTGCCCTTTTTCTTGCATCTCAGAGCATTGAATACCTCATATTAAGGAATGGACTTATTTCCTCCCTTGTATATCATGCAATTGTTTGGTCATGCATCCTAGACTTTGCATTCCATTTCCAACACCTTCATTATCTTACCAGCCTCATAGTATTTTAGGCAATTTTCACTCCTATCTCACTAAATGCATCCATTAGAAGCTCAAGTAGCATGTCAATAGACTTATTTGACTACCTATTAAGGAATCTTAAGTATAATAATCTCATAATAAATGACAGTGAAGAAAACTTGGTATAGCCTGAATATAACTCTATGTTTGTCGCTTCTAACAATTTACGTATCTCTCTTAAAGGCTCTTCAGTTGGATTATTGAAGTCAGAACCATCCCAACCATACCATCCCCTCGTACATTTTCAGTCGAAAGAATATTGCTACTTGTTTTGCTAGAAGATAGGTATGTTTCGCCATGAACACTCTATTTGTTGTACCAACACATGAAACCCCACATTTGGCAATACTGTTTGACCTCTATTGTACTATAAAGACACCTATTCTGACACTTTAAATAAGGACAATAGATTTTGGATCCATCAAGTTTGTCTCTTAATGCAAATTCTACAAAGGCATCCAAACCTTTACTGTATTTATCACATAAATGGTCGTGTAAGTCAATTCATGATTGGTCCATCTTCGTATTCATTTATCCATATTTTCAGTCAATCTATAAGTTTCGTTATGATAAACATATTCAAAAATAAATGGAAATGGAGGGAAATGAAATTTAATTTAGTAAATTTTTATTAAATACTCTAAAATACTCTTAATAAATAAAAAAATTAATATTGTTACGTCACATTAGTGAGTAAAGAATATTCTTAGTCTTTACAGAACTGTAGTTTCAAATCCAGCGATGAAACAATCTTATCATATATACTCCTAAAAATTATTCTCACAGGGTAAGAATTATTTGTAAAAATTATTCTCATAAAACTATTTTATTTAGATTCTTCGTAAAAATTTTTGAAAAAATTTTGGTAGAGTTTCCCCTATAAATTGAATATTTTCCAAGCACAGGGCCATCTCAAAATGCGCAATTATGCAATTCAACCAACAAAAAACTCAAAAACAATCCAATCATTCAATAAAACTAGTTTAAGTCTATATAGTATAAAACTAACATAAGGGTAATCATCTATTACCCGTGGAAAGTGATCATCCATCACTCACGAGGATCCAGTAGTGAAATATAAAAATGATTTTCTTACCTTACTGATACTTTTCTGGACAATCAAAGAAACAACGGTGTCTTTAATTTGGACACATATCAAATGCTACTTAATTAGTCAAACTAGGAAAAACTATGACACCCTACTAAATTGAGCATTTGGAAAACCAATTATGAGGTCAAATTGAACTTGCTTCACAAATTAAACGTATTACATGTGTTCATCTCATGTGCTCTTTATGTGAATTCTCTTAAGGAAAATGTGTGTGTAAAATTAATTATTTATTGGTTTATCGTAGGTGCTTTACGCATAAGTAATTGTGTATTATATATATACATATATAATTTGTAATAGATAAATTAGTTAAATTAATTAGTGTATCACATTTCCAATAAAATTATAACAATGAATTTTCTCTTTTGATAAGCACACTCTTGAATGAATAGGGTTTTGGAATTGTTTACTAAGTTAATAATTTTGGTCAAATTTTGTGTCAAATCTAATTTTGACTATTTGACTTAATTTCACCAATTGACCCAAAACCCATACCTTATATCCATGGATCTTTTTAACCCAACAAGTATTCCTTCATCTTAGCCATTGAATCTAGGTTGTGTTTTTTTTAGGGTTTCATTTCAACCCTTGGATTCGAAACACCCTAGTATAAAACCTCATTTCCCCCTCTTTTTCTCTCCATTGTGTTCAACCAACATCTTCCCTATTTTCCCCAAACTTCTTCTTCTTTTCCCCTCAAGAGAAACCCTCTTTTCTTCTCCTCCCTAAGGCTGGTCAGCAACCTTGGTGATCGAGGGGAAACTTGTTCCTCCTTGGCCGACACACTTGCAACCCACACACCATTTGTAACACCCCTCTACCTACATATCCAAAAAGGGCAGAAATGTTGTCCCGTCTAAAGGACAAGGGGTCTTTATAACGATGTAATAAAAAAATTATCTAAAGAAATACCTCAAATAAAAACTTAAACGTTTTACAATCTAAATAAAATACATACAACATCTCAAAATATAGAATAACAGAGTAACTGTCTCTGAATAAAATAAATAATTGTAAAGTTCTAAAATCTTGGATTCTAGCCCTAGTCATGTCAACAGTGCTCACAACTTGAAAACGTGCATAAAAGGAGTGAGAAATAAATTTCCCAGTAAGTCTTGTGGGGGTGGAAGCGCTCATTTGAAACTATTTCATGAGATGCATTTTGAAATACCAAAAGCTCAATTGCATTCTTAAACAACCGTTTTAAACACAAGAGTAGTGTTTTCAATTTGCAATCTCAATAATTAACTTTATCTCAAGTAAATCAACCAATCAACAAAAATGTGGACCATGAAACCTTGCATCATAGTCCGAGTTATGAAACCCTGCATTATGACCCCTGCTAACTGTATTGTAATACTACTGCACTACAGTACGGTGGGTGATTGACCCACTGGGTAGGGATGCTCCTCCGTCTCCCATTCCCTTGTTAACTTCGATTGTCCATACTGGAATATAAATACCGTTCTATTTGGTGTTGGTTTGCTAGCTCGGACTAGCTTGACTCCCTAACACTATTACCTAATCAAGAATGAGTTTACCTCCCGGAGGTGGCTACCTACCGAATACCTAGCTCGCCCATCTTAGATTAGTGATAGTAGCATACCCTTATTAAGTACTCAACGAACTTACCATAAGGAAACACATTAGCATCAAGTAGTAACCAACAGAAAAGTATCAAGCATGCTTTGGTCAGCCTTTATAAAACCATTTAGTGAAAAAAATCAAGTGAAGTGTTTCGAAACCCTTTTTGTTTTATGAAACAGTGCGTGATTTGGAGAAGAGTAGGAAAAGTAGGCCATGTTGAACTTTTTATCACATTAAACCATGTTTCCATTGATACCTCAAAACATTTGACAACTTGCAATTGATACGTTTTACAAACGGTTTTATGCAAGGACTTACCTTAGAAGAGCAAATTAATTTCTTATCAAAAGGAGTGAATCCTTGCTCTTGATAACCTTCCACGTCTAAAGTCACAAAGTAAATCCATTAATCACATCTAGTCCTAGTATTTCAAGAAATAAATTGCGTACAACAAGCAATTCAATTAACTTTGCACCCAGCTTTCTACTTCAATCCCAAGTGTCTTTCCATAGAATTATTCACAGAAATATTGTATAAAGGATTGACTATTTATTAAAATAGAAGTCGCTCAAGAGAGTATTTAAGTCATCTAATGCCAAAATATTAAGTGATTAAAGAATTTAAATAAATAGATATTTATTTAATTATTTACTTAGTTAATTAAAATATTATTTGTTTGTAGCTATAGGAAAATAAATGACTAAGGTAATATATTATTTAATGGATTGGTAATTTATTAGGTGATAAGTGCAGATAGTACTATTAAAAATAGCAATGAGAATAATATCAATATTAATGGTAATAATAATATTAACAGTATTAATATTAGCAATAGTAATAATGAAGATACAAACAATATTAGTTTTAATACTAATAACAATATTAATGAGAGTTAATAAGATAGTGGCACTATTAGGGTTTCCTACATTAAATCCTTCATTACATCCTAATGCCTTTTTACACCATTGTTACACATAGGGTTGCAAACGAACTGAGCTTCCTGTGAGCAGCTCACGAGCTACTTGGTCAAAGCTCCGCTCGAACTCGACATTGACTGAGCCCGAGCCGAGCGTAAGTCAAGCCTTGAATTAAATGAGCCGAGCTCGAGCTTAACAAAGTTTGACTCGAAACTCGTTTAAAATTTGACTCGAATACTCGACTCGTGAACTCGAATTCTAGTTCGAATAAATAAAAGTATAAATAATATTAATATATCTTGTTATAATATATGAAAGTATATTTATAAATTTTATTACATAAATATATTCTATATCTATATGAATATGTGTTTTATTATAATTTTATCAAAAAGTAATTATGCAACTAGTAATAAAAATTATTGTACCTTACATTCTTTTTTTGGCTCTATGTATATATATATATATATATATATATATATTAATATATCTTGTTATAATATATGAAAACATATATATTTATAAATTTTATTACTCAAATATATTCTATATCTATATAAATATGTATTTTATTATAATTTTACTAAAAATTAATTATACAATGGATAACAAAAATTATTGTACCTTACAAATGTTGGCTTGAAGCCTTGCTCGTGTGATTTCTTTATGGGATTATGATGAATGAGGTCTAGAAAGATGTAGGATCATTTGGGAATTAATATCTTGTGATCGGACTACTTGTTTCTTTGTAATTTACTCCTCAAAATCAAATGTGGTTCTTTGAGTGTCGAAAATTTGGCTTTACATTGCTCCTTGGAAACCATGTTTTGAATGCTGCAAATTTTGATGAATGAAATTATGTTTGTGATGTGAAAAGGTGGCCCTGTGTGTGTGTGTGTGTATGTATGTATGTATGTATGTATGTATGTATGTATGTATGTATGTATGTATGTATGTATGTATGTATGTATGTATGTATGTATGTATGTATGTATGTATGTATGTATGTATGTATGTATGTATGTATGTATGTATGTATGTATGTATGTATGTATTGTGGCTACTTGGGTGAGTTTGATGTTCTTATACTCAAAATGATTGTTGGGGAAAAACAGAGTGCTTGCTAGAATTTTAAATAGTGATTTGGGTGTTGTTTTTTTAGGCCAAATTGTGATCATGAGGCTTGTGTATGATGTTTTATAGGATCTAGGGTGTGTTGAGAACTTGTTTGAGGGTTTACAAGGGTTTGGCGAATTGGAATTTTAGTGTTATATTGGATTGCATAAGCTGCCAGAAAAAACCCTGTACATAGGTCAACTTGAAACCCCTGAAAAGCACATTTTCTGTCGGAGTTTTGAGTTGAATTTTTCACAAGCAAACTTGGAGATGTTTGAAAATTTTGGTTCAAGAATCACTGAAAAACTCATTATAAGTTGAAAGATATGAATTTTTGAAAATTGCTACTCTTGTATGGTTACTATTCTGGCGGGTTTAATTTCAAAAATTCATTAACCTATCTTTCAAAAGAGTTTTGGGAAGAGGGTTACATGTTGTCAAACTGGAAATTTTCATTAAGACTTAAAATGTTTTGCATAGGAAATTAAATTAATCTTTGAGACCTTAAAATAGTTGTAAAACAGAATGTTTATCTAAGGGTCTAAAAATTTCTATAGCTACTTGTTTAATTACTTAATTATTTATTTATCCATTAATTAATTAATTACTTATTTATTCATTTGCTGATTTATTTATTTACTTAATCATTTATTTATTTGTCTATTTAGTTACTTATTTATTTGTCTACCTATTTACTTAATCACCGAATTACCTAGTTATTCATATATTTATTTAACTACTCATTTATTTATTTACTTAGTCTTGGCAAATTCTTTTTTTTTTTCTAAATTATGTGGGGAAAGTTGTATTAAGATTGTTTGATTAATTAGGGGACTAGAATTGATAAGGTTAGCATAGGCGATTATGATTAGTGTTAGAAAATAGTAGAGATTACTAAGAGCATAAGTAATCTCTTTTTCCCTTAGGAATTTATTTGGAATGATTTCTATGGCCTTGTGATCAAGAGATTAATTCTTATACAAGTTATGTTAGATTTGGTGCCGGACTTAGGAGGAAGAAGCACCTAAGAGAATTTGAAGTTATTTTACTATGCATTTGGACAAGAGGTAAGTCCTTACATCTCAAGACTCTTTTATGCAAAATAGCTTTATAGAAAATTTATACGATCATGCATACACTTTTATGACACGAATAAGCTCATGATATGATTTTCATTTTATTTATAGTGAGAATATTCTTAGATAATCCATTTTGTTGTACTTGGTCTAACCCTTATTCACCTTACGACTTTTACATGGAAATTATGCATGATCAGTTTTTTGAGAATTTTCTTATGAACATTATGTTATGAACAAATTTGGATTGAGTGGATGTAGGGATTTCAATTTTGAAAATATTTTGGGGGAGAAAGTACAGTTGTGGTTTCGAGTTGGGTTGAATTTCAAACAAAATAAGGTTTTGAGGACTGGAACAATATTTTGGAAATGATATTGTATATTCCATATCGGAATGAGAATTTCTTGAACTACTCTGGTATAGACTTGAATATTCAAGGGGCGAGACTTTAGGACTGGCTTTCGTTAGAATAGGAGAGAATTCCGATTGATTGGCCGTCTTCGGAAAACTATCTTTTCCAAATGGGACGACAGTCTTAATACTTGAGCCGGGTCCTTAGCTAGCAACACGGTATCCAAAAGGGAACTGGAGGACGGACGTGGGACATCTAGTCTGTTTATTTATGAGAGGGATGACAGGGTATCCTCTCGGGAGGGATGTACACCCTGTCCAATTTGTTTTCTTGGCATTGAATATGCCGTGGTCATATTTATACATTATCATAGATATGTAGTCTCGATACACAATATGACTTGTTGATGACGGGTTCAAGACTTTCACTGAAATGAATTTTCATTCTAGGAATTTGACTTGAATTGATTGCCTAACAAAATTCTTATCTACATATCATATTTAATCGTACTTGTGATGTTCTCTCCAAAATTTGAGATGAATAAATGCTAAATTTTTTGATGATTATATCCGTTCGAATTATTGCATATTCATGCATCATGACATTGATTTCTTAACTTTCACTTTCACACTACGAACTTACTGAAATTATTTATAATCTCACATGAATTTTTCTAACCACGGTTTTCAGGGTAGTATATAATTATCAAGACTGAGAGCTGGAGATCCTTTTGTAATAGATTTAGGTTTTTATACTCTATTACTATCACTCTATTTATGTTGTGTAGTGGTTTTACTTTTGGTTTGCAAGGTTGCCCTTGAATCATTGTATTGGGATTTATTTGGATAGTATTTTCAATTCCCATTTTGAAGTTTAATATTTAGTTTATACGTTGATGTTTCTTCTCTTCCTTTGTTATAAAGACCCCTGGTCTGAAAAGATGAGGCGACATCCCCAACCCAAATGGGCTACATAGGTAGTGGGATGTTAGAAAAACTAAGAAGAAAAAAAAGAATAAAGGCATATTATTAAAGGGAGGAATTTTGATTTATTAGCAAAAGTGCATTGCTATGCATTATTGTTGTATTGGCTTTGAGATCAAAACTGAACTAATTGCCACTACCAATATAATAATAAGTTTCAGGTATGTTTTCAGACATATGATAATTTTTGACACTATAAAACATTTACTTAAACAACATCATTCCAATTTTTACAATTTACCATAATCTTACATTGAGCATATGGGACAGATATCTTATTGAGAGCACTTTAGATAACTAAGTTTATTTATATACTAGTAATTGTCTTCACTTACGAAAGCTCTTTGTTGTGGGAGGTTTTATAAGCACCATATTAACATATTGCCATGGTTTAATATGGTTTTAGTTGCACTCACGAGAATGTATAATATATTTTCTTCACAAAAATGACTTTTCTTTAATAATAATGAAATTGAAGTATTTTAAAAATATTAAGATACACCATTTTATTTTATTATAATCTAAATTGTTATAATTTAACTATATTATCTTATCTTTTCTCTTCATAAAAAGTTCACACCACTAATTTTTCAATCTTAATTATGTAAGTAAAATTACACGGTGTCTTGTATTATATATACAAAAGTTCCTTCCAAGAAAATAACCTTTTTTTTAAAAAAAAAATCATTGCAGGCTTGTGGTTTATTCTCTTGATGTTAATAATCTAATTCAAAGAATTAGATCTGTTTATGCACGATTTTTTAATTTCTGCGAGATATTGTGGTGATAAAATTTTGTAGGGATAAAAATACCCATCCTTGCATACAATACAATTTTCAAAGGTTAGAGTTCTTGGTTGTGTGTTAATCTTGGAAACTTGTAGAGGGTTTTCATTGCTAAGCATTGATGGAATATATCCCATTTGCAATCTGATCTAGTTAAGATATTAGAGCAGGTTTAAGTGACAGGTATTGGAATTGCCCATTTGCAACCTAAGTTAGGCCTGACAAAAGGTTCACGAGAATGTATAATATGGTTTAATATGGTTTCAGTTGACACTACAAAGTTGCAAACACATTCTTTTGTTATGACCCTTCCTGCAATACTATTTTTTCAACTCTGCTTGGTAAACATTTAAACGACTTGAGAAGGATGGTGTGTTTGGTTATTGGGTTATTCCACTAAAATTAATTCTACTTAATTTTTCTTATAAAATTAAATCAATAATCGAATAGAAATTATGGTATTTTAAGAATAATTTAACTATAATTTCATTTAAAATAGTACCTAACACAATTTATCTTCTTTAGACATAATCATAGATCTGTCCATTTTAATGATATCATTCTATCTAATTGTTTACCTATTAGCCACTAAGGATACATCAAGAAACCTAGCTTAGTCGTTGACAACATTCTGGAAGTTCAATTTCAGTCCGATTTCTCAAGAAATGCTGGAAGAATTTGAACAATTGTAAATTATTTTACTGATTGCAACAATGTACCACGAATTGCAATAATATAAATCAATTTACTGATTGCAATCAATTTACCACTAATTTTACTAATTTGAACTTCAAAGCTAAATAGTTTGGAAATAGCATTCAGTTGAAGCATAGATCATACCTTTAGAGTGGTCTGGATGCAAAATGCAGCAGCCTAAATATGCAGTCACAGTTGGCACCAGAGACGAGAGGGTTGAAATGTGATAGAGAAGAGAGGGAGCTTTGCCCACGACGGAGAAGAGAGGGCGCCAGAGATGAATAGGATGAATTATTTTTCCCTTGCACCAGAGAAGAAAGACCCATGCCGGAGAAGAACAGCTAACAACCCGCCGGAGAAGAAAGACTAGCGCCAGAGTTCTTTGCCAAACATGCAGGCCGCTGCAGAAGAAGAAGAGGGAAAAATGAGGCTGAAATCTAAGAACTTGGAGTTATGAAGACCATCTATGACATATTAAATGCACCTAATAGGATGGTTAATGATTATCCATAGTATTAAATGTAACTAAACACGATGGTTAATCATTAACCGTCATATTAGATGTAAATAAAAACGATGGTTAACCATTATTCATCGTATTAAATGTATCAAATACGATCGTTAATTAACCATCGTATTTAGTTACAATCTTAATAAATTTTTAAAAATAAATTTTAATTTGGATTATATATATATATATATATATATATATATTAGTAATGTGATAGATAAAATTACATAAATTTTACTTTTACAATAATAATTATACATAGAATGTATATGTATGAATGAATGTAATAATTAAGATAGTACACTATATATATATGTACATAGATATGCACACACATATATGTATGTTTGTAATTAAAATTCTTTATATTATGTAACATATTAATCTAATGCTCACTAATTAATAAGGGTATGTTATACTGCGTATACACACACACACACACACACACACACACACACACACACAGACATACAATAGAATAACTAATAAAATAAATTCAAGCTCTTTAATACAAATATACAAAAACTTAAGATGTAAACAAAAATTTATTTAAAAAATCAATGATCTAACCGTTAGATATATTTATAAAGCTAAAAATAAGTTTAGATATTTGTTAAAATCATTACCAAAAGTATTGTGACTAAATTTGAAAATAATCAGCTAAAATTCAAACTACTTTTGATTGATTTTGTTATAATTCGAAAAAAAAAAAACGACGGCCATAACCATCATTTTATCTAAGTATAAATGATGGTACTTTTAACCTAATACGATAGTTGAAAAAGTGTGGTATTTGTAAAAAAGTCACAATTTAATTTCAAAATATTATTATTTCAACCGAATACGATGGTTAAACGAAACCGACATAATAGAGCTTAACCTAATACAAAAGTTAGGGTAACCATCGCATTAGTTCTAATTTGTTACGGAGGTTTAGTCGAACTGTCTTATTTGTTTAAACTAATATGATGGTTAGGATTAAACTGTCATATAAATCCTAACTAATATGACGGTTATAGAACCATTGTATAAAGTGGACTATTACGACGGTTTTGTGACTGTTGTAATAGAAGCCGTTGTATTTGCCCCCCCTTTTTTTTGTAGTGATAGTTGGATTTCATTTAATTTTTGAGAATAAAAGTTATTTTTTTTTCATTAAATGATATCCATTATGGTACTGCAACTTTGATGAATGGGTTGTATGTTCTAGACATAGAAAATCAAGTTCTCAACATAAATAAAAAGAAACAAAAGAAAGATAATTTGAACCCATCTTACTTATGGCATTGTCATTTAGGCTATGCAAACGAGAATCACGTTTCAAAGTTACATAAGTTTGGTGACTTAGGATCATTTGATTATGAATTATATGATACATGGGAATTATGTTTACTTAGTAAAATGACTAAAACCCCCTTTTTAAAGAAAGCGAAATTGGCTAAGCAATTATTAGAACTAATAAATAGTGATATATGTGGACTAATGACATTGCAAGTAAGAAGGAGTTATCAATACTTCATAAACTTTATTGATGATTACTCCCGATTTGGGTATTTGTATTTAATGAAATACAATTCTGAAGCCTTTGACAAGTTCAAAGAATTCAGGAATGAAGTAGAGAAATAATTAGTAAAAGTATTAAAACTCTAAGATCCGATTGAGGAGGTGAATACTTAAGCCAAGAGTTTCAAAATTATTTTAAAGATAATGAGATATTATCTCAATGGACTCCACTGCATACACCGCAACATAATAATGGTTTCGAAAGAAGGAATCAAACCATATTAGATATGGTTCAAGACATGATGGCTTTTGTAGATTTATTACTAAAATCATTTTGGTGATATGCACTGAAAACTGTTATTTATATTTTAAAAAGAATTCCATAAAAAACAATTGATACTACCCCATAGGAGTTATTTTTTTATAAGAGAACAAAATTATCTCACTTGAGAATTTGTGGTTGTCCTTCTTATATGAAAAGGACAAAGTCAGACAAATTAGATCATAAGTGTGATATGTGTTTGTTGTTGGATATCCAAAGGAATCACATGGATATTATTTCTATCTTCCTTATAAAAACTAAGTGTTTGTTTCAAAGTATGCAATTTTCTTAGAGAAGAAATTTATGCTTAAGGGAGATAGTGGGAGTAAAATTGAACTTAGTAAAGTTCAAGAAGTACAAACAAACAATAATGAACCGGTTGATCCCGAGTCTATTGACAAAATAGATGAACGCTCAAATACACAGGAATCTCATAAGTCAAGTAGGATACGTGTGGCACTTGAAAGATATGGATTTCTTATTAGTGACCACAATGATGTATTTCTCATAGAAAAAGATGAGCCTACCACTTATAAGGAAGTTCTGAAGAGTTTAGAATATGACAAATGGCTTGAAGCCATGAAGTAAGAAATGGATTTCATGTGTAACAACTAAGTTTGAACTTTGGTTGATCTACCCAAAGGTATAAAACCCATAGGGTGCAAATGAATTTTTGAGAAGAAAACTGATATGGATGGTAAAAATATTACCTATAAGGTGTGACTGGTTGTAAAAGGTTATCGTAAAAAATAAGGTACTGACTATGACTAAATATTTTCACTAGTAGCAATGCTGAAATTCATAAGAATACTTTTAGCACTTGCCGCTCATTATGATAATGAGATTTGACAAATGGATAACTTTCCTTAATGGAAATCTAACTGAGGAAGTGTACATGACACAACTTGAGGATTTCAATCCAAGGGTCACACAAAAGTATGCAAGTTTCAAAGGTCTATTTATGGATTAAAGCAAGTTTCTAGGAGTTAGAACATTTGTTTTGATGAAACAATTAAGGAATTTGGTTTTATACAAAATATGGACAAACCTTGTGTATACAAGAAGGTTAGTGGGAGTGCAATTTTTTTACTATTGCTATATGTAAATGGCATATTGCTAATTGGAAATGGTATCACTACTTTTCAATCAGTCAAGATTTGGTTGTCAAAGAAATGCTCTATGAAAGACCTTGGAGAAGTAACATATATTCTAGAAATAAAGATCTATAGAGATAGATCAAAGAGGTTGCTTGGTTTTTCACAATCTATATACATAGATAAAGTGTTAAAGAGGTTTACCACAGATCGATCCAAAAGGGGATCTTTACCCATAACCCATGGGATAAGTCTTTCTAAATCTATGTGTCCACTAGCACAAGATGAAATGGATCACAAGAGTAGAATACCGTATGCTTTGACAATTAGATCTATCATGTATGCTATGATATGTATTAGATCCAATATATCCCGTGCTCTTAGTTTGATGAGCAGATACTAATCTAACTCTAGAGAAGGTCATTGGATGACTGTCAAGAATATCCTTAAGTATTTAAGAAGAACTGCGGATGTATGCTTGGTATATGGAGAAGGTGACTTACAAGTCAAAGGGTATACTGATGCTAATTTTCAATCTAATAAGAATGATTACAAATCTCAATCTGACTACATGTTCACTTTTGGTGGTGGGGTAGTTAGTTGAAAAAGTTACAAACAAGACACAACTGCTGACTCAACCACTAAAGTTGAGTACATAGTAGCTTCTGAAGCTGCTAAAGAGGCTATCTGGATCAAGAAGTTTATATTGGAATTAAGAGTGTTACCTAACATTGTTGATCCAATACCCTTGTATTGTGATAATAATAAAGCTATTGCACAAGCAAAAGAATCACGGTCTCATCAACGATCTAAGCATGTACTTAGGTGCTATCACTTGATGTGCGAATCATTGATAGGAAAGATATAAAGATAGAGAGAATTTCCACTGATCAGAACATAGTTGATCCGCTTACTAAAGCTCTACCCCAAAAGAAACATGATAGCCATATTCAATTATTCGGTATTTGATACATAAATGATTGACTCTAGTACAAGTGGGAGATTATTAGAGCTATGTCCTAGAAGCAAACATTTGTACAATTTATTTTGCACATTTACTTAATAAAGGCATTCTTTATCTTTTAATTTCTTTGTTTCATATATGTATATATATAAAATTGATCGATAAAGTCCCTAGCACAATGTACAGTATTAAGGAAATTATGATAGAGAACATGATGTGAGATTCCTACTACACTATACAATGTTTATGTTTAAATAATCCCTAGGCATAGTATTAATAAGATGAGATGTTATTAATACACTAAGACAAGCACGTGTTATACTTTTTGATAGGATCAAGCGGTAGTTCTTACATCTGTGAGTATTGTGATACTCAAAGTTAACACGTGGATGTTTGTTACTTGAATAAGTATATTGAATGACTTAACTATGAGATAATCACATGGATAACTATTTAGTACTAGTGATAGAATTCTATTATAGTAAATGTACAAGTATCTTTAGACTTGAGATCTATAAAATACTTTGTTTGCTGAGTATTGTACTTTGATTCTAATTTTTAGAGTCTTATTGGATTTGTCTCTAAGATGGATATTTGGTACAATGTAAAGTAAACAAAAATAGTTTAGAGGGTCAATAAAGGATTTATCACTCCTATTAGTAGGGGGCATATATCTCATGGCCACTTGTAGGAAATCATTGCTCAAGAAGTTCTTGGCTAAGGCAACTATGTATTGAAAATAGTTCCGAATGATACACATGTTAGGTAATGGATTCTGGAACAAGTATTAATAAATTCGGGTTAGAATTAATTATATTTTAGAGAAAGTTGACATTAATTCCATATGCCAAATTGAATGAGATGTAGTGTGATAAAAGGAGTTCTTGCACTTGTATTTTGTTATTGAAAGGTTCATATTAAGCAACTTGACTTTTTGGATTTTTGGATGGTCATAATGCATTGTTAGATGCCTTTCATGATCTGGTAAATATAAATTTATTAATTGAAGAATTAATAGATTAATCCTAATTAAAATTAATTCAGATTTTGCTATCAATATACCAGAAAACCTAATAGGTCACACAAAATAAAGGAATTGGTATTCTAGATATTATATGATAATATTATGGGAGAAGAAATAATTATATGTGTGAATTTTAAAGTTGTTATAATTCTTGGGGTCAAATTATAATTATTAAATCTTATAGGTTTAATTACAATAAAGGAAACCTAAGCCCATTATTATTATGCACGGTTTTTATCATTGTTTCCTGAAAGATTTAGAAAACACACAGTACACGTTAAGAAGGAATTCATAATTGTTTCCCAAAGGGTTTAGGAAACAAAGACGTGAGGCTTTTCTGTTTTTTAGAGGCGGTGTGTACATATATAATCTTATGGAAGCAGCCGTCTTGGTGATATGCAAAATACAGTAGCCTTGATTTCCTTTTGTTCTTCTCCGAATTAATCCCAACACAACCGCCGAACAAAAACAACTAGCATTGTTTTAGGCGCCTAGTTTCGGGTAGAATTTCTTGTGTGAATATTTTTAGAGAAATTTTTATGCTGGGAATTTAGTGATTTGCGGTTTGGACAATTTCTGGATGAATTTCACGAGAAGAAAAATTTAAAAAAACTTTGATTTTCAGGTAATGAAAATTTTCTATCTCTCTTGACCTATTAAATTACATACAAGTAATCCTATTGCGTAGATTTTATTTTAATTTTTCGCTGCGCATATATGATATTGCATGATCGAAATCCAACATTGTATGACCTTATTGATATGCTTTTGGTGCAACATGCAGCCAAAGAATTACATATGATTTTTGAAATCCAGAAGTTATGGTTCCAATTATTCATGTATATCTTACATCTTTCCAACATGCTGTGGTAACTAAAAACGGACAGGGGACTAATTTGAACTTGTAAGGATCAGCTGTTGCACACATATGGAATTCAAGCAGTTGGCTAATTTGAGCGGAGTCATCATTGCACAGAACCTCAAGTGCTTCGCCATATTTGCTGAAAACTACATCGGCAAATGTGGTATAAGGATAAGTATTACCAGGTACCACACCTGCAAATTTTTAGTAGTACCATAATCAGTATTGTCAATAAGAGAGGCCTTAGGAGGGAAGGAAAATAATTAGTGATGGATTGCGACGGTCACTGTTTAGCGATGCCTTATTGACTGTCGCTAAATCTCTTTAACCTTGTAATACCCACCTTGCCTAGAAAGAGCTCCAAAGACTTGTTCGCCCGGAAAACTACTGCCTCCAAAACCATTAGAAACAATCTGTCGGTCGATGTCTACTTTTACTCCTATAGTATATGTGAAGTAGAAAACAGGATCAACCCCGTAACAGGAAGCACGATCTTGCCATTCCTTCTGCCAGAGTCCGAAGTTGTCTCCCTGAAGGTCTGGCCAGTACTGGGATAATATAGGTTCCATCTGAGCAATCTAGACAAAAATTGAAGAAACATTTTATTCAACTAATACTAACTCTTCAATAACAGAGATGCAATCAATGAATGTTTCCATAAATACCTTTGAACGGTCTAATGGAGGGTGTGGTCCGTGGCATGGCATCTCCTGGCCTATTTCACTCACTCCAAACAGTGTGCGGATCACAAAAGCATTCCGTGGAATCGATGGGCTGCAATTAGTGCCTCTGGTACGACAAAATGAGTTTGGCCAATGTAGAGCCAGCTTCCAATACGCCGGTGGTGGTGGTGGTTGGGAGGTTGCTGCAGGAAGAATGAGAATAATTGCTGCCATGAGAGAACAAAGAAGGGATGCCATTTTGTTGAGCTTGCAATGAGAATGAGCAAATCAATTAAGAAAGTAGGCTACTTTGTTAAGAGATATACAAGTGCGTACACGCACTCAACATGAGTAAATGGAAGCCCACCTTCGTCATCCTAATTAAGGGAAGTCTTGAATTGACAACCAACTTTGCAAATTTGGTTCAAATATTGTGGATTATATGGAAATTAAGGAATAGAGGGGAAGTATACCACAGAAATTCATTTCAATGGGAGTGGAGAAAGAAAGACCTTATATGGTAGAAATATACTTTTTCTTTACAAAAATATGCTGTATTTAACATACTAGGAGATTCATATGTGAATGAGATAACTATGAACTCTATTTGTAATATAAGCACCCCCCCGAAAAAAAAAAAAAAAGGAAGTAGGAAACCAAGGAACTCAGTGTATGTGAGACAAGTCTTGGGAACAATTCCATTAACGTTTGATCTCTCTCTCTCTCTCACACACAGAAATATACATACACTAACGCTTATATACATACCTTTTTGATACTAAAAAGATATATGCAAGGAGATATAGCGCAATAGAAATAAAGATAATAACTTAATTAATTAGAAATACTTCATTATTAGAAGTTAATTCTTGGACTCAATTCATGTTCTTTGTCCCACTAATATATCAAACAATTTACAGATAGTCCATCAATCTAAAAAGCTAACAGAAATCTAAAGAGGGACAAGAGGATTTGAAAATTTATCCTTTGAAATTGGAGTATTTAGGATTGACTACAGTTCTAAAATTGCTAAGTAGAAGCTAACTGAATCTCCTAAGGAGGGTTATAGTTATAATTTGTCACAAAAATAGTTCACTCAAAATTGGACTTATGATGTAAATTAAGAGAATTTTTGTCATTTATTTCCTTTCTACCCTAACCACACAAAATGGAAGTAAATAATATTTACTTATTCTAATGGAATTACCCTCGGCCTCCTCCCCCTTGTGAACCAAACATATAGTAAGTGTATTTGATGACATATACTTTTGATTGCATAACTACCTCATGTCATTAATTAAGATTGTTATAAATTTTAAGTGAGATGAAAGTTATTTAAGTTTGAGATTTAAATATGTTAGATATTTATTCAAAAAACAAATATATTATATTTACATTTCTATATATCACTTTGATAAATTAATTAGAAAACAAAATTTCTCTCTATTTTAAGAAGAGAATTCTAGAATTAAAATTCATATCTCCTAAGCTGTAAATCAGCTGTAAAGTACGGTTCTAATAAATAAGGTAAAAAGCATCTATAACCCTTGAATTTTTTTTTTAAATTTGAATTTTATCCTCTTTATTATAAAAAATTTAGATGTTATCCTCTAACTTTAAAATGTATCAATTCTTACCATTCCATCTAACTTGGACATTTTATGCCTATCGAAGATGGAATTTTAAGAGTATCATTTGATTGACATGCAGTAAAGTAATGTTATGGAATCTAAATCTTAAGAAAGTGAATCAACAGAATATGATTTTGAATAGATTACATTCCTCTGTTTGGAAGGTTGAAAAAATATTAAAGGAAAGTAATATAAAATATTTTATTACTTTATAACAAACATTATATGTATAAATATAAATTTTATTTTATTTTATTCAATTTATAATTATTCTTGAAGTTGAGTTCAAATTCTAATATTTGATAAAAATAACAATTGATTATTGTCAAATTAAAGTATCTATAGAAAATTCAATAAAATTTCTTCTCCTGTAATAAATTTAATAATGATATAATTTTTAAATAAAAAATTTACAATTATTTTAAAATATTTAGTCTTTTAATTTTTTCAAAAAAATATTTATTATAATTAGAAATATATAAATTTTTAATACACTACTAGGTTAGGGGAGGTGTGAGCGGAAAAGAAATAGTAAGAAAAAACGTGAGAGATAAAGTAAAATGATGTAAATTGGAATAATTTTCTTGTTTATCTTTAGCTTTTAATTTTTTTTTTATCAATTATTGTTAGAATCCTTGGGAAGGAATCACAATATTACATCCCAAGAAGGATTTATTTTCCCAATATTCTATGTTTATTTTTTCAAATATGAAGAATCAGATTCTTTTCCTAGACCATAAATAGTGAACTAAATGCTGAATTTTAATTTCTCTTTCTATTTGACCCAGCTATAAATTATTAAAAAATTAGCCAATTTAGTTCCTTACCTTTTATGTTTTGGAGATTTAGATCCTTCTTATTTTTTCAAATTTTCAGATCCCCTAACTATTATTTTTGTGCTATTTTGATCATTTTTTAGGGTTCTGTTAGTCAAATGTTTGACTAACGAAACCTTAATAAAAGGACCAAAACGGTACAAAAATAATAGTTAGGGGACCTAACAAATTGAAAAAAAGAAAAAGGATCAAAATCGTCAAAAATAAAAGTTAAAAGACTGAATCGGCTAATTTTCCAAGCATACTTGTAAAGTGTATATAAGTTTCGCAAATTATTAATCTAATTGTTAGTTTTCTACAAAAGTTAAAAAAGAAAATATATTAAATTTTAATCACATCGGATATAATTTATCATTTTATCAAAGTGTTTAAATAATATTACTTTGTGACATTTGTTTAATTTTAAATATATGACTATCAAATTCATGAAATATCTATTAATTTAACTTGTATCGTATCAAAGACTAAAAAAAAGAAAAAAAGAAAAAAGAGAAAAATGTTAATATAATGACTACACTAACCATTCTATTGGATCAATTAAAAGCAAAATTGGAATATTAACGATGTAGATTAATTAAATTTTGTAAGTATTCCTTGATTAATTTATTAATTTTCATTAGATAATAATTTTTTTCTTAAGATTCTATTCCAAAAGTTCTCTTAAATTTGAGATAGATTTGCATTGGATTCTTTTATTGATTTTCTTTTATTTTAATTTTTTATTAAATAATAAAATTTCCTAAAGAATCTATCCCCAATTCCCCTCAAAGTTGGGAATAATTCCTTCATTAATTTCTTTTTGAACTTTTTATTAACTAACCATCTTTAACTTGGAATAGATTCCTCTATAAGAATTTTGCATGCTAAATCCATTCCAACTTTGGGATGGAGTTGGAATAGATTTTTTTATTAAATAATATATATATTTAAAATCTAGTCCAAATTTGTTCTAAATTTTAATTAAATTTGAGATAGTTTTGCAACGAATACTTTTATTACTTATTATTTTTTAAAATAAAAATTTAAGAATTCATCTTAAATCCATCCGAAATCCTTTCAAATTTGGAGGTAGATTTTTCAATTGATTTATTATTTAAAGAAAAATTAGTCGATTCAATCATTTAACTTTTATTTTTGATGAGTTTTGTCCATTTCCTTTTTTTCCCCCAACTTGTGAGGTCCCCTAACTATTATTTTATGCCGTTTTGGTCCTTTTATTAGGGTTCTATTGGTCAGATGACGGTTTGACTAACGAAACCCTAAAAAAAGATCAAAATCGCACAAAAATTTTAGCTAGGTGATCTAAAAAGTTGAAAAAAAAAAAAGAAAAATGACCTAAACCTCCAAAACTTAAAATTTAAGAGGATTGAATCGGCTAATTTTCCTAAATTATTTGATTTTTATCTGTGTTAAAAAATCTTTGAACATTTTGACCAATTTTAAAACTATTTGACCATTTTTCCCCCTTTTTTTTCCCTTTTTCCCCCTTTCTTCCCTAATTCAGTTGCCATCACCACTCCCACGAATGACAATGGTAGCCGCCGCCACCCAACAACCATAGTCATATAGGCAACCACAACATCCTTGGCCACCACTATAGGAAGATTAGCTTTTTGCGTCGCCCAAAAACTGTTGCAAAACCATCGCAGACCTGGTTTGTGACGGTTTTGGCCATTGCAAAAAATGCTGTCGCAAATTGCGATGGCCAAGACAAACCGTTGCTATTTGCGACAGTTTTTGCGAGGGCAAGAAAAAACCGTTGCCATTTGCGATGGTTTTGGGACAAATATTTTGGTCAAACTTCAACAAAGAAGCAAATTTGCTATCATTTTGCGATGAAATACATTGGTCCGTAGTAAAATCCTCGCAAATTGCTACGGTTTTGCGAGGGTCTTTGCAAAATCGTTGCTAATTACGAGGGACAAGGCCCTCGCAAAATCATCGCAATTTGCGACGGTTTTGGGAGGGACTTTTTTGGCCCTCGCGAGGGATTTTTTGTTTCCAAAACTTGGCCCTCGCAAAACCCTCGCAAATTGTGACGATTTTGAGGGGGACTTTTCTACCCAAGCAAAGTGACCGTTGCAAAACCCTTGCGGATTTTTTCCCCCCAAAACTTAACCCTCGCAAAATCGTCGCAAATTGCGAGAGTTTTGCAAGGGATACAAAATCATTGCAAATTGAGACGTTTTTGCAAGGAATTTTTATGCCCTCGTAAAATCATTGCAATTTGCGAGGGATATCGTCGCCGTCACAAAATCGTCTCAATTTGCGATGAAGTTTTCTAGCCCTCGCTAAATCATTGCAAATTGCGAGGATTTTGCAATGATTTTTTTATTTTTCTATTTATTTTAATTATTAGTTCCCTGTAAATCAGTCCTGAAACACTACACAAACAATTGTCAAAACTATGTTCATAATCCAAAAATAATGTAAAAAATTTAAACTAAGCCCGAATAAATATAATTAAAATAGTGAAACATAATATAATATAAATATATAATAAGTATCTAACAAAGTAAAATAGTTCACAGAAATAAGTAATAGTGTATAAATAGTATAAAAATAAATACAACAAAGTCTATGTAGCTAAAGAAGGAGCAGCTGCAGAAGGGGGTGGAGGGGGGGAACGAGAGCTCCTACGTGGGCCTAGGTGCTCATCAATTGGACCAAATCCATCGTCAGCATTAGGATCTTTATCTTCAGCATTAGTAGCTACTATGCGTGCTTCTATCTCCTCTATGGATGGCATAGATGGTGCAAGAATGCCCACCTTAACCGACATAGCTGCCATCCAGCTGCCAAATGTAGAGTATTGTTGCCTCACGAAGTCTCGGTACAAGTCTATTTGTTGATTGAACCTCCACTTGGCTTGCTGAACCGTTTGCTCTACTAGATGCCCGATATCAGCTAGTGTAGTGGAAGATGTATGCGGTTCACTTTGAGACAATCTAGATCGAACATGTGTCGCCTTTGAGCCTAACCCATAAACTCGTCCCCTTTTGAACCCACCTTGTGCCTTTGCCAACATGGCTTTTTCATTAAAAGGAACAACAGAGTTTACGGAGTCACTAGACTCAGACTAAGGAGTGCTCTGTATAAGATTTCGCACGTTATCCTAACAAAAAAAAGAATCGTTAGTAGTAAATATCAAACTAAAATACAAATTCCATGCAATATAAAGAAATTTCAACATATTTAATCTATATATTACCAAGTCTGGCAAGATCGCTCATTGACAAACTGGCCCTTTTGTGGCTCACTCTGAAAGACATGTAATGTCTCAAACATGTCTGTGTAGCTGAAAGAACTCCCCTCCTTGGCCCGCTACATTTATGTTAACAAACACAGTTATTACAATCTTATATAAATTTTTTTCAAAGTAATTTAGAATAATAAATAATTAAGTGGAAATGAACTACCAAATGGTCCTCGTGTTCTGTGAACGAGATAGACCCTCCAGTATGAGTGCAGCTATTTTCGTGATTCTTTTTGTTGGTAGATGAAAGCTTCTGATACTTCTCTGAACTCCAATACTCGCAAATGCCATTCCAATACTGAGCCTCTATCCAATGAAGACATACCCAACCATCTTTCTTCCTCAGCCTAGACATTATGTCTAAAAATCGCATCTGACACTTCTTTTTCCAAATTGATCGAATTTGGGAAGCGTATTCATCCTTCCACCGAAAATATTTCTGCATGATCACGATTAAGAATTCTGATTAACATATAACATAGTACTTAGACTACAAAAAATACTCAAAAATTGCTTACTCCAAATTCTTGAAACCATAAGTCTTGCACGGTTATTGGGACGTGCGTGTATGTCGAATACGAACTAGTGAAGTAATGCTATATTATATTTGAAATTTCTCAGACACATTTGTCCGAGCTGGCGAACCTATTTTTGGTGCAATGACAATGTACAATAGAGTTATGTTAATCTCCAAAAAAAAAAAAAAAAGAACTAATACTTAACATAATACAAAGTATGAATATGTTACTTACCCGTTTCCCTGTGGAACAATCTAAGGTCGGGAGTCTAAAACTTGCCACCCAACAGAATGCGAAGTTGAAGCAGCGGATGATTGAAAAGTTGGGGATAGTACTTTCTTGTCTCCAACAGAGCCATGAAAAGATCAAGGCACTGAAAGCCGAGGTAGCTGAGTAGGGGATGGAGTATAAGGCTCCTGACCCTCCTGACTTCCCTCCCTTAATGACTCTTCATTAGAAGACATTGCTAAAGGAGATGAAAAAAGAAAAATGAGTAACCAATAAAAACCGAGGACACTTCAAAAGAAGGATGTAAATAACCGTGAATAGAAATGATAAAAGAATAATAATATTGAAAGGTTATATCTATTCGATAGTTTAAAGCAATACAATAATAGTATGATAACGATGGATATGTCTAAATAAACATTGTTATTGTGAATTGAATTTTAAAAATTTTTTGACAGAATCTCCCCTATAATTGGACATTTTCTAGGCACAAGACCACCTCAACATTTAACAATCAAAATGCTGTTACAAACAACAAATACAGATCTTTCAATTATAGAAAAATTCAAAAGGTAACTAGGGGTGATCACCTATTACCCAAGAGGAGTGATCACTTATCACTCACGGGGAATGATCACCCATCATTCACGGAGTTCCAATTATTATATTAGATATAGTTAAAACCAAGCAAAAAATTATAAATGCCTTTGTCCTTGTGAATTGTCTGTCAATACAGCAACAATACACTATATAAATGACCTTGTTGTTTACACCACAAAAGAATATAATAAGGACTAATAAAAAAATCATATGGATAGCAAGCATGTATATGGATACACCATACACCCAAAACAATGACATTTGTATAACACCAGACATAGATATAGCCACCTTATGTTTTATCTATCTCTTTTCCTCCGGCCTGTGCAAGTCTAAATGAAAGATTCCTACAAAAATAGAAGGAGATGAGATTCCCAACAATTAGACAAAATTAGTGTAAAAAATTATATGTGACGGAATTTAAAATAAAAGAAATTAAAAGATTTTGAAATATGAAACAAATAATAATAAGGATTAAAATTTCGTAATAAAAAAAAATTTAAAATTTGACATGGGATAGTAATGATGTAATAGATTTCAGGAATCCCTCACCATTAACTATATAAATTGTGAATGAATTTAAATCAGGCCTAATAACTGGAATCATTCTTTGATACAGACTCATCATCATCTACTGAGGTATCGCTATTCGTATCCCATTCATCTTCATCTTCTTCGTCTTCATTTATAGGAGAATTTGCCCTTGCCATTATAGCCTCATCTTGAACATCCAACAATTCATTCATACCATTTTCATGCGTCAGAATATCAAGATCAACAAATAACGATATGTTAACTTCGTCAGAGGCATCTACTTCTTCCTGATAAGCTCTGTCAACCATAGGTGCATCTATTATATGCCAAGCTTTGGTTTTGCAAATTGCCAACCAATCAGATCTTGGCCTCTTACTCCCTAGATATGATGCATAATACACTTGGCTAGCTTGTTAAGCTAGAACAAATGGATCATAGTTGGCATAGCTCATTTTGTGATTAATTTCTAGAAGATTATACTGTGGATGTACCCTGGTACCATGATTCAATGTTTGATCAAACCGGTGACATTTAAAAAGAACAACGCTTTGTTATGGATTACTAGGAAACTGCACTTAAATAATCTCATTTAACACTCCATAGTAATCAGGTCTTGATGCATCATTTCCAATCCCTTTCATGCACACACCACTATTCACTATTATTTCCCCCTCTGTATAATCATTAGTGTGAAACTAGTAACCATTGACTATGTACCCACTATATGATTTCACTAGCCTTGACGGACTCCAAGCAAAGTTTCTCAAGCATTCATTTGTAACCATATTTTCTGGATCTTGTACGTAAAAAAAATGAAACAAGTTAATGTTACATAAAATGAAAGTTATAGCATTACGAAATTGATTGAATCCCCAATGGAGTTCCAAATGCAAGTTATTAACTCATGTAACTTACGTATCCACTAAACCATTTTGCAAATTCAAGGCTGATTCTTCTATTGATTTCAATCTTTGATATAGTCAGATCTAATCTTCGTAAGTGTGCTGTGAATGCCTTGCAATGCGTTAGAAGTATGAATATGTCAAAATCATTACGAGATCTTCATTTTAT
This sequence comes from Voacanga thouarsii, assembly GCA_026120185.1. Lineage (NCBI taxonomy): Eukaryota > Viridiplantae > Streptophyta > Magnoliopsida > Gentianales > Apocynaceae > Voacanga > Voacanga thouarsii. The sequence continues at coordinate 419,168 of JANUWF010001354.1, read as the reverse complement.
CATATAAGACCTATAAAGAAGTAGCTTGTACTCAATGTATGGCTGCATTTCACCACAATTAAGCAACATGTAAATTCTTGCTACAATGAATTCTTCAGAGGTAAGGAACCAGGTTTGAATCCATCCTACCACCATTCCTTGAACATTGCAGATTGACAGCCCAGGTTCTTGCACCCTCTCCAATCATTCTTCCTCTTCATTTCGTGCCATATTTGTACGTTTTGTTTGTACATGTGGCTCAAAATAATAAGAGAAAAAAGTGGATGCTTCTTCAATAAGATAAGCATTGTAGATTGATCCTTCTTCAAGTGATGCAAATACCTAGCATTTGAAAAAATTTTCAAGTTCAGTCACACACGCTCATATCGTACCTGACATGAAAAGAATTAGATTGAATGATTAGATTGTTAGGATTCGTAGACTCCTAAATGCGGAAAACATTCACGAATCCCTTCCGAGGATCCAAGTAAACGATTAAGAAAATCGTAGGTTTGCAGAATTACCTCTGGTTGGTGAAATCGATATCCTTTGATTCCGATGGTGCTGCTGCACGTGCAACCTGAATGATCACTAGACGCTGCAGTGCGCAAATGTCCTCTATCGAATACAAACCGCGAACTCACTCGTCACCCAGGGAGTACTAGTGCCTAAGGTTTGAAAGGGTTTTTTTTTTTTTTTTCTGGTAGAGAATGGCACGAATGTTCTCAACAAAATTAGACTCTTGAAAAGACGGCTAGGGTTTTCTTAAAAACCCTCGAACCTCTTAGAGTCCAACCCTAATAATATTTTATCATATTTTAATTTTAATTTAAATTAAATTAAAACTGATATGATAAGATTCTTCTATTATCTCGGTTATTTAAACAATTAATTTATTGAGTCAGATTCTTATAATCTAGACATTATCCAGATACATCGAATGTGGACATATTTCCAAATTCATTGTATCTGGTAAATTTTCTAAGTTCGATTAACTTAGACTTGTTTCCAAATTCATCAAATCTGGTTACCAGAAAAATAACATAATAAGTCCACTTATTATGTGACCCTATAGGTTCATTTAACACTGGCAGTGTGCCCAAATCATATTTAAATGACGCACAAGTTATAAGCAGTTTCTAGCAAAACATTATAACTATCCAGGTTAAATGAAGATCGATGATCTCTTTGAACCAAACCATAATTTTATATCTAGTCTTTTTGTCACACGATATCCAGATTAAGCATAAGGCACGGAGCATGTCATCCTTATTAAGCTTAATCAATTATTTCTTGATTTCATATTAGACTGTTCAAACAAATGATATCAATATCTTAGATTGATATATTTGAGCACGACCATGTTATGCATGTTAAAATTCATGACAAACTGGTCATACTCAAGAGGTAATGATCCCAAGATCAAATCCGTGGCCATGTCATGATTAACAGGAGCACCAAGCTTATCAAGATGGTCAAGATAGCCTTTCATTTTAAGGACATAAGCACTTACCGATGTGCCAGAAACCATCTTACATGCATTTAACGCCTTGTGAGTTTCAAATCTCTCTTGTCGTGCTTGCTCTTGGAACATTTCCTTGAGATGCACAATCATGTCATATGCCTTTGCTTCTTCAAATTGTTTTTGAAGTTCAGAGTTCATAGTTGCTAGCATGAGGCAAGTAACATCGTTGGACTCATCTTTATGCTTACTATAAGCATCTTTTTCAGCTTTTGAGGCGTTATTTGCTGGAGCAGGGGGAATAGGATTTTCTAGAACATAGAGATTTTTTCTTGCTTAAGAACGATTCTTAAGTTTCATGCCCAATCAAGAAAGTTAGTCCCACTAAGTTTGTCTTTCTCGAGCACAGATCGCAATGAGTTATTCCAACTGTTTGTTGCCATTATCTACATACAAAATATGCAAAGTAATTAATTTTGAGGCTTTAATGAAAAACTCCCACTAAAAGCATTTAAACCTTTTGAAACTTCAACATTTTGATGTATCGAAGTGGGTAAAAATTTTTTCATAAATATTTTATTTTAATCATAAGTAAGCTTTGGCTTTAATCTTATAATTAAATAAAAATAAAAATTTAATGAGATAGGCATCAAATGTCCCGACTAAAATATTTCATATAGGCCCAAAACTATTTTGATAGCCCAGTTAAGTCAAACCATATCAAACATATGGAAAACTATTTTCCATCTTGTCTCACTTAGATAATCAAAAGCATCCTACTTTGGCAGGAATGGCCATATGATGATCCAAGTAATAACAAGTGTTTGATTTTGGAAGGCATTTAACACTTAAATTTTTTTTAATAAAAATTTGATTGTAGTAAGCATGAAATAAACATATCAAATATGCATGCATGACATAAATAAAAGCGACATAGCATGGCCCATAACCAATGTTGATCATCACGAGCAAAGTGAAGATCAAGGTGGTCAATCTAGGTATATAAACTCCTTCAGCATTCTCTAATGCCTTGAGCATACTCCTTCTTGGTTGTAAATGTTGGCTGCCGTCTTCTTTTACATTAGATATTAAAATTAAAATAATACCTATTCTAGAAAAGCAGTACAATTTTACAACAATGAAAAATGACATGCAGGCCCGTATTTAAAAATTACAACTTAAAACAACCAGAATATAACCTGCCAATCACATTGGGATAAAACGGGCCATGCTATGCACTATTCAAAATAATCCACAACTATAATAAAAAACACAAATGAATAACACAAAACGAACAGTTAGTTGGGGTTCCAAGGGGCAGCGCCCTTGGCGGAGGTCCCGCTGGCTGGTCAGCGGGTGGGGGTCAAGGGGGCAGCGCCCCTTGCGGGAGTCTCCGGGGGCAGCGTCCCCAGAAGGAAAAACGATTTTTCCTTCTCTCATTGAATGAGATTTCGCCTTCTGATTTCTGAATATTAATCAAATTAATGTTTGGACCCCTTAATAACCATTGCCCTGAAATTTTCATATTACAGACAATCTACGATCCCTTTTAATCATATTCGTATAGATAACATCTTATCATGGCCGATTAATACAAACAATTTACAAATATAGAACCACGGATAGCATGCTTACGATACCATATCATATTAAAACAGACTAGTTAACAGACAATCTGCAAATAATCTGGTCTGATCATGCAATTAAGACGCACATATTAAACCTAATTCAGGCAGTCTGCATGCTAAGTATTCTAAAATCATAATCATGCGAACATGCTGATATACACCGTTTAAATTCACATATGCATATATCATACATATCCACAACAATACGATTAACACAGATGAATCAACTTAATCATTTAGCAAGTTGCTCTGATACCACTGTTAGGATTCGTGGACTTCTAAATGCGGAAAACCTCCACGAATCCCTTCCAAGGATCCAAGTAAACGATTAAGAAGATCGAAGGTTTGCAGAATTGCCTCTGGTTGGTGAAATCGATATCCTTTGATTCCGATGGTGCTGCTGCACGTGCAATTCGAATGATCACCAGACGCTGCAGTGCGCGAACGTCTTTTATCGAATACACACCGCGAACTCACTCCTCACCCGGCGAGTGCTAGCACCTACGGTTTAAAAGGGTTTTTTTTTTCTGGTAGAGAATGGGACGAATGTTCTCAACAGAATTAGACTCTTGAAAAGACGACTAGGGTTTTCTTAAAAACCCCCGAACCTTTTAGAGTCCAACCCTAATAATATCTTATCATATATTAATTTAAATTCAGATTAAATTAAAACTGATATGATAAGATTCTGCCATTATCTCGGTTATTTAAACAATTATTTTATGGAGTCAGATTCTTATAATCTGGATATTATCCAGATACATTGAATGTGGACATATTTCCAAATTCATTGTATCTGGTAAATTTTCTAAGTTCGATTAACTTAGACATATTTCCAAATTCATCAAATCTGGTTACCAAAAAAATAACCTAACAAGTTCGCTTATTGTGTGACCCTATAGGTTCATTTAACACTGACAGTGTACCCAAATCATATTTAAATGGTGCACAAGTTATAAGCGGTTTCTAGTAAAACATTATAACTATTCAGGTTAAATGAAGATTGATGATCTCTTTGAACCAAACCATAATTTTATATTTAGTCTTTTTGTCACACGATATCCAGATTAAGCATAAGGCACGGAGCATGTCATCCTTATTAAGCTTAATCAATTATTTCTTGATTTCATAGTAGACTGTTGAAACAAATGATATCAATATCTTAAATTGATAAATTTGAGCACGGCCATGCATTTTAATAGTCTAACTTATCAAGGGACCTATGGATATCTCTCCCATAATTGAGAGGGACAAATTCCTTCACTATCATTCATATTCCTCTCATTGATTTATTCTATATCCAATAGTAGTCTAATTTATTATCTGATTAAAGACAACTTTAGACAACGTCAAAATATAGAATTTATCAAGTAGGAAACTATGATGAATTTAGGTTGAAGGACTTTTAATATCATTATGGCTAGAAAGTACTTATGACATGTTCTATGAAGTACTCTTACAGTGGTTCATGTCCAATACAATGTTCTCTAACATTTATTTATATTTTGACTCGATATCACAAATATCCATGACCAGTAAAACATAGCCATCAAGTCACAAACATACTAATCTTAATTTATTATTGTTCCAATAATAATAATCGATCAAGGACAGTTTTAGAATAGTCATTGTATTCATTGTAGGGTTTTACTATCAAGTCATGTACTTGATGACCACAAAATAAAATGCACTATTCATGGAAAGAAAACCTCATATTATTATATAAAACATAACGACAATAGTATAAGTACAAATTGACTCTAGGGCATATCCCTAACATAAATTACCGTTCAAATAGGTACATCCACCTACATCAATATTATGTCAGACCAAATTAGTACGTCAATACAGCAAATCCCATAAAATACTCATTTTTGCCCAATTATGAGATATTCCTTTGCCATTACTCCTTCCAATTTTTTTGCCTATTTCTGTGATTTTTTCATAGTTAGACAAACTACCCGAGATTTTTTCACCAGTAGGGTATGACACAGGCTGTGATGTCTCATAACCTCTATCCTTCCTAAAAGATATCATATCCCTCCTGTAAGGATAATCCAATGGTAAGAAATGACGGTGACAGTTAAACCATGATTGTTTCCCACCATTTTGTAGATGAAAAGACTTTGTATTGCTCATACAATATAGACAAGCTAATCTCCTAGTTATGCTCCAGCCACTCAACATACCGTATGCAGGAAAATCATTAATAGTCCACTAAAGCGCCGCTCGTAGTTGGAAGTTTTGTTTCTTCGATATGTCATAAGTGGTGACACCTTCAAACCACAATTAGGTTAATTCGTCTATCAAGGGTTGTAAATAAATATCCACCTGGTGCTTTGGATTCTTGGGGCCCAGGATAATGATTGTTAAAAACATGATCGGATCCTTCATACATATCCACGGGGGGAGATTATACGGTGTGAGAATGACCGGCCAAGATGAATATTGCTTACCCGACATCCCAAATGGTGAGAATCCATCTATACATAAACCAAGTTTGACATTACGTAATTCTTTTGCAAATTCAGGATGCATCCAGTTAAAGTGTTGCCATGCTTCACTATATGAAGGTGACTCATGGTGCCTTCCTCCGATCTGCTCTCTCTATGCATCTCATGTGTTCAACTGTTGTTTTAGAAGTATGCAATCTTTGTAGCCTTAGTGTTATCGGGAAGTAATACATCTTCTTCAATGAAATTTCCTTCATACTTGTGTTTTTCCCAACCTTTTTCTGTGTATATCAAGGATAGCCACAAAATTTGCACTCTCTACAATTCATGTCATCTTTCCAGTAAAGCATGTATCCATTGATGCATACATCTATTTTTTTGTACCGGCAAACCTAACCCAGCAACTAATTTTTTCATCTGATAGAAATCATCAGGAATCTCATTACTGCTAGGCACAACCTCTTTCATCAATTGCACAATATCGTTAAAGGCTTTCCGCGAGAGGTTATTTTCAGACTTAATGTTTAATAACCTTGAAGCAAGTGAAAGCTACAAATGTGTAGTGCAACCATCTCATATAGGAGTCTCTACAGCCTTTAACATATCGTAAAACCTTTGTGCCTCCACATTAGGTGGTTCTTCCAAATTACCTACTGATAGAGCTTCAGGAGGAAAGTCAGGACCTACTACGTCTAAGACCATTTCGCGAGATGGATTTTCTTGATGTGACTTAACTTCTGGGATTGAGGTAGACACGCTTGAGGTATGCTCGAATGGCTCACCATAACATGTCCATCGGTAATAATTAGCCACAAATCCAGACTTCCACAGGTGGAGCTTAACTTGTGTTGGATCTAGATACTTTTTATTCTTACATTTTGCACACGGACATCCAATTACGCTTGATATTGCATTTGATAAGGCAAATGTAAAAAAGGCTTTAACCCCTTCCTCAAATTCAATAGCGATCCCTTTTACACCTGCAACGTGCCTTCTATACATCCAACTACGATCCTCCATGACGTCTAAATGAGAGAAAAGAACAATCCATTCACTAATTAAAATCACCCCTTGAATTATATTAGTGAAAATGAGTAATTACATTTTCCTTTCCATTATCTAACAAAAGGATAATGGTATTCACTACTGATGATGAATTTTCTTCTATATTGGCAGATTTTGAAAAAATTTTGACAGAGTCTCCCTTATAATTGGACATTTTCTAGATACAAGGTCACCTCAAAATTTGACAATCAAAATTCAATTGCAAACAATAAAGACAGATCATTCATTTATAGAAAAAGAAAACAAAATGAAATTTAGGGTAATCACCCATTATCCAGAAGGAGTAATCACCCATTACTCACGGGGTTCCAATTTATTTCTTGAAAATATAAAGTGTACACCTAATAATGGGGAGGGAGCATACCCTTCTGTGCAGAAAAACAACAAAAAGCTACAACCATAAAGAAACTAAACAAAAATGGACTAAAAGGTATCATGACTAACATCAAAGTTCCAATTAGCATAGGATTTAGGAACTAAGTTCAAAGGAAGCTACAGCATGAAGAAAGAAATAAACTAGTTTTGCAAGTTTGTGATGCCTCAAATGCACAAAGTAAAGTCCTATACTTTTGATATGTAGAAAAAGTATTAAAGGACTTGTGCACATGAAAAACATTCAAATTATCGAAGGAATTTACCTTTTTCACTCTATGCACATAGTTTCATCACTTTAACCAAATACACTTATTGGATTGGACCTTAACTACTTCATAAAATATTCGGTTCTAGTCTCTTTAGAGTTCAATAATAGTCCAAATGTATACAAGCTGCTTAGTATTATTTATTAATCTGTTTACCTTTTGTCATACCCAAAGTTTTCTATATTCTAAAATTAGGCCTGCCATTGATCCAGCCCAAGAAAATCTAAACATTAATTGTAGGCCCCAAGTAGATTTATCTTGTGATTGTGTTTTTTCTCTTTGATGCTCCAAAATTTGTCCTAGCTTTCATACAATTGTCCTCTTCTTCTAATGTTATGAGTTTTGTTAGCTCTTAAGCACTTCATTTTTCGTTGATGAATACTTTCTTAAATGCTATCAAGTACCTTGATCATGTTGTTATGACGAATATTTCTAGATTCGGGCTGATTTGTTCTTTTTGGAAATGGGGTTGATTATCAGTGAAAGATGTTATTGATATAAGAAATTTACACCATTGGGTTATTGAGTAAAATGTGAACTTTGATTGTTTTTCATTCTGAATGCTTAGATTCTTAAGCTTTTTGCATTTTCCCACTATTCTTAAATTCTTCTTTTTTAATGAAGTTTAAGAATGCTGAATGTTCCTATGTATTTATTAACAAAGCTACACAATTTCCTTTTCCCCCCTTGTTCTTCTTCTTTTATTCCTTTAATCACAGTCAATGATGGAACAATATTCACCCATCCATTATTCCATTATTCTCTTTTCTACAACAATAATTACCTTTTTTTTTAAGAACAATATTCACCCATCCAAAAGCTAAAAATGTGGATAAGCATTCTGCACACAATACAGAGGAAGACGCACCACAAATAATCTAAAAGATAACTAAGAAAAGCATGGATAACTGGGATTAAGGCTAATAAATCACAAAGCTTATCAAACTGCAAAACAAATTATATTTGCAAATTTAAAAAAAATAAAAATTGTGAAACATACCTGAGAGGCTGTGGCGTGGGCTGGGGGGAGCGGGGAGGGGTGGGCTGGGGGGGAGCAGAGAGGGGCCGGCTAGTGGGGGGAGTGGGGAGGGGCTGTGGCATGGGCTAGGGGGGAGAGGGAGGGGCCGGCTGGGGGGGAGGGGCTGCGCAGGGTTGGGGGAAAGCTGGAAGGGGCTGCGCATGCGGGCTGGGTAGGAGCAGGGCGGGGCGGGAGCCAGGAGGGGCCAGCTGGGGGGCGCGGGCTGGGCTATGGCGTGGGTTGGGGTGGGAGCCGGGAGGGGCCGACTGGGGGGCGTGGGCACGGGGGTGGGGGCAGAGGTCACCGGCTGGGGAGGTAGTGGGTTGGGGCGGGAGCGGGGAGGGACTGCGGGGGAGTGTCGGCAAGGGGGGTGGGGGCAGGGGTGACGGGGGGAAGTGGGTAACAGAAGAGAAAAAAGAATGTGAGGAAGAAGGAAAAAAAAAAAGAAAAAAAGGAGGGAGTGAAAATTTTGTAAGAGTTCAAATTTTTTTTTTTAATCCCTAGCTATTTCGTCGCAATTTGTGACGAAATAACAAAACCCTCGCAAATTAATACGAATAACATTATAAATCGATCTTTATATTACAATTTTTACCTTTTGTTTTTAGTGATCTCAATAATAATAATAGTATATAAATTATTTTTCTTTATATATTTTACTTTATGCACCACTTAATCAAAGTGATAGATCACAAAATTAGACATATATATATATACAAACCTACATGTTATAATATATATATATATATATATATATATATATATATTACCATGTAGGAAATGAAGAACATCACAGACCAATCTTTACATTATAATTTTTACCATTTTTTTTATTGATCTCAACAATAACAACGGTATTTAAATTATTTTTCTTTATATATTTTACTTTATACACCAATTAATCAAAGTGATAGATTAAAAAATTAGACATATGTATATACATACCTGCATGTTATAATATATATATTAAACTAAAGAGATACTTATATACATTGTATACTATATAAACATATACATTTACTTATATATTACAGTAAGTATATAACATAACAGAATTAACTATATATATTTACTTATGTAATACATTAGGTGTATAACATAACATAATTACATATATAAATTTATAATAAAATGCATAATTTGAGACACGTTATTAAAAATATTTCAGTAAATTTGTCAAAATACACCACCACACAAATAAATTAATAAAAATTAAAAAATTAAAAAATATAGATTAAAACCCTATTTTGTTGCAAAACCCTTGCAAATTGCGACGGTTTTGTGAGGGAAGAAGCAAATTCGTCGCAATTAGTGACGGATTTGCGACAAATTAGGGTATTCAAATTTTTATTGTGCAAAAATTGAAAATATCGGCGGAAAAGAATATTCAATTCATTCCGTGCAAAAATTTAAAATTTCACTTATGAACAGGCGAGTAATTTAAAATTTAAAATTTCATCGCAAAATCGTCACAAATTTGCAAGGGTTTTGCGACGATCTGGACTTTTCTCTTTTTTTTTATAAAAAAATATGAAAAGTCTATCGCAAAATGATCACAATTTGTGAGAATTTTGTGACAGACATTTAAAAAATTTTCATTTAAATATTATTTTCCATAAAAAAATCAGCCGTCGCAAAACTCTCGCAATTTGTGAGGGTTTTGCGACGGTTATTGACCTATCCATTGCAAAACCCTCGCAAATTGCGAGGGTTTTGCGCCGGTCTACATTTTCTCTATTTTTAATGTGAAAAGTCCGTCGACAGAGATTCAAAATAATTTTTATTTAAATATTTTTCATAAAAAACCATTGCAAAACCCTCGCAAATTGCAAGGGTTTTGCGATGCAAATTCAAAAAATCGTTATTTAATTTTTTTTCATAAAACAACTAATTAGTTGTCGCAAAATCCCTGCAACTTGCGAGGGTTTTGCGACAGTCTAGATTTTTCTCTTTTAAATGTGAAAAGTCCATCACAAAAGCCTCGCAAATTGTGAGGGTTTTGTGACGGTCTACATCTCTATTTTTAATGTGAAAAGCCCGTTGCAAAATCCTCTCAATTAGCAAGGATTTTACGACAGAGATTCAAAATAATTTTTATTTAAATATTTTTCATAAAAAACCATCGCAAAACCCTCGCAAATTGTGAGGGTTTTGCAATGGCTTTTTATGAAATCTTTATTTAAATTTTTTAATAAAAATAGCTAATTAGCCATCGCAAAATCCTTGCAATTTGCGAGGGTTTTGCGACAGTCTAGATTTTTCTCTTTTAAATGTGAAAAGTCCGTAGCAAAATCCTCGCAAATTGCGAGGGTTTTGTGATGGTCTACATTTTCTCTATTTTTAATGTGAAAAGTCCGTTGCAAAACTCTCGCAATTTGCGAGGGTTTTGCAACGGTTTGCTCAATAACCATAGCAAAATCCTCACAAATTGCGAGGGTTTTGCGACGGCCCACTAATTAGACTTTTTATTTTTTTTATTTTTTAAATTATCAAAAATCCATTGCAAAATCTCGCTAATTGTGAGGATTTTGCGACGGCTATAACAAATTTTTTTGTTTAAATTTTTTATTCTAAAAAGTATTTAATCGTTGCAAAACCCTCACTAATTTGCGAGGGCACTTTAGCCGTTGCAAAACCGTCTCAAATAGCGACGGTTTTGCTACGAATTGCGAGGGCTATTTTGGCCGTCGCAAAACCATCACAAATTATGAGGATTTTGTGACGGTATTGGTCAACTAGCGAGTTCATCCATAATCGTCGCAAAACCATCACTAATTAGTGATGGTACTGTAGCCGTCGCAAAAAATTTGTCACAAATTGTGATTTTTCCTGTAGTGCACCTAGCAAATTCCTCAAAGTTGCCTTCGGTGGACATACTGTGGTGGTAGAGAGAAGAGGTTTTAGTGGGACAAAGATAATTTAAAAAAAGCTTGATATGGTTGTTGGTGAATAAAATTAAACAAGAGGGGGCATATCTGTGTTGATGGTCGAGGGTGGTGAAGCCAAAGGAGGAGGAGGAAATGGGGAAGAGAGAAAGGAGCACAAGGAAAAGGGGAAAAGGAACAAAGAAGAGGACAGATCATATGGTGCTCAGTGTCTATGCCGAAGGAAAAGGAGGAGGAAAGGGAGAAGATAGAGGGGAAATAGAGGCTAGACTACTTGGCACCGATGGTAATGGCGAACACTACAAGAAAAAAATAATTTAGCAACGGTCAAATCTGTTGCTAATTGCGTTTAGTGACAGCTTAGCGATGAATTTTGATTGTCGCTAAAACTAGCGTCGCAAATAGTGACGGAATGAAAATCCGTCACTTTGCAACAGAATATGATTAGTGACGGCTATTTAATTAATGATATTTATAATTAAAATAGCAATTAAGGCCGTCGCTAAATTTAGTGACGGATTAGCGACAGCCAACAAATTTTATTTTTTTTTAAAAAATAAAATAGCCACGACCCGGCCTAATCGGTTCAGCCCGAAAGCTGACCCAGCCCGACCCATGAGATAATTTTATAAGATTATGTTAGATGCGGGGCTCAAACCCACATCCTTGTTGTAGGGGAGCATATGCTCCATCACTAGGCTATTGATATTCTTGTGATTTTTTGTTCTTTATATTAATTATATATTATATTTTTTTGTTGATTAGTGACGGATTTCCAAGGGATTTCGACGTTTTAGCAACGGTTGATAATACATCGCTAATTACTGATGGATTAATGACGATATTTTAACAATTATTTAGTATTAATGAATAATCACGAATGCCGTAACTAATCCCTCGCTAATTAGCAAGGGATTATCGATGGTCTTTGAACAATTAATTTAGTATTAGTGTTAATTATAGGCACCGTAGCTAATCCCTCGCTAGCGAGGGATTATTGATGGTCTTTGAACAATTAATTTAGTATTAGTATTAATTACATGCACCGTAGATAATCCCTCGCTAATTATTAGCGAGGGATTAGCTATGGCTATCTAACAATTGTTTTTATAAAAAAATTTAAATTGAAAATTTTGTTTGTCGTTGCTACTTCATTGCAAACCGTCGCTAATTTTCGTCACTAAAGTGTATTTTTCTTGTAGTGAAAGGAGCAAGAGGAAAGGGGAAACAGTTCACGGATTATCAATGCTATTTACCCTTCTAAATAGCCCAATAATAATATTGCTACCATAGTAGAAGTAAGATTTAGGGCCGGTTTGATAACTCAATTCAGCACTTCAAACTGAATGAATTAAACACTTATTTATTAAGTGTATTTGATAACAATTAATATTAAGTACTTAATGCGTTTGATAACAGATTTTTATTATCACTTAATTGATTAAGACAGTACTTAAATCCCATTATAAATTTAAAGTGATTTGAAAGTTCTTAAGTCTAAAGTATGAATATATTAAATATTGATATAATTATTAATATTCTTTTATATTCAATCTAAATTGTAATAAAATATAGTATAAAAATAAATTATAATTAATTCACACTTTAAATTTCAAAATTTAGTCTTCATATTTCAATTCTATCAAACGAGCCATTCGATTTATCCCCTAAATTTCCAATGAGTAAATCCATGTCATTATGAGATGAAACATTTGCGATACTTGGGAAACATCTTGCTCTTACATGGATTTTGCTACTTTATCTACGATACTAAGCTTCTTGTTCGATTCACATTCACTTATGATATAAGACTGGCAGCTAAAGCACAGTAGTTAGGATTGGCCCAAAGTTACACTAACAAATACTATTAATAAAAAAATGCCTATCTGTGTTTTCTGCAGTAAGCACCCACTATATATGGCAACATGTATGCATATATTTGCTGGACAGCTTGAATATAGGATATATTTACTCATGTATATCTTTTATCTTTAATGCATTCAGTGGTCTGCAGAAACGGGCATGGGATTAAGCTGAATCTATAGTCAGGATTGGCGCACATATGGACTTCAAGCAGTTGATTTTCTTCATTGGCGTCATCGTTGCATAGAACCTCAAGATTTTGCGTATATTTGCTGTAAAGTACATCTTGGAATGCAGTTGCAGGTTAGGTATTTCCAGGATTCACACCTGTATAAGAGGATACAATACGGGAAAACAGCCAGACAATTAGTGACGGAATTCTAGAAGCGAATTTATTACATTTAAGGCTGGATTTTTAGCGGAGTTATCCGTCGCCAAAGTAGAACGTGGTTCCATTAACGGTCCAATAGGCCGGGAATACCTACCTTGCGAGGAAAGAGCTGCAAAGATTTGATCACCCTGAAACTGGAGATTGCCTAAACTTATAGCCATCTGGACATCTATATTCAGTTTCAGTCCGATGGCGTTGGTGAAGTAGTCGGAAGCACTGATTCCGTAACACGCAGCATGCTGTTGCCATTCCTTCTGCCAGAGTCCAAAGTTATCTCCCAGTCCCGGGAGGTCCCGCCAGTATAGGGACAATGTTGATTCGAGTTGATCAATCTAGACAGACATTGAAACAAGGTTTTAATCGATTAATACAACAAACAAATGACAGAAATCCAATCAAATAATGTTTCCAGACGTACCACTGAATGGTCTAATGGAGGCTTTTCATCTCACATGTTATCTCCTGGCCCTGGTCATTCAGTCCAAGGAGTGTCCGAATAACAAATGCATTCTGTGGAATGGAGGGAATGCAGTGAACCCCAGAAGATCGGCAAAATGAGTTTGGCCAATGGAGAGCCAACTTCCAGGATGCCGGTGGAGTTTGAAGATTTTGGGAGGTTGGTGGAACAATGAGACAACTAGCAACCATGAGAGAGAAAAGGAGGGATGCCATTTTGTTGAGGATGCAAATGAGAATGAATGAGCAAATGCAATCAAAATTGGTATATAAAGACGGGGTTTTATAATGTTAATTTGGGAAGATTTATATATATATATATATATATATATATGATAATTAATCTATGCAATATATATGTGCAATCTTCCTAAAATTTAATTTAGATATAATAATTATTCTCTCTCTAACTAAAATTTATTTAGGTAACTGTAGAAATCAACAAATCAAGCACAAAAATATCAAATCAATTAAGATATAGTTAGCGTACTACGTACTATATAATTTTAAATATTTTTTCAAATAGAAAATTTAGTTTTGGTAACTTTATATTAAAAAATAATATCAAAATTCTTTTCAAAACTCAAATTCTAATTAAAAAAATTTATGCACCCAAATCATATTTTAGCCCATGGATGCATTAGAAAAAAAAAAAAAGAGGAAACAAATTACAGTAAAGTAACCGTAAATAGTTATTTATTTTCTTTAATGACATCATCATTATCATCACTATTATTATATCTATTTCAAAATAACAGTTAATTTTGGATACTTTTTGTGTTTCAAAATATTTGTTATTTTGTAAAATCAAAAAAGTATTTATTGTTTTTTTTCAGTTATATCTTTGTCATATATTACTCTACTAACTATAATATTAATTAATTTTTAAATTTCTAATGACAGTAATTGAGTCTTTTTCGATAAAAACTCCATGATGTTGATTTAGTGACCGATATCTTAAAACAGAGGAATTGTTATTATTATTGTTGTTGTTGTTGTTGTTGAGCAAAATTCGCATGCTAATAAAATGTTTTGCAATAATCTTCAATATTTTAATCTTATCTAATTTAATTTGAATTAATTTGTTAATTTATACAATTACCTTAAAAAAAATTTAATTAGATTGTACAACAATTATTGTATCCAGATTGGATAAGAAGATGGCATGATACATTGATTAGTTGCCGTAGAAAACCCTAAAAAGATTAATGGTGCAAAAAAAGGATCACTTTGCCATCTCAGCAGAGGAAATCTCCAATTGGCTTTCTTAACTTTACAACTTTGCTAGAGCTAATCTCCACCCTTATCTATATGTAATTTAATACTCCATAGGACAAACATAAAATGTCCATATTTGTGTTGATAAAAAGATTTGGAGGGCATTTAACATATTGAAATGACCATCTTACCCTTAATAAGTAATGAAGTTTGTTGTTACTAATAATTCTCGTTTTGTCTGAAATTAAAAATGTTCTCATTTAATTCGACATAAACATTTAGTATTTCTTTGTAAAAAGTGTACTGGAGACATATTTAGTTCAACTTGTATTTCTTTTAAATCTCTTTTCATTGAGATTTTAGATAGAATTAGAGGCTAAGATAGACGGGGATTGCAAATTGATCCGAATTTGTAAAGTTATAATGTAAATTGAAGACTTCCCTTCTATATAATTGGGCAGTGAGTTTTTTTGAAAAGTTGGGAAGGTAAAATGATTTTTCCCTCATGAGCATAATAGTTTTCGAGGAATTCTTAAGTACACTCGGTGCACGTACACCGAGTATTTTGAGTAATTGTACTGATGCTTTAAGAAATTATACTATTCTAGATGTATATAACTTTATCTACACGTAATACAATTACTTAAAGCATTTAATGCACATATATCGAGTGCAACTAAAGATTTTACATAGTCTTTTTAGAGATAAGAATAGGACACAATTTTTGATGTGATGCATTAAGAATAAGCAAATAGGCTGCTTGTTTGAGATATATGGGTTTGACACCTCAGCAGATTTAGGTTAATTGGGTGATTTTTTGTTGACATGGTGATGGCTGGACCAGAGAAGTTTTTGTAAAGTTGTTTGTGGTGTTCCTTCAAGTTTCTTCTTAGGTCTGTTAACTAGGTGTGGATCTGGGTTTTAGGATTTGGGCTTGATTCATAGGTTTCATTGCATACGGTTTTCCTTTGGCGTGTGAATAAAGATTGTTTCTTATTGTCATTAGAGGAGATTTTTTATAAGATTGAAGTATGATATTTATAGCAGTTTGGGTTCCTCCGTTTCATTTGTTAGGATTCACTGCTGAAGATTCTTGGTTTTGTTGCTTTGAAGTTCTTACATTGGTTGGGATTTATCGCCGAACCTTCTTTCTTTTGTTGCTTCGAATTCATCACCGAAGTATTCAAATCGATCTGCACCCCCAATAGTTATGGATTCAATTCGTGTCTTTTTGGTTTCTAGGTTTCCTGTGATTCAAGATGTAATTTAATGCTTGGGCTTTGATGTATAGGTTTTCCTCACTGTCTGGGTAAAGAGCCTTGGTTTTGTTGGTCCGGATTCATCACCGAAGCTTCTTGGTTTCGTTGCTTCGAATTCATTGCCCAAGCATTAGATTTAATTTGCACGCCCAAGACTTACCGAAAAATAAAGAGCTGGAAGCTAGGTGAGGCTGGCGGAGAAGTAATCTTTAACACAGCTAACGTTATCAAGATTGTAGAGCTCGGTGTGCACATTCATGGTGACTTTGGATTTTGGGGCACAGTTGGCGAAGAAAAGAGAGTATTCATTGGGAGAGGTGACCAGATAGGAGTGATTTAAGGAGAAAGAGGGTGGTGGAGAGAGGTCACGGAAAGTGGATAACATTAATGTGATATACCTGGAGTTGAGGACGTAGAAAGACGGGTTATGTTGAAGTTCTAACAGAACTTGGATAAGCGATTCCTCTGATAGAAGAAAGAAACCCAGATGAGAAGAATCGGGATTGGAAAGGGAAGAAATACCTGAGGAGGAGGAGACCCTGATGGGGGTGTGACCCGTGTGCGTGAACCCGAATCGCTCAAAAAGGATTATAGGCCTTGCGTCGGAGGTGATCTTTAGGGTTTTGATCTCGGCAATGGGGTAAGGGACAACAGCGACCAGGCCTGCTTCCATTAATATGCCACCACCCCAACCTCAAGGTACCTTTTAACTTTCAACATTATCATCTATTCTCTTTTTATACTAAAACAATGAAGCAAACATCAAATGTAAGTGTTTTTGTTTCATTTTGAGGGTATTGTATATCAATTTTTGCTGTACTTTTTGTATATTACTTTTTTCTTCCTTATTGGGGCGTTTGGCTTTTCCAAGAAGTATATTTTTTGTTCTGGTAATCTGTGTTGATTTACCAGAGTTTCTGTGTCTTCTCTTTTTGCGAGGGTGGGTGTAGTGAGTTAAAAATGTGGAAATAGAAAACTGCTAACTAAAGTAGAATATTATTTTAACCAAGTCAATATTGAGATTTAAACATTGCGTCTGTAAAGATTTTTCAGGCCGAGCCCATCCCGGGAATGGAGATACAGCAGCAAGCCCTTACGGCTCAGAACTCACCCAATGGAATACAGGTAAATTTCTGTAATTCCTATTTTGTAATTTTTTTTTTCAAAAAGATTGTGTCTTTTTTGTGGTACTAATTTATTTCTTGCTGTTATTTTACGATTGAATAAATTTCACTGTAGCTTAGATTACAAGGGAAAGATTTTTGTAACGTTTGGTTGGGGAAATTAACCAAAGTATTGCAATGATCAAATGTTTGTTACATCTTTCGGTAGTGTTGCCTGTTTTTTAATCTAAGCAGTTTACACAGTCCTTTGCCTTATAATCTTCTTCATGTTCGCTTGGTAAAATTTAGCAAAAAGCCAAGACTGATATAGGAACAAATTTGATAACATTTGCCATATAGATTTGAGAACATCAGTGTTAGGGTCCTCAACAATATGTTGATTTGTAAAATGCTCCAACATGCTTTTCTTCTCGGGTTCTGAAAAGCATCAAACAAATGCATGATTTACTCAGCAAGAATCAATTTTGAGGGTAGTTTCTCCATTTGTAAATCCCATAAATTTTGATACTTTCACCATTCACTTGAAGCTAATATTTTTAATTTTTTTAGATATGTTTCAGTATTCACATCTATATCTATGAAAGTGTAAGGCCTTTTGGCCTTATGCTTTAGCCTTTTTGTGTTTGTATCTTTCTAGTATTGTACATAACATGTAACTAAGAAAATAATGGGCTGATGAGATTGTCTTCTTGATGTGAAGAGGATAATGATATGGTGTGGAAGAATCATAGTGGCAGAGCTGAGCTGAGGGAGGAAAGATAATAGCCAACAGTAAAGTAAGTCTACATGGAATTTGTGGGGATCAGTTACAACCACATGAAAATCACACTACAACATTCCCAGATCTCAAGGCTTTCAGAATTTCAGGCTTAGTCTCTGTTTGTTTCTCGAGATAATTCCATTCTTTTTGTTTGTTTTGTCGCTCCAAATGGTGGCCATTTAGCTCAATTTTGATGCAAGACTGTGTGTAATTGCGCAAGGTGTCAACTTTATCATTTGGGTTGTTCAATTTGTGAAGCTGTCTTGAATTCTTTAAAAGGCAGTTTTTAGGTTGTTTTGGAGATTGGAGCTATAAAGTGCAATTATTTTTATGGTAAGTAGTGGATTTTGCTTTACTGGGTTCTAATTCTTGTTGCTGCTTTTCTAGTGGAAGTATTTTAGAGAAGGCAATGTTCAGGCAAGGACTGAATACATGTGAAAATGGCTGTTTCCATTGCGAACGTCTGTGATTTTTCCCTTTAGCAACCGGTGTTTTAGCACATAAGGGAAATGTATTGAAGAGAAGTGAGTTCAAGTATGGAAAAGCTGTGGTCTCTGTTTCAGGACGTAGTATTCCTGTTGCTCTATTGATGAATGGTTCTTCTGCTACACTTTCTCCAGCTGGTGTAAACTATGAAGGTTAGTTTTGATTGTTCGCATTGCATTCACCATCCATAGTTATCCCATCCTTCCCTCCTATAACCAAAACATGAGCATGAAAGAGAACCATTTTTTATTAAATTATGCTTGATGATAAAATATTATTGACTTTTTGTTCTCAAATTGATTTTTACCGGGTAAACGCAATTCTTCCCCCCACTCCCACTTCTTCATTGTACTACCAACTTGATTGAGCATGAAAGAATACTTCCTGAAAGAATACTACCAGCAATGCCAAACCCCTCCAAAATAGGACATTCAAATTTGCACGGAGGGAGTGTTACATTTCTCTATTTGTTAAGTTGGATAATGATCCTACTTCTTGGATATTATTCCTTGATAATTTTTGCATTCTGGCAAGAGCTTGCTTGCATTATCTTGGAAAAATGCATAGGGAACTAAGACTATCTTATCTGTTTCTTAAAGCATTCTTTTGTAGAACAAACGAATTGTGAAGTTATCTGCTTTCCTTTCACTCCACATTCCTTCAGAAATACTTGCTCCATGACTTTTGTGGCCAACAATCTGAAGTTTTCATCTCTGATGGCATCTCTAGTCATTCTCAAATAAATTTGACAACCTGTAAAAGTATAGGAGAAGATGACTTGGAATTGCTATACGTATGATTACATCTTGAGGAAGAAATTAATCATTTCACTCTAAAAATCCTTTGTTGCTGAATGTTCAAATTCCCAAAGTCTCTTCATCTTACATCCTTACTCTTCTGAAATTTACATGGTATTTTGATGAAGGTTGGCACTTCTTAGAGGATGAAAGATGCAAATTGTGCATTGGAAAGTATTCATAACATTAGAGAAGCAATACCAGAGCTATGCGAAAATGACAAGATGACTGAAGTCAATTATTCTTGTGTTGCAGTAGAGACATCTGTAACTGCTTAGATTCGATGATATAATGAAAAAATCTCTGGTATACTCATACATACAGTTCACCTTCTAAATTAGGCTGAGAATAACAAATTTAATAAACAACAAATAAAGAAAATGTTTCAAGAAAAAAAAAATAATCCATTGACTAGCAGTAACAATGACAAAAAAAAAAAAAAGAATTACATTGACTAAGGAAAAGGAATCAATTGCACACCAAACAATGCACATAATATTCTGTTGAACAAATTATTTTAAAAAAGACCCTAAAAAATATTTGTTAAATGTTTAAATATAATGTAAATGTATTGATCTAAAATTTTAATTCTATATTAAACTTATTTATAAAAATTTAAATTAAAAAACCTAAAAATTATATATTAAAATAAAAATTAAAATATCAACAAAATTTATTCATCCCGAGCAAAGCTAGGGCAGCTTACCTAGTAGATATGGATTTGATTAACAAACCATATTTGGAAAGTTAAGAATGCGAATTGGACACCTCGGATGGCAAAGTGATTTTTTTTTTTTTTTTTGGGGTTGGGGGGGTGGGTAGGAGGAATTGGGATTGCATTTACTCTTGTCCATCTCCTATGCATGTACTTAGACGAGGATTTCCATCCTAATTCAAAATAGTTTTAATTTTAAGATAATTATAATTTAAATAATTACTATTACATACTTATAATATATCATATTTTCTCATCGACTCTACTCGTGTCTGACCTTAGATTCTATATATTTAATAATTTTTTTATTATATTCAAACAAATTCATCTCAATTTAATTTCTATTCACAAATTCAATGTGATTAACAAACCATATTTGGAAAGTTAAGAATGCCAATTGGACACCTCGGATGGCAAAGTGATTTTTTTTTTTTTTGGGTGTTGGGGGAGGGGGGGGGGGGGGGAATTGGGATTGCATTTACTCTTGTCCATCTCCTATGCGTGTACTTAGACGAGGATTTCCATCCTAATTCAAAATCATTTTAATTTTAAAATAATTATAATTTAAATAATTACTATCACATACTCATAATATATCATATTTTCTCATTGACTCTACTCAAGTCTGATCTTAGACTGTATATATTTAATAATTTTTTATTATATTCAAACAAATTCATCTCAATTTAATTTCTATTCACAAATTCCTCTCAATCCAACTTGTAACAAAGTAATATATTTATTGTTAGTTATCAAGTCCAAGGAGTTGCTCTGGTATACATATGATTATGCATTGCATTTGCTCATTCTCATAACATCCTCAACAAAATGGCATCCCTTCTCTTCTCTCTCATGGCAGCAATTGTTCTTATTTTTCCATCAACCTCCCAATCGCAGTCTTCGCCACCAGCGTCTTGGAAGTTGGCTCTCCATTGGCCAAATTCGTTTTGTCGTGTTAATGGCATTAAATGTAGTCCATCCATTTTGCAGAACTCTTTTGTTATACGAATGCTCTTTGGAGTGAATGGAAATGGCTAGGAGATGACATGCTCGGGGACACAACCTCCACTAAACCCTTCATCGGTATATGCATTTGAAACATTCTTTTATTGGATTTCTACCTTTTGTTAGTTTTATTAATTGATTAAAATGTTTTTTCCAATATTTGTCTAGATTGCACGCCTATAGCAAATGTTGACCCTATACTGGCCATACCATCAAGGAGACGATTTTGGACTTTGGCAGAAGGAATGGCAACAACGCGCTGCCTGTTTCAGGATTGATCGTGCATTCTACTTTGTAAATGCTATAGACCTGAAAATGGATATTGATCAACATATTGTTAATAATGGATTTGGAGGCTTTCGTTTTAATGGTGAACAAGTCATTGGAGCTGTTGGGGTGTCTTGCATCCCACATTGGGAAACCAAAGAATTCTTCACCAATTAATACTTTGTTTTATGAAGGAATCCCATATTGAATTTCTATGAATTCTAACCTCCTCAAGATGCCTATAAATAAAGGTTTAGTTTGGTTCTTTGATGTACATAACAACACCAACACAAGAGTTTGAATAACTATTGAGGCATTGGAACACTTTTCTAAAGCCTTGTAAATTTTCTTTTTCATAATGAAGTTTTGTTTCGCCTCTGCCGTGGATGTAGGTCAGTTGACCGAACCATGTAAGTTCTTGTGTCTCTCTCTTTTATTTCCTTCCTCGTTATTTATTTTTTCTTCGCATTATTTTTGTTTTTATTATTTCTTTGTTATCGTCTTGTGTGGTTTTGCCATTGGAGTTTTGGTTTGTTCCTGAGGCCTATCCCTAACAAATTGGTATCAGAGTTATTCGCTCTTAACTCTGTGGCAATGCCGATAACAAAGACTAAGGTGAAGAAATTCGATCGGGGTGTCAACTTCGGCATGTGGCAACTCAAAATGGAGGCCATCTTAATTCAAGACGGGGTTGACATAGCCTTGAAAGGAATAGATGAGAAGCCAACAGAGATGATAACAGCGGCATTTGAAGACTTGGATAAAAGTGCGAGGTTAGGTATCATTCTAAATCTCTCTAATGAGGTTTTAAGAGAAGTTGTTGCTGAGACTTCTACCAAAGCTATGTGGGAAAAGCTAAAGGGTTTGTATATGGAAAAGACAGTGGAGAATCGGCTCTACTTGAAACAAACTTTGTTTACACTTTGAATGGCTAAAGGTACATCTATTACTTTATATCTTGATATGTTTGATTCTCTCATTATGGATTTGAGTAATATTGATGTGAAAATAGATGATAAGAATCATGCCATTTTATTGTTGTGTTCCCTTCCCTAATATTTTAAGTATTTTTGAGATACTATAATGTATGGAAAAAAAATTATCTCGTATCAGGAAATTAAATCTTCTTTTAAATCAAAAGAAAGGATTGACAATGATTTAATTGGAGAGGTTAGTGGAACTCAGGCTGAAGGTCTGGTAGCCAGGGCTAGATCCAAAAATAGAAATTGTGGTAGTAGCAAATGAAAATCCAGATATAGAAATTTGGTTTGCAATTATTATCATAAAAAGGGCACATTAAGTTTTAATGCTTTAAACTGAAAAAGAAGGATAAGTATAAAAAAAAAAATCTACTAATGCTGCTAAAACTAGAGTTGTAGCAAATGATAGTGAAGGAAATATTTTCTTTATAACTGATAGCAGGACAAAGTCTGAAAATGAATGGATTTTAGATTCGGGATGTTCTTACTATATGTGTCCTAGTAGGGATTTGTTTTCCACTTATGAAGCTTATAATGGTAGAGTTATTTTGATGGGCAATAATACTATTTGTAATGTTGTGGGTGTTGGGAAGTATGCCTTTTAGACTAGTTTCTGATATAAAAAATCGAATGTTTGAATAAAAGAATTTATTTTCAGAAATTGTTTGTGAATTTACTTTTTTGTGCATAATGTCATTTGGAAAAGACCCATTGTGTTTAAGTAAGTGGTCTATGTGAATGGAGGTCTTTCATAGTAAGCCATGGATCACGAGTTACTAAACACATAGACATTTGTTCTTAACCGATTGATGAGAATGAGAATCTTATCATGTCTAAGTTATTATGTTATGAATTCCAAATGGGGAATGGCTTACCTTTAGCCAGTGAGTAGTCCACTCACTTCATGATATAAGCGTATTTTGAGTATGTAGAACAGCACCTGTAGTAGTGGTTTCTTAAAAGTACTATATGGTAGAAGCCTAGACTACTACCGCTACAGCATGGATTAGTACTCTACAACTTGAGTATGAGTTGGTGGTCTGACGAAACTGGAAGAATATACTTTGATATGCTATAGTTGAGGTTCTATCATACGACCAATATATTTGCATGTTAGGTATATGTGACTAGTTAGTTAAGACAGACTTGTACAAGGTAGTTTCTATACTATATCACCCATTGTGGTTGTCTGAATGATCTGAATGTCCAGGGCCCTAGGAAACATGACTTGGATGTTTGCTTTAGGGTAGCTCTCTTGGAAAGCGAAAACACTCTAGGAAGTCGTGGATCATTGGACTAGAGGCCTAAGGATGGTAGATGTCATTTAGAGAAGTGTTAGTACACTTCTTCCTCTCTGAATGTACGACGATGTATAGAGGGGTATTTTACTCATTACACCTGTAGGTCGGAGACTTTGCTAATGCAGCATTGTCCTTGGGGTCAATATTTCCTTATGGTGATATTAGGAATATTTAAAATGCAAAATACAGCTATTTATATAGCAGGGGTATTTTGGTCATTTTAGTAGCCAAGGCGATGTGTCTTTTTGGTCCTTAGAATAGCCCGTAAGTCCTAATTAATTTTGGGCTGAGGAATTGGTCTCCGGTAAGGAGGAATATATACTCAAGATGTTATTTGATAACATAGTGGGGTTTATTGTGAGAAAGAGAAGTTGATGGGCCAATTTATAATTCTGAGAACTTCATGGTTTCCAATTGCAATTAGATAATTGTTTGGAATTCTCAGAATTATGGAAATTGAGGCTCACGTCTTGTGTGTGGAAAGAAAGAAAACCTGGTTTTCTTTTCCTAAGCTCTCTTCCTCTCGTGACCTTTAGTTCTCCTCCTCTTAGTGGTGTGACCCTTGGTTCTTTTGTTCTTTATATTAGCAAAGAATACAAGAGGTTGCAAGGTGGTTGATTTTCTACTGACCCTTTGGTTCACCAAGAAAGTTGAGAGGATTCCTTCTCAATGGTTTTTGTTTTCACAAAAACAAGGGGAAGGTTGAGACCATTTCATTCCTCCTCTTGAGATCATACCTTTTCACCCTTTGTTTCACCAACAAGGATTTAGGTAGTGGAATATTCCGACAACCGAAAAGCTTTGGCGTTCATAGTTCATGCAAACAAGATAGAGTAGGAGGTTAGTAGAAGGGGCAAGAAGGGGCTGTCCTTGAGGTTCAATCCATTCTTTCACAACCTAAGAGGTTTAAGGCACCCAATGGTATGTTTTAAATGCTTCCATGCTGCTGCTCTTCATGGTTTTTCTTTGCCTCTATTTGTTCTCTGTTTCTACAATATGCTTCTCTGTTTTCTGTCAAACCAACAGTGGGTAAGGGTACAGTTTGAATTAAAATGCATGATGGTATTGTGAGAACTCTTACTGATGTTAGATATATTCCTGATTTGAAAAAGAATCTCATCTCTTTAGGCAATCTTGAGGCTCTTTAGTGTAAATATGTAGCTGAAGGTGGAGTTATGAAAGTTTATAAATGTGCTTTTATTGTTATGAAAGGTTTTAGGTTTGGTAGTTTATATACTTTGTAGGGAACTATTGTTACAGGTTCTGTTGTAGCTTCTACATCAGCTTTGTCTAATTTTAACATTACCAAATTATAGCATATGCGTTTGGGGTACATGAGTGAGAAAGGTCTGCGCATGTTGAGCAAAATAGGGCTTCTAGATGGACAAAATACCGGTGCATTGGACTTTTGTGAGCACTGTATTTTCGGGAAGTAGAAAAGGGTCAGCTTTAACTTACCAACAATTCACCAGACTAAAGGTACTTTAGATTATATTCATTCAGATCTTTGGGGTCTATCTTGTGTCCCGTCTAAGGGTACTGCTAGGTATTTACTGACTTTCATTGATGATTATTCAAGGAAAGTTTGGGTCCATTTTCTTAAGAATAAGAATGATGTTTACCTGACTTTCAAACAGTGGAAAGTTTTGATTAAGAAACAGACAGGTAAACAAATAAAGTGGCTGAGGATAGATAATGGCATGGAATTTTGTGAAAAGAATTTGATGAGTTTTATAAAAATGAAAGAATTGTTCGGTACCGTACAACAAGAATGACGCCTCAACAAAATGGTGTTGCAGAATGCATGAATAGAAGTCTTTTGGAAAAAGCACGTTGTATGATTTCAAATGTAAGGTTGACAAAGGATTTTTGGGCAGAGGCATTTTCTACAACATATTACATTGTCAACTGCACTCCTTCTACAACTCTTGATTTCAAAACTCCTGAGGATGTTTGGTTAGGTACGCCTGTTAATTACTTTGATGTGAAAGTTTTTGGGTGTTCGGCATCCATGTATGTAAATGATGGGAAATTGGAGCCTAGAGCTAAGAAATGCATTTTTCTTGGGTATGCTTCTGGGGTGAAAGGATACAGATTGTGGTGTTCAGATCCTAAATCACCAAAATTTGTAATTAGTAGAGATGTTACATTTGCTAAATTGTCTATGTTAAATTCCAAAAAGGAGTCTTTGAGTTCTTCTCGTGTAGATGAAGATGGTACGCAAGAGTAGGTGGAGCTTGAAATTGGCAGTTCTGATCCTTCTTTTGTTCAGCAAAATTCAGTTCAGAGTGATGAAGAAGATACATAAGAAGAATATTCCATAGCTAGGAACAGATTAAGAAGGGAGATTTGACCACTGCAAAGGTATGAAAATGTAGTTGTATATGCTTTGTCAGTTGGAGAAGAAACAGATGGAGATGGTGAACTGTCTACCTATAACAAAGCTATTTCATGTGAAGATTCAGCTAAGTGGTTGATTGCAATGAATGAAGAAATTGAGTTCCTCCACAAGAATAGAACTTGGATTCTTGTAAACACAGATTTGGGAAAGAAAATTATTGGTTGCAAATGGGTCTTCAAGAAAAAGAAGAGTACTCCTGGAGCTGAAGATGGAAGGTATAAAGCAAGATTGGTTGCGAAGGGCTATAGTCAGGTACAAGGTGTTGATTTTAATAAAGTATTTTCACCTGTTGTTAAACATAGTTCTATCTGTGTTTTGTTTTCTATAGTTGCTATATATGATTTGGAATTGGAGCAGCTTGACGTTAAACAACCTTCCTTCATGGTCATCTTGAGGAACAAATTTACATGAAGCAGCCTGAGGGATTTGAAATTGAAAGAAAAGAAGACTATGTTTGTCTTTTGAAGAAATCCTTGTATGGATTGAAGCAGTCACTAAGACAGTTGTATGAGAGGTTTGACTCCCTTATGTTGAGTCATGGTTATTCAAGGAGCATGTACGACAGTTGTGTTTACTTTCGGAAGTTATTTGATGGTTCTTTTATTTACACTACAGGAAAAATCGCGATTTGTGACGAATTTTTTGCGACGGCTTCAATACCGTCGCTAATAGCGACCAATTTGCGACGATTTTCAAACAAGTAGCGAGTTGACCAAAACCGTCGCAATTTCCGACGGCCAAAATACCCGTCGCAATTCGTAGCAAAATCATCGCTATTTGCGACGGTTTTGCGATGGTATTTATGCCCTCGCAAATTGCGAGGGTTTTGCGACGGCGAGTTATTTTAAAAAAAATATTTTTAAATAAATTTTCGTACGTCCGTCGCAAAACCCTCGCAATTTGCGAGGATTTTGCGACGGCCAATAAACCCTCGCAAATTGCGAGGGTTTTGTGACGGCAAGTTATTTTTTAAAATAATATTTTTTAAAAAATTTTTTGAACGTCCATCGCAAAACCCTCGCAAATTGCAAGGGTTTTGCAACGGCAAATAACACTCGCAATTTGCGAGGGTTTTACGACGACAAATTATTTTTTAAAAAAATATTTTTAAAATTTTTGAACGTCCATCGCAAAGTCTTCGCAATTTGCGAGGGTTTTACGACGGTAGTTAACCCTCACAATTTGCGAGGGTTTTGCGACGGTAATTTATTTTTTTTAAAAAAAATTGAACGTCCATCGCAAAACCCTCGCAATTTGCGAGGGTTTTGCGACGGATATTTAATTTTAAAAAATATTTTTAAAAAAATTTGAACGTCCATCGCAAAACCCTCGAAATTTGCGAGGGTTTTGCGACGTGCAATTTATTTTTTAAAAAAATATTTTTAAAAAATTTTTTGAACTTCCATCGCAAAACCCTCGCAATTTGCGATGGTTTTGCGACGACAAATTATTTTTTATAAAATATTTTTAAAATTTTGAACGTCCATCGCAAAGTCCTCGCAAATTGCGAGGGTTTTGCGATGGTAATTCAGCCCTCGCAAATTGCGAGGGTTTTGCGACGGCTATTTATTTTTAAAAAAAATTGAACGTCCATTACAAAACCCTCGCAAATTGCGAGGATTTTGCGACGGCAATAACCCTCGCAATTTGCGAGGGCTTTGCGACGATCGATTATTTTTTAAAAAAATATTTTAAAAATTTTTGAACATCCGTCGCAAAGTTCTCGCAATTTGCGAGGGTTTTGAGACGAATTTTCGGCTCTCGCAATTTGCGAGGGTTTTGCGACGGTCAATATTTTTAATTAAAAAATAAATAAATGGCAAAATGTATAGAAAATCTCAAAACCCCAATTCGTCGCAAATTCGTCGCAAATACGTCACTAATTGCGACGAATTTGCGAGGGTTTTACAACAAAATAGGGTTTTAATCTTTTTTTTTTTTAAAATTTCTTTATGTGTTTATGTGATGGTGTATTTTGACAAATTTACTGAAATATTTTTAATAACATGTCTCAATTAGTGCATTTTATTATAATTTTGTATATGTAATTATGTCATGTTATACACCTAATGTATTGCATAAGTAAATGTATATAGTTAATTATGTTATGTTATATACTTATTCTAATATATAAGTATATGTATATAATGTATATAAGTATCTGTTTAGTTTAATATATATATATATATATATATATATACACACACTATAACATGTAGGTATATATATACATACGTCTAATTTTTTAATCTATCACTTTGATTAAGTAGTGTATAAAGAAAAATAATTCAAATACTGTTATTATTGTTGATATCACTAAAAAAATTATGAAATTTATAATGTAGAGATCAATTTGTAATGTTCTTCGTCTCCTACATGTTAATATATATTATACTAATTTAGCTATGTATATACATATGTCCAATTTTTTAATATATCTATTTTGTTAAGTAGTGTATAAAATAAAATATGTAAAGAAAAACAATTCAAATACTGTTATTATTGTTGAGATTACTAAAAAAAATATTGAAAATTATAATGTAGAGATCGATTTGTAATGTTATTCACCTCGAACATATTAATATATATTATACTATATAGTTATATATATACATATATCTAATTTTTTTATCTATTTATTTGATTAAGTGGTGTATAAATTAAAATATATAAAGAAAAATAATTTACATAATAATATTATTATTAGAATCACTAAAAAATAGTAAAAATTATAATGTATAGATCGATTTATAATATTATTCGTATTAATTTATGAGAAATTAGCGAGGGTTTTATTTTTTCGTCACAAATTGCGACGAAATAGCTAGAAATTTAAAAAAAATTAAAATTTTCCAAAATTTTTCACTCCCTCTTTTTTTTTTTTTTCCCTCCTTCTTCCCCCTTCCTTCTTCCTCCTCTTCACCTTGCGCCGCCACCATTTCTCCCCCCTCTCCCCGCCGGCGACCTCCCCCAACTCCCCCCCATCCCGCGCCCCCTCCCGCTCCCCCCTTCCTCATCCCGCGCCCCCCTCCCGCTCTCCCCTTCCTCATCCCGCGGCCCCCTCCCGCGGCCCCCTCCCTCAACTCCCCCCATCCCGCAGCGCCCCCCCTTCAACTCCCCCACACTCCCGCGGCCCCCTCCCCGCGCCCCCCTCCCTCAACTCCCCCACACCCCCGCGCCCCCCTCCCCGCGCCCATCCCGTAGCGCCCCCCACCCCCGCGCCCCCTCCATCAACTCCCCCATCCCGCAGCGCCCCCCTCAACTCCCCCCTGCTCTTCCTACCCCCTTCAGCCCGCCCCCTCGGTCGGCGCACTGCCATTCCTGTGCTACTTGCTTGTCGTTGTTCTTGAAGTCGATTCGTTTGGGTAAGTAGTTAGAATTTATCTCTTGAGCTACTTCATTATCTTATAAACTTTGGGCAGATTTGCATTTCCCCTGAAGCTTTGAAATTTGGGTGATTATTTGTGAATGAGCGAGTTTGAATTGATGTATAAAAGTTGTATTGATGTTGGGGTTGAGTTTGAGGAGATTGTGAGTGACATGATGGTGGTTTGATGTGAGATTATTGATTTAAATTTGGAATTGTGAACTTGGAATTGCTAAATTGTTAGTTGGAATTGTTGTCCTTTTTAAACATTCAATGTGTTTTGATCTATACTTATAGTGCACTCTTTTTTACCCTGTTATAAAAAAATTACTACTTTGATCAAATTATATGGGAACTATGTTTTAGCTATATAAACCCTTATAAATTAATTTGATTGGTTATGATGCCATAATAGGAAGGTTGATTTCTGATTAGTTTAGTAATCTTATTACTTGATTATAATAATATATTAGTGTCTCTAGTGGAAGATTTAACTCTAGTAGAATGCTTTGAAGGCTCTTTTATGTGAGAAATCCGTTTCCTTAGATTATGAATATGTAGGAGGTGCGTGTTGTTCATATAAATTGCCTTTTTGTTGAATTCAAATGTTGGATTCCCCGTGAGTAATGGGTGATTACTCCTCCTGGGTAATGGGTGATTACCCCTAGTTATCCTTTTATTTATTTATTTTTTTGTATAAATGAATGATCTGTCTTTGTTGTTTGCAATTGCATTTTGATTGTATAATTTTGAGGTGGCCCTGTGCCTGGAAAATGTCCAATTACGGGGAGACTACTGTCAAAATTTTTTCAAAATCTGCCGCTACTTAATGTGGAATAGAATAACTACCCTTATCTTGGAGTGTATTATTCGATTGAGCATGAGTATATATCCCATAATAGCATTATTATTAAAAATAATATTGCTAATAAGAATAAGAATAGGAGTAATGAAATGAGTAATAATAATAATAATTTCATATATAGGTCGATGTTAATAATAGCAGGAATAATATACGTTATAGAGAGAGTTTAAACAAATATAAACATTGGAATGAAAATAAATAAAATGTTATTATTTAACCATTGGAATGTGTAAAATAAGAATACAATTAGCTTTAATAGTATTTAATCTTAATCAAATTCCTCAATTAAGATTAAATACTTGGTTAAAACGTATATATTGAAGGTGTAACTGTATCCAAAGATAGCAATTGTAAATTCTATGTTTTGGACCTCTTTTTGTTACATAATAGAAAGAAAAATGTAATTATACTTCTCTTCCTTTTGTTTAAGGGGTGATTTTAATTATTGAGTTGATTGTTCTTTTCTCTCATTTAGACGTCATGGAGGACCGTAGTTGGATGTATAGAAGGCACGCTTCAGGTGTAAAAGGGATCACTATTGAATTTGAGGAAGGGGTTAAGGCTTTTTTGACATTTGCCATATCAAATGCAATGTCAAGCGTAATTAGATGCCCGTGTGCAAAATGTAAGAATAAAAAGTACCTGGATCCAGCACAAGTTAAGCTCCACTGTGGAAGTCCGGATTTGTGCCTAGGTATTACCGGTGGACATGTCATGGTGAGCCATTCGAGTGTCCCTCAAGTGTGTCTACCTCAATCCCGAGAATCGATTCACATCAAGAAAATCTGTCTCGCGAAATGGTCTTAGACGTAGCAGGACCTGACTTTCCCCCTGAAGCTCCATCAGCAGTTCATTTTGAAGAGCCACCTAATGTGGAGGCACAAAGGTTTTACGATATGTTAAAGGCGGCAGAGACTCCTATATGGGATGGATGCACACAACATTCGCAGCTTTCATCGGCTTCAAGGTTATTAAACATTAAGTCCGAAAATAACCTCTCGCGTAAAGCCTTTAACGATGTTGTGCAATTGATGAAAGAGGTTGTGCCTAGCGATAATACGATTCCTGATGATTTCTATCGGATGAAAAAATTAGTGGGCTGGGTTGGGTTTGCCGGTACAAAAAATAGATGTATGCAATAATGGATGCATGCTTTCTTGGAAAGATGACATGAATCGTAGAGAGTGTAAATTTTGTGGCCATCCTCGATATGCACGAGAAAAAGGTTGGGAAGAACACAAGTAGAAGGGAAATTTCATTCAAGAAGATGTATTACTTCCCGATAACACCGAGGCTACAAAGATTGTACACTTCCAAAACAACAGCTGAACACATGAGATGGCATGGAGAGAGCAGATCGGAGAAAGGCACAATGAGTCACCCTCGTGATACTGAAGCATGGCAACACTTTGATCGAATATATCCTGAGTTTGCAAAAGAAGTACGGAATGTCAAACTTGGTTTATGTACGAGATGGATTCTCACCATTTGGGATGTCGGGTAAGCAATATTCATCCCGGCCGGTCATTCTCACACCGTATAATCTCCCCCGTGGATGTGTATGAAGGATCCGAGTCATGTTTTTAACAATCATTATCCCGGGCCCCAAGAATCCAAAGCACCAGGTGGATGTTTATTTACAACCCTTGATAGACGAATTAACCAAATTGTGGTTTGAAGGTGTCACCACTTATGACATATCGAAGAAACAAAACTTCCAACTACGGGCGGCACTTTTGTGGACTATTAATGATTTTCCTGCATATGGTATGTTGAGTGGGTGGAGCACTGCTGGGAGGCGGCTTGTCCATATTGTATGGGCAATACAAAGTCTTTTCATCTACAAAATGGTGGGAAACAATCATGGTTTGATTGTCACTGTCGTTTCTTACCATCGGATCATCCTTACGGGAGGGATACGAGATCTTTTAGGAATGATAGAGGTTACGAGACATCACGGCTGTGCAATACCCTACTGGTGAAGAAATGCGGGATAGTTTGTCTAATTATGTAAAAATTACAGAAACATGCAAAGAAATTGGAAGGAGTAATGGCAGGGGAATATCTCATAATTGGGCAAAAAGGAGTATTTTTTGGGATTTGCCGTATTGGCGTACTAATTTGGTCCGACATAATATTGATGTAATGCACAATGAGAAGAATGTATTTGACAATGTCATGAATACGAGTTCTTGAGGTAAAGGGTAAATCAAAAGACAATTTAAAGGCTAGACGTGACTTAGAAATTTATTGCCATAGGCCAGAGCTACATGCCTTGAATGTGGGAGGAGGAAAAGTGGCTATACCTAAAGTCTGTTTACTCGTTGACATCAGAACAAAAGAAACTTTTGCTAGAATGGTTGAGGGGATTGCAACTCCCAGATGGATACGCTTCAAACATTGGAAGATGTGCTGATTTGAATGAGTTGAAGTTATCCGGTATGAAATCACATGAGCTATCACGTATTCATGGAGAGACTACTTCCAATTGCATTGAAGGAATTTCTTCCTTCTAATGTATGGGGTGTTTTGACGGAGTTGAGTCTTTTTTATCGTGATCTATGCTCTCCTAAGTTGAATGTAGCTCATATGGCCAAATTGGAGTCCGACATTCCTTTATTGTTATGTAAGTTGGAGAAGATATTTCCACCTGCATTCTTTGATGTAATGGAACACCTATTAATTCATTTGCCTTATGAAGAAAGAGTTTGTGGCCCTGTTCAATATAGGTGGATGTACCCGTTTGAACGGTAATCGAATCATTCAATATAATTCTTTTCATAGCAGGTTCGATATAAGCGTGTGTGACTGAAGTCGTATTTTTTTTTAAATGACAGGTATTTGCATCAATTGAAAATCAAGGTGAAAAATAAGGCTAGAGTTGAAGGGTCAATCTGCAATGCTTATCTAGTTGAGGAAGCATCCACTTTCTTCTCTTATTATTTTGAGCCACATGTACAAACAAAACGTACAATTCCGGCGCGTAATGAAGAAGGAGAACGATTAGAGAGGGTGCAAGAACCTGGGCTGTCAATCTGCAATGTTCAAGGACGGGTGATAGGATGAATTCGAACTCGGTTCCTTACTTCTGAAGAATTCGTTGCAGCAAAAATTTATATGTCGCTTAATTGTGGTGAAGTGCAGCCATACATTGAGTACGAGCTACTACTTCATACATTTTATACGATAAACGATACCTCATAATGATTTTGACTCATTCCATCTAATTCTAATGCATTACAGGGCATTCACGGCACACTTACGAAGTACGGCTCCGACTATATCGAGAGATAGAAATCAATAGAAGTATCGGCCTTGAATTTGCGAGAATGGTTTAGTGGATATGTAAGTCTCATAAGATAATAACTTGCATTTGGAACTCCATTGGGGATTCAATGGAGTTTCATAATGCTATAACTTTCATAATTACGAGGTTAACTTGTCTAATGTTTTTTAGGTACAAGATTCAGAAAATATGGTTACAAATGAATGCTTGAGGAACTTTGCTTGGGGTCCGTCAAGGCTAGTGAAATCATATAGTGGGTACATAATTAATGGTTACCGATTTCACACTCATGATTATGCGGAGGGAAAGAAAACGAGTTAATAGTGGTGTTTGCGTGAAAGGGATTGGAAATGACGCATCGGGACACGATTACTATAGAGTGTTAAATGAGATTATTGAAGTGCAATTTCCTGGTAATCCACGACAAATCATTGTTCTTTTTAAATGTCACTTGGTTTGATCAAACATTGAATCGTGGTACGAGGGTACATCCGCGAGTATAATCTTGTAGAAATTAACCACAAAAGGAGCTATGCTAACTATGATCCATTTGTTCTAGCTCAACAAGCTATCCAAGTGTATTATGCATCATATCCGGGGAGTAAGAGGCCAAGATCTGATTGGTTGGCAGTTTGCAAAACCAAAGCTCGACATATAATAGATGCACCCGTGGTTGATAGAGCTTATCGGGAAGAAGTAGATGCTGCGACGAAGTCGGCATATCGTTATCTGTTGATCTTGGTATTACGACGCATGAGAATGGTATGAGTGAAATGTTGGATGTTCATGATGAGGCTATAACGACAAGGGATAGTTCTCCTATAAATGAAGAGGAAGAAGATGAATGGGAAATGAATAGCGATACCTCGGTAGATGATGATGAGTCCGTATCGGAGAATGATTCTAGTGAATAGGCTCGATTTCAATTCATTTACAAATAATATAGTTAATGGTGAGGGAATCCTGAAATCTATTGCATCATTACTATCCCATGTCAAATTTTAACTTACAATTTATTTGTTACTTGAATCTACATGCCTTGAATCTTTTAATTTTTATTATTTTAAATTCCATCACATACAATTTTGTTTCACAATTTTGTCTAATTGTCGGGAATCTCATCTCCTTCTTTTTTTTTGCGGGAATCTTTCGTTTAGACTTGTACAGCCGGAGGATTTTTGTTATTCCTTATTATATTCTTTTGTGGTGTAAACAACAAGGTAGTTTATATATTGTATTGTTCTTTGTATTGACGAGACAATTCACAAGGACAGAGGCATTTATAATTTTTAGCTTGATTTTAACTATATCTAACATTTTAATTGGAACCCCGTGAGTGATGGGTGATCATTCCCCGTGAGTGATGGGTGATCATTCCTCTTGGGTAATGGGTGATTACCCCTAGTTATCTTTTGAATTTTTCTATATTTAAAAGATCTGTCTTTGTTGTTTGTAACAGCGTTTTGGTTGTCAAATCTTGAGGTGGCCTTGTGCCTGGGAAATGTCCAATTATAGGGGAGACTCTGTCAAATTTTTTTAAAATTCAATTTACAAGTACAATGTTTATTTTGACATATCCATCATCGACAAAGCATTATTATTGTATTACTTTAAACTAGCGAATATATATAACGTTTCAATGTTATTATTCTTTTATCATTTTTATTCACGGTTATTTACATCCTTCTTTTGGAGTGGGCTTCGTCTTTATTGGTTACTTATTTTTCTTTTTTCATCTCCTTTAGCAAGTCTTCTAATGAAGGATCATTGAGGGAGGGGAGTCGGGAGGGTCGGGAGCCTTATACTCCATCCCCTACTCGGCTACAAAGGCTTTCGGTGCCTCATTCATTACATGGCTCTATTGGAGATGAGGGAGTACCATCCCCGGCTTTTCAATCATCCGTCGCTTCGACTTCGCATTCGTTGGGTTGCAAGTTACGGACTCCCGACCTTGGATTGTTCCACGGGGAAACGGGTAAGTAACATATTCATACTTTGTAAGATGTTGATTATTAGTTCAATTATTATTATTATTTTTGAGATTAACATAACTATATTGTACATTGTCATTGCACCAAAAATAGGTTCGCCGGCTCGGACAAATGTGTCCGAGAAATTTCAAATATAATACGACGAGTACTTCAACTGGTTCGTATCCGACATACACGCACGTCCCGATAACCGTGCGAGACTTATGGTTTCAAGAATTTGGGGTAAGCAATTTTTGATTATTTTTTATCGTTTAAGTACTATGTTATATGTTAATCAGAAATCTTAATCATGATCATGCAGAAATATTTTCGGTGGAGGGAAGAGTATGCTTCGCTAATTCGATCAACTTGGGAAAAGAAGTGTCGGACGCGATTTTCGGACATAATGTCTAGGCTGAGGAAGAGGGATGATTGGGTATGTCCTCATTGGATAGAGGCACAGTATTGGAATGACATTTGCGAGTACTGGAGATTAGAGAAGTATCAGAAGCTCTCATCCACCAACAAAAAGAATCGTGGGAGTAGCTGCACCCATACTGGAGGGTCTATTTCGTTCACAGAACACGAGGACCATTTGGTAATTCACCTACATGCCTTAATTAATTATTAATCTAAATTGTTTTATTACAAATTTATGTAAGATTGTAATGATTACATTGTGTTAACATAAATGTAGCGGGCCAAGGAGGGGAGTTCTTTTAGCTACACGAGACATGTTTGAGACATTACATGTCTTTCGGAGCGGAGCCACAAAAGGGTCGGTTTGTCGGTGAGCGATCTCGCGGACATTGGTACTATATAGATTAAATATGTTGAAATTCTTTATACTTGTGTGGAATTTGTATTTTATTTTGATAATTACTATTGACAATTCTTTTTTTTTTTTTTTAGGATGAGGTGCGAAATCTCATACGAGCACTCCTCGATCCGAGTCTAGTGACTCTGTAAACTCTGTTGTTCCTCTTGATGAAAAAGCCATGTTTGTAAAGGCACAAGGCGGGTTCAAAAGGGGACGAGTTTTGGGTTAGGCTCGGAGGCGACACATGTTCGAACTAGGCTGTCTCAAAGTGGACTGCATGCATCTTCCCCTACACAAGTTGATATTGGACATCTAGTAGAGCAAAGGGTTCAACGAGCTGAGCGGAGATTCAATCGACAAATAGACTTGTACCGGGACTTCATGAGGCAACGACGAGTCTACATTTGGTGGTTGGATGGCAGCTATGTCGAACAAAATGGGTATTCCTGCACCATCTATGCCATCCATAGAGGAGATAGAAGCGCGCATTGCGGCTGCTAATGCTGAAGATGAAGATCCAAATGTTGACGATGGATTTGATCCAGCTGATGAGCACCCGGGCCCACGTAGGGGCTTTCGTTCCCCTCCTCCACCCCCTTCTGCAGCTGCTTCTTCATTGCTTACATAGACTTGTAATATTTATTTTTATACTCTTTATACACTATTACTTATTTTTGTGAATTATTTTACTTTTTTAGATACTTATTATGTATTTTAATTATATTTTAATATTTAATTATATTTATTTAGGTTTATTTTTAATTTTTTATAGTATTTTTTTGGATTATGAACATAGTGTTGATATTTATTTGTATAATATTTCAGGGTTGATTTATAGGGAATTAATAATTTAAAATAAATATAATAATAAAAAAAATTATTGCAAAACCCTCGCAATTTGCGAGGGTTTTGCGAGGGCTCAAGTTGTGGCCCTCGCAAAACCCTCGCAAATTGCGAGGGTATTGCGACGGTTTTGCGAGGGCCCAAGTCGCAAAAAACCCTCGCAAATTGCGACGGTTTTGCGAGGGTCATGACTTGGGGTTTAATTCTCCCTCGCAAAACCGTCGCAATTTGCGAGGGTTTTGCGAGGGCACAAGGTTGGCCCTCGCAAAACCCTCGCAAATTGCGACGGTTTTGCGAGGGTCACGACTTGGGGTTAATTCTCCCCTCGCAAACCCTCGCAAATTGCGACGGTTTTGCGAGGGTCCAAACCGTAGCCCTCGCAAAACCCTCGCAAATTTGCGACGGTTTTGCGAGGGCACAAAGTCGACCCTCGCAAAACCGTCGCAATTTGAGACGGTTTTGCGAGGGTCACTATTTTTCGTCGCAAAACCGTCGCAAAAATTGTTCCTCTGGTGAAGTTTGACCAAAAAATATTCGTCGCAAAATCCTCGCAAAACCGTCGTAAATAGCAACAAATTTTTTTGTCCCTCGCAAAACCGTCGCAATTTGCGACGGTTTCCGATGGCCGTCGCAAATTGCGACATCGTTTTTTGCGACGGCTAAAACCGTCGCAATAACGGTCAGCGACGGTTTTTGGCCGTCGCAAATGGCGATTTTTCCTGTTGTGTTATTTGCTGCTCTATATTGATGACATGCTCATTGCTACTAAGAATATTGTAGAAATCGGTGTCTTGAAGAGATAGCCAAAGAGTGAATTTGAGATGAAAGATTTGGGAGCAACTAAAAAGATTCTTGGCATGGAGATCAAGAGAAATCGAACTCTTGGGAAGCTGTACCTGACTCAAGAAAATTACATTGAGAAAGTTTTGGAGAGGTTTGACATGAAAAATGCAAAACCTGTAAGTACTCATTTTGCGAGTCATTTTAAACTTTCAACTGCTTAGTCACCACAGTTAAATGAAGAGGAAGATAATATGGCGTGTGTTCCATATTCCATTGCAGTCGGTAGTATAATGTATGCAATGGTTTGTACTCATCTAGATATTTCACAAGCAGTTAGTGTGGTAAGCAGATATATGTCTTGTCCAGGAAAAGTACATTGGCAAGCTGTGAAATGGATTCTCAGATACTTGCGAGGTACTTCAAATACTTGTTTGGAGTTTGGAAGAAATAACAACACTTTAGTTAGTTTTGTGGACTCTAACTACACAGAAGTTCTTGACAGGAGAAGATCACTTACTAGCTATATATTTTGTATTGGAGGTTATGCAGTTAGTTGGAAAGCTAGCTTATAGTATGTAGTGGCATTGTCTACTACGGAGGTAGAATATTTGGCTTTGACCAAGGTAATCAAAGAAGCCTTGTGGTTGAAAGGTTTATTTGGCGAGCTCAGTCTGCATAAAGGTGTAACTACAATTTACTATGACAGTTAAGGTGCATTACATTTGACTAGAGATTAGATGTATCATGAGAGGACGAAGTATATTGATGTGAAGTTTCACTTTATTCGAGATATCATTGTTGAGAAGAAAGTTTTTGTTTAGAAGATTAACACCACGGACAATCCTGCTAACATGCTTACGAAACCTCTTCCCGTTTTCAAGTTCAAGCAGAGTTTGGACATGATTAGCATTCACTATTCATGATTTATGGTATTTGGACTTTTGTGGAGAAGGTGGAGTAAAACTGCTATGTTTGAGTTTGAGATGCAAGTTAAGGTGGGATTTGTTGGGGTGTTTTGCATCCCACATCAGGAAACCAAAGATTTCTTCACCAATTAATACTTTGTTTCATGAAGGAATGCCACATCGAATTTCTATGAATTCTAACATCCTCAAAATGCCTATAAATAAAGGCTTAGTTTGGCTTTTTGATGTACACAACAACACCAATACAAGAGTTTGAATAGCTATTGAGGCATTTGCTCTTTGTAATACTCTTGTTCTGTATTAGTGGTGTTTAGTGGCTTAGAAACACTTTCCTAAAGCCTTGTAAATTACTTTTTTCATAGTGAAGTTTTGTTCTGCTTCTGCCCGTGGGCGTAGGTCAATTGACCGAACCACGTAAGTTCTTATATCTCTCTTTTTTATTTCCTTTCTCGTTATTTATTTTTTCTCAGCGTTATTTTTGTTATTATTATTTCTATGTTATCGTCTTGTAGGGTTTTGCCATTGGAGTTTTGGTTTGTTCCTGAGGCCTATCCCTAACAGGAGCTCTTTCTTAGCAAGGTAAGTGACTGAAGTGTCCATCATATATTAGGCTCATTACAGTTTGGCTTCAGAACTTTAGTCTAGTAAGGCTAGCTAATCCATGTACTGTCAGTCACGTATTTTCTTTCTTTTCTCCTCTAGCCTTTCTTTGCAATACTGATTCTGGTGATCTTGATGCTATATGTTGGGTATCTTAGGCTCGTATCGTATACGGCGCAGCGAAAAATAAAACGAGATACCTTCCCAAGACCCGTCTATGTGTGGAAAATAAGATATAATGATAATAAAGGTAACATCTTTTACCTTTGGGTGATCGTCCGAAGAACAAAATTGATCTTCTTCAAGTCGAGGTGCGATCCAGCAATCCTCTTATGCAAACTCCACGAGAGTTGGACGTCTAACCATTATAATAACAGTGTGTGATTATCTCTAATAGTAATCCAAACAGAGAAATACTCAAGCATCAAAATTTCCTGTGCTAGTAGAAAAAGATGGCGGCTAGGGCTGTTTTCGTTCTCAGCAAAACAAGAGAGAGAGAGAGAGAGAGAGAGAGAGAGAGAGAGAGAGAGAAGATGTTTGTTTTTGTGGCTCTTATTTTAGTGTGAATATATGTTCCAAAATCCATTGAAAACCTGAAATTCTAAAGCAATTAGAATTTTCTAATTGTAATTGGAAATATCAAGTTTCCACAATTACAACTTGGACCACAAATTATAACTAATTATAATTTATACACAACAACTTCTCTTTCTCGCAATTAACCCCACTATGTTATCAAATAACATATTGAGTATATAATCCTCTATTGTGTATGATCTATTAGGTTTCCCAGTCAATTAGTAGCGAACATGAATTAATCTATAATTAATTAAATTAATCCTATTAATTCTAATCAGGATTGATTTATTAATTCATCAATTAATAAACCCATATTCATCAGGATTGGTTTATCTAGCAACACATCATGACCACCGAAGAGTCCAGGAAGTCAAGTGGCTTGACATGAACCCTTCAATAACAAACTTCAGTGCAATTAACTCATTTCACCATACAATATCTCATTCTGTTTGGAGTACGAAATTAATGCCAACTCCTTCCAGAATTAGTTCTGGCCCGAATACAATAGTACTTGTACCAGGAACCCACTACTTTAGATGTATATCAATTGGAACTGTTTCCAATACACAATCGCATTGTCCAAGGACTTTTTGAGTAGTAATTCCTACAAGTGGCCATAAGATATTGGGATCTACTATTAGGAGTGGTGAATCCTTTATTGACCCTTTCAACTACTTTCGTTTACTTCACAATGTACCCAAAATCCATCCCATAGGCGGCCCTCGATCAAGCTCCGGAGATTGGAATCAAAGTACAAAGCTCAGCAAACAAAGTACCTTGGAGATTTCAAGTCTAAGAATACTTGCACGTTTGCTATATTGAGATTATGTCACTGATACTAAATAGTTATCCATGTGATTATCTCAAAGCTAGGTCATCCAATGAACTTGTTCCATTAACAAGCATTCATGTGTTAACTTTGAGTATCTCAATACTCACGGTTATGAGAACCACCGCCTGATCAAATCAGGAAGTCTAACACATGTTAGCCTTAACGCATTAATGATGTCTTGTCTTATTAATACTATGACTAGGGACTATTTAAGTACTAACACCATCCAGTGTAGTAGGAATCTCATATCATGATCTCTATCATGATTTCCTTAACACAGTGTTGTACTAGGGACTTTATCGAACAGTTATATTATTTAAAGTAAACAAATGAAACTGTAAGATAAATAATGCCTTTTATTAAAATAAAATGTGTCATATACAATGTACAAGTGATTGCCTCTAGGGCACTACACTAACAAACTCCCACTTGTACTAGAGCCAATCATTCATGTATCTAATACCGAATGACTCAACATGACAATCATGTTTTTTTTTGGGATAGTGCTTTTGTAAGCAGGTCAGCTATGTTCTCATCCGTGGGAACTCTCTCTATCTTTATTTCCTTAGCTGCTTCAGAAACGGCTATATACTTAACTTCTGTCGTAGAGTTGGCAATAGTCTCTTATTTGGAACATTTCCAACTTATTGCCCCTCTGCACAACGTAAACACATAGCTTGATTGTGATTTGAAATTATCTTTGTCAGATTGAAAACTGGCATCGGTATACTCGTCTATTTGCAAATCACATTCTCCATATACTAAGAAAATATCCTTAGTCATTCGTAAGTACCTAAGAATGTTCTTTATAGCTGCCCAATGACCTTCACCAAGGTTAGATTGGTATCTACTCGTCAAACTGAGAGCACAAGATACATCGGGCTTAGTACATATCATAGCATACATGATAGATCCAACTGCTGAGGCATATGGAATCTTACTCATGTGATCCCTTTCAATTTGTGTCTTGGGAGACATCGACTTTGAAGGGCTTACACCATGTGACATGGGTAATAATCCCTTTTTGGATTAATCCATGCTAAACTTCTTTAGCACTTTATCTATGTATGTAGACTATGAAAGACCAAGTAACCTT
The DNA here is from genome assembly GCA_026120185.1 of Voacanga thouarsii. Taxonomy (NCBI): domain Eukaryota; kingdom Viridiplantae; phylum Streptophyta; class Magnoliopsida; order Gentianales; family Apocynaceae; genus Voacanga; species Voacanga thouarsii. Next base: position 377,047 of record JANUWF010001354.1, on the reverse strand, counting down.
TTGGATCTATCTCTATAGATCCTTATTCTAAGAGTGTAGGTTGCTTCTCCAAGGTCTTTCATGGAGAATTGTTTGAACAACCAAATTTTAATCGTTTGCAAGACAGGTATATCGTTTCCTATTAGCAATATGTTATCTACATAAAGTAATAAGAAAACGATTGCACTCCCACTAACCTTCTTGTATACATAAGGCTCATCCATGTTTTGAATGAAACCAAACTCTTTGATCGTTTCATCAAAATGGATGTTTCAACTCCCAGAAGCTTGCTTAAGTCCATAAATGGACCTTTGCAGCTTGCACACCTTTGTGCTATCATTGGATGTGAAACCTTCAGGTTGTGTCATATACACTTCCTCAGTCAGATTTCCATTTAGGAAAGCTGTTTTCACATCCATTTGCCAAATCTCGTAATAGTGATGAACAGCAATGGCTAGGAGTATCTTGATGGATTTCAACATGGCTACTGGCGAGAAGGTTTCATCATAGTCAATACCATATTGTTGACAATAACCTTTCGCCACTAGACGTGCTTTATAGGTAACTAAGTTACCATCTATGCCCATTTTCTTCTTGAAAACCCACTTGCACCCAATAGGTTTAATTCCTTTGGGTGGATCAACCAAAGTCCATACTTGGTTATCGTACATGGAATCCATCTCTGACTTCATGGCCTCAAGCCATTTGCCAGATTCTGAACTGTTTAGAATATCCTTATAGGTAGTAGGCTCATCTTCATCTATGAGCAATACGTCATTGTGGTCACTGATGAGAAATCCATATCTCTCAGATGCCACATGTATCCTACTAGATCTATGAGGTTCTTATGTATTAGAAGGTTCGTTTATTCTCTCAATAGATGTGGGGTTAGATGGTTGATCCTCGTTTGTTTGATCTTCATGAATTTCACTAAGTTCAATCTTACTCCCACTATCCCTTTTGAGCATGTGCTCCTTCTCTAAGAAGATGGCATGCTTTGAAACAAACAATTTATTTTCGGAGGGTAGGTAGAAGTAATATCCAAAAGATTCTTTCGGATATCCCACAAATAAACACTTGTTAGACTTACTATCAAATTTGTCTGACTGTGGCCTTTTGACAAAGGCAGGACAACCCCATACTCGCAAGTGAGATAATTTTGGTCTCTTACCAAAGAACATCTCAAATGGGGTAGTATCAACTAATTTTGTTAGAAATCTGTTTAATATATAAACAAAAGTTTCTAGTGCATGCCCCCAAAATGATTTTGGTAGGTCTACAGAAGCCATCATGGTCCATACCATGTCTAAAAGGGTTCGATTCCTTCTCTCAGATACACCGTTATGTTGAGGTGTATGTGGTGGAGTCCATTGAGATAATATCCCATTATCTCTAAGATAACTCAAAAATTCTTATCTCAAGTATTCTTTTCCTCAATCAGATCTTAGAGTCTTAATACTTTTGCCAAGTTGTTTCTCTATTTCATTCTTGAAGTCATTGAACCTTTCAAAGGCCTTATATTTGTATTTCATTAAACACAAATACCCGTATCGTGAGAAGTCATCGATAAAAGTTATGAAATAGTTGTAACCTCCTCTTGTTTGCATTGACATTGGGCCACATACATCAGAATGTATGAGTTCTAATAACTCCTTGGCCCATTCTCCTTTTCCTAGAAAAGTAGTTTTAGTTATTTTACCTAATAAACAAGACTCGCATGTGCTATATGATTCATAATCAAATGACCTTAAGTCACCAAATTTGTGCAACTTAGAAACACGATTTTTGTTTACATGGCCCAAACGACAATGCCATAAGTAAGAGGTGTTAGAGTTATCTATTATAGGTTTCTTATTATTTATATTGAGAACTGGATTATCCAAGTCTAAAACATATAAACCATTAACCAAAGTTGCTAAACCATAATGAATATCATTCAATGAAAAAGAACAACATTTATTCTTAAATATTAAATGAAATCTATATAAGTCTAAACACACAACTGAGATAATGTTTTTCATTAAAACTGGTACAAAATAACAGTTTTGTAGTTTTAGAATTAATCCCGAGGGCAGGTTCAGCTCGTATGTCCCCATAGCAAGTGCAGTAACCTTTGCCCCATTTGCAGTAAGTAGGTCCACGTCGCCTTTCTCTAGCCTTCTACTGCTCTTTAGTCCCTGCAAGTTATTGCACAAATGAGATCCACATCCAGTATCTAATACCCATATCTCATTTCTAAAGGCAGTATTTATCTCAATCATAAACATACCCGGAGTAGAAGTAGAAGTGCTTGTAAGATTCTCCTTCTGCTTCTTATCCTTAATGGTCTCCAAGTAAGCTTTGCAGTTGCGCCTCCAGTGGCCCATCTTCCTACAATGATGGCATGGGCCCTTGGTAGCTGCGTCCTTCTTGTTCACACCACCTTTGGGCTTCATGGGAGCCTTCTTCTTCTTCTTTTGAACTTTTTTCTTAGAAGAGGAAGATTCTACCATTAAAACTACATTGGAATTCTTCTTCATGGAGGACTCCACAGTTTTGAGGAGTGATGTGTATGGACTTGGTTATAAAAATCAGACAAAAACTAAGCACATTCCCAATCAAGTTTACATTAAAATGTTAACCCCAAATCACATATATGAGCAAGCGTACTCATCATTAATCGAGCATAGGGTTCAAACGAATGTCGATCCTCTAGGAACAAGTAGGCATTAATTACCTTTCTTTCATTGTTTAACTGACTCGATAAAGTGAAAAATAAATAAAATAAAATAAAATAAAAATATATACATATCAAGGATGGAGAAGTATGCAATTCAAACCATTGTTTAGATAAACATGGCCTTAAAGTACCCAACCTTTATCATAACTAATTATTCTCTTGGCATCATGAAGGATAAAGGTAGACTCACTTTGATGGTCAATCCATGAAATCACTATCTTCTAGATGAATTAGAATCACTTGGTCCGTCTCAACTAATTCATCCAAAAGACGCATTAAACACAATCCTTAGTTAAATTCCCTTGGTCTCGGAAAATTTAAAGTATGAAATTAATCAATGAACCCTTGGTTTCGGAAGACATCAATTAACCTTCAATTACAAGTTCTAAGCAATCAACCCTTTTTGGTCCAGCAAGTTAATAGCCAACAGAATATTAAATTAATAAATTGAAACTACCATCAACCCCCTTTGGTCCAGCAAGTTCATGGAAGGAACCAAATAACTAATCTCGTAATAAGCACAAGCAATTGAATACCAAGCATAATAACCAGTCAATCAAAATATCAGACAACTCTAGAAATCATGAATATCTAAACAATGTTGAATTACAATAAAATAATTAACATATCATTGTCAAGAAAAAGAAAATAAAGTAAAAGAAAGCACTCATAGACAAGCCTCCTTCTTCTTCCTTTGAAGACCTTCTTGCACAACCCTTCTTGAATTGAAGAATTCCTCCTTTGATTGAGTGATTTTCTTTGATAATTAATGAATTCTCTTCCTTTTCCCTTGTGTTTTTCATCTATTTATAGGCTTAGGAAGTGCCTAAACTCGTAGGTACAATGTTCTTGGCCGAGTAGAAGTTGGAAGATACTAAAACTTCACAAATTACCAAAAATCGCGTAGAAAAATCAAAGCACCACCTTAGCTTCAGGGCACAGCCGGCGCCACCTTAGCTCTCGGAGCCGGCGCCGGTTATGTTCTGCTTCTCTACTTGTTCGCTGATTTTTCTCCGAATTTCAGATGATGAAGACCAGAATGCAGCCGACACTGGCTTAACTCTGTTTTGCTCTATTTTAACAATTTTTCCATCGCCTTGAAGTTTGTGCAACAGTGCATGGCCGGCGCCAGTTCTAGGGCCCTAGTCGGTGCCGCCTCTCTCCTATGTTTTGCGACGTTTTTATTTCGTTTTACCATGAAAATCTAAAATAATGAACAAAACACCTTTCCAAGGGTAAAATCTTAAATATGAAGGAATATGACTAACAAAATATATCACAAAAGAACTTCAAATAATTAGAAAAAACATGACTAATTTAGCCCCTATCAAGGAGATTTATCAACTTAGGAATGGTGGACTCAATCTTATTTATCTGATAGTTAATCACAAATTGTGAGAAACTATTAGGTAAAGACTGTAGAATTAAGTCAATACTTAAGTCATGATCCATTGCAAACCCGAGAGATCCAAGCTTCTCTATTAAGCCCAGCATCTTCAGCCCATGAGTGGCCATAGAAGAACCCTCTGCCATTTTGTAATGGAATAGTTGCTTCGAGATCTCGTATCTCTCAGTTCTGGCTTGGGCATCAAACAGCTCTCGAATATGTAAAATAATCGATTGAGCATCCATATGCTCGTGTTGTTTTTGCAAATCGGGAGTCATGGATGCTAGCATAATGCATGTTGCTGTATTACTATCCTCTTTGTGCCTCTTGTGGGTAGCATACTCATCAGCATGAGCATCTTGGGCTGGTGGTGGTGGAATAGGAGCATCTAGCACGCAGAGCAACTTTTTTGATTTGAGAACGATTCTCAAATTTCTATATCAGTTGAGATAGTTTGATTCGGTTAACTTATTGGTTTTCAAGATGCTACGTAGGTTTAAGTTTGTAGACATGATGCAAGTGACCTAGATGTAAAGATAGAGAGCATTAGCTACTTGTATATGCATATGATATGCAAATAATTAGGACTTTAATTAAACACATTTTTACTCCACTATTTTACTCAAACCAATAGCCTCCACTACTGATTCGGGAAAGCCCGTTGGAAGCTTTCCTAGTGGACCGGTATCCAAATTCATCAAGAGTAACCTTGGGTTTGCCCAACAAGCCACCCTTAAGTTTATTGGTAGGTATCCAATACCAATTATATTGTATGTAACTACCGGATCATTGGGTGATTAACAACTTTTAATCTTAAAGCCTTTTGGGCTGCCCCAACTTTTCCTCTAAATTTGTTTATGCTTGAGTTTGCCCAATTGGGATAAAGAATTTAGTTAAACCCGACCCATTAATCAGGAATTTAATTCCATAGCTTAAACATGCCCAATGTCAAGTAGGCTTGGGTTTGCCCAACAACTTGGTCTCGAAAAAGGACTCTCATTCTTACTATATTAACGGAAGGAATTAGGTTTAATATTAATTGAGGGATTTGTTCCTTTTAGTGATTTCATTGAATGACATGCATAAAAATCAATAAATCACATAGTTGATAATCATGGTAATAAAGCGATTACATGGTTTGGTATGGACTTTACTCTAAATTAATTTCTTTGAGCCATAAAAGAAATTAATATAGTTAACCCTATGTGTTCATGTATGATTCAAGTAGAAGGTCTTACCTTCTCGCCTTGTTTTGGTTGCCATCTCCAAAATAAAATAATTCTACTCCTATCTAACCTATGTAGACTAATTACATAATTTCCTAAAGAGAGAAAACCTCGAGTTACATTCGAGAGGAGTTAGATGAGAAGAGAATTACATAAGAATTTTAGAGAAGGCAGGACACGCAGGCCTTATTTCATAAAAAAACCAAAACTATAAAATGCATGAACAGATATAATTGGTTTTAGTCCATAACCATCGACCATGCCATTGGCTATGCTTAAACAAAATAAACATATACTTTTTATTATTCCAAAATCACTATTTTGGAAAAATAAAACAAATTCTAAAATCAATATTTTAGAAAAATACATTAATTTTAAATTTTGAAAATCACTATTTTGAAAAATAAAATTTGTTGTCTCAAAACTAATTTTGAGAAAATGCTTTTGGATCCCGTATCATAATGATAACGGCGGTTCCGTTGGCCGGTCAACGGGCGGGGGTCAAAGGGGTAGCGTCCCTTGCAGGGGTTAGGGGGGCAGCACCCCCATGGAAAAAAATTTATTTTGTCGCCTCTCATCAAATAAGATTTTTCTCTTTTCAAAATTCTATTCCATTTTTTTAAAACAGCTGGATCATGCAAAACAGAGCATAACCGGCACTGGTTTGGAAGCCAGAGCAGGCGCCGGCTCTGTTCTGGTTTCCAAAATTTTTTCTCTTCCAAAAACAATTTCTGAACATCATGAATAGAATGGAACCGGCGCCGGTTTGAAGGCCAGAGCTGGCGCCAACTGTAGTCGGGAAGTGGCGGCGATTTTCAGAAAAATTTTTCAGAAACAATTTCTGGTGTCCTAATCTTCTGCAGAATTTTAGTGAGAACAATTCTAACAAAATTTCCTATTTTGAAGCTCAAAACAACAACCAATTTGTTAGTTTAGACAAAACAAAACAGAAAATCAAATTCACAAGATGAAACGGAGGGCAACTACCATGTTTAAGAAAACGTTTTTCTGCAGAAAGTTTTTAGCACATAAAGAAAGCACCTTTCGAAATATTCTATAACTTTTACACAATCATATTGTGCTACGGACCCAACCCACAAAGCTCGAAATGATTTCGACTCGAGTGAAAACGATTTTCATAGCGAACAAAGACAAACACGAATACATGAAAACAGTTTTTCATGCCAAAACAATGTCCGTAGACCACACATAGCATGGCTCTGATACCACTGTTAGGTATCTTAGGTTCGTATCGTATACGGCGCAGCGGAAAACAAAACGAGATACCCTCCTAGGACCCGTCTATGTGTGGAAAACAAGACAAAATGATAATAAAGGTAACAACTTTTACTTTTGGGTGATCGTCTGAAGAACAAAATTGATCTTCTTCAAGTCAATGCGCGATCCAACAATCCTCTTATACAAACTCCACGAGAGTTGGACGTCTAACCACTATAATCACAGTGTGTGATTATCTCTAACAGTAATCCACACAGAGGAATGCTCAAGCACCAAAATTTCCTGTGCTAGTAGAAAAAGATGGTAGCTAAGGCTATTTTCGTTCTCAGCAAAACGAGAGAGAGAGAGAACGTTTGTTTTTGTGGCTCCTATTTTCATGTGAATCACCCTTGGATTAGAGTTTCGAGCATATCCAATATATGTTCCAAAATCCACTGAAAATCTGAAATTCTAAAACAATTAGAATTTTCTAATTGTAATTGGAAACATCAAGTTTCCACAATTACAACTTGGACCATAAATTATAACTAATTATAATTTATCCACAACAACTTCTCTTTCTTGCAATTAAGCCCACTATGTTATCAAATAACATCTTGAGTATATAATCCTCTATTGTGTGTGACCTATTAGGTTTCCCAGTCAATTGGTAGCGAACATGAATTAATCTAAACATCTTTGAGATTAATAATCCATAATTAATTAGAATTAAATCTATTAATTCTAATCATGATTGGTTTATTAATTCATCAATTAATAAACCCATATTCATCAGGATTGTTTTATCTAGCAACACATCATGACTACCCAAGAGTCCAAGAAGTCAAGTGGCTTGACATGAACCCTTCAATAACAAACTTCAGTGCAATTAACTCATTTCACCATACAATATCTCATTCAGTTTGGAGTACGAAATTAATGCCAACTCCTTCCAGAATTAGTTCTGGCCCGAATACAATAGTACTTGTATCAGGAACCCACTACTTTAGATGTATATCAATTGGAACTGTTTCCAATACACAATCGCCTTGTCCAAGGACTTTCTGAGTAGTAATTCCTACAAGTGGCCGTAACATATTGGGCTCTACTATTAGGAGTGGTGAATCCTTTATTGACCCTTTCAACTACTTTCGTTTACCTCACAATGTACCCAAAATCCATCCCATAGGCGGCCCTCGATCGAGCTCCGGAGATTGGAATCAAAGTACAAAGCTCAGCAAACAAAGTTCCTTGGAGATCTCAAGTCTAAGAATACTTGCACGTTTGCTATATTGAGATTATGTCACTGATACTAAATAGTTATCCATGTGATTATCTCAAATCTAGGTCATCCAATGAACTTGTTCCATTAACAAGCATTCATGTGTTAACTTTGAGTATCTCAATACTCACGGTTATGAGAACCAACGCTTGATCAAATCAGGAAGTCTAACACATGTTAGCCTTAACGCATTAATGATGTCATGTCTTATTAATACTATAACTAGGGACTATTTAAGTACTAACACCATCCAGTGTAGTAGGAATCTCATATCATGATCTCTATCATGATTTCCTTAACACAGTGTTGTACTAGGGACTTTATCGAACAGTTATATTATTTAAAGGAAACAAAAGAAACTGTAAGATAAATAATGCCTTTTATTAAAATAAAATGTGTCATATACAATGTACAAGTGATTGTCTCTAGGGTACAATACTAACACTATAAACTTGGCAGGTGTGTAACTTGGAAATACTTATCCTGCAACGACACTGGCCAATAGAATTTCCAGCACATATGGAGAAGCACTTGAAGTTCTATGTGATCAGGACTTCACTGGTGTTAATCAACTACTAGAATGCCATATGTGTGCAGCTAAGAGCAACACCAAATTCACATTAATCCCTTGTCCAGTTCAGAATATGATCAATTGCAATACAAATGTGCAATTTACATGAGTAATTGTAGCCATAAAGTATAGATGTTTGGAAACCATATGTAGTTTTACAAACATAATAATTTCCAAAGGATCCTGAGTATCTACTGCCAGTCTTATCTTTTGACATATTTTAGTCTAGATTGAGCAAGGTGTTTTTCCCAATAAAATACATTTAAGAAATTAAATTCTATTTTAATTAGGCTAGTGAAATAAAATTAATCAGTGCCAAAATGAACTAAGAGATATGGCTCGGGAGTTGTGTCTTTCGCGATGAAATCATTAATTTCTTGAGAGTGAGGAACATAAATAAAATTATCAAAAGTGAAATGTAAGACAACAATTGGAATAAATGGCATGTTGGGACAGCACGACTGTAATCTGAACCTGGTTCTAGAATTACTGTAAATATGTTCAGCATTGCCCATTTTGTGAAACAAAAGTAATATAGAATTACTTTGTTTCTGATGGTGTGAATTGAATGCCAAGCTCCTGGGATGCCATAGACCATTAAGGAACCATCAAACTAGAAGAGCAATATATGTCTCTAGTATTGTGAAAGGTATTACCCCAGTCTTTTGTGTTATTGATGTTTGACAATCATTTTTGATTTTTTCCTAGTCGAATTATACTTTCCAAGCATTATAAAGCAAATAATGTCATATTGGAAGCAAATAATAACTTTCGCTCAAACTTATTTCATCTTCGATTTTCTTGCTATGTATTTGTAGCTATAGTATCGCCATTATTGAATGTAACATTATGTATGTTTTGATCTAACCATATGTCACTGAAATCCATGTAATTTCTTCTATTGTTGTCATTGGAAATGCTCCAAAGTGAGTATTCTTACATATCTGGTTGTCCCTCCAAACTACAGCTTTGTTTTCTGCTTAAAAGTCATAATGCTTAGGGTCTACCTACTACACAAAGCAAGATATATAACCATGTTGTAAACATCAATTATATGTGCAAATATTCCAAATCCATAACCAAACAAGGACTATGAACAACTGAGTTCCATACTTGCACTTCTATATGAAAGTACACTACTAAAATAAGCATCAAACAGGACGGCTATAAGGCCGTCCTATTTGATCACATGGCCGTCATAATACGATGGCTAAATGACGGTTATAAGGTTGTCGTATTTGGTTTTGTCACTTTTGGATGACAACAGTTGCAAAATCATTGTATTAGGCTAATACGACGGTTAAATACGATGGCTGTACAAAAGGGTCATTTTTTTATCAACCAGAAAGTTTATTGACACGGTTTGAAACGCCGTCGTATTAGGCTAATCAAACCATCGTATTTAATAAGTAAAAATGATGGCTACAAACTGTCCTATTTGTTCAACAAATACGATGGCTTTTGCTCAGCCGTCGTATTTGTTCTATTAAGCCGTAACCAAATATGATGGCTATAGCCGTCCTATTAGCGTTTTTTTAAAGCATTTTTTTATTTGTATTTGACCTTGCACACATACAATATCTAGCCAAACACAATAGAATAAACTTATTCAACACCAAATATAATAGAACATAATCTCCTCATTAGGAAACAATTCAAAAGCAATATCCTCAATAATCAAATCATAAATAATCTACAAAATCCTAAAAAAATATATTACTACTTGTATGAGAAGCCAGAAATGTCAAGAACTTGATCAGAAATAGTAGAACAAATACAAAGAAGAAGGAAATCAAAATATGTCACTCATCACGAACAAGCTCATCAGGAGATGCCGTAGAAGCACTAGATGGAGGTATAGGTGCTACATCAAATGCACCTGCATCTAATCTTCACGATAATGCTTCCATAGTAGTCTGAATCACAGCTATACGTGACTCATAAGCCTCTCACTCATGCTGCATCTTAGCTCGTATCTCAGCCTGCATCATATCTCGCGTACTCTGCATACATGCCTCAATCTTAATCCTAACGACCTCCTCAACATTTGTAGCAGAACTTGATGATTGACTAACTGAGATTGGTGTTGGACCCTTTCCCTTGCACCTAACACTACCTCTTGTTTCTGAACCAAACAATCACCGGAATATCTCATCCTTCGCTTCCTCTGTGCACTTAGACTCAGGTAATGCCTGCCACTCCATCTCTATTCGGTCCAAAAAAATTAAGACACATTATATCAAATTTATATTAGGTTAATGTATTGTCTTTGTCATATTTTAATAACTCAGAAAAATTAGCATTTGAAAATTACTTATAATCATCTCTGCAGTCAAACCATCAGTCTACTGACCATGCCACCTTCGTGTTGCAAGGAACATATCATACTATGATGTTGGTTGGCCTTGTGATGCCAGCTGTAAAAATGTGTGAGAAATTTCAAGTAAAATAGGTAAATTTCAAATGAATAGTGTATAAGATAAATTGAATAACTGATCCTGTATAACAAAATGTGGAATTCTTCTTGTGACTGGTGGATATGGTTGATGCGATCGATTTTGTCTATTCCGCTCAACCTCCATCTGTGAATATTTAAAATAGTTAACATATAAAACAATTTTATGATTAAAAAAGTAAATAAGTTGTGAGATATAAAAGTAGTCAACTTCTATACATATCACATGTGTATTCTCTAAACGCCAATAATCCACTAACACCCTTCATTGATTTTCATAAACCCATTTATCTCTACAAACAATAGGCTCCATACTATGCTACAAAGGAATGTAGTATCTTTGTTTCAACTTCGACTTAAAATCCTTCCACGCTGCGCATAGCATTCTTATTGTGACACTACATCCTTGTGGTGGCATCGTGGTGCTGTCCTTGCACGTATTAAACAAATAATTAATTATAAAAAATGCTAACTTTTGAAGAAAATCCAATTTTGCATATGGTAGAATAAAATTAGTTACCTGAATTTCTTCCCAAACTTTGTCCTTAAGTCTCTGAGGTATGGAATACCAATCCCTATAATTTAGAGGGATCCTACTGCTCATGCGTGCAAAACAAACCACCCCTAAATTGTAGCGAGATGCATCTACCCCTACAAGCCCTTCATGTTGGTGAACACCAACATCGTACTTTCGAAAGCCCGACTTACCCTATTTGGAAGGTAACTTTCCACCCCTGCGAGAACTCCTCGCCATGGAACCTGCATAATATCAACTTGAAAATCAATAGAAAAAACAGTTAGGAAAGAAAAAAAAAGTTTAATATGATTTCAACAGCCACATAAATCAATTTCTCCTAATATTTACTTCTTATTAACTTAGCAAACTTGAGGTGCTATGGTCTGAGGAAGACGGTCCTGTGCAACTGGGACCTAAATTAGAAGAAGGTATAGTTGTCTCTTGATTGGACTCTTGATCTTTGGATCCTGTCCGGATAGTTCTATGTGATCTCTGACCAACCTCGTGTACTGGTGCTTGTGTCTCTGTACCTTGGGAGAAACTAGCTCTTGATCTCAAGGTAGCTATGGCATCCTGCATTGATCTACGTCGAGAATGTTTGTTAACTATCTTCAAAATATAAAGATTTAACATTAAGTAAAAGATTTTAACAATTGAAGCCTATTTAGTAAAAGGTTAAGTGATTTAAGTACATTTAAATTGCAGGTTGTATTCTTCTTCCATCTAAATCTACTTCCTCCCCAGAAATCCCATCTCTAACCCATACGGCATCTACTTCATGCAAAATAGGATAAGAATCTAACTGTTGCACGTGAAAAATTTCTAGATCATGGTCTCTTGAGTACATATCAATATTATTTCTTCTCATCATTGGCATTACCACATGCTAATCTCTTTCTTTAGGACAACGAGAATACCAAATTTGTTCTGCTTAGTTTGATAGTATGAATGTCTCATCCATCTCTCTATTTTCTTGGTACAAAAAACGATCCAGATTCACCAAGGTAAACTTTAGATCGTCAACTTTAAAACCTCGATGTACATCAATCCAATCACAATTAAATAATAGAAATTTTAGTTCACTACTATATTACCACTGAATATTATGTCTTTATATAAATTTTTTTAATGAATATTTTCAAATTATTTTAACAATTAATTATATTTATTTGTAGGATAATATGAAATATTGTGTTATTAGAAGTAAATTTATTTTTTATTTTCAAAATTTTAAAATTAGATATTATTATACTTAACATGACTTAAATTACAGAAAAATGGAAAATGATTTATCCTTATATATTTCAATTGCATGAAGCTTTTGCTTTATTTGCATACATGAATACAATGTTAGAAAATCTAGACCCGTTTCTGCCTTTTCCCCACTATGCTTTTTTTAAAAAAAGGAAGACAACGTTAAAAGCAACATATATAGTCTCATTCCTTTAAGTCACGCATCATCAATCTAGAGCTTGGTTTTTTGATTTCTTTCATTGCTTGATGTTTATTGAGACGCTCTTTGGCAGAGGTTGTCTGAGTTTTTTGTGCCTCCTTTTCTTCCTCACCCCTTTCCCCACGCCTTCCCTAATTACTTCCGGTAACAGAAGTAGTGTATGTATGTATATACATTTGTATACAGGTACATGATTTCTCTACACTTCTTAAAGTCTACAACACCCCATACCATATGGGCAGTGCTTTAGTGTTGAATGGATATTTCCCTAAAGAGAAATTTTCTTAATTCCATCGTGCTTTCTTCTCTGCCTATTCTTGTTCATATATGTTTTAGTTCTTTCATTTTTTAACCTGAAATTTCTTCTAAGTGTCTCCTATTTCCTTGTTAATTAAAAATTTCCTGACTTTATCCACACTTTCAGGATCTTCATGATTTTATTGTGAAAGACACAAACCACCCACAAGCCATTTTTCTTGGTTCTTTTGGCATGGATTAATTTAATTTACCTACCTAAAACGTCAATTACATTTCTCAGATGAAATTCTCTCAGGAAACATTTTTCTATCAACAGAAATATGTCAAACCTAAGGCGGGAGAAAATGGTGACTCGTTAGGATTCATTCCAAAATCATGAAGGTATTGTTAGAGTTATGCCAAGATTATTTGTACAACGTATTTTGTACATTTATTTAATAAAAACATTTTTTATCTTTTAAATTTTTTATTTCATATGTGTATGTGTATAAAACTAATCGATAAAATCCATAGCACAATTAATGTGCAATATTAAGTTATATCGTGTTTGAATAATCCCTAGTCATAATATTAATAAGATGAGACATTATTTATATGCTAACACTAGCACGTGTTACACTTTTTGGTAGGATCAAGTAGTGGTTCTCACATTTGTGAGTATTATGATATTCAAAGTTAACATGCGGATACTTGTTACTTGAACAAGTATATTGGATGACCTAACTATAAGATAATTACATGGATAACTATTTAGTGCCAGTGATAGAAACTCATTATAGCAAATGTGTAAGTATCCTTAGACTTGAGATTTCCAAAGTACGTACTTTATTTGCTGAGGGTTGTATTTTGATTCTAATATTTGGAGTCTTATCGGGACCGCCTACAGGATTGATATTGGGTACAATGTAAAGTAAACAAAAATAGTTGAGAGGGTCAATAAAGGACTCATCACTCATAATAGGAGGAACATTTATCTCACAGCTACTTGTAGAGAATCATTGCTCAAGAAGTTCTTGGCCAAGGTAATTATGTATTGAAAATAGTTCCAAATGATACACATGTTAGGTAATGGATTATGGAAAAGTATGAATAAATTCAGGTTAGAATTAATTATATTCTAGACGAAGTTGGCACTAATTCCACACTCCAAATTAAATGAGATATAATGTGATGAAAGAAGTTTATTGCACTGGTATTTTGCTAATGAAAGGTTCATGTTAAGTAACTTGACTTTTTGGACTTTTGGATGGTCTTGATGCATTGTTAGATGCCTCTCATGATCTGGTAAATCTAAATTTATTAATTGAAGAATAAATAAATTAATCCTAATTAATTCTAATTATCAAGGGTTATTAATTTTATAGAATTAATTCATATTTTGCTATTAACAGACCAGAAAACCTATTAGGTAACACAATAGCGGAATTGGTATTCTAGATATTATATAATAATATTATGGGAGAAGAAATAATTATATGGGTGAATTCTAAAGTTATTATAATTCTTGGGGATATTATAATTATTAATGGGTTTAATTACAATAAAGGAAACCTAAGCCCATTATTATTATGCAAGGTTTTTACCATTGCTTCCTAGAAGGTTTAGAAAACACACGATACACATTAAGCAGGGATTCATTATTGTTTCCTAAAGGGTTTAGGAAACAAATACACGAGGCTTTTCTGTCTTTCAGAGACGGTGTGTACAAATATAATCTTATGGAAGCAGCCGTCATGGTGATATGCAAAATGTAGTAGTCTTGATTTCCTTTTGTTCTTCTCTGAATTAATCCCAACATAGCCATCGAACAAAAACAACTAGCATTGTGTTAGGCACCTAGTTTCGAGTACAATTTCTTATGTGGATATTATTAGAGAAATTCTCATGCTTAGAATTTAGTGGTTCACAAATTGGACAATTTCTGGAGGAATTTTACAGCGAGAAAAATTTAAAAAACATTGATTTTCAGGTAATGGAATTTTTCTCCTCTCACTTGACCCATTTAATTGCATACGAGTGATCATGTTACGTGGATTTTATTTTAATTTTCCATTGTGCATATATGATATTACATGATCAAAATCCAACAATGGTATCAGAGCCATCTCGTATGTATTTTATGGTTGTTGTTTGTGTTATGAAATTGTTTCATAACTATTCGGCGTTATGAATTTTTTTTTATAAATAAATTCAGGTTTGTGAAATTGTCTCACGAATGTTTTGATTTTGGAAAAATTAGTTTTAGTGGGTTAATATTCTTTTACATATGAATTACTCAAATTGCTTTCAGTACAAGGGTTTATGAAATCTTGAGAATTTTGTTTACAAAGAAAAAATATTTTGATTGTGATCAAAATTGATTTACAAATTGCAGATTTCTGAATTCGGTAACCAAAATGATTTTGGAGTTTGTCCTAAAAATCTGGAAGCGAAAGAAAATTAATAGGAAATAGCTTTTTGGTTTTTTCATTTACTGAAAGGTTAGTGAAAGAAAGAAAGAATGTGAAAAAAAAAAAAAACACTGCTTAGCGGAAAAGAAAAAAAAAAGGAACAAAACTGATAAAAAAGAATAGCGATATATATATATATATATATATATATATATATAAACTGTTATTATTATTAATTTTCTTTTACCCACAAGGTCTTTTCCTTTTTTAAAATAGGCCCGATAGGTTTCCAAATTAAGATTTTGGATGACTTGTTTATTCTTTTTCCAAAATTGTTATTTTGGATGTTTATTTTCTGTTAATTATTACACTTTGAGCATGTTTTGGCATGGTGGCTTGGTTATGGACTAGAGAACAAATATAATTTTTGTGTCATGCATATTTATTGCTTTGTTTTAAATAAAGGGCTTACCACTCCTATCTTTCTTTATAATTCTCGTGTAATTTCTCTTTTCATCTAATTCATCTCGAATATAACTCGGGGTTTCTTCATTTGAAACTTATGTAATTAGATTACATAAGTTAGATAAGAATATAAATTATTTTTCAAGCTTATGGAGATGGCAACCATGGACAAAGTGAGAGGATGGTAAGACTTTCTTCTCAAACATGAATAAGCACATAAGTTTGACCAAAATTAATTTCCTACTTAGCTCAAAGAAATTAATCTAGTAAAGTTCATAACCAAACCATGTAATTGAGTCTATTACAATATTGTTAATTTGTTGATATTATGCATGCAAACAATGAGACCATTAATTGAAAAATTAAATCCCTCAAACAATACTAAATCTAATATCTTCCATTAATATAGTAAGAATGAGAGTTCTTTTTTTGAGTTTAGGCTGTTGGGCACACCCAAACCTACTCGACATTAAGCATGTTCAAGTTATGGATTTTGATTACAGATTAATGGGTTGGATTTAACTAATATCTTTGTCCTGATTGGGTACACCCAAGCATAAAGAATATTAAAAGTAAGGTTGGTTTAGTACTAAATGCTTTAAGATTAAAAGATGTTAATCACCAAATGATCGAGTAGTTGCATTTGATGCAATTGGTATTAGATACCTACTATTGAACTTGAGAATGGTTTGTAGGGTACACCCAAGGTCATTCTTAAGGAATTTGGATACCGGTCCACTAGGAAACTTCAAATGGGCTTTCCCGAATCAATAGTGGGGGCTATTAATTTGAGTAAAATAATAGAATAGATATGTGTTTAATTAAAGTTTTAATTAAATATATCTCATGTTCATATACGTAGTCTAATATCTCTTATCTTCAATCTAGGTTATTTGCATTATGACAACAAACTTGAACCTACGTAGCATCTTGGAATAAAAAAAAGCTAAATGAATCCAACTTCTTATACTATTATAAAAATTTTGAGAATGGTTCTCAAATAAAAAAAGTTGCTCTACGTGCTAGATGTTCCTATTTCACTACCTCCAGCTAATGATCCTCCTGCTAAAGAGCATAAAGTCTACAAGAAGCACTAAGAGGATAGTGACACAATATCTTGTATCATGCTGGTGTCAATGACCTCTAAGCTTAAAAACAGCATAAGCATATGGATGCTCATACTATTATCTTCCATCTAAGGGAACTATTTGATAAACAAGTTAGGACGGAGAGATATGAGATCTTTAAATAGTTGTTCCGTTCTAGGATGGTAGAAGGCACTTCTACGGCTTCTTATGGACTAAAAATGTTGGGAATGATTGAGAAGCTTGGCTCAGTTAGTTTTGGTATAGATCATGAATTAAATATCGACTTAATTCTTCAATCTTTGCCAAGTAATTTTTCGCAATTTTTGATGAACTACCAGATGAATAAAATTGACACAACCATATATGAGTTAATCAACCTTCTCAAGACTGTGGAGTCTTTTATGAAGAAAGAAAACGATATAGTTATATTGGTTATTTCTTCAACTTCTAGGAAGAAAAATGTTTCTAAAAGGAATAAGAAGAATCCAACCAAACCAAAAGGCGGTATGAAGAAGAATGAGACAACTACCAAAGGCCCATGTCATCATTATGGTAAGATAGGCCATTGGAGGCATAATTGCAAAAGCTACTTGGAGACCGTCAAGGAAAAAAAGTAGAAGAGAAGCTTGCAAGCACTTCTACTTATATTCTTGGTATGTTTATGATTGAGATCAATACTACTTTCAATAGTAAGATATGGGTATTGGATACTAGATTCAAGTCTTATTTGGGTAATAATTTACAAGGACTAAAGAGTAGTAGGAAGCTTGAGAAAGGGGATGTGGACCTAGTACTGCAAATGGAGCAAACGTTGCTGCACTTGCTATGGAGACTTATTGTTTACACTTGCCATCCGAATTGATTCTAAAACTTACAAATTGTTATTATGTTGCAGGTTTATTAAAGGAGATTGTCTCAATTGCTTGTTTAGACATACACTACTAAAAAATAGATCAAATTCAATGGCCAAGAAGCTGTCATATGTGATATAAGAACCATCGTCTTAGCAAAAAACGACGGTTAAATGATAGTTCTATGACCGTCAAAAAGTCTTGTCGTTTTTGTTCAACAACGATCATGAAATTGTCGTATTTGACTAATGTGATGCCCTAATATGACAGCTATACAAAAGTGTCATATTTAATCAGTGCGGATTGTCTAAAGACACAGTTCGGCAAACCATTGTAACAGCTGAAAAAACATCGTATTTGCTACCTAAAACGACGGTTCGAAATGTTGTATTTTTTAGAAAATATGATGGCCATGAATCGTCGTATTTAAAAACAAATACGATGGCTAGGAATTGTCGTATTTGATAACAAATACAATGGTTGGAACTATTAGGATTCGTGCATTCCTAAACGCGAAAAACATCTACAAATCCCTTCCAAGGACCCAAGCCAAACGATTTAGGTCGATCAAGAGTTTACAGAATTACCTCTGTATTGCTAAAAGCAAGACTTCTGCCTTCAGATTTCCAGGTGTATGTGCACTTCGGACGATCACCAGATGCTACAATGCACGAACGTCCTTTATCGGATATATATGGCGAACTCAGTTCCTTACTCGGGAGTGCTAGCGCCTAGGGTTTTGAGAGGCGAAATTTCTGGTTATGGAGGCACGAAAATTTTATGAGAAGTCTATCACAAGAAGACGGCTAGGCTTTTCTTTTAAAACCACACAAACTTCTTGGAGTTTAATTCTCATAATATCTTATCATATCTTATTTTAAGTTCAAGTTAAATTAAAAGGATATGATAAGATTTTAGCATTATCTCAGTAATTTAACTAATTAATTTACTGAGTCAGATTCTTATAATCGGACATTCTCTAGATACATCGAATATGGACATATTTCCAGATTCATTGTATCTGGTCACTTTTCTATGTTCGATAAACCTAGACACATTTCCTCATCGAACCTGGTCACCAGAAAAATAACATAACTTGTTCACTTAATGTATGACCATATAGGTTCATTTAACACTGGCAGTGTGCCCAAATCACATTTAAATGGCCCACAAGTTATAAGTGATTTCTAGCAAAACATTATAACTATCCAAGTTAAATAAAGATCAGTGATCACTGTGAACCAAACCATAACTTTATATTTAGTCCTTTTGTCACACGATATCCAGATTAAGCATAAGGCACGGAGCATGTCATGTTTATTAAGCTTAGTCAACTATTTCTTGATCTCATAGTAGACTGTTGAAATAAATGATATCAATATTTTAAATTAATATATTTGAACATGACCATGCATTTTAACAGTCTAACTTATCAAGGGGCCCATTGACATCTCTCCCAAGAATGAGAGGGACAAATTCCTTCACTAGTAATCATATTCCTCTCACTGGTTTATTTTATATCTAACTGTGGTCAAATTTTATTATCTGATTAAAGGCAACTTTAGATAACGTCAAGATATAGAATTTATCAAGTAAGAAACTATAACGAATTTAGGTCGAAGGACTTTAAATATTGAAATACCCCTACTAAAGATAACAGTGGAAGCATATCAACATTAGGTGTCGCCCTGTCCAGTTACCCGGACAAGGGACCTTTATAACGAAAACTAAATGAGTGAATATATATAAGGTCCAGACTCATACAATATCCCATACTGATGGCCACACACACACACATATATATATATCAGATAATTTCATACATGCCATCTCTAACTACAATAGTAGTGAACTACATAATCAAAAGGCAAACTGCCCAGACCTATACTGCTGGCATTGTGGTATTATCCTTCTATCCGTAGGTCTGCTGAACTCTGGATCTTATAAAAGTAAAATAAAAGACATGTGTGAGTGACGAATTTTTTTGTAGAGTACATAAAATTTTTATGAAAGAACAGAATATATCAGTGGGTTTATGAAAGAACAGAGTACATAAAATTTTTGTGCAATAGCATATCATTTTTTCATTGGAAATAATTCCAAAACTCTCTAAAGGAGAGTTTATTCAGAACTCAATCAATTTTGGAAAATGGTGTTTTAGTTTCAAAACATTGCCCCAATTTTCATATCATAGGCACTTCTCCATTAGAAGGTCGGCTTGTATGCATGTCCGGCAGTCCTTGCCTTCGGCGACACGTGTTATTGTACTGAGACTGCAGCCTATAGTACTCAATCGTTTGTTGCTGGAATAAGTACACCGCAGCATACTTCTGCTCAGGTATTTCGCAGCATACCTAGTGTACCGCAATACACTATTGCCACCATAAGCTAGGGGTCCCCATACAAACCTTACTCACCATAAGCCAGGATGACTCATCTCAATGTCTTGTCACTCTGTTCGGAATAAGATAATCCCTAGAACTAGGCCAAGTTACTAGGGCTGTCTAACTCTAACGTAGGCTAGTACAAAGATCAAAGTCATTGTTGAGTACTTAATATTACTAATACCAACCCCTTTCTCACTATTCATTTACTCTCCCAATGGGGTACTAACAATCATTTCATAATGAAGTTTCTTCCCCCTTTTGTCCCCATAGCATCAAGAATGAATTGGCAACAAAGAAATGCATAGAATCGGGACCTACCAATATTTTAGCATCACGATTCAAAATTAGGACCGTACCTTCCACTACTGTGGCATGATTATCTATCTTTGCCAATGCAACCACTTGAACATTCACTTATGGTTTAGCAAATCTAGGTTTAGAGATAGAAATTTGTCCTACGTTCTCCCCTTCTAGTCCTTACCTCTACTCTTGATTATTTCTTTCCCAATCGACTCCATCCTCCTATCCTTCGAGGGTGAGGGTAATTGGATCTCTTATGCCCTATCTTCCCATAATTAAAGCATGTACAAGAGGGTTGTCCTCTAGTCGGGCCTCCCCTCCTTTGCCTCATTCCTTTCTTTTGCCATCGGGATCTCCAAGTCTTTTTTGGCTTATACCCCGAAGTCTACTTTAATTTCTCCTACTCATATTCTCATTTATTCCAGCATTCTTATTGACTCTAGTGATAGTCTTAGTCAATTGTTGAATGGTACAAGCCATTTTCTGAAAGGTTTGGAACATATGATTGTCCAAAGTTACAAGGTAGGGACCTTCCACATACGGTTCCTCCACCATTGACTTAGTGTTATTTCTAGTAGTTCGCGATGATCGTCCAAAAGTTCATAAGATTTTACCAATATAACAATGTAACACAACTCAAAAGCAATCATAAAATGGGCAGAGTGACATATATCCATTCTTATTCATCACAAAGTTAGTACAAAATTTGTATGCCAAGCATACAGTCATATACACTAGTCGCACTGTACATATCCAACTATAAATATCTACGTCTCATCCTCCTACTCATTATCATCGCTGTCTGAGACGGGAGGTCCTGAATAAGTAGAAACTGTATAAGACTCTACTGCATCAACCTCCTCATCTCCATCCGCATCTGGGTACAACCAAGCTAATAGCTTTGGGTGTGTCTCTAAATCCTCCTTAAACTCCTCAACCTTGGGTACCTCCACCTCAGGTACCTCCTAATCCTTTCCCACATCAACAACCTCAAAACCTAGTATCTCCTCCTCCAATACTCCTGGTATATCCCTGCCATATACCTCCTCATCATCCTCAAACAACACTGCACCATCGGGGATACCATCCTCCTTATCATCGTCCTAATAGTGCGGCTCAATATCACCATCATTCTTATCAGAATCGCCACCCACCTCTTTATGTGGTGACGATACCCTCTCAGGGATAGGTGTCCTCTCTACACTAAAGTCTCGCGCAAATGGTGTAATGACAAGTACTGATGGGTCAAACCTGCTCCTGGTGAGACGGGGTACATGATTGTGGCCAGAGCCAGGTCCTGTCAGGGTGAAACATCCTGGCATGCCCGCTCGGTAGATCATCCTAATCTTTCCAAACTTCTTCACACTTGAGCTCTCACCTATCTCTTTCTTCCCTTCATCATTGCGCTCATCCATTGGGCGCTTGCCCTTATCACTCCTATCTGCCATACCTACACAATAAAAGAGTTCTATCAATCCCTATGACAATACCACAGTTTTATAAACCTAGGCTCTGATACAAATTGTAACACTCCTACTAAAGATAATAGCGGAAGTATATCAATACTGGGTGTCACCCCGTCCAGTTACCCGGACAAGGGGTCTTTATAACGAAAACCAAAGAAGTGAATATATATAAGGTCCAGACTCATACAATTGCCCATACTGATGGCCACACACACACACACACATGCACACACGCGCGCGCGCGCGCTCGCGCACACACACACACACACACACACACACACACACACACACACACACACACACACACACACACATATATATATATATATATATATATATATATAAGAGAATTTTATACATGCCATCTCCAACTACAACAATAGCAAAGTACATAATCAAAAGGGAAACTGCCCAGACCTATACTGCTGGCACTGTGATATCGTCCTTCTATTCGTAGGTCCGTTGAACTTTGGATCCTACAAAAGTAAAATAAAAGACGAGTGTGAATGATAAATCACCTAGTGAGTCCTATATGTGCTGGTGGTTTATGAAGAATAAAGTACATAAAACTTTTGTGGAAAAGTATATCATTTGTTCACTGGAAA
The DNA here is from genome assembly GCA_026120185.1 of Voacanga thouarsii. Lineage (NCBI taxonomy): Eukaryota > Viridiplantae > Streptophyta > Magnoliopsida > Gentianales > Apocynaceae > Voacanga > Voacanga thouarsii. The sequence continues at coordinate 354,430 of JANUWF010001354.1, read as the reverse complement.
TAATTTCAAAACTCTCTAAAGAAGAGTTTATGTAGAACTTACTCATTTTTGAAAAACGGTGTTTCAGTTTCAAAACATTGTCTTAATTTTCAAATCACAGGCACTTCTTCAACAGAAGGTCGACCTATAAGCAAGTTCCGCAGTCCTTGCCTTCAGTGCCACGTATTATTGTATTGAGACCGCAGCCTATAGTACTCAACTGTGCATTGTCAGAATAAGTACACCGCAACGTACTTTTGCTTAGGTGTACCACAGCATACCTAGTATACCGCAACACACTCTTACAACTTTTAAGCCAGGGGTCCCTATACCAACCTTACTCACATAAACTAGGACGACTCATCTCAATATCCTGTCATCCCATTCGGAGTAAGACAATCTCTTGAAATAGGCCAGGTCACTAGGGTTACCTAACTCTAACGTGGGCTAGTACAAAGATCAAAGTCCTTGCTGAGTACTCAGCGTTACCAATACCAACCCCTTTTGATTGATTTGGCTAGAGGGTTATCTGATTCTGTAGGATTTTTAAAATAGCCATTTTTAGGGGCAAAATAACATTTTTTTGAATTTGATCCCATTAACTCGCAAGTCAATTCAAAATTCCCATAGGTTTTGTAGGGCCAATCAATTCATTCCATAGGCACTTTAGGCCAATAAAATAATTTTCGGGATCAAAATGTCATTTTCCAAAAAGTTAATCTCATTACGAGAGTTCATTTTTCAAATTTGTGTCAAAACAGGGTAAATAGTTCTTTTTATACATCAAAACAAGTTTCCAGGAGTATTTGGGTCATTTTGCCCGTATTTGATCACAAGTCATTTCCAAGGGCATTTGGGTCATTTTACCCGTGCTCGATTTCAAAAGACTTTTCGGGGGTATTTGGGTCATCTTACTCTTACTCGATTTGAAAAGTATTCACAAGAAGGATATTTCGATTATTTACCTAATACCCAATTCCAAAGATTTTCATAAAATATTCCTATAAGGATATTTAGATCATTTAACAAATTCTCGATTCCAAAAGGATCTTATTTTAAGAAATCCAGAATTCTAATCCCAAAAGAGGATTAAATTCAAAAGTTTCCAAACACATTTCTATAAGATGTTGCAATAAGGGCATTCCAGTTAATTTATGAACACTTAATTTCAAATATTACCATTTTCTGAAAATCCCAAGTATTTAATCCAAAAAGGACTAAATTCACAAAATTCATGCTTTAATCATCCATGAAGGTTTCCAAGCCAAATATGAAGTTCATTCAAGCCCAGAATGACATAAAACAAATCTTGCTCAGATGAACCTTAAACATATTTAGGGATTTCCAAAAAATGGTATAAAACATAGCATTTCATGGAAGAATAAAGCACATTAGCTTTCAAAAGGTTTTAGAAATCAAAGGGATTCACCTTGTGTCCTAATTAACTTTTTTTCATTTATGGCCGTTCAATCACCGTTTCTACTGTTTTCAACGTTCCGTTGGCCGTTTACTGATAAACCTACACCAAACATCATTTTCAGGCCAAATTGTGTTTGGCTAAAGAATAGCTGACGGTTAGCCAACGTTCAGCTGACGTGCCCAACAGGTAGCCGACGTCCAATTGACGTTTAACCGACGGGGCCAACGGTTAGCCGACGGTTAAGAAAACGTTCAACTTTCGTTCACGTCGTTTTTTCGTCGTTTGTTCGATTCTTTTGTTTTCCTTTTTCCACATCCTTTATCCCTTCATATACAAGGGATTCATTTCATAATTCACATTCATTTCAACAAAAATCACACAATTAATCATCCTTAAGTTTATCCATTTTCGGACAAATTTTCTGGAATTTCACTGCTTGACACATGATTTTGTTTTGCATATAACTTTCAATCTACAACACCGTTTTGGCTCCATGATATACCAAAACGATTTTATGCTATACAAAAATGACCGTAAGACTCTTAACTTTAATTTTGTATAAGCCCTTTTTAGATTCCTGGTCCCTGTGACATGCTACAGGGCAAAAACAGCCCCAATAGTTTTGCTTCAATTATACTATTCATGCTTTCCTTTGTTCTCCTTTAGCCTTTAACACATTGGAACCATTAATTCATTCAATTTCCTTCAAATAATATTTAATTATGTGATTTCCAAATTCCAATAGCTCACAAGAGCCATACTTATTTAACGCAAATTCATCTTTTGTAATCAAAAGTTAGTATAATCCATTTTTCCCAACCAAGTAAATTCCATTTTTACTCTACTTTGGTCATCATTTCCTCAACCGAAAACAATCCTTCAAACTACCATAATTATTTAGTTCTTCTTTGCACAAAACATCATTCAAAAACCCTTAGGTGGCCGGCACACACATGAGCATATATAAGGTTCATACACAAAAGTCACAAACTCTAGCTTTGATCTAAAATCAAGACATGAAAATCATGTTTTCATGTTAAAATTCATATCAACATAATCATCATTCACCCAACAACAAATTTAATTCTAGCAAGGTGAGCTTTTACCTTGTATTTAAAGCTATTTGAAGTAATTTTGCTCCAAGAACTTCTCAAACTCATATAGAACACCAAGAACACACACTAGCCTTTCTCTCTCTCTCTCTCTCTCTCTCTCTCTTGTTTAAGCTCTTTTTCTCTTGGTTTTCTTTCCTCCTTGCTGCCAAAATTTAGGGTGTATAACAGCCCCTTCTCACCGCCATTTATCATTAAATCTTGGCCAAAATATTTTAAATCAATTAAGTATATGGGGGAATTCATGTAGGTGTGTTCCAATCACAATTTTACACACCAACCACTTAATTTCCTCCTCAAAAATTTTCCTTCATTTCTTCTTGCATGGCTTCCAGTTTCTTGGCCAAATTTCAGCCATTCAATCTCCTTCTCATGGTCCATGTATTGGCCAATCAAAATGCACAAGACCTTAATCTAAAGGACCCACAAATGATGTGTTCCAATTACAAAATTACACGTCATTTTTCATTTATTTTGTAATTCTTTAATTCCATGCATCTTGCATGAATCCTTCATGCAACCTCTCTTAAATTGGCACATATCCATGGGATACCAATCACAAAATGCCACACGCCGTTTTTAACCACGATTTCTTTTTTTCTTCAGAAATGACCAAAATCAATTTTGGTCCGAAATGGAAAAATATTTTATTCCACCATTCAACTCCAAAAATTCTACTGAATCTATTGGCAACAAATAAATTCTTCAATTCCTCCTCTATTTGGTCAAATTTGTGGGTAAAAGTCACGGGCACGTTCAAAATGACGAAAATGCCCTCGGTGACCCGGATAGCATAATTCACACCAAAATGTGCATTTCATCACACTGATCAATTTTTCTTCTCTGCGTACCCTCAAATTCTTATTTTATTAATAATAGTAGCCTTATGAAGATTTAGGGTACGGGTAGAACAAATTCAATAATTACATCCAGGTCCCTACAAAATATTATTATACCAAAATATTCATCTTATTACGCCGATCATCTTTTGTTTTGGCCGTTGATACAAATTCTCATCCTATTACAAATAGCGGCTAATCAAAGGTAAAAAGGTGGAGAATTACAAATATCATTATGGCAAGAAAGTACTTATGACATGTCCTATGAAGTACTTTTATAGTGGGTCATGTCTAATACAATGTTCTCTAACACTTATTTTTGTTTTGATTTGATATTCCATATATCCATGACTAGTAAAATATAGCCATCAAGTCGCAAACATACTAATCTTAATTGATTATTGTTCCACTAATAATAATCGACCAGGGACAATTTAAGAACAATCATTCTATTTGTTATAGGGTTTTTACTATTAAGTCACGTACATGATCACGATAAAACTAAATACACTATTCATGGAAAGATATGCCTCATATTATTACAAAATACATAATGACAATAGTATAAGTACAAATTATTTTAGGGCATATCCCCAACAGGAACCTCGTATTTATTAACAACTACGATGGTTCGAATCGTCGTATATTCATAAAAAATGTTGGTTCCTGACGGTTGTATTTGGTTGATCAGATGTGACATTTTTAGATTTTGACCAAATGCGACGGTTCTAGTTGTCGTATTTGATTATTCAATTTTTTTTAAAAAAATGGTTACTTGGTATTTAAACCTCTCCACCTACAATTTCATACCAAATACAATCCATTCAACTCATTCAACACTAATCACAATAAAACACAATCTGCTTAATGCCAAACAAATCAAAATCAATCTCTTGAACATATAAACTATAAATAATCCATAAACTCCACAAGAGAAGTAATATTACACATGAGAAATAGGAAATGCCAAGGAATCTTTCAGAAATAATAGTACATGTAAAACAAGAAGAAAATGAGAATATGTTAGTCATCACGAACAGTCTCGTCAGCATCACACGATCTAATGGGTTGAGAAGTAGTACCAATACCTGTGGATGCCATAGATGCATTAGATGGTAGCATAGGAGCTATAACAAATGCACCTACATCAAATCAATGAGATAACACTCCCATGGCAGTCTGAAGCGCTACTATACGTAACTTGTATACCTCTCGCTCACACTGCATCTCAACTCACATAATTTCTTATATACTCTGAATACGTACCTCAACTTGAGCTCTGACGACCTCCTCAACAATCCTTGTAGAAGTGGATGATTGACTGATTGAGGTTGGTGTTGGTCCTTTTCCCTTACACCTTACACGACCTTTCATATCAAGACCAAACAAATGTTGGCAGATCTGATCCTTCACTTTCTCAGTGCGCTTAGACTCAGGTAGTACCTGCCATTCTTCCTCTAATCGGTCCTACAAAATTATGAAATAATATATCAAATTAAAATTAGTTAAATAAATTGTATTTTTCATATTTTAATAATTTAGGAGAATTAATATTTGAAAATTCCTTACAATAGTCTCTGCAGTTAAACCATCAGCTTGCTGACCATGCCATCTTCGTGTCGCAAGAAACATATCATATTGCGACATTGGTTGGCCTTGTAAGGCCATTTGTAAGGATTTTTGAGAATTTTCAATCGAATTAAATAATATTCGAATGGATGGTTTATAAGAAAAAAATGAGTATTTGATCCTGTATAATAGAATGTGGCATTCTTCCTGTGACCGGTGGATATGTAATATGTGATCGATTTTGTCTGTTTTGCTCGGCCTCCGCCTGTGAGTATCTAAAATAGTTAATACGAAAAACTAGTATATGATAATTTTCGTGGCTATGCACATATTTATGACAAGGAAAAATATTCAACTTATATATATATATATATATATATATAACCTGCGTATAAAAAAACTCTCAAAGTCTTTCTCCTCATATTCACCCGTCGAGAAATATTAGAATAATAGCCATCAGGAACTCTCAATTCCTTTAATACTATTAAAAAAACATCAACTTCTGACTTACTTATTTATAAAGGGCTGGTGGCAAACTGTATCCGATTCCTGAGGGTTTTAAGGATGTAAAGACTTTCTAATATTCATTATCTGCAAGTTCTAATGAGCTTTGAAGTTATCTTTCAAAGAACAACTATCATCTAATATTGTATACAATAGATTGTCTGTAAAATTTTTCTCTATGTGTATTAGATTGAGATTGTGCCTCATCAAATTGCTCTCCTTAAATGATAGCTCCTAAAAAATATTCTTTTTCTTTTGATTATACATATTTATGCCAAACTTCCTTTCATAGTCAAACTGCATTCTATTTTTCATATCATCTAATGTACATTCTGTTAAACAACCCTCAAGTTGTGTTAATATTTCTGTCCCCGTGCTCTTTTTTGGTACTTGTCGTATTTCAATTCCACTGTAGAAACAACCTTTGTCCCTACGTAGCTTATGTGACGGTTTAAGAAATCTACAATGATATAAGAAGCAATATTTACTACTATTTGGAAATCAATAAGACAAACAATCAATGCCGCATATCGAACAAGCCCTATCGTTATGGGCACTGTAGCCAAATAGATTGTCATATGCTAAAAAATCACTGATGGTCCATATAACAATTGCACAAAAATAGAACATCTCTTTTGTCCCAACATCATAAGTAATCACATAGTTATGCCACAAATCTTTGAACTCCTCGATCAACGGTTGTAAAAAAACATTAATCTTGTTCATTGGACTCTCAGGGCCATTAATAAGAATTGAAAAAATAAAATAAGGCTATTTCATGCATAGCCATGGTGGCAAATTGTATAGTATTAAGGCCATGGCCAGGTGTTGTTTGGTATGTGCATATCTGAAAATGGACTAAATCTATCTGAAGCCAGTCTAAGCCAAACATTTCGGCAGTCACTTGTAAATTCCAAATGGTCCATATCAAATTTTATCCAAGCCCTAGAATTATCTGGGTGTCTGTAAACGCCATCTTTCACACAACATTCTTCATGCTACCTTAAGATGCAAATTTTTGAGACATAAATAATTACTTCAACTTCGGAGTCAACAAAAAGTGCCTAACACGCTTGCATACAATTGTCCTGCCCCCTTTCTTGTACCTTGGTGTATTGTATACCTCATAATGAGTAATGGCCTTATTTCCTCCCCTATATATCATGTAATTGTTTGGTCATGCATCCAAGACTTTGCATTCCATTTCCAACATATTCATTATCTTACTATTCTGGTAGTAATTTTTGGCAATTTTCACTCCTATCTCACTAAATGCATCTGTTAGAAGCTTGAGTAGCATGTTAATAGACTTATTCGACCACCTATTGAGGACTTTTAAGTATAATAATCTTATAGTGAATGACAGTGAAGAAAACTTAGTATAGCCTGAATACAACTCTATGTTTGCCGCTTCTAACAATTTAAGTATCTCTCTCAAAGGCTCTTCAGTTGGATTACCGAAGTCACTAATGCCAGCAGCATCTTGAACTATTCCAACCATATCATCGCCTTGTACATTTTCAGTCGAAAGAATATTGCTACTTGTATTGCTAGAAGATAGGTATGTTTCCCTATGAACACTCTATTTTTTGCACCAACGCATGAAACCCCACATTTGGCAATACTGTTTGGCCTCTATTATACTATAAAAATACCTATTCTGACACCCCAAACAAGGACAATGGATTTTGGATCTATTAGGTTTGTCTCTTAATGAAAATTCTACAAAGGAATCCAAACCTTACTGTATTTATCACATAAACGGTCGTGTAAGTCAATCCACGATCGGTTCATCTTCCTATCATTTATCCATATTTTCAGTCAATCTACAAGTTTTGTTATGATAAACATGTTCAAAAATAAATGGAAATGGAGGGAAATGAAATTTAATTTAGTAAATTTTTATTAAATACTCAAAAATACTTTTAATAAATAAAAAATTGATATTTTTACAGCACATTAGTAAGTAAAAAATGTTCTTAATCTTTACAGAACTGTGGTTTCAATCTAGTCCATGAAACAATCTTATCATATATAATCCTAAAAAATATTCTCATGGGGTAAGAATTATTTGTAAAAATTATTCTCGTAAAACTATTTTATTTAGATTCTTTGTAAAAAAAATTTTGAAAAAATGTTGATAGAGTTTCTCCTATAAATTGAACATTTTCTGGGCATTAAGCCATCTCAAAATGCAAAATTATGCAATTCAACCAACAAAAAACCCATAAAAACAATTCAATCATTCAATAAAACTAGTTTAAGTCTATATAGTATAAAACTAACATAAGGTTAATCATCCATTACCCATGGGAAGGGATCACCTATCACTCATGGAGAATGATACTCATCACTCATGGGGATCCAGTAGTGAAATATAAAAATGATTTTTTTACCTTACTAATGCTCTTCTGGACAGTCAAAGAAACAATGGTATCTTTAATTTGGACACATATCAAATGCTACTTAATTAGTCAAACTAACAAAAAAACTATGACACCCTACTAAATTGAGCATTTGGAAAACCAATTGTGAGGTCAAAATGAGCTTGCTTCACAAATTAAATGTATTATATGTGTTCATCTCATGTGCTCTTTATGTGAATTCTCTTAAGGAAAGTGTGTGTAAAGTTAATTATTAATTGGTTTATCGTAGGTGTTTTATGCATAAGTAATTGTGTATTATAATATACCTATATGATTTGTAGTAGATAAATTAGTCAAATTAATTAGTGTATCACATTTCCAATAAAATTATAACAATGACTTTTCTCTTTTGATAAGCACACTTTTGAACAAATTTAATTTAAATTAGGGTTTTGGAATTATTCACTAAGTTAATAATTTTGGTTAAATTTCATGTCAAAACTAATTTTGACTACTTGACTTAATTTCACTAATTGACCCAAAACCATACCCTATACCCATGGATCTTTTTAACCTAACAAGTATTCCTTCATCTTAGCCATTGAATCTAGAGTGTGTTTTTTTTAGGGATTCATTTCAACCATTTTCTCTCTATTGTGGCCGACCGACATCTTCCCCATTTCCTAAAACTTCTTCTTTTCCCCTAAAGAGAAACCCTCTTTTCTTCTCCTCCCCAAGGCTGGTCGGCAGCCGTGGTGACTGAGGGGAAACTTGTTGCTCTTTGGCTGACACACTTGCACCCCCACACACCATTTGTAAAACCACGCTGCCTACGTACCCAAAAAGGGTGGAGATGTCGCCCCGTCTAAAGGATAATAGGTCTTTATAACGAGGTAATAAAAGACTTATTCAAAGAAATACCTCAAATAAAAAATTTAAAGGTTTTATAATCCAAATAAAACGTATACAACGCCTTAAAATATAGAATAATAGAGTAACTGTCTCTGAATAAAATAGATAATTGTAAATTTTCAAAATCTTGGACTCTAGCCCCAGTTATGTCAATAGTACTCACAACCTAAAAACGTGCATAAAAAGAGTGAGAAATAAATTTCCCAGTAGGTCTTGTGTGGGTGGAAGTGCTTATTTGAAACCATTTCATGAGATGAATTTTGAAATACCAAAAGCGCAATTGCATTCTTAAACAACCGTTTTAAACATAGGAGTGGTGTTTTCAATTTGCAATCTCAATAATTAACTTTATCTCAAGTAAATCAACCACACAACAAAAATGTAAACTATGAAACCTTGCATCATAGTCTGAGTCATGAAACCCTGCATTATAACCCCTACTAACTGTACTGTAGTACTATTGCACTATAGTATGGCGGGTGATTGGCCCACCGAGTAAGGATCTCCATCTCCCATTCCCCTGCTAACTTCGGTTGTCCATATTGGAATATAAATACCATTCTACTTGGAATTGGTTTGCTAGATCGGACTGGCCTGAATCTCTAACACTGTCGCCTAATCAGGAACGAGTTTATCTCCCGAAGGTGGCCACCTACCGAAAAACTAGTTTGCCCATCTTAGATTAGTGATAGAAGCCTACCCTTATTAAGTACTCAATGATCTTGCCACAAGGAAATATATTAGCATCAAGTAGTAACCAACAAAAAAGTATCAAGCATGGCTTGGTCAGCCTTTATAAAACCATTTAGTGCAAAAATCAAGTGAAGTGTTCCAAAACTCTTTTTGTTTTAAGAAACAGTGTGTGATTTGGAGAAGAGTAGGAAAAGCAGGCCATGTTGAACTTTTTATCACATTAAACCATGTTTCCATTGATACCTCAAAACATTTGACAACTTGCAATTACTATGTTTTGGAAATGGTTTTGCGCAAGGACTTACCTCAGAAGAGCAAATTAATTTTTTATTTGAAAGGAGTGAATCCTTGCTCTTGATAATCTTCCATGTCTAAAAGTCACAAAGTAATCCAATCACAATCTAGTCCTAGTATTTCAAGAAACCAATTGCATACAACAAGAAAACCAATTAACTTTTCACCCAACTTTCTACTTCAATCTCAAGTGTCTTTCCATGGAATTATTCATAAAAATATTGCATAAACAATTAACTAGTTATTAAAATAGAAGTTTCTCAAGAGAGTATTTAAGTTATCTAATGCAAAAATATTAAGTGACTAAAGAATTTAAATAAATAGATATTCATTTAATTATTTACATAGTTAATTAAAATATTATTTGTTTGTAGCTATAGGAAAATAAATGACTAAGGTAATATATTATTTAATGGATAGGTAATTTATATTAGTTGATAAATGCAAATAGTACTATTAAAAACAACAATGAGAATAATAATATCAATATTAATGGTAATAATAATATTAATAGTATTAATATTAGCAATAATAATAATGAGGATACTAACTACATTAGTTTTAATACTAATAACAATATTAATGAGAGTTAATAAAATAGTGGCACTATTAGGGTTTCCTACATTAAACCCTTTATTACATCATAATGCCTTCTTAAACCATTGTTACAAATAGGGCTGTAAACAAACCGAGCTTCTCGCGAGCTACTTGGTCAAAGCTCGGCTCGAACTCGGCATTGACTGAGCCTGAGCCAAGCTCAAGTCAAGCCTTGAATTAAACGAGCCGAGCTCGAGCTTAGCAGAGCTTGACTCGAAACTCATTTAAAATTTGGCTTGAATGCTCGATTCGTAAATTCAAATTCGAGTTCAAATAAATAAAAGTATAAATAATATTAATATATATATATATATATATTAATATATCTTGTTATAATATATGAAAGTATATTTATAAAGTTTTTTACACAAATATATTCTATATCCATATGAATATCTGTTTTATTATATATATATATATATATATATTGTTATAATATATGAAAGCATATTTATAAATTTAATTACTCAAATATATTCTATATTTATATGAATATGTATTTTATTATAATTTTATTGAAAAGTAATTATACAATGGATAATAAAATTATTGTACCTCAAAATCTTTTTTTTTTTTGGGGTTAAAGTACCTTGAAATATTCTTGCTAGTTTATATTACTAATATCACATTATTCTAACTCTAGAATAAAAAAAGTCAATCATTATTCGTTATGAAATTTTAGTAGATATTTGGTCTAATTTTTATCCTTATTTTCATTCCCACCTTGAATATCCTATAGTTGGCCAAAAAAATTATAACAATTGTGTTTCTTTTTATCTAGTAGCTTTTCTATCAATGAATTTATTTAAAGTAAGTTTATTATTTTTTCATCAAAATTAATTTATGTTTTTTTCCAACAAAAAAAAAGAGATTTAATATTAAATTGTTCAAAATAATTAAGTACTTAATTGTAACCTATGTTTAAATGAATACATGAAAAAAGTTTAAAACCACAAAACATAGAGTTCATTAAATATATAGATATATAATAAACACAAGAAGAAGAAGACATTGATCATCATTTTTTTAAAAAAAAATTAATCTGATCATCTATTTTGGATTTGTATTATAATATTTTATAAAATTGAAGTTGAAAGGATTAAAAATTCAATCGTGTTAAGCTTTTAGTAACTGTTAAAGGGATTACTTTAACTAAAAATATCAAATTTAATTAATAATTCGAGCTCGAGCTTGGCTCGAGAAAGCTTGAATATTATTCGATCAAACCCGATCCGAGTTTGAGTAATCCTAAAAGTGAATCGAGTCGAGCTCGAGTATACAATGTTTTGCTCAAACGAGCTCGATCCTTTACAAATTTCATACTAACTTGATCTCGATAAGTCATAACTTGACTCAACTCGGCTCGGCTCATTTGCAGCCCTAGTTACACATAAGAAACACATACAAGTTAATAACAGAAAGTTTCCTAATCTTTTCTTAGGTTAAACATGAATACTCCTCGGATTGACCTCAAAGTTTATTAACTTTGAGGTATCTCAGTTTTTCCAAAGATATATTACCTATGAATACTCCTCGAATTGACCTCAAAGGTTATAGAGATACACCTTAATACATATAGAACAGAGTTCAGGTGGTCTTGCATGCAAATTCTGTCCCAATTATGCTCAGAATATTTGTTTCCGCTGCTGTATTTTTCTGTCCAGACTCATCCAGACTTAAATACAAATTCGTAACTCATTAACCCCACATTAGAAAATCACGAAATTTTACATGGAACTTCTACACACATAGGGCTACAATGTCTCTGTTTTGACCTTTCCCATATTCAGCAGTTCTCTGCACGAAATTACCCACGCAACTTAACTGACCGGTAAAAACAGAACACTCTATTTTCTCATGCTTTTAAAAAGAATTATTGAGATCAATATAAAGGTTTTCTTGCATGAACTCTAGCATAAATCACACCCTAAACATGCATAGTAAACAAGTTCAAAAGCCCTTGCAATAATAACTTCTTTGCTATTTTATTTTGCTTTAATCTTAGAGCATCAACAATTTTCCAGATTTCATCAATAATGCACAAAAATGTATTCTTTCCATCAAAACTCTTAAAAGTTAGTTTCTTTTTTGTACTTAAGAATAATCTAATGATAATGATCAGATTCCACACAAAGAACACAGATCATTTTTTTTTTTTTAAAAACCAAAACCCTACTTTTTCCCCTTTTACCGACGGTAGTCAAGAAAATCCAAGAAAAGGAATAATTTATCGTTACCTCTTGCTTTACCTAACTCAAGCAATCCTAGAAGAAGGGGGTAGATGGCTTCTAGCTTCAGTTACCACCAAGAATGCCAACGATTTGACTTTAGAATGTTACTCCCAATTTGCTATGTTGTGCAGAATTTTCTCCGTTAGCAAAATAATTAACTTTGGCTAATAGGGAGGAAAGGATTTTCGTGTGGAAGGGAGAGGGAGAGAGAGTGTGGTAGCTGGGGTAGGAATTAGGAGAAAAAATCTGATTAATTAGGTTTTATATAAAGGAGTTTTAATGGGTTTAGGAAATAGGAAAATAATTAAAGGAAAAACCTATTTTCTAAAGGATTTATCTAATTAAAACTCTAATTAATTAATTAACTAAAATCCTAAGGAATTTAGACCCTAGGTGGCGGCACACATGAGGGAGAATAAGAAGGAATATTCCCTAATTTTTCCTAAGCATTATAGAATTGGAAAAAAAATATTAATATTCCTTTTTGGATAATTTCCCAATTACACAAGAATTAGGTTTTCTTGTTTTTCTTCCCAATGTGGCGGCTAATAAGGCTTCTAGAAGCCTAGTAGTCCCCTCTATATAATTCTCCTAGCCTAACCAAATATTTAATTTAAGAAATCCAAATCTCTCCAAGCTAAATAAAATAAAAAGGAAATTCTTGCCAATCTTATATTTAATTACTTCCTAAAATTTAATACACAATCAATTAAATAAAACAACCATATAATGAGTGTTTAATGGATATAAATAAAAGAAATTGCTCAAGTATGATAAGGACATAAATATCAATTATTTATCATCTAATAATTAGTTGCCTAAATTATTTTAGTTAATGCCATCCTACACTTAAATCCATCATCATATGCACAACATTTATTCCACATAACATGCTCACATAATTCATCTATACCATGCCAAATGTGTCCATATACAAGCATGCTCATGCCATTTAGGTCACATATACCCTACTTCTAGGTGTACTTTATTAGATGGGGTATCACACCATTGACTTTGCATTTCATCATTTGTCAAGCTAGCATCATCTTTTGGTCACTTAGGTGGTTTTAATGTTCGGTGGATTTAGAGCTAAGGAAACAAGGTAATTATCACCATTTGTTTTCCATTTCATCTTTATGATTGAAAGCCATGCCCACTCTATTCATTTTTTTTTTTTTACTTTCTTTCAAACACTCCAAAGGAGAGACAAGAGCTTGAAGAACAAATCTATATTTTGCTGCCTTTCTTTACAAAATTGCAAAGCTTCAAGAGGTAGACAAAAGATCTAATTTTCCCTTTTATTCACTCCATTTGACCAAAAATGTCCTTGCTGGATAGCATACTGTTCTTTTTTATTTATGCATTATAGATGGAATTATGTGATGCAAACTATGGTATTTATATTTAGGGCTGATTTCTGACCTTCAAAATGGAGTCCTTTATGTTGAGAATTCTCTTTGGCATTTCGCAAGCATGAAAATCGAAAAAGGGAGGATGCTGCTAGTATTGATCGAATGTTGGCTTAAAGCCATGCTCGTGTGATTTCTTTATGGGATTATGATGAATGAGGTCTAGAAAGATGTAGGATCATTTGGGAATTAATATCTTGTGATCGGACTGCTTGTTTCTTTGTAATTTTCTCCTCAAAATCAAATGTGGTTCTTTGAGTGATGAAAATTTGGCTTTACATTGTTCCTTGGAAACTATGTTTTGAATGCTACAAATTTTGATGAATGAAATTGTGTTTGTGATGTGAAAAGGTGGCCCTATATGTATGATATATATATATATATATATATATATATATTGAAGCAGGTTTTACAGGACAACTTAAAGGTTAGTGGGATGAACATCTCACTGAAGCAAACCGGCATAACATTTTTCATGCTGTCAAAACTAACCCAGACGGTCAACCAATCCTTCAGCATGGAGAACCCATTTCTGATGCCGTGTCAACCCTTATCTTCACCATCACTAAAACCTTCATAGGTAATCCTGGAATTTTAAGAGAAAAGTCTACTGAAATCCTGAACAACCTTAAGTGCAAAACATTATCCGATTTTAGATGGTATAAGGATACCTTTCTCACCAGGATCTATGCGAGACCTGATGAAAATAGCCAATGCCGAAAAGAAAAACTCCATAAGAAAGATATTCAAGTTCTCAGTTAGTTATGATGTAAAACACAGAGATCTGTTTATGAGTATAATAGATATGAACGTTAGTCAGTAAATAGAGGATAGATCTATAGAGTCAAATATAAGATCTAAGAGAGATAAGGCCATGAGAATAAATTCTCATCTCATACAAGTCCTGAGTTAATCAACAACCTCAATTCAACAACGGCTTTTATAACTCAATTAAACAACTAGTAGAGTAGATCTGATGTAATCAGACCTCTTTCCTTATCTCAACAGATCTGTTATAGAGTCCATAGATCTATATAAGATATACTGAATAATTCACAGATCTATTAATTTCAGATCAGATTCACATGGAATTCATTATAATAAACTAAAAATAGGTTTTATTCATCATAATCAACTCTCTCTCTATATATATATATATGTATGTATGTATGTATGTATGTATGTATGTATGTATTGTGGCTAGTTGGGTGAGTTTGATGTTCTTATGCTCAAAATGATTGTTGGGGAAAAACAGAGTGCTTGCTAGAATTTTGAATAGTGATTTGGTTGTTGTTTTATTTAGGCCAAATTGTGATCATGAGGCTTGTGTATGATATTTTATAGGATTTAGGGTGTGTTGAGAACTTGTTTGAGGGTTTACAAGGGTTTGGCAAATTGGAATTTTAGTGTTAAGTTGGATTGCATAAGCTGCCAGAAAAAACCCTGTACATAGGTCAACTTGAAACCCCCCAAAAGCACATTTTCTGCTAGAGTTCTGAGTTGAATTTTTCATAAACAAACTTGGAGGTGTTCAGAAAATTTTGGTTCAAGAATTAGTGAAAAACTCATTATAAATTGAAGGATATGAATTTTTGAAAATTGCTACACCTGTATGGTTACTATTCTGGCGGGTTAAATTTCAAAAATTGATTAACCTATCTTTCAAAAGAGTTTTGGGAAGAGGGTTACATGGTAATTCACCTAACTTCTAGGAGTGTCAAATTGGAAATTTTCATTAAGAAATAAATTTTTTTGCGTAGAAAATTGAATCAATCTTTGAGACCCTAAAATAGCTTGAAAACAGAATATTTATCTAAGGCTCTAAAAATTTCTATAGCTACTTGTTTAATTAATTAATTATTTATTTATCCATTAATTAATTAATTAATTAATTACTTATTTATTCATTTTCTGATTTATTTATTTACTTAATCATTTATTTATTTGTCTATTTAGTAACTTAATTATCTGTCTACCTAGTTACTTAATTACCTAATTACCTAGTTTTTCATTTATTTATTTAACTACTTATTTATTTATTTACTTAATCTTGGCAAATGCTTTCTTTTCTAACTTATGTGGGGAAAGTTGTATTAGTATTGTTTGATTAATTAGGGGTCTAGGATTAATAAGGTTAGCTTAGGCGATTATGATTAGCGTTAGAAAATAGTAGAGATTACTTAGAGCATAAGTAATCCCTTTTTTGCTTAGGAATTTATTTGGAATGATTTCTATAGACTTGTGACCCAGAGATTAATTCTTGTACAATTTGTGTTAGATATGGAGTTGGACTTAGGAGGAAGAAGCACCTAAGAGCATTTGAAGTTATTTTACTACGCGTTTGGACAAGAGGTAAGTCCTTACATCTCATGACTCTTTTATGCAAAATAGCTCTATGGAAAATTTATACGATCATGCACACACTTTTATGACACGAATAAGCTCATGATATGATTTTCATTTTATTTATATCGAGAATATTCTTGGATAATCCATTTATTGTATTTGGTCTCACCCTTATTCACCTTGTGAATTTTACATAGAAATTACACATGATCAATTTTTTATGAATTTTCTTATGAACATTATGTTCGGATTGGGAGCCATGCATCAATGTTTATACCTAATTACAAATTTCCTTCATGCACATAATTGCAAAAATCATTGCATGAGATTTTGGCTCCTGTCAATATTGCTTTTGAAGCAAGTTATGAACTGATTTAATTTTATTATGCCTTGAACAAATTTGGATAGAACGGATGTAGGGATTTCAGTTTTGGAAATATTTTGGGGAGAAAGTACGGTTGTGGTTTTGAGTTGGGTTGAATTTCAAACAAAATAAGGTTTTGAGGATTGGAACAATATTTTGGAAATGAAATTGTATATTCCATATTGGAATGAGAATTTCTTGAACCGCTCTATTATAGACTTGAGTACTCAAGGGGCGAGATTATAGGACTAGCTTTCGTTAGAATAGGAGAGAATTCTGATTGATTGGCCATCTTCGGAAAACTATATTTTCCAAACGGGGCGACAATTCTAGTAGTTGAGCTGGGTCCTGAGCTAGCAAGACGATATCCAAAAGGGAACTGGAGGATAGACGTGGGACATCCGGTCTGTTTATTTATAAGAGGGATGATAGGGTATCCTCTTGGGAGGGATGTACACCCTGTCCAATATGTATTCACGGTATTGAATATGTCGTGTCATATTTATACAGTATCATATATATGTAGTCCCGATGAACAATATGGCTTGATGATGACGAGTTCAAGACTTTCACCGAAATGAATTTTTGTTCCAGGAACATGACTTGAATTGATTACCCAATAACATTGTTATCTAAATATCATATTTAATCGTACTGGTGATTTTCTCTCCAAAATTTGATATGAATAAATGCTAAATTTTCTGATGATTATATCTGTTCAAATTATTGCATATTCATGCATCATGCCATTGATTTCTTAACCGCCACTTTCACAGTATTTACTTACTGAGATTATTTATAATCTCACATCATTTTTCTAACCATGGTTTTGATACTCTATTACTACCACTCTATTGTGTAGTGGTTTTACTTTTGGTTTGCAAGGTTATCCTTAAATCTTTGTATTGGGATTTGATGTGTATGAATTTGGGTATAAAAATCATATAAAAATAAGCACATTCCCAATTAAATTTAAATTAAAACGTTAACTCCAAATTACACATATGAGCAAGCGTACTCATCATTAAGCATATTATAGGGTTTAAAACGAGTGTCAATCCTCAAGGAACAAGTATGCCTTAATCACATATCTTTCATTGTTTAATTGGCTCAATAAAGTGAAAAAGAATAAAAAGGAAAATAAAATAAAATAAAATATACATGTCAAGAATGGAGAATTATGCAACTCAAACCATTATTTTGACAAACATGATCTTAAAATACTCAATCATTATCATAACTAATCATTCTCTTAGCATTATGAAGGATTAAGGTAGATTCACTTATTTTCCAATCCATGAAATCACTATCTTTTAGACAAATTAGAATCACATATCCTGTGTCAACTAATTCACCCAAACGATGCATTAAACACAATTCTTGATTAAATCTCCATATCTTAGCAAATTTAAAACATGAAATTAACCAATTAATCCATAGCTTGGTAGACATTAATTAACCTTTAATTACCTCGTTCTTAGCAATTAACCCATTTTCCAAGCAAGTTAAGAGACAACAAATATGAAATTAATGAATTGAGACCACCATCAATCCCTTTTCCAAGTAAGTTAATAGAAGAAATAACAAATTAATCTCGTAATCAGCATAAGTAATTAAATACCAAAAATAATAATCAATTAATCAAAAGATCAAAATAACTCTAAAAATTATAAATACCGAAAACAATGTAAAATTACAATAAAACAATTAATACATCATTGTTCAAGAAAAGAAAACAAAGTTAAAAGAAAGCACTCATAGACAAGACTCCTTCTTCCTTCGTAGACTCTCTTGTGCAATCCTCCTTGATTTTGAGTGATTTGTGTTTTGATCCGTGAATTCATTGTTTAACCTTGTGTTTTTCCTCTATTTATAGGCTTTAGAAGTGCCTAAATTCATTCCTCTAGGGTTTCTGGCCGAGTAGAAGTAGGAAAATACTAAAACTCTGAAAATTACAAAAAATGCACACGAAAATTGTGGCACAGCCACAATACCAGTGCACAACCGACGCCGCCTATCCTGCCTAGGGTCAGTGCCGGTTGTGTTCTATCCCTCTATCCGTTCGTCGATTTTTCTTGATTTTCGCACCAATTCTTCTAAGGTGTAGCCGGCGCCTCCTTTGGCTCCTAACCGGCGCCGGCTCTGTTTTGTTCCGCGATGTTTTTGCCTTATTTTACCCTTAAAATCTAAAATAATGCACAAAATACCTTTCCAAGGATAAAATCTCAAATACGAAGGAATATGACTAGTTATTGCACAAAATGGATCACAAAATGGCCTCAAATAACTAGAAAATATATGACTAATTTAGGCTCTATCAGAATTTATTTGGATTGTATTTTCAATTCCCATTTTGAGGTTTAATTTTTATACCTTGATGTTTCTTTTCTTCCTTTGTTATAAAGACCCTTGGTTTTGAAAAACGAGGCGACATCCCTGGCCCAAATGGGTTACGTAGGTAGTGGGATGTTAGAAAAACCAAGAAGAAAAAAAGAATAAAGGCATATTATTAAAGGGAGGAATTTGATTTATTAGGAAAAATGCATTGCTATGCATTATTGTTGTGTTGGCTTTGAAATCAAAACTGAACTAATTGCCACTACCAATATGACAATAAGTTTCAGGTATGTTTTCGAACATATGATAATTTTTGACACTATAAATCACTAACTTAAACAACATCATTCCAATTTTTACAATTTACCATAATCTTACATTGAGCATATGGGACGGACATCTTATTGAGAGAATTTTAGACAACTACATTTATTTATCTACTAGTCATTGTCTTCCCTTACGAAAGTTCTTGGCCATGGGAGGTTTTATAAGCACCATATTAACATATTGTCATGGTTTAATATGGTTTTAGTTGTACTCACAAGAATGTATTAAAAATTTTGTTCATGAAAATGAATTTTCTTTAATAATAATGAAACAAAAGTATTTTAAAAATATTAAGATACGACATTTTATTTTATTATAATCTAAATAGTTATAATTTAACTATATTATCTTATCTTATCTTTTTCTCTCCATAAAAGGTTCACGCCACTAATTTTTCAATCTTAATTATGTAAGTAAAATTACACAGTGTCTTGTATTATATATACAAAAGTTCCTTCCAAGAAAATAACTTTAAAAAAAAAAAACCCTTGGAGACTTGTGGTTTATTTTCTTGATGTTGATAATCTAATTAAAAGAATTAGATCTGTGATGTGTATGAATTTGGGTATACAAATCATATAAAAATAAGCACATTCCCAATCAAGTTTAAATTAAAACGTTAACCCCAAATTACACATATGAGTAAGCGTACTTATTAGTAAGCATAGCATAGGGTTTAAAATGAGTGTCGATCCTTAATGAACAAGTATGCCTTAATCACTTTTCTTTCATTGTTTAACCGACTCAAAAAAAGTGAAAAAGAATAAAAGGAAAATAAAATAAAATAAAATAATATATACATGGCAAGGATGGAGAATTATGTAACTCAAACCATTATTTTGACAATTATGTCCTTAAAGTACCTAATTGTTATCATAACTAATCATTCTCTTTGCATAATAAAGGATTAAGATAGATTTACTTCTTTTCCAATCCATGAAATCACTATCTTCTAGACAAATTAGCATCATATATCCTGTCTCAACTAATTCACCCAAAAGATGCATTAAACACAATCCTTGATTAAATCCCCATATCCTGGCAAATTTAACACATGAAATTAACTAATGAATCCATATCTTGGCAGACATCAATTAACCTTCAATTACCTCGTCCTTATCAATTAACCTCTTTTCCAAGCAAGTTAAGAGACAACAAATATGAAATTAATGAATTGAGACCACCATCAACCCTTTTCCAAGCAAGTTAATGGAAGAGACAACAAATTAATCTCGTAATCAGTATAAGTAATTAAATACCAAGAATAATAATCAATTAATCAAAAGATCAAAATAACTCTAAAAATCATAAATACCAAAAACAATGTCAAATTACAATAAAACAATTAGTACATCATTGTTCAAGAAAAGAAAACAAAGTTAAAAGAAAGCACTCATAGACAAGCCTTCTTCTTCTTCCTTCGTAGACTCTCTTGTGCAATCCTCCTTGATTTGATGAATTCCTCCTTGATTTTAAGTGATTCATGTTTTGTTCCATGAATTCATGCATTTGACTTGTATTTTTCCTTTATATATAGGCTTTAGAAGTGCCTAAATTCGTTCCTCTAGGGTTTCTGGCCGAATAGAATTAGGAAAAATACTAAAACTCTGAAAATTACCAAAAATGCACACGAAAATTGAGGCACCACCTCAGTACCAGTGATAGCTGGCGCTGGTTGTGTTTTGCCTCTCTGTCTGTTTGTCGATTTTTCTTGATTTTCATGCCAAGTCATCCAGATCACAACCGGCGCCACCTCTGGGATTCCAACTGGTGCCGGCTATATTCTGTTCAGCTCCTGTTTCACCGATTTTTTATTGTCTCAAAGTACGTGCCTATAGCACGTGGTGGCGCCGCTTCTAGTCTGTTTAGCTACAATTTTGCCTTATTTTACTCCTAAAATCTGAAATAATGCACAAAATACCTTTCCAAGGGTAAAATCTCAAATATGAAAGAATATGACTAGTTATTACACAAAAATGTATCACAAAATGGTCTCAAATAACTAGGAAATATATGACTAATTTAGGCCCTATCAATTTATTTACGCACGTTTTTTTAATTTCTGCGAGATACTGTGGTGATAAAAATTTGTAGGGATAAAAATACCCATCCTTGCATGCCATACAATTTTCAATGGTTAGAGTTCTCAGTTGTGTGTTAATCTTGGAAACTTGTAGATGGTTTTCATTGCTAAGCATTGATGGAGTATGGCCCATTTGCAACCTAATCTAGTTAAGATATTAGAGCAGGTTTAAGTGATAGGTATTGGAATAGCCCAATTGCAACCTAATTTAGGCCTGACAAAAGGTTCACGAGAATGTATAATATGGTTTCAGTTGACACTACAATGTTGCAAACACATTCTTTTGTTATGACCCTTCCTGCAAGACTATTTTTTCAACTCTACTTGGTAAACATTTAAACGACTCGAGAAGAATGGTGTGTTTGGTTATTGGGTTATTCCACTAAAATTAATTCTACTTAATTTTTCTTATGAAATTAAATCAATAATAGAATAGAAATTATGGAATTTTAAGAATAATTTAACTATAATTTCATTTAAAAAAGTACCTAACACAATTTATCTTCTTTAGACATAATCATAGATCCAGCCATTTTAATGATATCATTCTATCTAATTGTTCACCTATTTAGCCACTAAGGATACCTCAAGAAACCTACCTTAGTCATTAACAACATTATGAAAGTTCAATTTTAGTTAGATTTCTCAAGAAATGCTAGAAGAATTTGAACAATTGTAAATTATTTTACTGATTGCAATAATGTGAATAATGTACCATGAATTGCAATAATGTAAATCAATTTACTGATTGCAATCAATTTACCACTAATTTTACTGATTTGAACTTCAAATCTAAACAGTTTAGAAAAAAACATTCAGTTGAAGATAGATCGTACCTTTAGAGTGGTTCAGATGCAAAATGCAGTAGTACAAATGTGCAGTCAAAGTTGGCACTAGAGACGAAAGGGTTGAAATATGATGGAGAAGAGAGGGAGCTTTGCCCGCGACGGAGTAGAAAGGGCGCCAGAGATGAATGGGCTGAATTATTTTTCCCTCACACCGGAGAAGAAAGACCCATGTCGGAGAAGAATAGCTAACAACCTGCCGGAGAAGAAAGACTAGCGCTCGAGTTCTTTGACAAAAATGTAGGCTGCCGCAGAAGAAGAAGAGGGGAAAATGAGGCTGAAATTGGAGAAGATGGAGTTATGAAGACCATATACGACGGTTATATATAACCGTCATATTACATGCATCTAATAGGACGGTTAATGATTAACTATTGTATTAAATGTAACTAAACATAACGGTTTATCATTAACCATCATATTATATGTAAATAAATACGACGGTTTATGGTTAACTGTCGTATTTATTTACATCTAATAGGACGGTTAATGATTAACCGTCCTATTAGATGTAAATAAATACGATGGTTTATCATTAACCATTGTATTAGATGTAAATAAATATGACGCTTAACGATTAACCGTCCTATTAAATGTATCAAATACGACGGTTAATTCATAACAGTCGTATTTAGTTACAATCTTAACAAAATTTTAAAAATAAATTTTAAATTGGGTTATATAAAAAAAAAAAAAATATATATATATATAACTAATGTGACAAATAAAATTAAAATTTACTTTTACAATAATAATTATACATAGAATGTATATGTATGAATGTAATAATTAAGATAGTATACTATACACACACACACACACACACACATATGTATGTTTGTAATTAAAATTCTTTATATTATGTAACATATTGATCTAATACTCACTAATTAATAGGGTATGTTATACTGCATATAAATACACACACACACACACACACACACACATACACAAACATACAATAGAATAACTAATAAAATAAAATTCAAGCTCTTTAATACAAATATACAAAAATTTAAGTTGTAAACAAAGACTTATTTGAAAAATCAATGATCTAACCATTAGATATATTTATAAAGTTAAAAACAAGTTTAGATATTTGTTAAAATCATTACCAAAAGTATTGTAACTAAATTTGAAAATAATCAGATAAAATTCAAATTACTGTTGATTGATTTTGTTATAATGCAAAAAAAAAAAAAAAAAAAAAGCCATATTCGTGATTTTATCTAAGTATAAATGACAGTACTTTGATCTAATACGACGGTTGAAAAAGCATGGTATTTGTAAAAAAGTCACAATTTAATTTCAAATATTATTATTTCAACCAAATATGATGGTTAAAGAAAACCATCGTAATAGAGCTTAATCTAATATGACGGTTTAACGTAACTATCGCATTGGTTCTAATCTATTACGAAGGTTTAGTCGAACCGTCATATTTGTTTGAACTAATACGACGGTTAGGATTAAAGTATTGTATAAACCCTAACTAATACGACGGTTACAGAACCATCGTATAAAGTGGACTATTATGATGGTTTTGGTTTTGTGACAGATGTAATAGAAGCTGTCTTTGCCCCCCCCTCCCTTCTGTGATAGTTGGATTTTATTTAATTTTTGAGAATAAAAGTTATTTTTTTCATTAAATAATATCTATTATGGTAATGCAACTTTGATGAATGGTTTGTATGTTCTAGATATAGAAAATCAAGTTCTCAACATAAACAAAAAGAAAACAAAAGAAAGATAACTCGAATCCATCTTACTTATGCATTGTAGTTTAGGCTATGTAATTGAGAATCACTTTTCAAAGTTACACAAGTTTGGTGACTTAGGATCATTTGATTATGAATCATATGATACATGTGAATCATGTTTACTTGGTAAAATGACTAAAACCCCCCTTTTCTAAGAAAGGGGAAATGGCTAAGTAATTATTGGAACTAATAAATAGTGATGTATGTGGACTAATGACATTGCAAGTAAGAAGGAGTTATCAATACTTCATAAACTTTATTGATGATTATTCCCGATTTAGGTATTTGTATTTAATAAAATACAAATTTGAAGCCTTTGACAAGTTCAAAGAATTCAGGAATGAAGTAGAGAAATAATTAATAAAAGTATTAAAACTCTAAGATTCGATCGAGGAGGTGAATACTTGAGCCAAGAGCTTCAAAATTATCTTAGAGATAATGAGATGTTATCTCAATGGACTCCACTGCATACACCTTGACATAATGGTGGTTTCGAAAGAAGGAATCAAACCCTATTATATATGGGTCGAGCCATGATGGCTTTTGCAAATTTATTATTAAAATCATTTTAGGGATATGCACTGAAAACTATTATTTATATTTTAAAAATAATTCCATAAAAAATGATTGATACTATCCCATAGGAGTTATTTTTTATTTTTTATTTTTTTGTAAGAGAACAAAATTATCTCACTTGAGAATTTGTGGATGTCCTGCTTATATGAAAAAGGGCAAAATTAGACAAATTAGATAATATGTCTAATATGTGTTTGTTGTTGGATATCCAAAGGAATCAGATGGATATTGTTTCTATCTTCCTAATAAAAACTAAGTGTTTGTTTCAAAGTATGCAATTTTCTTAGAGAAGAAATGTATTCTTAAGGGAGATAGTGAGAGTAAAATTAAACTTAGTAAAGTTCAAGAAGTACAAACAAATAATAATGAACCGGTTGATCCCGAGTCTATTGACAAAATAGATGAACGTTCAAATATGCAAGAATCACGTAAGTTAAGTAGGATACGTGGCACACCCGAGAGATATGGATTTCTCAATAGTGACTACAATGACGTATTACTCATAGAAAAATATGAGCTACTAGTTACAACGAAGTTCTGAAGAGTTCAGAATATAACAAATAGCTTGAAGCAATGAAGTCAGAAATGGATTCCGTGTATAATAACTAAGTTTGAACTTTGGTTGATCTACCCGAAGGGATAAACCCATATGGTGCAAATGAGTTTTTGAGAAGAAAATTGGCATGGATGGTAAAAATATTACCTATAAGGTGTGACTAGTTGCAAAAGGTTATTGTCAAAAATAAGGTACTGACTATGATGGAATATTTTCACTAGTAGCAATGCTGGAATCCATAAGAAGACTCTTAGCACTTGCCGCTCATTATGATAATGAGATTTGGCAAATGGATAACTTTCCTTAATGGAAATCTAACTGAGGAAGTGTACATGACACAACGTGTAGGTTTCAAAGGTCTATTTATGGATTAAAGCAAGTTTCTAGGAGTTGGAACATCTATTTTAATGAAACAATTAAGGAATTTGGTTTCATACAAAATATGGATAAACGCTTGTGTATACAAGAAGGTTAGTGGGAGTGCAATTGTTTTACTATTGCTATATATAAATAACATATTGCCAATAGGAAATGGTATCACTACTTTTCAATTAGTCAAGATTTGGTTGTTAAAGAAATGCTCCATCAAAGGCCTTGGAGAAGCAACCTATATTCTAGAAAAAAAAATTTATCGAGATAGATCAAAGAGGTTGCTTGGTTTTTCACAATCTACATACATAGATAAAGTGCTAAAGATGTTTACCATGGATCGATCCAAGAGGGGATCCTTACCCATAACCCATGGGATAAGTCTTTCTAAATCTATGTGTCCACAAATGCAAGATGAAAGGGATCACAAAAGTAGAATACCATATGCTTTGACAATTAGATCTATAATGTATGCTGTGATATGTATTAGACCCGATGTATCCCCGTGCTCTTAGTTTGATGAGCCGACACCAATCTAACTCTAGAGAAAGTCATTGGATGATTGTCAAGAATATGCTTAAGTATTTAAGAAGAACTAAGGATGTATTCATGGTATATTGAGAAGGTGACTTACAAGTCAAAGGGTATATTGATGCCAATTTTCAATCTAATAAGAATGATTACAAATCTCAATTTAACTACATGTTCAGTTTTGGTGGTAGGACAGTTAGTTGGAAAAGTTCCAAACAAGACACAACTGCTGACTCAACAACTAAAGCTGAGTATATAGAAGCTTCTGAAGTAGCTAAAGAGGTTGTTTGGATCAAGAAGTTCATATCAAAATTAAGTATGTTACCTAGCATTGTTGATCCAATACCTTTGTATTCTAATAATAATTAAGCTATTGCACAAGCAAAAGAATCACGGTCTCATCAATGATCTAAGCATGTACTTAGGCACTATCACTTGATGCATGAAATCATTGATAGGAAAGATATAAAGATAGAGAGAATACTCACTAATTAGAACATAGCTAATCCTCTTACTAAAGCTCTACCCTAAAAGAAACATGATAGCCATATTTAGTTTTTCGGTGTTCGATACATGAATGATTGACTCTAGTGCAAGTAGAAGATTGTTAGAGCTATGTCCTAGAAGCAAACATTTGTACAATTTATTTTGCACATTTATTTAATAAAGGCATTCTTAATCTTTCAATTTCTTTGTTTAAAAATATGTATATGTATATAAAACAGATTGATAAAGTCCCTAGCATAATGTACAGTACTAAGGAAATTATAATAGAGATCATGATGTGAGATTCTTACTACACTATACAGTGTTTATGTTTAAATAATCCCTAGGCATAGTATTAATAAGACGAGATGTTATTAATATACTAAGACAAGCACATGTTATACTTTTTGATAGGATCAAGCGGTGATTTTCACATTTGTGAGTATTGTGATAGTCAAAGTTAACACGTGGATGTTTGTTACTTGAATAAGTATATTGGATGACCTAAGTATGAGATAATCACATGGATAACTATTCAGTACCAGTGATAGAATTTTATTATAGTAAATGTACAAGTATCCTTAGACTTGAGATCTCTAAGGTACTTTGTTTGTTGAGCGTTGTACTTTGATTCTAATCTTTAAAGTCTCATTGGTACCGTCTCTAAGATGGATATTTGGTACAATGTAAAGTAAACAAAAATAGTTTAGAGGGTCAATAAAGGATTCATTACTCTTATTTTGTAGGGGGCATATATCTCATGGCCACTTGTAGGGAATCATTGCTCAAGAAGTTCTTAGCCAATGCAACTATGTATTGAAAATAGTTTAGAATGATACACATGTTAGGTAATGGATTCTGAAATAAGTACTAATAAATTTGGGTTAGAATTAATTATATTCTAGAGGAAGTTTATGCTAATTCCATATGCCAAATTGAATGAGATATAGTGTGATGAAAGGAGTTTTTGCACTGGTATTTTGCTATTGAAAGGTTCATGTTAAGCAACTTGACTTTTTGAATTTTTTGGATGGTTATGATGCATTGCTAGATGCCCCTTCTGATCTGGTAAATATGAATTTATTAATTGAAGAATTAATAGATTAATCCTAATTAAAATTAATTCGTATTTTGCTATCAATATACCAGAAAACCTAATAGGTGACACAAAATAAAGGAATTGGTATTCTAGATATTATATGATAATATTATGGGAGAAGAAATAATTATGTGTGAATTATAAAGTTTTTATAATTCTTGGGGTCAAATTATAATTATTAAATCTTATAGGTTTAATTACAATGAAGGAAACCTAAGCCCATTATTGCTATGCACGGTTTTTACCATTGTTTCCTGAAAGATTTAGAAAACACACAGTACACGTTAAGAAGGAATTCATAATTGTTTCCTAAAGGTTAGGAAACAAAGATGTGAGACTTTTCTATTTTTCAGAGGCAGTGTACATATATAATCTTATGCAAGCAGCCGTCTTGGTGATATGCAAAATACAGTAACCTTGATTTCCTTTTGTTCTTCTCCGAATTAATCCCAACACAATCGCAGAACAAAAAACAACTAGTATTGTTTTAGGTGCCTAGTTTCAGGTAGAACTTCTTGTGTGAATATTTTTAGAGAAATTCTTACGCTGGGAATTTAGTGATTTGTGGTTTGGACAATTTCTGGAGGGATTTCCCGGGAAGAAAATTTTAAATAAACTTTGATTTTTAGGTAATGAAAATTTTCTATCTCTCTTGACCTATTTAATTATATCCGAGTAATCTAGTGGATTTTATTTTAATTTTTCATTGCGCATATATGATATTGCATGATCAAAATCCAACATTGTATAACCTTATTGATATGTGTTTGGTGTAACATGCAGCAAAAGAATTACATCTGATATTTGAAATCTAGAAGTTATGGTTCCAATTATTCATGTATATCTTACATCTTTCCAACATGCTGTGGTAACTAAAAACGGACAGGGGACTAATTTGAACTTGTAAGGATCAGTTGTTGCACACATATGGAATTTAAGCAGTTGGCTAATTTGAGCAGAGTCATCGTTGCACAGAACCTCCATTACTTCACCATATTTGCTGAAAACTACATTAACAAATGTGGTATAAGGATAAGTATTACCAGGTACCACACTTGCAAATTTTTAGTAGCACCATAATCAATATTGTCAATCATAGTTACCAGATTTGCCACTTTCACCATCGAATCACGAATCGATTCGCGAGTACCGATTTGCGTTTCAGTTCGCTGGCATAAGCGAATGGAAATAGCTACGTTGGAAGCAAGGAGAAAAAAAAGAATATCAAGTAACGGCAATGGCAAAAGCAAATCTACAAAGTCCAGAGGCAAAGTGGCAGAAACGAACAAAAGAAGAGGTGGCTGAGAATGAACAAGATGATAGAGATGTGTCTGTTGCAGTGGCGCAGTGGAACAGAGCAATGTGTCAATGGGAGAGAAAGAATAGGGGGCATTTTTTTTATGCTGTAAATTATCAACACATCCTTACTTTTTTTCTAAATTTTTGTTTAGTACTAATTTCATTAACTTTCTGTTCCTTTGACCCCAAAAGTATGAAATTGAGATTTCCTTAAAAATTTAATGGACTTAAAAAAAAATGAATTTAATGGACTTAATTCCTAGTCTTAATATTTTATAGATGAAGAATATATATATATATATATATATATATATATATATATACACACTATTTTGCATTCTGACTCATAGTGTATCGTAGCGTACCAAATAAGCCTACCCCTTGGTGAATCCAATTCTTGTAAAGTGAAGAATTGCATATCCGTTCTCGTACCGCGTATTGAAGCGTATTGTGTTTTTGGTAACTATGTTGTCAATAAGAGAGGCCTTAGGTGGGAAGGAAAATAATTAGTGATGGATAGCGACTGTCACTGTTTAGAGTTGCCTTATAGACTGTCGCTAAATCTCTTTAGCCTTATAAAACCCACCATGCCTAGAAAGAGCTCCGAAGACTTGTTCGCCCGGAAAACTACTGCCTCCAAAACCATTAGAAATAATCTGTCGGTCGATGTGTACTTTTACTCCTATAGTATATGTGAAGTAGAAAATAGGATCAACCCCGGAACAAGAAGCACGGTCTTGCCATTCCTTCTGCTAGAGTCCGAAGTTGTCTCCCTGAACGTCTTGCTAGTACTGGATAATATAGGTTCCATCTGAGCAATCTAGACAGAAATTGAAGAAACATTTTATTCAACTAATACAACTCTTCAATAACAGAGATGCAATCAACGAATGTTTCCATAAATACCTTTGAACGGTCTAATGGAGGGTGTGATCCGTGGCATGGCATCTCCTGGCCTATTTCACTCACTCCAAACAGTGTGCGGATCACAAAAGCATTCCGTGGAATCGATGGGCTGCAGTTAGTGCCTCTGGAATGACAAAATGAGTTTGGCCAATGGAGAGCCAGCTTCCAATACGCCGGTGGTGGTGGTGGTTGGGAGGTTGCTGCAGGAAGAATGAGAACAATTGCTGACATGAGAGAACAAAGAAGGGATGCCATTTTGTTGAGCATGCAATGAGAATGAGCAAATCAATTAAGAAAGTAGGCTACTTTGTTAAGAGATATACAAGTGCGTACACGCACTCAACATGAGTAAATGGAAGCCCACCTTCATCATCCTAATTAAGGGAAGTCTTGAATTGACAACCAACTTTGCAAATTTGGTTCAAATATTGTGGATTATATGGAGATTAAGGAATAGATGGGAAGTGTACCACAAAAATGCATTTCATTGGGAGTGGAGAAAGAAAGACCTTATATGGTAGAAATTTACTTTTTCTTTACAAAAATATGTTGTATTTAACATACTAGGAGATTCATATGCGAATGAGATAACTATCAACTCTATTTGTACCCACCCCCCCCAACCCAGAAAAAAAAAAAAAAAAAGGAAGCAGGAAACCGCGGAACTCAATGTATGTGAGACAATTCTTGCGAACAATTCCATTAACGTATGATCTCTCTTTCACACACAGACAGAAAAATACATACACTAACTCTTATATACATACTTTTAGATACTAAAAAGATATATGCAAGGAGATATAGCGCAATAGAAATAAAGATGATAACTTAATTAATTAGAAATACTTCATTATTAGAAGTTAATTCTTGGGCTCAATTAATGTTTTTTGTCCCACTAATATATCAAACAATTTACAGATAGTCCATCAATCTAAAAAGCTAACAAAAATCTAAAGAGGGACAAAAGGATTTGAAAATATATCCTTTGAAATTGGAGTATTTAGGATTGAGCACAGTTCTAAAACTGCTAAGTAGAAGCTAACTGAATTTCCTAAGAAGGGTTATAGTTATAATTCGTCACAAAAATAGTTCACTCAAAATTGGACAAATTATGATGTAAATTAAGAGAATTTTTGTCATTTATTTCCTTTCTACCCTAACAACACAAAATGGAAGTAAATTATATTTACTCATTCTAATGGAATTACCCTCCCCCTCTTTCCCCTTGCCAGCCAAACATATAGTAAGTGTATTTGATAACATATACTTTTGATTGCATAACTTCCTCATGTCATTGATTATGATTGTTATAAATTTTAAGTGAAATAAAAGTTAGTTAAGTTTGAGATTTTAATATGTTAGATATTTATTCAAAAAACAAATATATTATATTTACATTTCTATATATCACTTTGATAAATTAATTAGAAAACAAAATTTCTCTCTACTTTAAGAAGAGAATTATAGAATTAAAATTTATATATCCTAAACTGTAAATTAGCTGCAAAGTACAGTTCTTAATAAGGTAAAAAGCATCTATAAACCTTGAATTTTTTTTAAAATTTGAAATTTATCCTCTTTATTATAAAAAATTTAGATGTTGTCCTCTAACTTTAAAAATGTATCAATTCTTACCCTTCCATCTAACTTGGACATTATATGCCTATCGAAGATGGGATTTTATGAGTATCATTTGATTGACATGCAAGAAGGTAATGTTATGGAATCTAAATCTTAGGATAGTGAATCAACAGAATATGATTTTGAATAGATTACATTCCTCTGTTTGGAAGGTCAAAAAAATATTAAAGGAAAGTAATATAAAATATTTTATTACTTTATAATTAAACATTATATTTATAAATATAAATTTTATTTTATTTTCTTCAATTTATAATTATTCTTGAAGTTGAGTTCAAATTCTAATATTTGATAAAAAAAAAAACATTTGATAATTGTCAAATTAAAGTATCTATAGAAAATTCAATAAAATTTCTTCTCTTGTAATTAATTTAATAATGATATAATTTTTAAATTAAAATTTTACAATCATTTTAAAATATTTAGTCTTTTAATTTTTTGAAATAATATTTATTATAATTAGAAATATATAAATTTTTATTACACTACTAGATTAGGGGAAGTGTGAGCGGAAAAGAAATAGTAAGAAAAAATGTGAGAGATAAAGTAAAATGATGTAAATTAGAATAGTTTTCTTATTTATCTTGTGCTTTTTATTTTTTTTATCTGTTATTGTTAGAATCCTTGGGAAAGGAATCACAATATAACATCCCAAGAAGGATTTATTTTCCTAATATTCTACGCTTATTTTTCCAAATCTGAAGAATTAGATTCTTTTCCTAGACCATAAATAGTAACTAAACGCTGAATTTTAATTTCTCTTTCCATTTGACCCAGTTATAAATTATTAGATAATTAGCTGATTTAGTTCCTTACCTTTTATGTTTTGGAGATTTAGGTCCTACTTATATTTTTCAACTTTTCAAGTCCCCTAACTATTATTTTTTTGCTATTTTGATCCTTTTTAGGGTTCTATTAGTCAAATGTTTGACTAATGGAACCCTAATAAAAAGATCAAAACGCTATAAAAATAATAGTTAGGGGACCTAACATATTGAAAAAAAAAGGGATCAAAATCATAAAAAATAAAAGTTAAAGGACTGAATTGGCTAATTTTTCAAGCATACTTGTAAAGTATATATAAGTTTCACAAATTAATAATCTAATTTTTAGTATTTTACAAAAGTTAAAAAAAGTAAATATATTAAATTTTAATTACATCGGATATAATTTGTCATTTTATCAAAGTGTTTAAATAATGTTACTTTCTGACGTTTGCTTAATTTCATATATATGACTATCAAATTAATGATATATCTATTCATTTAACTTATATCGTATCAAAGACCAAAAAAAAAAAAAAAAAGACACATGGCTCGAACCAGTGTCCTTGTTGTAGGAGAGCGCGTGCTCCATCCCTAGGCTATTGATATTCTTGTGATATTTTGTTCTTTATATTAATTGTATAGTATATTTTTTTTTGCTAATTAGTGACGGATTTCCAGGGGATTTGAGACGTATTAGTGACAGTTGATAATCCATCGCTAATTACTGACAAATTAGCAACAATATTTTAACAATTATTTAGTATTAATGAATAATCACAAATGCCATCGCTAATCCCTTGCAATTTAGTGAGGGATTATCGACGGTATTTGAACAATTAATTTAGTATTAGTATTAATTATGTACACCATAACTAATCCCTCTCTAATTAGCGACGGTTGAGAAACCCTTGCTAATTAGCGAGGGATTAGCTATGACTATCTGACAAATTTTTAAAAAAATAAATTTAAATTAAAAACTTTATTTGTCGTTGCTATTCCTGTAACACCCCTACTAAAGACAATAGTGGAAGCATATCAATACTGGGTGTCGCCCCATCCAGTTTTCTGGACAAGGGGTCTTTATAATGGAAACAACAGAGCAAATACATATACAAAGTCCAAACTTAACAATATCTCACATTGATGGCCACACATATACAAATATCATAGAATTTCATACATGTCATCCCTATCTATAACAGAATACAGTACATGATGAAAAGAAAAGCTATCCAGACCTAAACTGCTAACTCTGTGGTATCGTCCTTCTATCCGTAGGTTTGTTTAGCTTTGGATCCTACAAAAGGTACGTTAAAAGACACGTGTGATTGATGAATAACCCAGTGAGCCCCTTGTGTGCTAGTGCTTTATGAAAGAATAGGATACATAAAACTTTTGTGGAATAACATATCATTTGTTCACTAGAAACAATTCCAAAACTCTCTCTAAAGAAGAGTTTAATCAGAACTCAAATATTTATGAAAAATTGTATTTTACTTTCAAATCATTGCCCCAGTTTTCAAATTATTTTGGAAAATTGTATTTTGCATTTTTGTCAAAGGCACTTCTCCAACAGAAGGTCGGCTTATATGCAAGTCCCGCAGTCCTTGCCTTCGGTGCCACGTATCATTGTACTGAGACCGCAACCTCCAGTATTCAACCGTGCATAGCCAAAATAAGTACACCGTAGTGTACTTTTACTCTGGTATACCATAGGATACCTAGTGTACCACAACACATAATCTTTTACTTGCCACCCTAAGCCAGGGGTCCTAATCCTGACGTCAATCACCATCGAGGCGGCATGGAGTCAAATGCACAAAGTGTCCCCACCCGTCATCCAGAGAATGACTTAAAATAAGAAGCGCCCGTAGCCGTGGCAATTGCTAGGTGCTGAACGGCTAGCTAGGACGACTTATCTCAATGTGTTGTCACCCTGTTTAGAGTAAGACAATCCCCAAAACTAGCTAGGTTAATTGGGATCATCTACCTTTAACATGAGCTACTAGGACAAAGATCAAAGTCCTTGTTGAGTACTCAATGTTACCAATACCAACCCCTTCTAACTGATCAAGCTAGAGGGTTATTTGATCCCACAGGATTTTCAAATCAAAACATTTTTGGGGCAAAATCACATTTTTCAGAATTTGATCCAACTGAATTGCAAGTTAAATCATTATTCACATAGGCTCCGCAGAACCAATCAATTCATTCCATAGGCACATCAGGAAATAAAACAATTTTAGGGATCAAAAGTCATTTTCCAAAAGTCAATCTCATCACGAGAGATCATTTTCAAAAATAATGTTGAAATAGGATAAAGAGTTCTGTTCACACATCAAAATATGTTTCCAAGAGTGTTTGGGTCGTTCTTCCCGTACTTGATCACAAAAGTAATTTTTCAAGGGCATTTGGGTCATTTTACCCATGCCTGATTCCAAATGACTTTTCAAAGGTATTCGGGTCATCTTATCCTTACCTGATTTGAAAAGTGTTCACAAGAAGTCGAATAAGGATATTTCGATCATTTACCGAATAACCGATTCCAAAGGTTTTCATAAAACATTCCAATGAGGACATTTGGATTTTTTTTTCTTTTAAATACCTGATTCCAAAAGGAACTTATTTCAAGAAATCTAGAATTCTAATCCAAAAAGAGGATTAAATTTAAAGTTTCCAAACACATTTCCATAAAATGTTCTAATAAGGGCATTCGGGTTAATTTACGAATACCCGATTCCAAAATTTACCATTTTTCGAAAATCTCAAGTATTTAATCTAAATAGGATTGAATTCCCAAATTCATGCTTTAATCGTCCGTTAAGGTTTCCAAGCCAACTATGAAATTCATTCAAGCCCAAAATGGCATAAAAAAAAATCTTGCACAAAGAAACCATAAACATATTTAGAGATTTCCAAAATGATATAAAACATAGCATTTGGAGAAACAATGCACAATAGCTTTCGAAAGGTTTTAAAAATCAAAGGGACTCACCTCGTGTCCTAAGTAACTCTTTCCATTCACAGTCGTTTAATCACAGTCTTTCCCGTTTTCAATGTTCCATCGGCCGTTTATCACTAAACCTACACCAAACATCGTTTTTAGTTCAATTCATGTTCAGCCGAAAAATAGTCGACTATTGGCCGACGTGCCTGACGGGTAGCCGACATCCAACCGACATTTAGCCGACGGTTAGCCAATGGGAGCCAATAGTTGGCTGACGGTTAAGGAAAACGTTCAACATTCATTCATATTGTTTTTTCATTGTTTGTTTGATTCTTTCATTTTCCTTTTTCCTCATCCTTTCTCCCATCATAAACAAGGGATTCACTTAATATTTCCCCAATTATTTCATCCAAAATCACACAATTAATCATCCTTAAATTCGTCCATGTTCCAAGTAATGTTTTGAAATTTTGCTGCTTTGACATATGATTTTGGCTCTATGATATACCAAAATGACCATAAGACTTTTAACTTTAATTATGTATAATCCTTTTTCTAGAATTCTGGTTCTCAAGGCATGGTACTGTGCAAAAACAGCCCCAGTGGTTTTACTACCTAAATTTCACTATTCATGTTTCCTTTGTACTCCTTTAATCTTTAAGACCTTAGGACCATTAATTCAGTCAATTCTCCTTAATTCTGAATTTCAAGATTTCTAGTAGCTCACATAAGTCACACTTATTCACCGCAAATTCATCTCTTCTAATCAAAAGTTAGTTTAATCCATTTTTCCAAACAAGTAAATTCCACTTTTACTCTACTTTTACCATCAACTTTTCAGCACAAAATAAGCCTTCAAACTGCCATAATTATTCTGTTCTTTCTCACACAAAACATCATTCAAAGGCCCTTAGGCAGCTGGCACATATACAAGCATATATAAAGTTCATACACAAAAGCTCAAAAACCCTAGCTATGATCCGAAAACAATACACGAAAGTCATGTTTTTATGTTAAAATTGACAACAAAACGATCACCGTAACAAATTCTACAACTTTAATTCTTGAAGCATAGAATTTTACCTTGTAAGTGGGATCTCATGGATTGATTATGCTCCAAGAAAACCAAGAACACACATACTTCTTTCTTTCTCTCTCATTTTCCTTTTTCTCCCTATTTTTCTCTAACTTTTCTTTCCTTTTGTTCATCTCGTTGAAGAATTTCTAGCTATTTTACAACCCTTCCACCACCATTCTAGTGCCGAAAGTCAACCAACATTAATTACATTATGGGCTATCTATTTTAAAGCTAAATTCCTTTTGGTGGATTTAATTTAATTAGATAATTCTTTAAGCTTATTCAATAAGCTTTTGCAATTTAATAATCCCACAAATATTTTAGTCCCCCAATGGTATTTAAATACTTGTTTTCATCCACCATTCACACAATGTCACATGTCCATTTTGAACTGCGATTTTCTATTTTCTTCAGAAATGACCAAAATCGGGTCCGTAACGGAAAAATATTTTATTTCACCATTCAACTCAAAAAATTCCACTGAATCCATTTGTAACACTTAGATTCTTCAATTCCTTTTCTACTTGATCAAATTTGTAGTCAAAGTCACAGGCGCAGTCAAAATGATGAAAATGCCCCTGACACCCCAGGTAGCATAATTCACACCAAAACATGCATTCTATCGCGTTGTCCAATTTCTCCTTTCAGAGTACCCTTAAATACTTATTTTGTTAATAATAATAGCCTTCCAAAAATTTAAGGTATGGGTAGAACAAATCCAATAATTACATCCAGGTCCCGACAAAATATTATTCCACCAAAATATTCGTCTCATTACGTCGATCAACTTTTGTTCTGGACATCGGTACAAGTTCTTATCCTATTACAAATAGTAGCCAATCGAAAGTAAAAAGGTGGGATATTACATTCTCCCCTCCTTACAAAAAAAATTCGTCCTCGAAATTGGCTTACACTTTGAATAAATCTGGATACTTTTTCAACATCTTCGCTTTCATTTTTCTAGGTTGTATCTGACATAGATTGATAATTTCACAATACTCGTACAAGTGGAATTTTCTCATTCCGCAATTCTTTTTCAACATACTCCAAGATCTTAATAGGTTTTTCCTCATTCTTCAAGCTTAAAGTCATCCCAATGGGTTCTTCATTCAAAATGTGGGTAGGATTAGCCACAAACTTTCGAAGTTGGATTACAAAAACCACACCGCGAATAATTTGAAGTTCTATTGGTAACTCCAATCGATAGGTTACTTTCCTGATCGTCTTAACAACTGGAAATGGTCCAATGTACGTAAATGCCAATTTATTTTCTTAATTTTTTTAATCCCGAATATTATTGTGGAGCCAACTTCAAGAATTAATGATCCCCTCCAGTAAATTCCAAATTTCTCCTATGTTGATCCACATAACTTTTCTGTCTACTCTACGCTACCTCCAACTTGGTTTTGATCATCTCTACAGCCTGTCGGACCTTTTCAAGATCAAAATCATCTTGTTCACCTGTTCTCTATCCTAAACTTTCCCAAAATAACGAGAACTGGCATTTTTTTCCATATAATGCTTAAAACGGGGCCGTTGTAATTCGTATGCATATTTAGTTAAATTATCAATTTGTTTAGTTCTAAAATCTAAAGCACAGGCCCTCAACATGTCTTTCAAAGCTTATTCACTCATTTTTGCCTATTCATCCGTTTGTGGGTGCGTCATTGTACTAAACTTTACGGTTGACCCGTATCTTTGCTGTAATTTAGTCCAAACTTCGAAGTAAATTTGGGGTCTCGGTTCGACACAATACTAGTAGGTACTTTATAAAATCTGATTACTTCCTCCCATTGATTGATAGGGATAAAATGAGTGGACTTAGACAATCGATCCACTATCACCCATATAATATTTCATTGTTCTATTGCCATTTGTAATCTTGTAATGAAATCCATAGTAATTTCATTCTATTTCCATGATGGAGTTGGTAACGGCTGCAATAACCCTCTAGGCCATTGCTGATCGGCTTTCACTTGCCAACAAGTTAAAAATTGAGCTACAAAATCTGAGATATCCTTCTTCATACCAATCCACTAATAATGTTGTTTTAAGTCCTGATACATCTTTTCGGCTCTGGGATGGATAGTATACTTACTTCAATGTGTCTTCATTAAAGCATCTTGTCTCATCGTAGACTGTTTCAAGTTACGAAATTGATCTCATTAATGAATGATTTCATCACTGGTAATAATAGAACAGGAGTAGAATTTAATCCTTCTCTCAATTCTTGGAAATTTCTTTCACACTTCTTGGTTCCAAAACTAGGAACTTCCTTTTGGGCGGGTCGAGTCAAAGGTGAA
The DNA here is from genome assembly GCA_026120185.1 of Voacanga thouarsii. Lineage (NCBI taxonomy): Eukaryota > Viridiplantae > Streptophyta > Magnoliopsida > Gentianales > Apocynaceae > Voacanga > Voacanga thouarsii. The sequence continues at coordinate 315,885 of JANUWF010001354.1, read as the reverse complement.
ACTATCATAGAGAGTTCCCTCAATAAATCTTTGATAATATCCAGTCATTCTCAAGAAACTTTAGATTTCGATCGGAGTCTCGAGACGTTTTCAATTTAGTGCCGCTTCAATTTTTGCAGGATCTACTATAATCCTATCCTTGGATATCACGTGTCCCAAGATTGCTACTTCTTGCAACCAAAACTCACACTGACTAAATTTCGCATAAAATTTGGTCTCACTAAACTTCCCTAAGACTATTCGAAAGTGCTGTTCGCACGTTTCGGGACCTTTAGTGTACACCAGAATGTCATCTATAAATATGACCACAACATTATCCAAGCATGGCTGAAATGTTCAGTGCATCAAGTCCATAAAATTAGCAAGGGCATTAGTAACACCAAAAGGTATCACTACAACTCAAAATGTCCACATCGAGTGTTGAATTCCGTTTTCGGTATATCTTCTTTTAGAATCCAAACCTGGTAATATCCTTACCTCCTGTGTAATTTCGAGAACATTCCAACTCCTTGCAACTGATCAAATAGTTCACAACCATGGGCAGCGGATATTTATTCTTTACCGTCACCGTATTCATTCCTCGATAATCTACACACATCCGCAATGATTCATCTTACTTTTTAACAAATAATATGAATATTGCCCCCGGTGAAGCACTAGGTCAGATAAACCCTTGCTCTATTAATTCCTGTAGTTTTTTGTTGAGCTCCTGCAATTCTATAGGTGCCATCCTATAAGAGGTCCTTGAAATTGGTTCTACTGATGGCACTAACCCAATAGAAAACTCTACGTCTCTCTCTCTCTCTCTCTCTCTCTCTCTCTCTGGAGGTAACTTCTTCAATTCCGCTAGAAAAATATCTAAATATTCTTTCACAATAGGAATGTCTTCGGTTTCTTAACCTTTCCTAGCTTATTAATTACATAGATCAAGTATCTTGTGCACCTATTCCTCATCATCTTCCAGGCCTTGAGTCTTGATACAAAAGCAATACTTTTCCTTCTTGCCTTACCTATAAATTCCAATATAAGTTTCCCCGACAAATGGAAACGTACTACTTTATGTCTACAACCAATTTGAGCATGATGTTGAGATAGCCCATCCATGCCCAAGACAGCATCATAATCCTCTATGGGCAAACTTATCATATGTCCTTCTAATACTTCATCTCTTACCAAGTTATCTTATAGTTCTCATGCATTTTCTCATTATTCATTTACTTTTCCAATGGGGTACTAACAATCATTTCATATGAAATTTCTTCCCCTTTTAGCTTCGTAGAATCCAGAAATGAATTGACAACAAAGGGATGCGTAGAACTGAGATCTACTAATACTTTAGCAGTATGATAGAAAATAAAGAGTGTACCATCCACCACTGTAGTCTGATTATCTGTATTTTCTAAGGCCACCACCCGAGCATATACATAAGGTTTGGAGGGTCCAGTTCTGGAAGTAGAAGACTACCCTGCGTTTCCTCTTCCAAATCCTAACCTCTGTCCTTAGCTGTTACCTCCAGGTTGTCTCCATCCTCCTATCCTTTGTGGGTGAGGGCAATTTAAAATATTATGCTCCATTTCCTCACAATTGAAGCATTTAAAGGAGGGCAGTCCTTCTATCGGGCCAATCGGGCCTTCGCTCCTTAGCATATTTCTTTTTCCTTGCAATCAGGACCCTCCAGGTTTTCTCTGATTCATGCCTCGAAATTCGCCTCAATTTCTCTCACCTGCCTATTCAACATTAGCCATTTCTATTTTTGAAGCCATTTCTACTGCAGCGTTATAAGTGGTGGGAGCTATACTTACTAATACTTTTTTCAACTCTGGCCACAAACTCTTCACAAAACGTCTAACCCTGTCTGCTTCTGAGTGGACTAAAAGTGAGCAATATTTGATAATCTAGGATATTCAGCAGTATATTGTCCCACCGTATGGCTTTCTCGCCCAAGAGCTTGAAATTCATCCTCCTTCTTCTCCACTACCTATATCAGAATAAATTCCTTCTTAAAACTGGCCTTAAAATATGTCCACTCCCATTCGCGTTGATTCATCTCCCTTACCCACCAATCTTGGGTAGGTCCTTTCAACTAGAATGTAGTAAGCTGTAACTTCCTTTGCTTCGAATAATTCAGGGCTGCAAAGATTTTTTCCATTTGTTCAATCTAATTCTCAGCCTCATGTTCTGAGTCAGGTCACCCTTGAACTTGAGGATGATGAAATTTCAAAAAGCGCTCAAGGGCTCGATTCGATTCGACTTCACTTTGCTTACTTTCCTTACTCATACTCTAATTTACCCTAGCATTCTCAGTCAGTCGTTAGATTGTGTCAGCCATCTTTTGGAAGGTCTACAACATGGGGTGGTCTAAGGTTGTAAGGGGGACACCATCCGCCTGCGGTTCCTCCACCATTAGTTCAGGATTATTTCGAGTAACATGCGATAATCGTCCGGAGGTTCGTTTAGTAGGCATCTGTATAGTTCGTAAGATTTTACCGGTATAACCATTGTAACATAGCTCAAAAGCAGTCATAAAATATGTACAATGCAATTAGCAAAACATAACACATATTCATTCTCATTTATCACAAAGTCAGTACAATTCATATGCCAAACACACAGTCATATACACTGGCCGAACCGTACATATCATACTACACACACACACACACACACACACACACACACACACATGCACGCACGCGCGCGCACACACACACACACACACACACATATATGATAGGGCCTAAATTAGTCATATTTTCCTAGTTATTTGAGGCTAAATTAAGACACTTTTTATACAATAACTAGTCATATTCCTTCTTATGTGATATTTTTCTTATAAAAATGCTTTTTTATAATTTTATGCGAAAATAGGAAAAATTTGGAGCTAATTGTATAATTTTCCAGAACAGAACCAGCACCACCTAAAGAAGGTAGAACTGGTGCTGGTTAGCTACTGGCATAGTAGAGGAGTGCAGTGAAATTGAAGGAATAGAGGAAGCAATTGCAATTGGAAAAATAGAGGAGAAAAGGTGGAAAAAAGAATTGGCTTCATGGCTTGGATGAGCTTCATGGCTCACCAACAAAACAAAAGCAACAACAAACAAAGCAAGACAATTTTCGGCAGCTTCATGGCTTAATTGAGCCGATAGCAAGACAAGGCAATAGCAATAAAGAAGAGAAAATAAATTCGGTGGGCTAAGGAGCATGCAAAGCAAAGTCAACAATGTCAGGTGGTAGGCTTCAATCGAGCCGACACGACAAAATAAAGAATAACAACAAAACAAAGAAAAGGAAAACAACTTTGGAGGGCTGGCGGCTCAACTAAGTTGATGCAAACAAAGAAAGAAGATTTCAGATTTTTGGTGGCTTAATTTAGCCGACACAACAAGGAAACAACTTTGGTGGCTTCAGTAGATTCCAATTAGCTCAATTGGAAGCCAATTTTAGCAAATCCAAAATCCAATTCAACAAAATTTTGCTTTAGCACAAGACGACAAAAGAAGACAAAGTTCAATCTAAATTGATTTCCAATTTTCCAATTCACAAAGTCAAAGGCGGTGGAATTCCTTTATATTCTTTAGGTTTTTATTTTAGCAATTTCTAATCCTTTTTGGTTTTAGATTTTTTAGGTAATTTCATCTTCTTTATTTAGGACTCTTTAGGAACTTTGTGAGCCTATAAATAAAGGCCAATTTACCCTAGGAAAAAGAGGTGCACAATGTAGGGACTTAAGATTTATTTTAGAGTGCATCACCAATATTTTCTCGAGATAAATAATTCAAGAAGGATTGTATAAGAAGGTCTACAAAGGAAGAAGAAGAAGGCTTGTCTATAAGTATCTCTTTCTTTACTTTGTTTTTTTTTTTTTCTTGAACAATGATCTATTAATTGTTTTAGTGTAATTTGACATTGTTTTAGGTATTCATGATTTTTAGAGTTACTTTGATCTTTTGATTAATTGATTGTTCTTCTTGGTATTTAATTACTTGTGCTTATTACGAGATTAATTGATTGTTTCTTTTCATTAACTTACTAGACCAAAGGAGTTGATGGTAGCCTCAATTTCTTAATTTCATACTTATTGGCTATTAACTTACTAGACCAACGGGTTAATTGCTGAGGATTGAGTAATTGAAGATTAATTGATGTCTGCTAGACCAAGGATTCATTGATTAATTTCATGTTTTAAATTTGCTAGACCAAGGAAATTTAATTAAGGTTTGTGTTTAATGCATCTTTTGGGTAAATTAGTTGAGACTGACTATGTGATACTAATTTATCTAGAAGATAATGATTTCATGGATTGACCAAAGAAGTGAATCTATCTTAATCCTTCATGATGCCAAGAGAAGAATTAGTTATGATAATGATTAGGTTCTTTAAGATCATGTTTGACAAAATAATGATTTAAGTTACATAATTCTCCATCCTTGGCATGTATATATTCTTTTGTTATTTTTCTTTTTATTTATTTTTTTCACTTTATTGAGTCGGTTAAACAATGAAAGAAAAGTTATTAATGCATACTTGTTCCTTGAGGATCGACACTTGTTTGAACCCTATACTATGCTTAATGATGAGTACGCTTGCTCATATGTGTGATTTGGGGTTAATATTTTAATTTAAACTTGATTGGGAATGTACTTATTTTTTATATGATTTTGATACTCAAATAAATACGCATCAATATATTTATTTATATATATATATATATATATATATATATACGCCATCTCATCCTCCTACTCGTCATCCTCACTGTTTGATATGGGAGGTCTTGAATTTGTCAAGATTGTATACGACTCTGCCGCATCAACCTCCTTATCTCCATCTGCATTTGGCTATAGTCAAACCAATAGCTTTGGGTCTATCTCTAAATCCTCCTCAGGCTCCTCACCTATAGGTACCTCTACCTCGGGTACCTCCTGGTCCTCTCCCGCATCAACAACCTCCAAATCCAGTATCTCCTCCTCAAGTACCCGGGGTTTATCCCTACCAAATATCTCCTCATCATTCTCATATATTACTGCAGCATTAGGGATGCTATCCTCATCATCATCATCATCATAATCATCATTATCTTCCTAATGGCACAGCTCAATATCGCCGTCGATCTCATCGGAGTCGCCACCTGCCTCCTCATATGGTGATGGTATCGAGGGTAGGTTTCCTCTCCACACCTAAGTTCTCACATGTGTCTTTTTTTTTTCATCATTACGCTTGACCATGGAGTGCTTGCCCTTATCGCTCCTACCTACCAAACCTACACATTAAAATGGTTCCATCAATTCCTGTGACGATACCATAGTTTCAGAAAACTAGGCTCTGATACCAATTGTAACACCTTTACTAAAGATAACAGCGGAAGCATATCAAAACCGGGTGTCGCCCCGTCCAATTTTCTGGACAAAGGGTCTTTTTAACTTAAACAACATAGTAAATACATATAGAAAGTCCAAACTCAACAATATCTAGTATGGATGGCCACACATAGACATATATCATAGAATTTCATACATGTCATCCTTATTTATAATAGAATACAGTACATGATCACAAGGAAAACTGTCCAGGCCTAAACTGTCGGCTCTGTGGTATTGTCTTTCTATTAGTAGATCCGCTCCACTCTGCATCCTACAAAAGGTACATTAAAAGACACATGTGAGTAATGAATCACCCAATAAGCCCCATGTGTTCTAGTGCTTTATAAAATAATAGGGTACATAAAACTTTTATGGAATAGCATATCATTCGTTTACAGAAAACAATTCCAAAACTCTCTAAAGAAGAGTTTAATCATAACTCAAGCATTTTTGGAAAATTGTATTTTACTTTCAAATCACAGGCACTTCTCCAACAGAAGCCGCAGTCCTTGCCTTTGGTGCCACCTATCATTGTATTGAGATCGCAGCCTCCAGTACTCAACCATGCATCGTCGGAATAAGTACACCGCAGCGTACTTCTGCTCAAGTATACCATAGCATACCTAGTGTACCAGAGCGCATAATCTTTTACTTTCCACTATAAGATAAGAGTCCCAATCCTGCCGTCAATCACTATCGAGGTGGCAAGGAGTCAAATGCACTAAGTGTCCCCACCCGGCATCTAGCGAATGACTCAAAATAAGAAGCACCCACAGACGCGGCAATTGCAAGATGCTAAACAGATAGCTAAGACAACTTTTCTCAATATTTTGTTGTCCTGTGTGGAGTAAGACAATCCCCAGAACTAGTTAGTTTACTCGGGGTCATCTACCTCTAACATGAGTGAGTACAAAGATTAAAGTCTTCGCTGAGTACTCAACGTTACCAATACCAACCTCTTCTGACTGATCAGGCCAGAGAGTTTATCTGATCTCGTAGGATTTTCAAATCAAAATATTTTTGGGGCAAATTCATATTTTCTAGAATTTGATCCCACTGACTCGCAAGTCAAATTATTATTCACTTAGGCTCCGCAGAGCTAATTTCCATAGTCATATCACTCCAATAAAATAATTTTAGGAATCAAAAGTCATTTTTTAAAAGTTAATCTTATCACGAGAGATCATTTTTCAAAATCATGTTAAAATTGGATGAAAAGTTTTGTTCACACATCAAAACATGTTTCTAAGAGTGTTCGGGTCGTTTTACCCGTACTCGATCACAAAAGTCATTTTCTAAGGGTATTCGGGCCATTTTACCCATGCCCGATTCCAAATGACTTTCTGAGGGTATTCAGGTCATCTTTTTCTTACCTGATTTGAAAAGTTTTCACAAGAGGTCTAATAAGGATATTTCGATCATTTACCGAATACTCGATTCCAAAAGTTTTGATAAAACATTCCATTAAGGACATTTGTATAATTTTCCAAATATCTGATTCCAAAAGGAACTTATTTCAAGAAATCTAGAATTCTAATTCGAAAAAGAGGATTAAATTCAAAGTTTGCAAACACATTTCCAAAAAATGTTCCAATAAGGGCATTCTAGTCAATTTTCAAATACCCGATTCCAAAATTTCCCATTTTCTGAAAATCTCAAGTATTCAATCCAAAAAGAACTGAATTCACAAATTCATGCTTTAATCGTCCGTTAAGGTTTCCAAGCCAACTATCAAATTCATTCAAGACTAAAATGGCATAAAAATAAATCTTGCTCGGGGAAACCTTAAACATATTTAGGGATTTTCAAAACGGTATAAAACATAGCATTTCATTTAGAAATAAAGCACACTAGCTTTCAAAAGGTTTTAGAAATCAAAGGGACTAACTTCGTGTTCAAAGTAACCATTTCCATTCAAGGCCGTTTAATCACCATCTCTACTGTTTTTGACATTCTATTGGCCATTTATTGCTTTATTGCTAAACCTACACAAAACATCGTTTCTGATTCAATTCATGTTCAGCTGAAAAATAGTCGATGGTTGGCCGACGTGCCCAACAGTTAGCCGATGGGGGCCGACAGTTAGTTAACGGTTAAGGAAAACGTTCAACTTTCGTTCACGTCGTTTTTTCATCGTTTTTTCGAATCTTTCATTTTCATTTTTCCACATCCTTTCTCCCTTCATAAAGAAGGGATTCACTTCTTATTTCCCCGATTATTTTGTCCAAAATCACATAATTAATCATCCTTAAATTCGTCTATGTTCAAAGTAAAATTCTGAAATTTTGCTACTTTGACACATAATTATTTTTTTTCGGACATAACTTTCAATCCACAACTCTGTTTTGGCCCTATGATATATCAAAATGACCATAAGACTCTTAACATTAATTCTATATAAGCCCTTTTCCAGAATTCTGGTTCACAAGGCACAATACTGGGCAAAAACAGTCCCAATAGTTTTACCTCAATTTCATTATTCATGTTTTCCTTTGTTCTCCTTTAATCTTTAACACCTTAGAACCATTAATTCATTCAATTCTCCTTCAAATCATCTTTAATTCTGAATTTTTAGATTTCCAATAGCTCACATAAGTCACACTTATTCAACACAAATTCATCTCTTCTAATCAAAAGCTAGTTTAATCCATTTTTCCAACCAAGTAAATTCCATTTTTACTCTACTTTGACCATCACCTATTCAGAAGAAAATAAGCCTTCAAACTGCCATAATTATTCAGTTCTATCCCACACAAAACATCATTTAAAGGCCCTTTAGCAGCCGGCACATATACAATCACATATAAAGTTCATACACAAAAGCTCACAAACCTTAGCTTTGATTCCAAATCAATACATGAAAGTCATGTTTTTATGTTAAAATTGACATGAAAACAATCACCGTAACAAATTTTACAACTTTAATTCTTGAAGCATAGAATTTTACCTTGTATGTGGGATCTCTTGGCTTGATTTTGCTCTAAGAACACACCAAGAATACAAACACTTCTTTCTTTTTCTCTCATTTTCCTTTTTCTCCCTATTTTTCTCTTACTTTTCTTTCCTTTTATTTCTCTCTTCCTTTTGTTTTTCTCTTGGACGAATTTCTTGCTGTTTTATAGCCCTTCCACCGCCATTCTAGTGCCCAAAGTCAACTAACATTAATTACATTGTGGGCTATCCATTTTAAAGCTAAATTCCTATTGGTGGATTTAATTTAAATAGATAAATCTTTAAGCTTATTCAATAAACTTTTGCAATTTAATAATCCCACAAATATTTCACTCCCCTAATCGTATTTCAACACTTGTTTTCATCCACCATTCACACAATGCCATATGTCCATTTTTAATTGTGATTTCCTATTTTCTTCAAAAATGACCAAAATTGGGCCTGCAACGGAAAAATATTTTATTTCACCATTCGACTCCAAAAATTCTACTGAATCCATTGGTAACAGTCAAATTCTTCAATTCCTTTTCTACTTGGTCAAACTTGCGGTGAAAGTCACGGGTGCGGTCAAAATGACGAAAATACCCCCGATAGCATAATTCAAACCAAAACGTGCATTCCATCGCACTGACCAATCTCTCTTTTTAGAGTACTCTTACATTTTTATTTTGGTAATAATAATAGCCTTTCAAAAATTTATGGTACGGGTAGAAAAAATCCAATAATTACATCTAGGTCCCGACAAAATATTATTCCACCAAAATTTTATCTTATTACACCGATCAACTTTTGTTTTGGACATCAATACAAGTTCTCATCCTATGACAAATAGTAACCAATCGAAAGTAAAAAGGTGGGATGTTATATTCTCCCCTCCTTACAAAAAAAATCCGTCCTCAAAATTGGCTTACAGTTGGAATAAATTTGGATACTTTTTGAACATCTTTGCCTTCATTTTCCTAGGTTGCATGTTACAGAAATTGATGATTCCACGATACTCGTACAAGAGGAATTTTCTCATTCCGCAATTCTTTTTCAGCATACTCCAAGATCTTAATAGGCTTTTCCTCATTTTTTAAGCTTAGAGTCATCTCAATGGGTTATTCATTCAAAATATGGGCAGGATTTGCCACAAACTTTCGAAGTTGGATTACAAAAAACACATTGTGAATAATTTGAAGTTCTACTGGTAACTCCAATCGATAGGTTACTTTCCCGATCATCTTAACAACTGGAAATGGTCCAGCATACCTAAATGCCAATTTCTTTTCTTATTTTTTAAAATCTTGATTGTTATTGTGGAGCCAACTTCAAGAATACATGATCCCTTCCAATAAATTCTAAATTTCTCCTATGTCGATTCGCATAACTTTTTTGTCTACTCTGCACTACCTCCAACTTAGTTTTGATTATCTCTATAGCCTGTCGGACCTTTTCAAGATCAAAAGCATCTTGTTCGCTCATTCTTTGTCCTAAACTTTCCCAATATAATGGGAACTGACATTTTTTACCGTATAAGGCTTCAAACGGGGCCATTCCAATTTGTATGCAAATTACGCATATGCTAAATTATCAATCAACTTAGTTCTAAAATCTAAAGCACATGCCCTAAACTTGTCTTTCAAAGCTTATTCACTCATTTTTGTCTGTTCATCCGTTTGTGGGTGCGCTGTTGTACTAAACTTTACGGTTGACCCGTATCTTTGCTGCAATTTAGTCCAAAACAGTGAAGTAAATCTGGGGTCTCTGTTTGACACAATATTGAGAGGTACTCCATGATGTCAGATTACTTCCTCCATAAAGATTTTACTTAACTTCTCTAGAGAATCCCGTAGATTGATAGGGATGAAATAAAGGGACTTAGACAAACAATCCACTATCATGAAATGAGTGGATTGACATGGGTATTCTTGTAATGAAATCCCTAGTAATTTCATTCCATTTCCATGATGGAGTTGGTAACGGCCGCAATAATCCTCCGGGCCGTTGCTAATCGGCTTTCACTTGCTAACAAGTTAAACATTGAGCTACAAAATCTGAGATATCCTTCTTCATACCAATTCACTAATAATACTATTTTAAGTCCTGAAACATCTTTACGGCTCCTGGATGGATAGTATACTTACTTCAAGGTGTCTTCATTAAAATATCTTGTCTCATCGTAGACTGTTTCATACATTACCGATCTCAGTAATGAATGATTTCATCACTGAAAATATTAGAACAGGAGCAGAATTTAATCTTTCTCTCAATTCCTTATAATTTCTTTCACACTTCTTGGTTCCAACACAAGAAACTTCCTTTTGGGTGGGTCGAGTAAAAGGTGAAACTATCATAGAAAGTTCCCCCAATAAATCTTCAATAATATCCTGTCAATCTGACGAAACTTTGGACTTCGATCAGAGTTTCGGGACATTTTCAATTTGGCGCCGCTTCAATTATTGCAAGATCTACTATAATCTCATCCTTGGATATCACGTGTCCTAAGAATGCTACCTCATGCAACCCAAACCCACACTTACTAAATTTCACATACAATTCGGTCTCTCTTAATTTCCATAAGTCTTTCTAAAGGTGTTGTTCGTACTTTTGGGTACCTTTAGAGTACATCAGAATGTCATTTATAAATATGACCACAAAATTATCTAAGTACGGCCAAAATATTTGGTGCATCAAGTCCATAAAATTAGCAGGGGCATTAGTAATACCAAAAGGTATCACTAAATATCAAAATGTCCATATTGAGTGTTAAATGCAGTTTTTGGTTTATCTTCTTCCCGAATCCAGACCAGGTAATATCCGTGCCTCAAGTCTAATTTCGAGAAACATCCAGCTCCTAACAGCTGATCAAATAGTTTATCAACCATGGGCAATGGATATTTATTCTTTACTGTCACTGTATTCATTCCTCAATAATATACACACAATCGTAATGATTCATCTTTTTACTTAACAAATAATACGAGTATTCCCACACGGTGAAGCACTTGGTCGGATAAACCTTTGTTCAATTAATTCCTGTAGTTGTTTCTTGAGCTCCTGTAATTCTGTAGGTGCCATCCTATAAGAGGTCCTTGAAATTAGTTTTGGCGATGGCACTAACCCAATAGAAAACTCTACCCTTCTCTCTCTTGTGGTAACTTCTTCAATTCCATTGAAAAAATATCTAAATATTCATTCACAACAGGAATGTCTATGGTTTCTTAACCTCTCTTGGTTTATTAATTACATAAGTCAAGTATCCTGTGCACTCTTTCCTCATCATCTTTCGGGCCTTGAGTCTTGATATAAAGGTATTAATTTTCCTTCCAACCTCACCTATAAATTCTAATATAGGTTTCCTAGACCAACAGAAACGTACTACTTTATGTCTACAACCAACTTGAGCATGATGCTTAGATAGCCAATCTATGCCCATGACAGCATCATAATCCTCCATGGGCAAACTTATCAAATTTCCTTCCAATACTTTATCTCCTACCAAGATTTTACAGTTCCTATGCATTTTCTCATTACTTATTCGCTTTTCCAATTGGGTACTAACAATCATTTCATATGAAATTTCTTCCCCTTTTATCTCCATAGAATTAAGAAATAAATTTGCAATAAAGGGATGTGTAGAACCTGAATCTACTAATACTTTAGCAGTATGATAAAAAAATAAGGAGTGTACCTTCCACCACTATAGTCTGATTATCTATCTTTTCTAAGGCCACCACCTGAGCATTTACTTGCAGTTTGGAAAGTCCAGTTCTAGAGGTAGAAGCTTGCCCTAGGTTTTCTCTTCTAAATCCTGACCATTTACTTGCAGTTTGGAAAGTCCAGTTCTAGAGGTAGAAGTCTGCCCTAGGTTTTCTCTTCTAAATCCTGACCTTTGTCTTTGGCTGTTACCTCTAGGTTGGCTCCATCCTCCTATCATTCGCGGGTGAAGGCAATTTAAAATATTATGCTCTATTTCCTCACAATTAAAGCATTTAAAGAAAGGCGGTCTTTCCATCAGGCTAGTCGGGCCACCCCTCCTTTGCATCTTCCTTTTCCCCTGCCATCAAGACCCTCTAGGTTTCTTCTGATTCATGCACCAAAATTCACCTCGGTTCCTCTCGCTTACCTGTTCAATATCAGCCAGTTCTATTCTAGAAGACATTTCTATTGCAGCGTTATAACTGGTGGGAGCCATACTTACTTATACTATTTTTAGCTCTGGTCGTAAACCCTTCACAAAGTGTGAACCCTATTTACTTCTGAGTGGACTAAAAGTGAGCAATATTTAATAGTCTAGTAAAGTCAACAGTAAATTGTCCCACTGTACGACATTCTTGCCGAAGCGCTTGAAGTTTATCCTTCTTCTTCTCTACTACCCAAATGGGAATAAATTCCTTCTTAAAATTGGCCTTAAAATCTTTCCATTCCTATTCACGTTGATTCATCTCCCTTGCCCCACCAATCTTGGGTAAGTCATTTCAACTGGAATATAGCAAGCTGTACCTTCATTTGCTCCGAATAATTCAGGGCTACAAAGATCTTTTCCATTTGCTCAATCCAATTCTTAGCCTCCTGTTCTGAGTCAGGTCACCCTTGAAATTACGGAGGGTGAAATTTTAAAAAGCGCTCAAGGGCTCGATCCGATTCGACTTCATTCTGCAGACTTTCCTTACTCATACTCTCATTTACCTTAGCATTCTCAGTCAGTTGTTAGATTGTGTCAGCCATCTCTTGGAAGGTCTGCAACATGGGGTGGTCCAAGATTGTGAGGTGGGGACCTTCCGCCTGCGGTTCCTCTACCATTGGTTCAGGGCTATTTCAAGTAACTCGCGATGATCGTTTGGAGGTCTATTTAGGAAGCAGCTGTACAGTTTGTAAGATATTACCGGTATAACAAATGTAACATTGCACAAAAGCAGTCATAAAATAAGTGTAGGGCAATTAGCAAAACATAACACGTGTTCATTCTCATTTATCACAAAGTCAGTATAAAATTCGTGTGCTAAGCACACAGTTATATATACCGGCTGAACTGTACATATCATACTATATATATATATATATATATATATATATATATATCGATCTCATCCTCCTACTCATCATCCTCATTGTTTGATACGAGAGGTCCTGAATCAGTCGAGATTGTATAAGACTCTGCTGCATCAACCTCATCATCTCCGTCCGCATCTGGCTGCAGCCAAACCAATAGCTCTGGGTCAATCTCTAAATCCTCCTCAGGCTCCTCATCTACAGGTACCTCCACCTCGAGTACCTCCTGGTCCTCTTATGTATCAACAACTTCCAAATCTAGTATCTCCTCCTCAAGTACTCCGGGTACATTCCCACCAAATATCTTCTCATCATCCTCAGATAATACTGCACCATTGGGGATGCTATTGTCCTATTCATCACCATCATTGTCCAGATGGCGCGACTCAATATCACCATCGATCTCATCGGAGTCGCCACCTGCCCCCTCATGTGGCAACTGTATCCACTCGAGGGTTGGTTTCCTCTCTACACCTGAGCTCTTGCCTGTCTTTTTTTTTTTCATCACTATACTCGACCATTGAGCGCTTGCCCTTATCGCTCCTACCCGCCATACCTACACATTAAAAGGGTTCTATCAATTCCTATAATGATACCACAATTCTAGAAAAGTAGGCTCTGATACCAATTATAACATTCCTACTAAAAACAACAGCGCAAGCATATCAGCACCGGGGGTCAACCCATTTAGTTTTCCGGATAAGGGGTCTTAATAATGGAAACAACAGGGTAAATACATATACAAAGTCCAAACTCCACAATATCCCGCACTGATGGCCACACATATACATATATCATAGAATTTCAAACATGTTATCCCTATCTATAACAGAATACAGTACATGATCAAACAAAAAGTAGTCCAGACCTAAACTGCCGACTCTATAGTATCATCCTTCTATCCGTAGGTCCACTCAGCTCTGGATCCTACAAAAGGTACATTAAAAGATGTGTGATTGATGAATCACCCAATGAGCTCTGTGTGTGCTAATGCTTTATGAAAGAATATGGTACATAAAACTTTTGTAGAATAGCATATCATATGTTCACAGGAAAGAATTCCAAAACTTTCGAAAGAAGAGTTTAATCAAAACTCCAACATTTTTGGAAAGCTGTATTTTTCTTTCAAATCATTGCCCTAGTTCTCAAATCACAAGCACTTATTCAATAGAAGGTCGGCCTGTATGGAAATCCCGCAGTCTTTGCCTTCGGTACCACGTATCATTGTACCAAGACCGCAGCCACCAGTACTCAACCGTGTGTCGCCGAAATAAGTACATCACAACATACTTCTTCTCAGGTATACCGTAGCATACCTAATGTACCGTAGCACATAATCTTTTACTTGCCAGCATAAGCCAGGGGTCCCAATCCTAACGTCAATCACTATCAAGGTGGCAATGAGTCAAATGCACCAAGTGTCTTTGCCCGGCATCCAGCGAATGACTTAAAATAAGAAGCGCACGCAGATTCGGTAATTGCCTGGTGCTAAACGGCTAGCCAGGATGACTTATCTTAATGTTCTATTGCCCTATTTGGTTTAAGACAATCCCCAAAACTAGCTAGGTTATTTAGGGTCGTCTACCTCTAACATGAGTTTGTATAAAGATCGAAGTCCTTGCTGAGTACTTAACGTTACCAACACTAACCCCTTCTAACTGATCAGGCCTGAGGGTTATCAGATCCCGCAGGATTTTCAAATCAAAATATTTTTGGGACAAAATCACATTTTCTAGAATTTGATCCCACTGACTCACAAGTCAGATCATTATTCATATAGGCTCTGCAGAGCCAATTAATTCATTCCATAGGCACGTCAGGCAAATAAAATTATTTCAGGGATCAAATGTTGTTTTCCAAAAGTCAATCTCATCACGAGAGATCATTTTTCAAAATCATGTTGAAATAGGATAAAGAGTTTTGTTCACACATCAAAACATGTTTCCAAGAGTGTTCGGGTCGTTTTCCCCGTACTTGATCACAAAAGTCATTTTCCAAGGGAATTCGGATTATTTTACCCATGGCCGATTCCAAAAGAGGATTAAATTCAATGTTTCCAATCATATTTCCATAAAATGTTTCAATAAGGGCATTCTGGTCAATTTACGAATACCCGATTCCAAGATTTACCATTATCCGAAAATCCTAAGTATTTAATCCAAATAGGACTAAAATCACAAATTCATGTTTTAATCATCCGTTAAGGTTTCCAAGCCAACTATGAAATTCATTCAAGCCCAAAATGGCATAAAAATAAATCTTGCTCAGTGAAACCTTAAACATATTCATGGATTTCCAAAACGGTATAAAACATAACATTTCATGGAGAAACAAAGCATACTAGCTTTCAAAAGGTTTTAGAAATGAAAGGGACTGAACTCATGTCCTAAGTAACCCTTTCTATTCACAGCCGTTTAATCACCGTCTCTACCATTTTTGACGTTCTATTGGCCGTTTATCGCTAAACCTACACCAAACATCATTTTCAAGTCAATTCATGTTAGGTAGAAAATTAGCCAACGGTTGGCTGACGTGCCCGACGGGTAGCCGACGTTTAGCCGATGGTTGGTCGATGGGGGCCAACGGTTTGCCGATGGTTAAGGAAAACATTCAACTTTTGTTCGCGTTGTTTTTTTGACGTTTGTTTGATTCTTTCATTTTTATTTTTCCACATCATTTCTCCCTTCATAAACAAGGGATTCACTTCATAGTTCCCCAATCACACAATTAATCTTCCTTAAATTTGTCCAAGTTCCAAGCAAAATTTTGAAATTTTGCTGCTTTGACACATGATTTTGTTTTGGATATAACCTTCAATCCACAACTCTGTTTTGGATCTATGATAAACCAAAATGACCATAAGACTCTTAACTTTAATTTTGTAAAAGCGTATTCCCAAAATTCGGGTTCCTGAGGCACAGTACTGGGCAAAAACAGTCCCAGTGGTTTTACCTCAATTTCACTATTCATGTTTTCCTTTGTTCTCCTTTAATTTTTAACACCTTAGAACCATTAATTCATTCAATTCTCCTTCAAATCATCTTTAATTCTAAATTTTCAAATTTCTAGTAGCTCACATAAGTCACACTTATTCAACACAAATTCATCTTTTCTAATCAAAAGCCAGTTTAATCCATTTTGCCAACCAAGTAAATTCCATATTTACTCTACTTTGACCATCACCTATTCAGAAGAAAATAAGCCTTCAAACTGCCATAATTATTCAGTTTTATCCCACACAAAACATCATTCAAAGGCCCTTAGACAGTCAGCACATATACAAGCATATATAAAGTTTATGCATAAAAGCTCACAAACCCTAACTTTGATCCGAAATTAATACATGAAAGTCATGTTTTTATGTTAAAATTCACATCAAAACGATCACTGTAACAAATTCTACAACTTTAATTTTTGAAGCGTAGAATTTTACCTTGTATGTAGGATCTCTTGGCTTGATTTTGCTCTAATGACATACCAAGAATACACACACTTCTTTCTTTCTCTCTCATTTTGCTTTCTCTCCCAATTTTTCTCTAGCTTTTCTTTCTTTTTCTTTCTCTCTTCCTTTTGTTCTTCTCTTGGACGAATTTCTAGCTGTTTTACAGCCCTTCCACTGCCATTCTAGTGCACAAAGTTAACCAACATTAATTATATTGTGGGCTATCCATTTTAAAGCTAAATTCCTATTGGTGGATTTAATTTAAATAGATAACTCTTTAAGCTTATTCCATAAGATTTTGCAATTTAATAATCCCACAAATATTTCACTCCCGTAATGGTATTTCAACACTTGTTTTCATCCACCATTCACACAATTCCACACGTCTATTTTTAACCGCGTTTCCTATTTTCTTCCGAAATGACCAAAATCGGGCCCGTAACAGAAAAATATTTTATTTCACCATTGAACTCCAAAAATTCCATTGAATCCATTGGTCACAGTCAAATTCTTCAATTCCTTATCTACTTGGTTAAATTTGAGGTCAAAGTCGCGGGCACGGTCAAAATGACGAAAATATCTCCGATACCCCAGATAGCATCATTCACACCAAAATGTGTGTTCCATCGCACTGACCAATTTATCTTTTTAGAGTACCATTAAATTCTTAATTTGTTAATAATAGTAGCCTTCTAAAAATTTAAAGTACGAGTAGAACAAATTCAATAATTACATCTAGGTCCTGACAAAATAATATTCCACCAAAATATTTGTCTTATTACATCGATCAACTTTTGCTTTGGACATCGATACAAGTTCTCATTCTTTGACAAATAGTAGCCAATCGAATGTAAAAAGGTGGGATGTTACATTCTCCCCTCCTTAGTGAAAAATTTCGTCCTTGAAATTGGCTTACACTTGGAATAAATTTGGTTACTCTTTCAACATCTTTGCTTTCGTTTTTCCATGTTTCATCTTACATAGATTGATGATTCAATGATACTCGTACAAGTGGAATTTTCTCATTCCGCAATTCCTTTTCAGCATACTCCAAGATCTTAATAGGTTTTTCCTCATTCTTCAAGCTTAGAGTCATCTTAATGGGTTCTTCATTCAAAATGTGGGCAGGATTAGCCACAAACTTTCAAAGTTGGAATACATAAAACACGCCGTGAATAAATTGAAGTTCTACTGGTAGCTCCAATTGATAGGTTACTTTCCCAATCCTCTCGACAATAGGAAATGGTCTAGTGTACCTAAATGGCAATTTCTTTTCTTAGTTTTTTTATTCCCGACTGTTATTATGGGACCAACTTTAAGAATACATGATCCCCACCAGTAAATTCCAAATTTCTCCTATGTCAATTTGCGTAACTTTTCTGTCTACTCTGCGCTGCCTCCAACTTGGTTTTTATAATCTCTACAGCCTGTCGGACGTTTTCATGGTCAAAAGCATCTTGTTCGCTCGTTCTCTGTCCTCACCTCAAGTCTAATTTCAAGAAACATTCAGCTCCTTGCAACAGATCAAATAGTTCATCAACCATGGGCAATAGATATTAATTCTTTACCGTCATTGCATTCATTCCTTGATAATCTACACACATCCGTAATAGTTCTCCTTGGGTAGCATAATTCACACCATAACGTGCATTCCATCACACTAAACAATTTCTCTTTTCAGAGTACCCTTAAATTCCTATTGGTGGATTTAATTTAAATAGATAATTCTTTAAGCTTATTCAATAAGCATTTGCAATTTAATAATCCTACAAATATTTCACTCCCCCAATGCAATTTCAACACTTGCTTTCATCCACCATTCACACAATGCCACACGTCCATTTTTAACCGCGATTTCCAATTTTCTTTAGGAATGACAAATATCGAATCCATAACGGAAAAATATTTTATTTCACCATTCAACTCAAAAAATTCCACTAAATCTATTGGTAACACTCAAATTCTTCAATTCCTTTTCTACTTGATCAAATTTGCGGTCAAAGTTGCGGGCACAGTCAAAATGACGAAAATGCCCTGGATACCTCAAGTAGCATAATTCACACTAAAACATGCATTCTGTCGCACTAACCTATTTCTCTTTTCAAACTACCCTTAAATTCTTATTTTGTTAATAATAATAGCCTTCCAAAAATTTAAGGTACGAGTAGAACAAATTTAATAATTACATCCAAGTCCTGACAAAATATTATTCCACCAAAATATTCGTCTTATTACACCGATCAACTTTTGTTCTGGACATCAATACAAGTTCACATCCTATTAAAATAGTACCCAGTCGAAAGGAAAGAGGTGAGATGTTACAATTTCGTCGCAAATTAGCGACGACAGCAAAGCCGTCGCTAATTTTCGTCGCTAAAGTGCATTTTCCTTGTAGTGAAAGGAGCAAGACGAAAGGGGAAACAATTCACGGATTATCAATACTATTTACCCTTCTAAATAATCCAATAATAATATTGCTACCATAGTAGAAGTAAGATTTAGGGCCTGTTTGATAACTCAATTCAGCACGTCAAACTGAATGAATTAAGCACTTATTTATTAAGTGCGTTTAATAACAATTAATATTAAGTACTTAATGCATTTGGTAATAGATTTTTATTATCACTTAATTGATTAAGACGTATTCAAATCCTATTATAAATTTAAAGTGATTTGAAAGTTACTTAATTTTGAAGTCTGAATATATTAAACATTGATATAATTATTAATATTCTTTTATATTCAATCTAAATTTTAATAAATTATAGTGTAAAAATAACTTATAATTAATTCACACTTTAGATTTCAAATTTTCGTCTTCAGACTTCAGAATTTAGTACTTAAATATTCATACTTCAATCTTCATATTTCAATTCTATCAAGCCAGCCCTTAGATTTATCCCCTAAATTTCCAATGAGTAAATCCATGTCATTATAAGATGAACATTTGCGATACTTGGGAAACATCTTGCTCTAACATGGATTTTGCTACTTTATCTACGATACTAAGCTTCTCGTTCGATTCACATTCACTTATGATATAAGACTGGCAGCGAAAGCACAGTAGTTAGGATTGGCCCGAAGTTACACTAACAAATACTATTAATAAAAATATGCTTATTTGTGTTTTCTGCAGTAAGCACCCACTATATATGGCAACGTGTATGCATATATTGGACAGCTTGAATATAGGATATATTTACTCATGTATATTTTGTATCTTTCATGCATTCAGTAGTCTACAGAAACGAGCATGGGATTGAGTTGAATCTGTAGCCAGGATTGGCGTGCATATAGACTTCAAGCAGTTGATTTTCTTCATTGACGTCATCGTTGCATAGAACCTCAAGATTTTGTGTATATTTGCTATAAAGTACATCTTGGAATGTAGTTGCAGGATAGGTATTTCTAGGATTTATACTGTTAGTGAATAGGATCGACATGCTTATGTATCAACCAGATTAAACCTTGAGAATATATGAAAAATGGATCATACCTTTGTAGATATCGTCTTCACCAATACAATTCTTGAAATCTTTGGCCTTCTGGTAATGCTCCAAACCCCCAAGTCTTCTTCAATGTAATCTTCTTAGACCAAAAAATTATTAATCGTATTTTGTTTCTCTCTTTGTTGAGGGTGGACTTACATAAAAACTGTGAGAATAACTTAGAGAACAAAAATGATGTTTCTCACGTATATCGAAAATAAATTCATATCCCAATATGTATATTAGGCTCTATCTCAAAATATGAATCCGGATAGAATAAGAAAAGTATAGTTGGATACAACTATTTCCACTTATCCTATTCTATCTAAAATACGAATTTTGGTTTCCTACAACTTTTATTAATAAATTATAAATAAATTATAAATTATTATTGTCCCATAATTAAGAGCTACTGAAGGGACCTGACCGGATACAATTAGACTAAGCTCCAATAAAAATAATTTATTAATTACGTTCCACTCCACTAAAAGTATGTAACTGCACTCTTAGTCTAATCGCAATTACTGGAGTAAATAATTATATCTATTAATTGATCGATCCAACAAATTACCCCCATCGATCAATATAATACTTTGAATGAGGCAGTATGACCACAGCGCCCCTCATTCAAATCCTCAATTCTCATCTTCAATTTGATAGTATCATGTGATCGCATCACACTTACAAATTGAATTCAATAGACACTATTGAACTACTGAGCTCAGATTTAACTATCTCGTAGAAGAACTCATGAGGAAATGATCTTGCCTATTAAAGGTGACAGATTCCATATTGCATAATAATTATTTCATATTTATTTCACTTTAATTCCCAAGATGCCGAGATATTGATTATTAAGTTAATCTCACTCTTTGGCAACTCAAAGAATTTCAAGTTAGTAAATATAAATAATTGTTTGCTCAAGATTAAGGTATTATGTACGACAATCTTTTAATATTTTATTTGTATGGTCTATTCCACAAATAAATATTGATGGTCCATCCAATATATCAAATATATCCTTAATTTTATTACCAAAGTCAAAGACAGACTTCAATAAAATTAAGACGATCTTCCAAAATAAATTGCCCAAATTTATTTTAGATCGCGGATAATTTATTTCGAATTAAATTATAAATCAAGTCTTTCTGTGATTAACAAATAAACACTTGATTTATAATATCTAAATAATTCGTGGACAAAACAGACTCATACACAACTCATACATATAAATATATAAGACATATTTTATTTAATTTTAAAAAAAATACAAATATTGTATTTACTCGATGGGCATATCTAACAAAAATTCTCCCACTTGTCTTAGAGTAAATGGGACATGTCAAAAATATCCATACTTTCTATATGACTTCCAAAAACAGTTATAGGCAAACTTTTAGTAAAAGGAACAATAAGATTTTTAGCAGAAGAATCTTGCACACTTCTACATCTCCACGTTGAATAATCCCCCTAAGTAGGTGATATTTAGGTTTAATGTGTTTACCATGCTAATGGCTGCGTGGTTCTTTTGCATTTGCCACTGCACTACTGTTGTCACAGTACAAACTAATGGCTTGAGATGCAGAAGAAACCACTTCAAGTTCTATCAAGAACTTCTTCAACCATACTGCCTCTTTAGCTGCTTCACCAGCTGCCATATATTCAACTTCCACTGTAGAGTCAACAATACAAAATTGTCTGATACTTCTCCACACAACTGCACCACCACCTAAAGTGAAAACAGAGCCTGAGGTGGACTTGCGAAGATCTCTATCAGCTTGAAAATCAGAATCAGTGTAACCTATAGGTACTAATTTTGGAGCTGAGTAAACTAGCATATATTCTCGAGTTCTGCGAAGATACTTGAATATATGCTTGACTACTGTCCAGTGTTCTGGTCTTGGGTTTGACTGATATCTACTGACCATCCCAACAGCATGACAAATGTCTGGACGAGTACAAAGCATAGCATACATGAGACTTCCTACAGCAGATGCATAAGGAACTCGTTTCATGTACTCAACTTCATTAGGAGTTTTAGGACTATGCTTCTGAGATAACTGAATTCCATATCTGAAAGGCAATTGACCTTTCTTGGACTTTTGCATATAAAATCTCGTCAGTATTTTGTCAATATATGAAGCTTGGGATAAGGCTATCTATCCATTCTTTCTATCCCGAAGGATCTGAATGCCTAGAACATATCTTGCTTCTCCCAAGTTCATCATATCAAACTGTTTACCCAACCAACTTTTCACCAATGTTAATTTTCTTACATAATTTCCAATGAGAAGGATGTCATCAATATACAATATGAGAAAAATCACCTTACCATCTATAATTCTCTTATAGACACAAGGTTCATCAGGATGCTGATTAAAACCATAAGTTTTAATGGCTTATCAAACCTGATATTCTAAGATCTAGACGCTTGTTTAAGCCCATATATGGACCTATTCAGCTTACAAATTTTTTGTTCTTGATCTTCCTGGATAAAACCATATGGCTGTACCATGTAAATACATTCGTCAAGATTTCCATTAAGGAAATCTGTCTTGACGTCCATTTGCCATACTTCATAGTCGAAGTGAGTTGCAATGGATAGGAGGATTCTTATAGACTTTTGCATGGCCACAGGCGAGAAGGTTTCCTCATAGTCAATACCTTCTCGTTAGGTATAACCCTTAACAGCCAATCTAGCTTTGAAAGTTTCCACTTTCCCGTCTACTCTTCTCTTTCTTTTGTAGACCCATTTGCACCCAATAGGTTTTACCCTATTAGGTAGGTCCACAAGTTCCTAGACAGAGTTAGTGTACATGGATTTCATTTTTGAATCCATTGCACTCTTCCAATGGTCTTTGTTTATGTCATCTATAGCTTCTTTATACATAGTGGGATCCTCTTCTTACTTAAAAGAGATTGGTTGAAAAGCTTCTCTATAGAGTAAGTAGCTAGAGGGATGTCGAATGACTCTCCTACTATGTCTAAGCTGTGGAGGATCTTGGACGATTGGACTTTCCTCCTCCTTGTTGACTGGAACTAGATCTGCTGATTCCTTAACGACTAGATTTTGAATAGGGGCAGAAGGTTCTTCCACTCTATGTGTCAAAGAGCCAGTGGGTATAGAATGTGTAACATCTATTTCTCTCCCGCTGGAATCTGGCATGTTAAGTGGCATAGATACGAATCCTCCACGTGAATCTTGAGTATGGGTTTCTATAACCATTTGCTTGGGATTATCTTCCTTGGTTTCTTCCAAAATAACCCTACTCTTAGATCCTCATTCTTCTATGTACTTGTCCTCTAAGAAAATTGCATTTGTGCCTACAAATATTTTCTTATCTTGAGGACTATAGAAGTAGTATCCCTTTGTTCCTTTTGGATACCCAACAAACAAATATAAATTTGATTGTGATTCCATTTTATCCATCTTTCCCTTTAGCACATATGCAGGACAACCCCAAATTCGGATGTGTGTCAAATTAGGCTTTCGCCCATTCCACAATTCTAATGGAGTCTTAGGGATAGACTTTGATAGAACTATATTCAATATATATGTCGCAGTTTATATAGCATACCCCCAAAAGGATATACTGAGTGTAGAGAAGCCTAGCATTGTTCTGACCATGTCTAACAAGGTCCTGTTTCTCCTTTCTACCACTCCATTTGGTTGAGGAGTGCCAGGTGCACTTAGTTACGATAAAATCCTATTTTCTGACAAGTATGATATAAAGTCATGGGATAGATATTCTCCACCTCAATCTGATTGAAGCGTCTTAATGTTCTTTCCTAACTGCTTCTCAGTCTCAGCCTTAAATTCTTTGAATTTTTCTAAGGCATCAGACTTATGAGTCATTAGGTAAACATATCCATATCTTGAGTAATTATCCATAAAAGTAATGGAATACTTATACCCACCTCTAGCTTAGACACAAATTGGTCCACATACATCAGAGTGCACTAATTCTAAGACTTCCTTTGCTCTATTTCCTTTGGAAGAAAATGATCTTTTGGTCATTTTACCTTCTAAACAAGATTCGCAAACTGGAAAAGGTTCCACATTTAAGTCACTTAAAAGACCTTCTTTTACAAGTCTTTGAATCCTATTTAGATTATATGACCAAGTCTAAGATGTCATAGGAGAGTCTCATTAGAAGGAGATAACTTAATGCGTTTATTAGTTTCAATGTGATATAATGAACTGTTAGTAGGTTTCAAAACATACAGAGCATTATTTAAATATCCACGACATATCAAAGACTTATTCAAAAATATCTCTACTAAAAATTTATAAAATTTAACAGAATATTTTTGTTTGAATAACAAAGAAACCGAAATCAAATTTCGATAAATGTCAGGAACATAATAACAATATTTCAAAGCCAAATGTTTATTATCAAAATAAAGATAAACATCTCCAACAACTCTTGCAGATATCACTGATCCTGTGCCAACCTTTAGAGTATACTTTCCTTCATTGAGATGTCTAGTTACTTGGAACCCCTGCAATGAATTGTGAACATGGTTAGTGGCTCCAGAATCTAGTATCCAAGTATTTGTAGAATTAACCACTAAACAAGTTTCAATGTAGGATAACTCACCAGTACCTTGCTTGCATTTAGCTAAGTAATCTTGGCACTATATCTTCCAATGTCCCTTTTGCTTGCAGTGGAAACATTTGTCTTTAGGCTTTTCATCCACTCTTACTTTCTTAACCTGCTTCTTAGGCTTTTTATTATTATTCTGCTTCCTTTTATTTCCTCCTTTACTCTTAGGCTTGGAAGAAGAAGATCTAGCATGAGTTAGAATAAGAGTGTTGCCACTTCCCACTTTTAGGGTAGTCTCGGCGCTCTTCAGCTCCTTCATTAACTCTGTAAGAGACATATCCATCTTGTTCATGTTATAATTAACTTTGAACTGTGAAAACATCTTTGGGAGAGTTTCTAGAGCCATGTCAACCTGAGTCTTAGGCTTAATTTCAGCCCCTAAAACCTCTGCCACGTTAAACTGAGCGATCAATTCTAACATATGATCTCTCACGGGCGTTTCAGGTTTCATGTGCATATTCATTATGCGTCTCATTGCTGCTTGACAGGACTGATGTCCTTTGTGCTCAAACATTTGTTGGAGGCTTCTCATGATGTGTATAGCGGTTGTCATGTTCTCATGTTTCTACTACAACACATTTGAGATAGATCCCAAAATGTAGCAGTGAGCCATCTCATCAGAACTCAACCACTTATCATAAGCCTCCTTTTGTTCACGCGTGGATTGTTCAGTAGGCTTAGCAGGACATGGTTTAGTTAGCACATATTTGAGCTTCTTAGCAATGAGTACAATTATGAGGTTTCTTTTCCAATCAATAAAATTTTCTCCAACCAATTGGTTCTTTGTTAAAATTTTGGATAAAGTATTAGAAGTCATTTTTTTTTCTGAAATTAAATAAAATAAAACATATGAGTCGTTTATCATATCATGATGCATGATCAATATAAAATGGTATGATGCATGATCAATATGATAATATTTTAAGTAGTAATAGAAACTACTATCAAAATATGACGACCTAAAACTTTACAGTAACATGTACCTCTATAGGAAATAACAATGTAACTTATAATTAGGTCAAGATCCACAACCTAAAACTCCAAAGTAATATGCACCTCTATAGGAGATAATAATATAGCTTATAGTTAGGCTTGGATCATCCCACTAAAATAATATATCTTGCATCTAAATGCAATATTAGTTTTAGTGTTGTTAATATTTTGGCCATTATAGATATTATTAGGATATTCTATAGGAAGTCCTTATAATGTCTTTGATTTAAGTATAACCCCTATATTCAAAATTTATTTATTTATTTATTATTATTATTTTTATATATAAAGTTTCCAATCCAACAACATCACCTATAGCGTAATTATGAATGAATTAAACTTAAAAAAATAATAATTAAAATTTTGATATCCAATCTAGTAACTAATAAAACGTAGTCTTCCTATAGGGAGACCATTTAAAATAGTACGAAGCAAACGTTAATTTTATTAATGGGCTAATAGGGGAGGCTAAAGGTTAATTAAAATTAACCATTTCACACTTTTTTTTTAATAATAAGAATATTAATTTATTTATGCATAACTAAATAGTACATAGAGCGGTGTTAATGCAAGCTATATGGCATGTTAACATGAATGATACATAATTCAATCAAAATTAAATAGTAAAAACTATAAAATAAAAATAATTTTATGGTCAACCTAGACTCAAAAATAAAATTACAAAATTACAATTGAAAAATCTAATTGGCTAACAAAATAGTCAACCTTCAATCTTCTACAATATCAATTTGCTAAAGCAAAGTAATAACACAAGCTCTCCTGTGGAATTTTTGATAGAATGCTATGCTTCCATATTGGTGGTCTTGGGATCAAATCCCACCTCTACCACTTCCTTCCTTTTTCTTTTGATTAAAGGGAGCATAAGGCTTGTAGATGAGCCAATCCGCTGGCCCAAGGCCAGCCTAGTAACAAGCACTGTTGATCCGCTGGCCCAAGGCCAGCCCAGCCACAGCAAGCCCAATAGAAAGCCTTCAGGCATTGAACAGAAGCCATTCAAGGAAGTTTCGATCTCGATTACATTCCTTTTTCTTTTTCTTTTTTTTAACATAAAAATAAAATAAATCAAAAGAAAAATAAAAAAGAAAACATGGAGACGTAATCCACCATTTTTGTTACAAGACTCGATAATACTTATACATATTTACTGAATCAAAGACTATGGCCATAAAATTATTTTAAACAGAATTAAACAAATCATTCACCATGAATATAAATGCATTATTCCTATACCGCTCAACTAAATATATGCATAAAACATTTAATCTTAACACATAAACACATATAAAAACCAGGCTCTGATACCAATTGTTAGTGAATAGGATCGACATACTTAGGTGTTAACCAGATTAAACCTTGAGAATATGTGAAAAATGGATCATACCTTTGTAGATATCGTCTTCACCAATACGATTCTTGAAATTTTTGGCCTTCTGGTAATGCTCCAGACCCCCAAGTCTTCTTCAATGTAATCTTCTTGGACTAGAAAATTATTAATCATATTTTTTTTCTCTTTTTGTTGAGGGTGGACTTACACAAAAATTGAGAGAATAACTCAGAGAACAACAATGATGTTTCTCACGTATATCGAAAATAGAGTCATATTCCAATATATATATTAGGCTCTATCTCAAAATATGAATCCTAATAGAATAAGAAAAGTATAGTTGGATACAACTATTTCCACTTATCTTATTCTATCTAAAATACAATTTTTGGTTTCCTGCAACTTTCATTAATAAATTATAATTTATTATTGTCCCATAATTAGGAGCCACCGAAGGGACCAGACCGGATACAATTAGGCTAAGTTCTAATAAATTATTCTGTCAATAAAAATAACTTATTAATTACATTACACTCCACTAAAAGAACGTACGTAACTGCACTCTTAGTCTAATCGCAATTAATGGAGTCAATAATTATATCCATTAATTGATTGATCCAACACACACCTGTATAAGAGGATACAAGAAGGGAAAACAACAAGATAATTAGTGACGGAATTCTAGATGCAGATTTATTAAATTTAAGGCTGGATTTTTAGTGGAGTTATCCGTCGCCAAAGTAGAACGTGGTTCCATTAACAGTCCAGTAGGCCGGGAATACCTACCTTGCGAGGAAAGAGCTGCAAAGATTTGATCACCCTGAAACTGGAGATTGCCTAAACTTATAGCAATCTGGACATCTATATTCAGTTTCAGTTCGATGGCGTTGGTGAAGTAGTCGGAAGCACTGATTCCGTAACACGCAGCATGCTGTTGCCATTCCTTCTGCCAGAGTCCAAAGTTATCTCCCAGTCCCTGGAGGTCCCGCAAGTATAGGGACAATGTTGATTCGAGTTGATCAATCTAGACAGACATTGAAACAAGGTTTTAATCGATTAATACAACAAACAAATGACAGAAATCCAATCAAATAATGTTTCCAGACGTACCACTGAATGGTCTAATGGAGGCTTTTCATCTCACATGTTATCTCCTGGCCCTGGTCATTCAGTCCAAGGAGTGTCCGAATAACAAATGCATTCTGTGGAATGGAGGGAATGCAGTGAACCCCAGCAGATCGGCCAAATGAGTTTGGCCAATGGAGAGCCAACTTCCAGGATGCCGGTGGAGTTTGAAGATTTTGGGAGGTTGCTGGAACAATGAGAAAACTTGCAGCCATGAGAGACAAAAGGAGGGATGCCATTTTGTTGAGGATGCAAATGAGAATGAATGAGCAAATGCAATCAATATTGGTATATAAAGATGGGGTTTTATAATGTTAATTTGGGAAGATGTAGGTATATATATATATATATATATATATATATATATATATATATATTTATAAAATTAATCTATGCAATATATATGTGCAATCTTCCTAAAATTTAATTTAGATATAATAATTATTCTCTGTCTAACTAAAATTTATTTAGGTAACTGTAGAAATCAACAAATCAAGCACAAAAATATCAAATCAATTAAGATATAGTTAGCGTACTACTATATAATTTTAAATATTTTTTCAAATAGAAAATTTAGTTTTTGTAAATTTATATTAAAAAATAATATCAAAATTCTTTTCAAAACTCAAATTCTAATTAAAAAAATTATGCACCCAAATCATATTTCAGCCCATTGATGCATTAGAAAAAAAAAAAAAAAAAGAGGAAACAAATTACAGTAAAGTAACCGTAAATAGTTATTTTTATTTTCTTTAATGACATCATCATTATCATCACTATTATTATATCTATTTCAAAATAACTGTTAATTTTGGAGACTTTTTGTGTTTCAAATTATTTGTTATTTTGAAAATTTTAAAAAGTATTTATTGTCTTTTTTCAGTTATATCTTTGTCATATATTGCTCTACTAACTATAATATTAATTGATTTTTAAATTTCTAATGATAGTAATTGAGTCTATTTCGATAAAAACTCCATGATGTACATTTTTTTAGTGACTGATATATTAAAACAGAGGAATTATTTATATTATTATTGTTGTTGTTGAGCAAAATTCGCATGCTAATAAAATGTTTTGCAATAATCTTAAATATTTTAATCTTATTTAATTTAATTTGAATTAATTTGTTAATTGATACAATTACCTTAAATAAATTTTATTAGATTGTACAACAATTATTGTATCCAGATAGGATAAGAAGATGGCATGATACATAGTTGCCGTAGAAAACCCTATAAAGATTAATGGTGCAAAAAAAGGATCACTTTGCCATCTCAGCAGATGAAATCTCCAATTGGCTTTCTTAACTTTACAACTTTGCTAGAGCTAATTTCCACCCTTATCTATCTGTAATTTAATACTACATAGGACATACATAAAATGTCCATGTTTGTTTTGATAAAAAGATTTGGAGGGCATTTAACAAATTGAAATGACCATCTTACCCTTAATAAGTAATGAAGTTTGTTGTTACTTATAATTCTCCTTTTGTCTGAAATTAAAAATGTTCTCATTTAATTCGACATAAAGATTTAGTATTTCTTTGTAAAAAGTGTACTGGAGACATATTTAGTTCAACTTGTATTTCTTTTCAATTGCTTTTTTATTGAGATTTTAGATAGAATTAGACTGGGATTGCAAATTGATCCGAATTTGTAAAGTTATAATGTAAATTGAAGACTTACCTTATATATAGTTGGGAAGGTAAAATGATTTCTTCTCCCTCATGAGGATAACAGTTTTTGAGAAATACTTAAATACATTCGGTGCAAGTACTGCAAGTATTTTAAGTGATTGTACTTATGTTTTAAGAAATTGTACTATTCTAAAAGTATATAACTTTATCTACACGTAATACAACTACTTAAAGTATTTAATACATATATATTGAGTGCAACTAAGAATTTTATATAGTTTTTTTAGAGATAAGCATAGGACGCAATTTCTGATGTGATGCGTTAAGAATGAGCAAACAGGCTGCTTGTTTGAGAGATATAAGGGTCATACACAGCCATTTTCGTCGTGCATGCATCAAGAATGAATACATAAGATTATCTAAAAGACTACCAAAAAGATTTGAAACCGTTGACCACTAAATAGATATGGATGTGATTAACAAACCATATTTGGAAAGTTAAGAATGCCAATTAGACACCTCGGATGGCAAAGTGATTTTTTGTTTTTTGGAGTGTTGGGGGGGGGGGGGGAATTGGGATTGCATTTACTGTTGCCCATCTCAAAATCGTTTAAATTTTAAAATAATTGTAATTTAAATAATTACTATCACATACTCATAATATATCATATTTTCTCTTTGACTCTACTCGAATCTGACCTTAGACTTTATATATTTAATATTCTAACAAATTCATCTCAATTCAACTCAGAAACAAAATAACACAGTTATTGTTAGTTATCAAGTCCAAGGAGCTGCTCTGGTATACATATGATTATTTATTGCATTTGCTCATTCTCATCGCATCCTCAACAAAATGGCATCCCTTCTCTTTTCTCTCATGGCAGCAATTGTTCTTATTTTTCCATCAACCTCCCAATCGCAGTCTTCGCCACCAGCGTCTTGGAAGTTGGCTCTCCATTGGCCAAACTCGTTTTGTCGTGTTAATGGCATTAAATGTAGTCCATCCATTCCGCAGAACTCTTTTGTTATACGAACACTCTTTGGAGTGAATGGAAATGGCCAGGAGATGACATGCTCGGGGACACAACCTCCACTAAACCCTTCATCGGTATATGCATTTGAAAGATTCTTTTATTGAATTTCTGCCTTCTGTTAGTTTTATTAATTGATTAAAATGTTTTTTCCAATATTTGTCTAGATTGCACTCCTGCAGCAGATGTTGACCCTATACTGGCCAGACCTTCAAGGAGACGATTTTGGACTCTGGCAGAAGGAATGGCAACAACGCGCTGCCTGTTTCGGGATTGATCCTGCTTTCTACTTTGTAAATGCTATAGACCTGAAAATGGACATCGATCAACAGATTGTTAATAATGGATTTGGAGGCTTTCGTTTTAATGGTGAACAAGTCTTTGGAGCTCTTTCTCGGCAAGGTAAGTGACTTAAGAGTCCATCATATATTAGGCTCATTACAGTTTGGCTGCAGAACTTTAGTCTAGCAAGGGTGGCTAATCCATATACTGTCGGTCACTTATTGTCTTCCTTTTCTCCTGTGGCCTTTCTTTGCAATACTGATTCTGGTGATCTTGATGCTACAAACTTGACAGGTGTGCAACCTGGAAATACTTATCCTGCAGCGACATTGGCCAATAGAATTTCCAGCACATATGGAGAAGCACTTGAAGTTCTATGTGATCAGGACTCCGCTGGAGTTAATCAACTGCTAGAATACCATATGTGTGCAGCCGCGAGCAGTACCAAATTCACATTAATACACTGTCCAGTTCAGAAAACGATCAACTGCAATACGAATGTGCGATTTACATGAGTAATTGTAGCCAAAAAGACTAGATGATCGGAAACCGTATGTAGTATTACGAACATCATAATTTCCCAAGGATCCTGAGTGTCTGCTGCCAGTCTTATCTTTTGACATATTTCGGTCCCGATTGAGCAAAGATGCTTTTCCCAATAAAATACATATAAGAAATTAAATTCTATTTTAATTGGGCTAGTGAAATAAAATTCATCAGTGCCAAAAAGAACTAAGAGAAATGGCTCTGGAGTTGTGTCTTTCGCGATGAAATCATCAATGTCCTAGAGTGAGGAACAGAAATAAAATTATCAAAAGTGAAATATAAGACAGCAATTGGAAGAAATGGCTTGTTGGGACAACAGGACTGTCATCTGAACCTGGTTCTAGTATTACTGTAAATAAGTTCAGCCTTGCCCACTTTGTGAAACAGAAGCAATATAGAATTGCTTTGTTTCTGATGGTGTGAATTGAATGCCAGGCTCCTGGGATGCCATGGACCATTAGGGAACCATCAAACTGGAAGAGCAATATATGTCTCTAGTATTGTGAAAGGTATTGCCCCAGTCTTTTGTGTTATCGATGTTTGACAATCATTTCTGAAGCATTCCTAGTCAAATTATACTTTCCAAGCATTACAAAGTAAATAATGTCACATTGGAAGCAAATAATAACTTTCGCTCAAACTTATTTCGTCTTCAATTTTCTTGCTATGTATTCGTAGCTATAGTATCGCCATTATTGAATGTAACATTATGTATGTTTTGATCTAACCATATGTCGCTGAAATCCATGTAATTTCTTCTATTGTTGTCATTGGAAATCCTCCAAAGTTAGTATTCTTACATATCTAGTTGTCCCTCCAAAGCACAGCTTTGTTTCCTGCTTACAAGTCATAATGCTTAGGGTCTACCTACTACACAAAGCAAGATATATAACCATGTTGTAAACATCAATTAGATGAGCAAATCTTCCAAATCCTTTACCAAACAAGGACTATGAACAACTGAGTTCCATACTAGCACTTATATGTGAAAGTAATTTCCCTTCTAAAGCAAAGTCATTAAGATGCAAATATACTTATATAAAGAATAGAAGCTAACTCTACACCCCTGTCACAAAAAAAAAAAAAAAAAAAAAAAGAGGGTAAATCTCCAAAACAAATGAAGCCAAGAATGTCAAGGTAAACATCTCCCATTGCCAATGTTCCAAGAGGTAGTACTCTCTTCGCTCTTATATAAAGGTTACCATTAAATTATCCTCTCTAACAAAATTCTATACTGTTAATGAATTTAAATCAAGATTTTACGTTTCTAAAAGAAAATTACAACACAAAAAAAAATTCTAATAATAAAGGAGGGAAAAATATAAAACAATTAGGGTGATTCCACGATATTTTAACATTAAAAAAGTAATGGCAAGATTTGATTCGAAATTTTTGGTTCAAAAATAAGACAATAAAAATGTATATAATATTTGAATAGAATCGCATTAATAGTTCAAACCTCCTCTAAAGTATTAATTGTTGCTGGAGTTATCTTGTTCAGTTGACTAGTTGGTTGAGGTATTTTTCCCCTTGTTTTTCTTTTTTATTATTTTTTTTCTCTTTTCCAAGCTAAAGGGTAGTTGATGGATGTATAGTGTTAATAGGAGGATAACAAGGGAATGCAAGAGAATCAACGTGCCTTATAATCGCCAAAATTAAGACTATAAAGATCTCTATGTTTTAGAGTATTTTAGAATTGATGGATTTAAAAAGAAAAGAAATGAGAGAAAAAAAATTAAATATTTGGATTTATTTTAGTGGAGAGGAAGGAAAGGAAAGGGAGGTGAATGGAGGGATTATGCTCAATTAAATATGCCTAATTTTGGTTTTCTCCAAAATGGACGAAAATAAAGTTGAAGAAAACAACTTTCGGACTTATTTGGATGGTGGATGGAGGGAAAGGAATGAACGGGAGTGGAGAGGGGTAAGATGGAAAAGAAAGGAAAGGGAAGGAGAAGATGTCATAAATTATTTGTAGTGTTTAGTTAGATATAGAGTGGAAAATAGAAAATGTAAAATATAGTGTTTGGGGTAGGTAAAAGAAGAAAAGAAACGAACGGATATGATTTGGTTTTCATCTTTGCCCTCTAATTTTGGGTAAGACACATGTAATTGGAGATCTTCCAATCTTTATATAAAACTTATTATATTTAATAGGGATTCTACTATGGTTGAGAAAAATATTTCTACCAGATAAGGTAATTATTAAAGTAGACTTTTAATGGAGAGGAAATATAAGATGCTCTGGGTGAATCACAATCATGCATATTTTTTATAAATGATATGTCCTTATACAATTTAAATGTTGGAAGATCTCCA
The DNA here is from genome assembly GCA_026120185.1 of Voacanga thouarsii. Lineage (NCBI taxonomy): Eukaryota > Viridiplantae > Streptophyta > Magnoliopsida > Gentianales > Apocynaceae > Voacanga > Voacanga thouarsii. The sequence continues at coordinate 281,719 of JANUWF010001354.1, read as the reverse complement.
ATTATACGAGTATGAGAGGAGCCATTTCTACTAATTTTAGATAACAATGTTAAAATATGTTTACTAAAGGTATTTTATGTAACACCTCATTACATTCGTAGCCCAAACAGGCTAGCACTACAAGAAAAATCAGTTGTTGTGATGGATTTTTTGCGATGGTTACAGTACCGTCGCTAATTAGCGACGGTTTTGCGATGATTCTCAATGAACTCACGAGTTGACCAACATCGTCGCAAAATCCCCGTAATTTGCGACGGTCAAAATAGCCGTCGCAATTCGTAGCAAAACTGTCGCTATTTGTGAGGGTTTTGTGACGGTTAAGGTGTCCTCGCAAATTCGTCGCAAATTAGTGAGGGTTTTGCGACGGTTAAATAATTTTTAGAATAAAAAATTTAAACAAAAAATAAAATTGTTATAGACATCGCAAAATTCTCGCAAATTGCGACGGTTTTGCAACGGATTTTTGATAATTTAAAAAATACTAAAATAAAAAATTTAGTAAGTGGGCCGTCGCAAAACCCTTGCAATTTGCGAGAGTTTTGCAACAGCCGATTGTTTTTTGAACAAAATATTTCAAAAAAAAAATTTTTAATGTCAAAGCCCTCTCAATTTTGCGAGGGTTTTGCGACCACCTTTAAACCCTCACAAATTGCGAGGATTTTGCGATGGTTTTTTTAAATAAAATTTTTTGAAAGTCCGTCGCAAAACCTTGGCAATTTGCTAGGATTTTGCGACGAACTTTTCACATCAAAAGCAAAAAAATAGACCATTGCAAAACCCTTGCAAATTGCGAGGGTTTTGTGATGGTTGATTGTTTTTTGAAAAAAAAAAAATTAAAAAATTTGAATGTCCATCGCAAAGCCCTCGCAAATTGCGAGGGTTTTGCAATGGTTTTTTTAAATAAAATATTTAAATAATTTTTTTGAAAGTTTGTCACAAAGCCCTCGCAATTTGCAAGGATTTTGCGACGAACTTTTCACATTAAAAGCGAAAAAATAGACCGTCGCAAAACCCTTGCAAGCTGATTGTTTTTTGAAAAAAATATTTTAAATTTTTTTTTGAATGTCCATCGCAAAGCCCTTGCAATTTGCGAGGGTTTTATGATGACCTTTAAACCCCCTCGCAAATTGCGAGGGTTTTGCGATGATTTTTTTAAATAAAATTTTTTGAAAGTCCTTTGCGAGAGTTTTGTGATAAACTTTTCACATCAAAAGCAAAAAAATAGACCGTCACAAAACCCTCGCAAATTGCGAGGATTTTGCGACGGCCGATTTTTTTTGAAAAAAAATATTTAAAAAAATTGAATGTCTATCACTAAGCCCTCGCAAATTGCGAGGGTTTTGCGATGGGTTTTTAAATAAAATATTTAAATAAATTTTTTTGAAAGTCCGTCGCAAAACCCTCACAATTTGCAAGAATTTCGTGACGAACTTTTCACATCAAAAGCAAAAAAATTGACAGTCACAAAACCCTCGCAAATTTTAAAAAAAATTAAAAAAAAATTTGAATGTCCATCGCAAAGCCCTCGCAATTTGCGAGGGTTTTGCGACGGCCTTTAAACCCTCACAAATTACGAGAATTTTGCGATGATTTTTTTAAATAAAATTTTATGAAAGTCCGTCGCAAAACCCTCACAAATTGCGAGGGTTTTGCAATGGCCAATTATTTTTTGAAAAAAATATTTTAAAATATTTTTTTGAATGTCCATCGCAAAGCTCTTGCAATTTGCGAGGGTTTTGCGACGGCCTTTAAACCCTCGCAATTTGCGAGAATTTTGCGATGGTTTTTTTAAATAAATTTTTTGAAAGTCTGTGGTTAAACCCTTGCAATTTGCGAGGATTTTGCAATGAACTTTTCACACCAAAAGCAAAAAAAAAAAAAAAAGATCGTCGCAAAATCCTCACAAATTTATGACGCTTTTGCGTCGAAATTTTAAATTTTAAATTACCGCCTTTTTCATAAGTGAATTTTCGGATTGAAATTTTTAATTTTTGCACTAAATAAATGAATATTCTTTTTCATCGATTTTTTGAATTTTTTTAATAAAAAATCTGAAAACCCTAATTCGTCGCAAATCCGTTATTAATTGCGACGAATTTACTTCTTCCCTCGCAAAACCGTTGCAATTTGCGACGGTTTTAATCTATATATTTTTTTAATTTTTATTTATGTGTTTGTGTGGTGGTATATTTTGACAAATTTACTGAAATATTTTTAATAACATGTCTCAATTTGTGCATTGTATTATAATTTTGTATATGTGATTATGTTATGTTATACACCTAATGTATTACATAAGTAAATATATATAGTTAATTATATTATGTTATATACTTACTCTAATATATAAGTATATGTATACAATGTATATAAGTATCTCTTTAGTTTAATATATATATATATATATATATATTATATAATATGTAGGTATGTATATACATATGTCTAATTTTTTGATCTATCACTTTGATTAAGTAGTGTATAAAGTAAAATATATAAAGAAAAATAATTCAAATACTATTATTATTATTGAGATCACTAAAAAATGGTGAAAATTATAATGTAGGGATCAGTTTGTAATGTTCTTCGTCTCCTACATGTTAAGATATATTATACTATATAACTATGTATATACATATGTCTAATTTTTTTATCTATCCATTTAGTTAAGTGGTGTATAAAGTAAAATATATAAAGAAAAATAATTAAAATACTGTTATTATTGTTGAGATCACTAAAAAAATAGTGATAATTATAATGTAGAGATCGGTTTGTAATGTTCTTCATCTCCTACATGTTAATATATATTATACTATATATCTATATATATACATATATCTAATTTTTTGATCTATCTATTTGGTTAAGTGATGTATAAATTAAAATATATAAAGAAAAAAATTTAAATAGTATTATTATTATTGAGATTACTTAAAAAATTTGTGAAAATTATAACATAGAAATTGATTTATTATATTCTTCGTATCAATTTGTGAGAAATTAGCGAGGTTTTATATTTTCATCGTAAATCGCGACGAAATAGCTAAGAATTAAAAAAAAAATAAAAAATTCCTATATGAAAATTTCCACTCCCTCTTTTCTTTTCTTTTCTTTTCTTTTTCCCTCCTTCCTCAAACTCCCTTCCTCAAATTATATTAATTACATAAGTAAACCCCTTCCAATTTCTATAATACATGGCAATATATTCCTTAACATGCTAATCTATATTCATCCTCCTTAGCCATTTTTCTATACAGAATTTTGCATCATGGTTAGTACCTTGATAATATGGAAAGTAAATAATTGTTGGAATCAATGTTAGTAGGTGCCGTGCCAAACTGCTAAATCAAAATATGTCCTTACCACACCTCCATGTATACAGCATGTATAGCATACCTATCCTTACCAACCTTTCTTGCCTTGGTGTGGAATTCAAATGTTGGATTCCCCCCACAATTTATATAGTTAATGGTGAGGGATTCCTGAAATTTATTACATCATTACTATTTCATGTCAAATTTTAAATTTTTTTTATTACAGAATTTCAATCCTTATTATTATTTGTTTCACATTTCAAAATATTTTAATTTCTTTTATTTTAAATTCCATCACATACAATTTTTTATACTAATTTTCTCTAATTGTCGGGAATTTCATCTCCTTCTACTTTTGCATGAATCTTTTGTTTAGACTTGCACAGGCCGGAGGAAAAGAGATAGATAAAACATAAGGTGGCTATATCTATGTCTAGTGTTATACAAATGTCATTGTTCTGGAATGATATTTGCGACTATTGGCATTTTGTAATATATTCATACTTTGTAATACTCTATATTATATTATATTTCAATATTTTAATAATATTTATTCGGACTTAGTTTTAATTTTTTATATTATTTTTTGGATTATGAACATAGTTTTGGCATTTGTTTGTATGGTATTTCAAGACTGATTTACAGGAAACTAATAATTTAAAATAAATATAATAATAAAAATAAAAAAATTCTAGCAAAATTCTTGCATTTTGTGATGATTTAGCGAGGGCGAGAAAACTTGGTCACAAACTACGACGATTTTGCGATGGTGACGATAATCCTCACAAATTGTGATGATTTTGTGAGGGCATAAAAATTCCTTATAAAATCGTCGCAATTTGCGACGATTTTATATCCCTTGCAAAACTCTTGTAAATTGTGACGATTTTGCGAGACCTATGTTTTGAAAATAAAAAGTTTCTAGCAAAACCCTTGCGATTTGTGAGGGTTTTGTGAGGGTCACTTTGCTTGGATAGAAAAGTCCCTCACAAAACCCTCGCAAATTGCGAGGGCCGAAAATGTCCCTCGCAAAATCATCACAATTTGTGACGATTTTGCAAGGGCAACGACTTGAAAGTTAACACATCCCTCACAAAACCGTTGCAATTTGTGATGCTTTTGCGAGGGCCATGATTTGGGGGTTTTGCGAGGACCGGAAAAGTCCCTTGCAAAACCGTCGCAATGGCGAGGGTCACGACTTGGGGGTTAACATTTCCATCACAAAACCCTTGCAATTTGCAACGGTTTTGCTATGGCTAAGTCCCTTGCAATTCGCGACAATTTTGCGAGGGACTTGTCCCTCACAATCAACGATGATTCTGCCATGACCCTCGCAAAACCGTCGCAATTTGCAAGGATTTTGCTACGAACAATGCGTTTCATTGCAAAACGGTAGCAAATTTGCGAAGTTTGACAAAAAAATATTTGTCACAAAACCGTCGTAATTTGCGACAATTTTTTCTTGCCCTCGCAAAAACCGTCGCAAATAGCGACGGTTTCTCTTGACCGCTGCTGTCCCGGTTTGTGACGATTTTTGGTTGTTGCAAAACCCGAATTTTCCTGTAGTGTAGGGATGTCATTCTTTCATAAGGATTAGGCATCTTTATAATGCGGTAAATAAATAAAAGATAAATAAGTAAATTACAAGATTTCAAATTTAAATTAAAACTTCAAATTATGACAATTACAAATCCTGCCTGAGTCAAGTCTCCAAAATAACATTTCCAAACATTTGAGTTAATAAACAAAAGCATTGTATCAAAACTATTACTATTACAAAAGAGGGCTCTATCCCTCAGTCTTCATAGATTCATTTAACCCTAAAAATATGGTTAGAAAAGTCGTGTGAGGATATAAAAATCTCAATAAGTTCGAGGTGTGTGTGTTTGTGATTCAGTTTCAAAATTTGATGTCATGATACATGAGTAATATAGATTTGAACACACACACACACACACATTTATTTATTTATAATCTCAATAATTTTTGCATCTCAAATGCAATACCATAATGGGGAGATTTAGCAAGTACAAAACTAGTAGACTGCATAATAAAATATTTTTTGGCTAAAATAATTTACGTAACATTTATGGAACATCAAATTCATTTTTCAAAAGTCTTGAATCCAGCAAAATACCATATCCTGTGTAATCTTAAGATACCCGTACAATGTCAATATGATCATGCTACGTCATATATATGGTGACATCATATACAATGCTAAATAATTGGGTAGGGTATACATCCCTCTAGAGGAAAATCCCTCCATCTCCCTCATATAAATCAAATTGGATGTCCTACGTCCATCTTCTAGCTCCCCTTGGAGACCATGTTACTAGCTAAGGACTGCACTCAACTAATAGAATTGTCACTTCATTTGGAAAAAGACAACTTTCTGGAGACGGCCAATCTACCGAAATTCTCTCATAATCTAACGAAAGCTAGTCTTATAGTCTTGCCCGTTGAGATCTCAATGTCATTAATTCATTGGTTCTAGAGTTCAATATTCTGATATGGAATAATCAAATTATTTCCAAGATTGTTCCAGTCTTTTGAGATAAATTCCAGGTCTAATCTTGACTAAAATCAAAATCACAATTATTATCCCCAAGGTTTCCAAAACAGACCTTTCTATTTCCGTTCCAAAAATTATTCGAGAAGTATAAATTTATTTCTTGTAGTTCACCAAAGCTATAACATTTGGATCCAATACTAATAAACTTATGCAATGGTTTTCACAATATTTATCATGCATGAAATGCATAAGTGAATTTCCATGTGTCATGTATATTTGCATGGCTCCATTCCATAATCATAATACTCGTGAAAGTTTCACATAAATACTTATGCATAATTAAATCATAATATCATAATAGGGTCATTACTTGTAATAAGTATTATGTTCATGCATAGTGTTTTCACAAAGTGACATACTCATATTTGAAATCATAATTTACATGTTATAAACATAAAACATTTCATGAAATTATGCATATATTACATATGCATTTGAATGTAAATTTTGCATAATTTGAACATGGTATTTTTGTGTGGATTTTACCTTTCATAACATGCATTTCGAAAATATGCTTAAAATGTAAGGACTTACCTTTATCCAAGCTTAGCAAATCGTCTTTACTTAGATTAAGTTCTCGCATCATTTCCTCCATGTAAGTCCACCACATCTAACAAATATAACATATATGAATTAATCTCCTATTTATATTGCTCTAAATAAAATTTTAATCCAGACCCTAGGATGATTAGTGAATTACTTTGGTCTTAAGTAATTATGAAAATGCTTAGCAATAAAACTTAATTAATTTTAGTAGTAAAGCATCCCATCATAAAATTCAATAGCCTATTAAAGTATCTACACATTCACATAGCATAGAACCTCCATTTATTCTACTAACACAAATGACCAAACCAAACCTTAATCATTAATCAAAAGCCCTAATTATTACATAAACCCTTAATTATCATGCAAAAACCCTAATTTGCACCAACAAAAATCAATTTACAATCTAATAAGAAGTCATATGAGATTAAGTACATCAAGTAATTTAGGTAGGACAAATAGCTTTATAGACATGAAAATCCCTTTTAGTGCTTTATTTATATAAAGTGGCTATAGTTTGGGTTTCGTCACCCAAAATCACTTAATTTATTTTAGTTCTATCAAAATGATATAAAAAAATACTTTTAAACAACTCAGGAGTATTGTATAATTTAATTAAGTTAAGTTCTAACACATTTATAACTATATTTTTATGTAAACTAGTTTTTCTCTTTAAGATTAAAACACCGCACAAAATGATAAAACAGGGTCTTGAAAATTATATTAATTACCTAAGTAAACCCCTTCATTTTTATTATAAAACTTTCCAGAATAATACCCCTATATGTTAGGTGAACAACCATATAATTTTATCTCAAAAATTCCACTTAAAAGAGGGTCAATCAATTTTTACAAAAAGGTATGATGGTACAGTAACCAGTGTTGAGCAACAATGTTTGAAAAATCATAACTTCCCAATGGAACATGATTTTCCCATGATTCTTGTTGTCAGAATTTACTAACCTTCTAAAGTTTTTTGAAAATAAAATTCACTGTCAAATTCGATGAAAAACCATGTTATTCAGGGCAATATATTAACATCCTCTGTAAAGTATATTAGACAGATTACAGAGTCTTTTACAATTACTCATAAAATTTTGTTATTTTCATTATCCTCATGCAACAGTCATATCCACACACTCCCCACATATCATAAATCATTCAAAGATTTTAATCCAAGCAAGTTATCCAGAATTTTTGAATTGAAAAGTCACACCCCTTTGTGTACAGTTATATCTCCAGCAGTGCTCTATTTTTTGATCACCTTCATCTTCCTCAATACACATAGTAAGTCACACCATTCACTCACACCAGCTTATACACACATTATGGTTCACAATACCATGAAATTCACTCTTTTATTCCCACTAAATTCACAAAGAAAACAACATTACACCTCCAAACACAAATCTGGACAGAAAGTATAGATTTTGGTCGTTCATGAATTTAGCTGAACAAAAAATGCTTCTTTATCCAAAAGACATCTTCTTACATATCATTTCATGCTATAGTTAATTCCACAGCACGTTTACATCACGTGCTATAGTTAACTCCACAACACTTTTACATCACCATTGTAGGAAATATAGCAGTTTTTCGCTGAACAATCAAAAGTGGACAGATTATGAGCATTTTCAGTTATCAAATTTTAGGGAAGAAAAAGTGTTCTTGGCTCACCTCTAGAAGACTTGATTTTAAGCACCTCAAATGCAGCAAAAGGGAGACTTCTAGCTTTGGTTTTCCCATCAGAATTCCTGTAGGTTTAAGAAGAAAAATAAAAGAAGAGAAGGGGTGAGCATTTCGGTTGTATGACGAACTGAGGGAAGGATAGTGTTTGCTCTTACCTTTTTGGAGATTTCAACTTTGTCTTAAAATATTAGTAGAAAAGGTTTCTTTTCACTCCACTAAACTAAACCCCTTGTGTTGTGATGAGAAAGAGAGAAAAAGGGGAGGAAGAAGGAAGCATTTGTCTAGAAGAAGAAAGCTTTCTTCCTTGGACACACAAGCTGGCCAGCAGCTGCTATGGAGAAGAAGAGTGATGGCTGTCTTCCATGGAGAAAGAGAAGAAGGAATATTGAGAGAGTAGGGGGAGAGCCGACTGCTTAAGGAGGGAGCAAATAAGGAGAAAAATGTATTTATATAGTTGTTGCCTTATGAAAAGGGCAGCCGATGGAACTGTAGATCAACTACTCTTCCGATGAACATAAACCGTCCGATGGAGAGATGAATGGGTGAGCCGAACCTTTTAAAAGATGTGGATTCCTTGAACTTACTATAGAAAGGGTCTAAGAAAGCAGAAATATTGCATGCAGAAGCAAATTAGGATTGAAAACATTATATTTCGATTGAGTTGATGAACAAATACAAGAGTATTGGAATTTGAAATTAAAACAACATACAAATGGGAAGTTGGTAATCAAAGGAGTAATGAAAAAACTCTAAAGAAAATATAAACAAAACTGTAAACAAAGTGGTAAGGAAAGCTATAAAGAAAGATGTAAAGAAAGCCATAAGGAAAGCTATAGAAAAAGAATTGAAAACTAGAAGAAATTTGGTAATTTGGTTGTAACGATTGTTGTTGGATTCTTTATTCTGGGGCTCCTGCTCGTTTTATACTTGTTGTGGCGAGATTGCCAACTATTCGAGTGTGGAGAAAATCTCTCTTCGTGGCTCGTCCCTGGTGGTTAGGAAATTGATCGTGCCGTGATATGGGAGTGATGACTTATCGGCTCCTGGTTCTGATGTTGATCGAGTACATCAGTTGAAGATTTTCTTGATGTCATCCTTTGCTTGGCAGAAATTGTATCGGTTTTGGCTCAAATTTACCGTTGCAACGGATCGACTAAAGATGACGTCAACATATGCCCTGATAAGGCCTAAATTAGTCATATATTTCCTAGTTATTTGAGGTTAAATTGTGATACATTTTGTTCAATAACTAGTCATATTCCTTTTTATTGGAGATTTTACCCTTGGAAAGGTATTTTGTGCATTATTTCAAATTTTAGGGGTAAAATAAGATAAAAACATAGCGAAACAGAACAAAGGTAGCACCGGACATGAGTTGCTGACACGCACTTTGAGGCGACAAAAATTCTGTGAAACGGAGCAGAACAAAACTAAACCGGCGCCGGCTGGAAGGCTAGAGGCGGCACCGGCTGTACTCTGGAAAGGATGGCGTGAAAATTAAGAAAAATCGGTGAACGGCTGGAGCAACAAATCACAACCAGCATCGGCCCTAGACAGGACAGGCAGCGCCGGCTGCACCCTGATGTTAAGGCAATGCCTCGATTTTTGTGCACAATTTTTGGTAATTTGCAAAGTTTTAGTATTTTCTTACTTCTAATTAGCAAAAACCCTAAAGGAACAAAAGTAGGTACTTCTAAAGCCTATAAATAAAGGGAAAACACAAGAGAAAATGGAGAATTCACAAATCATATCATCAAATCACTCAAATCGAGGAGAAATTCTACCAATTCAAGGAGAGTTGTGCAAGAAGGTCTACAAAGGAAGAAGAAGGAGGCTTGTCTATGAGTGCTTTCTTTTACTTTGTTTTCTTTTTCTTGAACAATGATGTATTAATTATTTTATTATAATTTGACATTGTTTTAGGTATTCATAATTTTTAGAGTTACTTTGATTTTTTGATTAATTGATTGTTATTCTTGGTATTTAATTACTTGTACTAATTACGAGATTAATTGGTTGTTTCTTTCCATTAACTTGCTTGGAAAAGTGGTTAATGGTGGTTTCAATTCATTAGTTTCATATTTGTTGTCTCTTACCTTGCTTGGAAAAAGGGGTTAATTGCTAAGACCAAGGTAATTAAAGGTTAATTGATGTCTGCCAGGATATGGATTCATTGGTTAATTTCATGTTTTAAGTTTGCCAGGATATGGAAATTTAATCAAGGATTGTGTTTAATGCATCTTTTGGGTAAATTAGTTGAGACATAATATATGATACTAATTTGTCTAGAAGATAGTGATTTCATGGATTGGAAAAGAAGTGAATCTATCTTAATCCTTCATGATGCCACGAAAATAATTAATTATGATAATGATTAAGTCCTTTAAGGTCATGTTTGTCAAAACAATGGTTTTAAGTTGCATAATTCTCCATCCTTGACATGTATATATTCTTTTATTTTATTTTCTCTTTTTATTATTTTTCACTTTATTGAGTCAGTTAAACAATGAAAGAAAAGGGATTAATGCATACTTGTTCATTGAGGATCGACACTCGTTTGAATCCTATGCTATGCTTAATGATATGTACGCTTGCTCATATATGTAATTTGGGGTTAACATTTTAATTTAAACTTGATTGGGAATATGCTTATTTTTATATGATTTTTATACCTAAATCCAAACACATCATGCCTCCTCGAGTTTCGTTGCTTTGATGGTGTGAACAGATAAAGTGACAAGAATTGTACCTCTTTTAATTCTTAACCATTCTTTTGCTGATAAAGTCAGAACGTCTCGATCATTGTAGAAGGTTGTCGACTCCTCAGCTTCGAAGCGTACGAACGGCTAGCCATTTGAATATCTTCTTTAAATAGCCGTGGTCCCCATTGGTCCTCCTTCACTGATACGAAATTCTTCTTCTGCAACAACTCTGTCTTGATCAGACTTCTATCTTTCTTGTGAAATCCAACAACATTCCTTGCACTTTTCTTTGATTGACGAACTATGAATCTCCATGGTGGCTCCAGTTGATTATTCCCCCATGGTTCTGATCCTAGTTGAGGCTAATCTGTACGCCTTGGGTCCTTGGCTACTACCAACAGAAGTTACCACTAATCACTTACAGTTCACCCATCTGGAGGGTTTTATCCTTTTGTTGAATCAGGATAATTTTTCTACGGTCGGCCTGCCATTTTCTTTCCGCCATTAGCCGTGTCCCCTGAAAAATTATCGAGAATGGTGTGATCGTTGCCAAGCTACCTACGGAACCCACTAGGATCAATGGGGCATCCCAGATGCTATTATGATGTTCGATTTTGAAATGGCTTTTGACCAAAATCTTTTTACTACTGTTCTGCTATTCTGGTCTCCGGCGATCAATGGCTTCATTTTTTCCCATGGTATATTCTCTCCGACTATATTGGACATCTGCACCATTCTGGGCTTCTGCTGCGATGGAGATGAAATTCCGGCCCTTCACGACGACGAGATCCTGCCTGCCGTTGAAGCCCATTTGGAAAAGTCTACTGCCTCCTATGGCAACTTTATGGCCGCCTAAAGGGGTATAGGCAATGTTCCTTCAGAGCAAGAACAGTCTACTTTTTTATGACTGTGGCTTTGCAAATACATCCTCTACTCTTACTCGGTAGGGATAAGTAATGAGTACGATACTACGTATCGACTTTGTTGAGGTAGAAGGGGCACTACGACCTGGCCTCTCTGGTGCTGGCCTTGGTCTATCGGCTAATGAACTGGATGATCTTAGTCCTATCGACTAGGAATGACTTGACCAATCTTGACGGCCCTCTCTAGGTCCTGCATCTATAGTTTTACCAGTACATCCCCCAATTCGGCATCAACAATCTCCCTGAGGACTCCACGAATTTTGCTAACTGGGCCACAAGTTATCGGCTATTTAGGACTCCTGTAGATAGGTTTTTCGCTAGTACCATTATTTCCTACCTTTATTAGAATCGTCTCTAGAACGCGCCCCACTTCTTTCTCTACTCTGCTTGGGAGACCGGCCCCCTCTGGCTGACGAAGCTTGTCGATGCACCAGAAACCTCCCAAAAAATTATCTGGCCAAAATGCTATGCTCCGAAGAACTCCTTCTAGGGGCCAAACTAGGCACCCAAAGTGCCAAGTACTCCTGCGAATGGTACAACCCTTATTGCTTTTCTTGGCAATTTAGGTTGATTCAGGACATTCTTGCAAGTCTTGGTCAAAATTCTTCTTATACTATTATACTTGTCCTATCGGCTGTGGATGTGCATACTTTAGTCGATAGGTCCCTAACCGTTCTTTGTTCCTTTGAGTACCACCGTTTTCAGGTCATCAAAAAGACCACACCCAGCTTCAACCTAAGGTGGTGACTGTTAAGTGAGATGCTCTTCTCCACCCCTGCGAAGACGCGGTTGCTTAAATTGGCTAGATCGGTAATAGCAGTGGTGGAAACGTCTGCACCACAGAAAAGTAAGCAGAGCAAGGCATCTGCCAGTCCGATTACCGTGCTATTGTTCCGAACGCCGCTAGTGAAGAGAGCCCCCATTCTTTGATCACCTGCTGATGAGGAAGAAGAAGAAGAAGAAATCGTCCTCCCCCAGCTTAGGCGGTCAGAAAAGCGGCAGGCCACCCATACTCCGACATTCGCCAAGGTTTGAATTTATGCTAAACACACATTTTTTTTGAATGCTATTCAACCTCTGACTCAAAGCTAACCTCATATTACCACATTTTACAAAAATAGAAGAGTAGCCAGCTGGTTATCTTTGACTCTTCCTCTGAGTCATCGGCAGCCATGCCCCCATTGTCTTCTGCAAAAACCACAATGGTCGAGGAAGGAACTTTGGTCGCCTTCACTAGTTGTTGCTTGAGTGCTTGAAATGCCAACCTCAGAGAAAATAGTGGTCGACAAGTCGGTCACGCGTTCTGTAGAAGTGGCCCCTAAGCCTCCAAAGGAACCTGCTCTTTCTTGGCCGATACTAACTGATGCTGCTGCACTGGAGCTTCTGCGTAATCTAATGGGATCCAACTTGCCGAACAATCAATTTTCCCAAGATGCCATCAACCGAGCCCTCCTACTACTTGCGCAATCAGTTGATTCCAATGTCCTTATAGAATTGAAGTGCCTATCAGCTGACTACCTGGGGCATGTGTGGTTCAGCCAACGCTTCTTTTCTAATACCTAAAATAGGCGAGCGAAGCTTTATGTCAGCTCTAAGCCTTGGAGGCACTCTAAGAATAGGAAGCTTTTTTACAAATGCATCGCCATGAAGCCTTTGATTTCCTAAGTACCCTTGGAGCTGAAATTTTTGACAGGGTTGAAAGAATTAAAGGGCTTGGGAAACAATTGCGAGAGCTCCAGGTATAATTAGATTCCAAAAAATGAGCCCTAGATAAGAAGCTTGAGGCCAAGAGCACCTGTCAGCAAACGGCCTCCTTCGCAGAAGAGTCTGCGGCCAGATTTTGGGATGAACGGCTCATGCTAGAAGTAGAGGAAGAACTGCACCAAATGGAACTGCAACATTCGGACAAATTGCTCACCAACATGTAGTATTCATGGGACAATTTTTTGCCTTACCTGGCCACTTTCTTCCATAGTCTTGATGAAGCTGGTCCTTCAAGTATTCAAGTTGGAGATACTAAACCTTATCCGCCTCTTACTAAAGAATTGACTGCTGAACCAGAATCGATCCCAGAAGAACTGACCGCCCAGGCAGAAGAAGAAGAGGGAACCCCAATGGTGGCTACTCTGCCTGAGAAAGATTCGGATCGGCTCGCCATAATTCCTTTTGCCTAGCCAATCGAGATGCCTCACACTCCTTTTGAAGAGGATTGACTTCATCATGTTTTCCCCATTTCTTTTATTTTTTTTTCAAATGTAGCAGCCATCTGATCGGCTCTTGTTTGTGATCAGCCATTTCGTATGAATGCAAACATGTTTCTTTTTTCCCTCTGTTGTTTTTCTCTACTTTTATTTTTTTCTTTTCTTCTCTTTTTCTCTCTTTTTTCCATTTTTTCACGCTTCTCCTACCATGGTTCCCTCCCAGAATGTAGGATAAAACTTTTTCAAATACTTACCGTTTATAACATTATTTATTTCCTTTCCGTTGGGTTTCATCAATCGATAGGCACCTTCATCGAAAACCTGTGTAACAAGAAAAGACCCTTCCTATGAAGCAAACCATTTACCATACCATGGGTTTTTTGGTACAACAGGTAGTATGGTTTTCCCAACCATGTCTCCTACTTGAAAACTCCTTCCCCACACTTTTCGATTGTAGGATCTTGCTACCTTCTTCTTATGCCTTTTGATATTTTCTAATGCTGTCCAACGGTCCTCTTCGGCTTGGTCCAAACTCATGGCCAAGGCCAATTTGTAATCTTTAATCAATAAATAGTGTTGGTAAGCTACTTAGGCTGACCGCAGTGATAACTTAGCAGGTGGCATCGCATCCTATCCATATGTTAGATGAAATGGAGTGAACCCTATAGTGGTCTTGTAAGCATTCCGATATGCTCACAGTACCTCTTGAAATGTTTCGTGTCACCTTCTAGGTTTATTTTCCAATGACTTACGGATCATACTGATCAAAGTCTTGTTTGTAACTTCAGTTTGACCATTGGCCTGTGCATAGTATGGAGATGAATGAAATAATTTAACTTTGAATTGAGTTAGAAAGTCACGTTCCTTATCTCCCGTGTACATAGTTCCTTGGTTAGCCGTTATGGTTTTAGGTATACCAAATCAGAAAAGAATGTTCTACTGAAGGAAAATGATAACGACAGACTGGGTTACTCTTGTCAGAGCCTGTGCCTCTACCCACTTGGTAAAATAATCTGTTGCCACTAAAATGAAGGTATGCCCTTTGGTCGATGGCAGGTGAATCTTACCGATAACATCTAGAGCCTAACCCCTGAATGGCCATGGCTTGATGATAGGATACAGGTCAGTTGTGGGTACATAAATAAAGGGCCATGCTTTTGGCCTGCCTCACATCTGATTGCATAGGCTACGTAGTCCATGGTTATAGAGGGTGAGTAAAATGCATGTCGTTGCAGTGTCCACTTCAACTTAGGACCCACCTGATGAGCACCACATAGGCCTTCATGTATCTTGGCTAATGCCTATACTGCTTCTTGATTTGACAAGCATTTCAACAAAACTCCTGAATGGCTTCTTTTGAATAGATCATTCCCGATCAGCACAAAGTTCAATGTCTTACGTTTTAACTTTGGTAAAACTTGACCTGTAGGCTTCCGTAAGAATAAAATGATATTGGAACGCCAGTTTTCTTCATGTTCCTCTCCTGATATCTGCTGATTCATTACTACCCCGACTCTTTTCTTAAAACTTAAAGCCATTTAAGCTAAGTCGTTTGCCACCTAGTTCTCAATTCGAAGAACATGAGTCAAGATAACTTTCGAGAAGTATTAGAACAATGCTTTCATTTCTTGTGGCTTGTCCGATAACACGGGGTTAGTGCATTTGTACTCACCTAAAATTTGTCGGATGACAACTTGAGAATCCCCTGTTATATTAACCATTCGTGCATCCAAAACCTTCAAGATTTGAAGTCCCATGATGAGAGCATCATATTCCACCTGAATATTTGAGATCCCTTTACTTAATTCAAACAGAATTTTTCCTTGTTGTCTGCAAGAAGCTTCAATGACCTACTTGGCACCTGCCTTATACTGAGTGCTAGATTCATCAAATTGCAACTTCCATAGTTTGTGTGAAATGTACCCCTGTACCTCTTCTTTTTCAGGATTGGGCACTTCTAAACATGGATGTTCGGCCACGAAATTGGCTATAGCTTAACCTTTCATTTCTTTCAAATGCAAGTGAGTTAGAGAAAAAGCATGTAACTTAACAGCTCATTTCATTATACATCCTTGCAACAGTGGATGGTTTAGCAGATACTTGACGAGATCAATTTTGCATAGGACTTGCACTTTCCTAGGTAATAGATAGTGCTCTAATTTCACACATGCATAATATAAAGACATGTATAGTTTCTCAACAGGGGAATACTTAGTCTCACTGTCTATCAGGTTCCTGCTGAGGTAATATACTGCCCTTTCAACCCCTTGTGCATCGTCTTAAGCTAGCAAGCTGCTGATAGACTCTTGAGTCGCCGAAATGTACAATTTTAAGGGTACCTTATCTCATGGCGGCACCAAGATCGGCGGTTGTGACAAAGCCATCTTGATCTGATCAAAGGCCGCTGGGTGCTCTAGTTGCCAGATGAATTCTAGAGACGACTTTAACCGGAGCAAAGAAGAGAACACCTTCTGCTTACCTGCAACATTTGCCAGAAAACGTCATAAGAAATTGATCTTCCTTAAGAAACTTTGGAGCTCCATTTTGGATTGTGGTGACCTTGCCTGTAGAATATCCCTTATTTTGTTGTGGTCCACTTCAATCTCTTTTTGATACACTAGGAACCCAAAGAAATTTTTGGCTGAAACTCTAAAAGTGCATTTGGCAGGGTTGATTTTTAACTAGTGCTGGTGCATTCAAAGGAAGGCCTGCTCCAACCACTGTAGGTATTGTGAAAAGTGGGTGGCTTAACCACTAAATCATCAATGTAAACTTCCATGGTCTTGCTGATGAGATCATGGAAAATGAGGTTCATGGCTCTTGGGAAATTAGCTCCAGTGTTCTTCAACCTGAAGGGCATAACTAACCATTCGAATAAATTGATAGACCTCGAACATCGGAAAGCTGTCTTCCTAGTATCCTCTTCGGCTATGAATATCTGGTTGTACCTGGAGTATCCATTCATGAAGCTTAGGAATTGGTTTCCCGCAGCTGAGTCTATTAGCATATCGGCCATCAACATGGTGTATTCATCCTTTGGTGTGGCCAAATTCAGATTTCTGAAGTAAACACAAACCCGCAGTTGGCCCATTTTCTTAATGACGGGCACAATATTGGACACCCAGTCTACATACCGGCAGGTACGGATGAAACCACACCGAAGTAACCTCTCAATTTCTTCTTTGATCCTTGGTAGAAGAACGGGATTAAAATGCCAAGCAGGCTGCTTATGAGGTTTGAAACCTTCCTTAATCGGTAAGCAATGCTCCATAATGCCTTTGTTCAGTTCTGGCATTTCATGATAATCTCATGCAAAACAATCTTTGTACCTATGAATCAGGATCGTTAGGGCATTCAGCAAATTGAAAGTTAAGCACAACCTTACCTTTGTAGTTCTGCTTTCCCCAAGTTCCCAGATATCTACTTTCATTAACGGGTCTTGAGTAATGAAACCAGGTGCATGCCGAATATCAGGGTCCTCTATTTTTGGATATTAACTTTCCAATCCTTCCATTGTGATCTAATTATGAGCTATGGTGAGCTTGGAGCAATGGCTCGAGTCAAAGGTAGAGCGGTAGAACATAGTTTCATTCATATGCACTTCTGCTGAGAATGGATTAGGGTCAACTAGTATCCTTTCCACTCGTTCTCCATCCCAAATTAGCATCATTTGGTGAAGTATTGCCGGGACACAATGGTTCACATGAATTCAATCCCTACCTAGTAGGACAGAATAAGCCGGCTTTGCCGTGATTACAAAGAAAATAGTCTTACTAACCATAAATTCGACGGCCACCTCAAAAGTGATGACTCCTTCTGCTTTGGTTGCCTTCTCGGTGAAATTAAGCATTTGGATATCTGTAGGAGATAAATAGTATTTATCCTTACCTAAACGCCTTAAGGTTGCCAACGATATTGTGTTCAGCATAGCCCCTCCATCAATGAAAACCTGAGAGAAAGGTCTTCCATTGATATGTGCCTTGATGTACAACGGCTTGAGGTGATTAGTTTACTTCGTTGTTGGGATTGGAAAAAACATCCCTTCCAATGGCATTTTAAACTCAATGAGCTAAATGGTCCCTTCTTCTGTTGTATAGTAATCCTCCTCCACCGTTTCTTGCTCGGCCTTCGCTCAGAATTGTGATAGGAGAATGCTGAGAATGTTCTGACTTGTGGAAGTACATACTTGTCTATTTGACCATTCCTCCAGCACTTATTTCTGCTGAGCCCGTCTCCTTTATTCTTGTCATTTATGAGTTTTTGTAAGTTGGGAACGATGGCCCAGGAAGAACAGCTCTTTATGATGTACATATACTATAAACTTCTCATCTTTCCCTTAGAAATGAGCCATGAAGGTCAAAATTGTAAGGTGAGTGAAAATTGATGGCTGGTCATCTAGCTTTTAGAACGTTATTCTTGTCCCTTCCAAGGTCTTGGACTGCTCCTTGACGGAGGAATTCCCCGGCTCATGCTCCACGTCTTTTTTACATGTCTGTACCATACTTGCATCAGGCATTGGGAACGGGTTTGTATTGACTAAGGTTTCCTCACGTTTATCAGCAAATCTCACCATTCCTTCTTGCAAGGCCTTCTGCATTGTGTTTCTGAAAACAACATAGCTATTAGTATTATGAGAAAACGAGTTATGCCACTTACAATATTTCTTGCCCTTCAACTCCTCTGGCCCTGGAACCTTGTGGCTGAAAGATAGACGAATCTATTTGTTTTTTACCATCTGATCAAAGATTTGCTCAGCCATTGATACATCAAATGTGTATGTGGATGGCTCTGCAATAGAAGCTTCCTCCTTCGCTTTTCCAGGTTTTAAAAAAGGACAAGTGTAAGATGTACTTTTCACTAGTTCTGCTGCCATCACCTCTAGTAATTGTTCCTTCTTATTATCCGTAACGTCGTCCACCACTGATATCATGGTTTACCCTTGAGAAAACTTAACTGCCACCTTTTCTCTTTCTTCTTGATCATTTCTTCTATTCTGATGGCTTGAGACAACATACAGGATAAGTCAGAAAAGTCTTGGAGGATAAGACGCTCTTTGAGCTGCAAATGCATTCTACTGATGGCTATTTTGGTGCACTCCATTTTGGGCATTTGAGTAGTGCATTTAGCTTTAAATTTCCAAAAGTGCTCAATGAACTCTGCTACACCTTCGGATTATTTCTACTTGACTGCCAAAAGATCCACTATAGAGACCTCATGTGCTGGTTTAAAGAAACACTCATGAAAAATTTGTTTTGTATCCACCCACGAGTATACAGAACCAGGTGTCAAATTTGCATACCAAGTAAATGTCGTTCCTGTCAAGGATAAAGAAAATAATTGTCATTTATGCTAGTCACTATTCTTGAATTCTCCACATTATGCCATGTACCTCCCTATATGGTCCATAGTTGACTTGTTGTCCTCTCCAGAGAATATGAAAAACTCAGGCAATTTAAATCCTCACGGTAATACTGCCATAGAATCCACCCAATCGAGATAAGACTTTTGATACACTGGCCAATCTCTCTCTTGTCGACATAATGCCTCCATCATTGAGTCGGCTGATGGTACTAGCTGTTGATTCTGCGTAGGGGAACTTATCCGAGTCGTTTGAGAGCCTTGTCCTAGGAATGAAACCATCTCAGAGAACCCTACTCCCTGTATTAGATAAGCTATCACCGTGGCATGATACGCGGTAGGGACAGTTGCAAAATAGCTTTGGGGTCCTCCGTACGAGGAGCAAACATTCCTATTAGGAGCTGCATTCTGGTTGTAGAATAACTATGCCCCCATTGTCACCTGGACCCCCATGACTAGATAAGGTGGAGTTCTCCCTAGGAAAGGTTCTGTAGGAGCCATGCTGGGTGAATTTAACCCCGGACTCCCTTGGTGCCCCCCGGGCGTTGGCATAGGCTACTCCTGGCACAATAATTGTACTGACCCATAAGATGGTGCAACAATGGATTGGAAGGGGGGGGGGGGGAGAGGGGGTACATACCTACCTGAGGTGTCCTGTAAACATTTTGCCTTTGTTCAAAATTATGAAGCTCGTTCTGGAGCAGAGGTCGGAACAGTATGGCGAACTGAGGAATAAGGGTCTGAATGAGTTCACTTGTACACTGCCCCATGGCCTATCATATGGCAATTAAAAATATAGGTGTCAACCTTGGACACTTGGGGAGGAGATGAAGACTATGCCCCCTGTTGCTCAAGGATAGTGACCTGGGCATTGCCGGACGTAATCACTGTAGGATCAAATGCTCTCCGTAAAGCTCGAACTGTTGGCCGATCAGAGGACTCCAATGAAGGCCTTAAGGATTGCTGCTGAGAATTAGACATAATGCGTCCTGAACGCAATTATATACAACAACAATCTTTGGTCCCAATGGGTGTGCCAATTTATGTTGCCTTATGAAAAGGGGAGGCGATGGAACTATCTCTCAGTTATTCTTTTGATGAATATAAATAGTCGGATAGAGAGATGAATGTGTGAGCTAGACTTTTTAAAAAATGTGGATTCCTTGATCTTACTATAGAAATGGTCCAAGAAAGCAGAAATATTGCATGCGGAAGCAAATTAGGACTAAAAACAGTGTATTTCGATTAAGTTGATGAACAAATACAAGAGTATTGGAATTTGAAATCAAAGCAACATACAAACAGAAAGCTGGAAATCAAAGGAGTAAGGAAAAACTATAAAGAAAATGTAAACAAAACTATAAACAATGTGGTAAAGAAAGCTATAAAGAAAGCCGTAAGGAAAGCTGTAGAAAAAGAATTGAAAACTGGAAGAAATTTGGTAATTTGGTTGTGATGATTGTTGTTAGGTTCTTCATTCTAGGGCTCCTGCTCGTTTTATACTTGCTGTGGCAAGGTTGCCGACTATCTGAACATGGAAAAAATCTTTCTTTGTGGCGCGTTCTTGACGGTTAGGAATAGTAGTACTTTACCGATCGTGCCACGATATGGGATTAATAACTCATCGGCCCTTGGTTCAAATGTTGTCTGAGTACATCGACTGAAGATTTTCTTGACGTCGTCATTTGCTTGGCAGAAATTGTATCGGTTTCGACTTAAAGTTACTATTGCAACAGATTGGCTAAAGATGACGTCAACAATAGTTAGGCAATTTTAGATCCTAGGGTTGAGATGAATTTACTTGAATTCTCCCTACATTCAAGGGTTGAGATGTAATGTATTTTAATGGGTCAAAATGGTTCATGGGTCTTGGATTATCTTGGATCAAATAATGCAACTGAGTCAAGTAATCAAAATTAGTCTTGCCTATTTTGTCCAAGACTTTATAATTAATAAAAAATTGGAAATAGTTTTTGCAATTAAATTCAGTTGTTCAAGAAATCATTTCTCTAGTGAAAATTCAATGTTATAATATTGTTTTGTATATAATATAATGATTAATTAGGAATAGATCATTTCCCATATAACAAGCAAATAGTCACATTGACTTCATTTATTTTCCTGTCCAAATAATAATTTAAGCAAAATAAACAAATAAACAATTCAATTAATTCATAAAATAAAATTAATTAACTAATATTCCTATAGTAAAATTTGTGGGATATTACATTTTAGACAATTAAATAAAAAGTTCATCAAATGAGGTTTTATTTCTTCTATTTTTGCCCCCTTTTGGAGCAAAAGATGTTGAAACTTTTATATTAAATATAATCCCCCCATTCCCCTCTCATTCCCTTCCTATCCTTCTTAAAAAGATAATCCAAAGAATTAAAAGTCAATCCGTCCATTCCTTCTCATCTACTTTCTTTACATTTCCCTTAATCCAAATAACCTTTTAATGATTTTTTTTTTTTTTTTGTATGAACTAAAACATCTATATTTAAGGGATTTATACTTGTAAAAATATTGGTAAAAATGTTAATTAATATATTATCTCTCTTCCCTTCTATTAATTTTTCAAATGCGATAAATATTTAATCATCTCCATTCATTTTCCTAAATAGCCGATTTAAATTATCCAACATAGTATTATAAGAGTATCTTTGGTATTTTATCCAAATTCACAACTATCCATGTCTTGTACTGCCTATATTCTCACTTAACTTACACTCGCATGCTCCATAACTCTAGACATAATAGAATAAACTAGAACTCTCTCAAAAGCTCATAATTCAACCTATACATGGATACAAAGTCAAAGTAAGCTTTGATTCCTTTTCCGAATCAAATTTACACACAATAATACTAACTCCCTAATTATAAATATATTAGGAATACCTTTTAATCAAAGCAACTTATTCTAATTTCATTAGGAATGCAAGGCAACTAATAGACTGGCTGCAAGCATTCACTAGTTTTGCTGAAGTTTTTGAATATCTTGAATTTATGGCTGCAATTACTCACACAAATCTTACGTCTGTCTTGCATTCAATAGTTTTTGAGTTTGTAAACCTAAACTATTGCACACATATGGAATTCAAGCAGTTGCCAATTAACTTTCAAGGTGCTCGGTTTCGTGGTAAGGGATTGAAAGGTTTCCCGAAAAAAAAGAAAAAAGAGGTTGTACACTTGATTGGATGAAAGAGAAAAGAAGGGATGCCATTTTGCAGGGGATGCAGTGAGAATGAGCAATTGCAATCAATACTCACATATACTGTATGGATGTCACAGCTCCATGGAGTTGATAAGAATAGATATGTCACTTTATTTAAAGATGTGTATAACGAGCTGTAAAAGATTGCAATAAGAATAAGAAAAAACTAAAAGAAACTGGGCAAATTGCGAACGAGTATAGCTGTTGACATTGTATCGGTCACTATTAGCGACCAATTTCCAGTAGATTTGCATTTCAATTGCCACTTGTTCGGAAAGTAGATGTTGACTTTGGCTGTAATTTGTTGGCATCCATTTGAGTTTGTCCCACATCGGAACCACCAAACATCATCCATCACCATTTAAGCTTTGTTCAGTTCCAAAGTCCTACATTAGAAGTTTGAGAATCATCCACCACCTCTTATGCCTATTTATAAAGGCTTCGTTTGGTTCTTTGAAAAAAACAACAATAACACAAGAGTTTTAGTAGCTTTTCAGGCATTTGATATTTGTAATATTCTTGTTCTATATTAGTGGTGTTTAGTGGCTTAGGAACACTTTCCTAAAGCCTTGTAAATTGTCTTTTTTATAATGAAGTTTTGTTCCGCCTCCGCCCATGGACGTAGGTCATTTGACCGAACCACGTAAGTTCTTGTGTCTCTCACTTTTATTTCCTTTCTCGTTGTTTATTTTTTCTCCGCGTTATTTTTGTTATTATTATTTCTTTATTATCATCTTGTGTGACTTTACCACTGGAGTTTTGGTTTGTTCCTGGGGCCTATCCCTAACATAATTTTCGTGCAATTAATAGCAATTGAATAGTGACAGATTAGCGACCACATATCTATTTCACATTTAATTTTTTTAATAACATTTTTTAGTCAGTCTCAATTTTGTCGCTAAATATAGTGACAGGTTATTAGGTAGCTGCTATTTGGTTGCCATTTGACTCAAAAATTGATTTGTTTATTTTTTTTAATATTTTGGTCGCTAATCGAATGCAAAGTAGTAATGGACTAGCGACAAGTATTTTAAATAAGATTTTTCATCTTTTTCCTAAATGGCTAAGTGGATTAGTGTTTGATTAGTGATTGTCTTTAAAAAAGCCTACCAAAAGGGGGGGGGAACATTATTGTCTCCAATCTCAAAAAAGCTTTCTCACTTTCTCCCAAAAATCGCACACCAAAAACCTGAACCGCTTTTGTTTCTTACTTTCTATGTTTCTTAGCATTTTTGTTCCTTGTCTTTCTAATTCAAAATTGGCTGCATATGCTTTCTCTGATGTTGGAGTTGAACGGCTGCATCTACTTTCTTTGAGGTCGGATTTTAACGAAGTTGAATGCCACCATTTCGATGATTTCGGAGAGCTAGGGTTAGCCCAAGCTAGGTTCATTTTTTTGATTTGTTATAATTGATTATTTTGTGAGTTTCCAAGCAAATGTGGTTGAAAATGTGGTTGTATTTTATAAGAATGCTATGGATGTGGTCTATGATTTGAAGAGGCAATATAGGAATTAGATACTTTGTCTCCTCTGAAGTGAATTCTTCAAGTAAAAATTTTCTTCTAGTTGACATCATTTTATGTTAGAAATCCATTTCACTACAAGAAAACAATCATTTAGTGATGACATTTAGCAATGGCCAGTATGCCGTCGCTAATTTGTGAGTGTTTTGAGAGGGCAAGTAAATGGAGTGACAATTTACTGATAAGTTGACCATCCATAGCAATACCCTCTGAATTAGTGACGGCATTGCTAGGGTAACAATTCTGTGATGATTTGAAGAGGGCAAATGACTCCGGCGCTAAAGTTCGTAGCTATACCGTTGCAGATTGCTAGGATTTAGCTACGGCCTTATAAATTGTTCTTATCAAATTTTTGTTGAAATATAAAATTAAGGATCTGTAGCTAAACCCTTTCTGATAGAGAGAATTTAGCTACGAAAGGAAAACCCTCTCTAATTGCTAGGGTTTAGCTATGGTTATAAATATTTTTTCAAAAAAATTTAGTTAAAAATGAAAATAAATTGCCACTTGTTAAGCCCTCACAACTAGCTAGACTTTAGCTACAGAGTTATAAATATTTCCATAATACATGTCCATCTTCTGTATCTAAACCCTATCTAAACCATAGCAAATTGCTAGGGTTTAGCTATGGATTTATAAATTTTTAGTGAAAATGAAATCAAATATGCCCTCGCAACTATATAGGGTTTAGCTATGAATTTGTAAATTTTTCCAACCGAATTAAATGTCAAAATGGCGTAGCTAAACCCTAGCAATTTGAGAGGGTTTAGCTACGACTGTATAAATTTTTACAATAAAATTTGGTGACAAATAAAAAAAATATATTCCATCGCTAAGCCCTCTCAAATAGCTAGGGTTTAGTGACGGAGTTAATAAATTTTCACCCATCGAATATAAGTTGTAGCTAAACCCTAGCAAATTGCTAGGGTTTAGCTACGACTTTATAACTTTTTTCAATAAATTTTACTAAAAAATAAAAAAATAATTTTTTCAATTAAATTTTACTTTAAGATTTGTATCTAATTACGTATTTGAAAATAGCGTTCAATTTAGTCATCGTGTATCTATCTGAGTGTTTGATTGAAATATTGAATAATAATATACATGTCAATGTGGTTGTTTCTAACTTATTAAAATATATAGAGATTCAATCTATCCATATAGTATATAGTATGTAGATATATTGATACAGGAATAGTTATAGTTGTATATACATATATGTATATTCATTATATATGTTATACATTAGTGATTATATATATACATATGTTATATATGTTGCATATAAATTATATATATATGTATGCATATGTATATATATATATATATATATATATACATATTATATATACATTATATATGTTGCATAATGTATACATATACAACATATGTTATATAATGAAATATATAATGTATATATATTGCATACAACTTATGTTACATATATGATTGTATATATATGTAATGCATAAATATATAATGTATATATGTGCACATATAATGTATATGATTGTATATATGTTATCTAATGTATATACATTCCATGTAATGCATAAATATATAACGTATATATATGCACATTTAATGTATATATGTTTGTATATATGTTATCTAATGTATATAATCGCTAATACAAAAATTCTATATAGGCATATAGCAAATATACATATATGCATATGTACAATATAATGTATCCACAAATTCATATACTATATAACTACAACATTGGAAATCGAAATTAGGCATTGAAATAGACACACGAAGATAAATTTGAATGTGTTGATAACTAATGTATAACATATCAATATGTATTACTTATACACATATATGCACATAAAATTATAAGTTCTAATATATCAATATATTGATATACTATATCACTAAATTTAATATATTAACTATGATATATGTTATTACATATCTCAATTAAATGTTAAGACAGACATTTAATGGAAAAATTGAAGGATATTGTTAAATATATAATTAGACACATATTTGGCGGTCAAAGAAATTTCAATTTATAAAAAAGGAGCATAAGTCGTAGCTATGCCCTAGCAATTTTCGACGGCATAGCTACGACCTTCATATTGCTCTTGGAAAAATCTGAACTACGGCATCGCTAAACCCTCTGAATCAGGGAGGGTTTAGTGATGGACATTGAATGTTGCTCGGGTTTATTTGCGGTCGCTATACCATTGCTATTTGCGAGGGCTTAGCGACGGCATCGTGGCCATCACTAAATTAAATACATAGTCAAAATTGGGACCTTCTTCTTCATTTTCTCTTTTCTTCTCCGTGCCTGCGATTCAACCCCTCACCGCTCACGTGCCACTCACCGCCCTAGTGTTGCCACCGCCCAAGCTGTCGATGTCAGCCATCGGTCGCTGCCGATCTGCCTTTTTTGGTCGCTGCCGCTCCACCATTTCCTTGAATTACAGGTTTTTATTTTTATTTTTTTCCATCCCAATAGAATCTACAATATTGATTGAGTTATTCCAATGGTTTAAATTTCATATTTTTAGTGAATTAATGTTTGTTTCAGTAGAATTTTTTTTTTTAGATTTCTAAATTATTATTGTATATATTGTTATTATTGTATATATATATTGGCATTGTAATGTATATAAATTCATGGAATTTAATTATATGAATATTGTATATATAATGTGTATAAATTAATTACATGATTTGTTTCCAATAGATTGGTTGGATTATAGTTATACTTTGAGTTATAGTGTTGTTTGGATTGGTTGGATTGCCATTATGCTTTGAATTATAGTGATGTTTGGGTTAGTTGGATTTGTTGGAGGAGATTACAATTAAGTAGAAGCTGGTGTTTAGTGTTGGGGATATATTTTGGATTTTGGTTGGATTTGTTTGATGTGTCTTGTGGTGACTTAGTGCTTGGAAAACGTCCATTTTTAAAGGGAAACTCTGCCAAAAATTTTCTCGAATTTAATTTTTAATAAACTACTTATTAATATTAAAAAATTTTAGGCAAGAAACTTTTCTATTAATAATATTAAAATTTTTTTATTAATAATAAACTAATTAATAGTATTAAAAACTTTTAAATGTAATACACTTTTCAATTAATAATATTCAAAGGCTTTTGTCATAACAAGTACTTAATAATATTTAAAAAATTTATTTAATAAAGCTTTCTATTAATAATAATTAAAAGTTTTTATTTTAATAAACTTTTTAATGGCATTAATAAGTTTTTAGTTTACAAAGCTTTCTATTAATGAATTCAAAGTTATTTATTTTAATAAACTAATTATTAGTATTAAATAGTTTTTAGTTAATAAAATTTTATATTAATAATATTAAAAAGATTTTATTTTAATAAAGCAATTAATAGTATTAATTAGTTTTAGTTTTAATAAACTTTGATATTAATAATATTCCAAAGTTTTTGCTGTAATAAACTACCTAATAATATTAAAAAGTTTCTATTTAATAAACCTTTCTATTAATAATAAGTAAAAGTTTTTATTTTAATAAACTAATTAATAGGATTAAATAGTTTTTATTTAATTAATTTGTGTATTAATAATATTAAAAAGATTTTATTTTAATAAACTAATTAATAGTATTAATTAGTTTTAATTTAATAATCTTTTCTATTAATAATATTCAAAGGTTTTTGTTGTAATAAACTAATTAATAGTATTAATTAGTTTGTAGTTTAACAAATTTTCCTATTAATAAACTATTTAACAATATTAAAAAGTCTTTAGTTTAATAAACTTTTCTACTAATAATATTAAAAAGTTGTTACTTTAATGAATGAATTAATAGTATTACAAAGTCATTAATTCTATTCAAATTTCTATTAATAATGTTATTAAGTTTTTAGTGTACTAAACAAATTGATAATAAAATATATGTATATTTTTCATGGCAGTTGTTTCCCTTGTTTGTGTTGTTGATTTTAGATGGACGATCGAAGTTGGATGTATAAAAGGCATGTCTAGGGTATGAGGGGTATTATTGTTGAATTTGAGCAAGGAGTTAAAGAATTTCTGGCTTTTGCTATTTCGAATATTGTATCATCTACGATTTGACGTCCATGTTCAAAGTTTCAAAATAGGAAGTACCAGTCTCTATCCAATGTGAAAATTCATCTTCTTAAGTTTGGATTTGTTAGTAACTACTATCGGTGGATATGTCACGGTGAACCATATAGTATAGTTTTGGGACAGTTAACCTCGACATCAAGGGTTGTGATCGATGAAAATGAATCAAGAAACCCGTTTCACGAAATGGTTTTAGATGCTACAGGGCCAGAGTTTGATAATTATAGGGCATCTAAAGATTTTGTAGATGAGCCTCCAAATAAAGAAGCACAGAAGTTCTACGATATGCTGCGAGCTACTACGAGCCATTTACAACTTTCACTTGTGTCTCGGTTATTGAATATAATGTCAGAAAATAACATGTCTGAGAAATGTTTTAACCAAGTAGTGTAGCTAATGTAGGAGATAGCTCCCGCGAAAAATAAGATTCTCGATGACTTTTATGACATGAAAAAGTTTTATCTGGCCTCGAATTACCTGTACAAAAAATTGATGTATGCATGAATGGATGTATGCTGTATTGGAAAGATGATGAGAGTCATAAAGATTGTAAGTTTTATGGTCATCTTCGGCATATGCAGAAGAGAAGTCCGAAGAATAATAGGCAAACGGAGATACCATTTAAGTAGATGTACTATTTTCCAATAGCACCAAGACTACAACAGTTGTATGCATCCAAAACGATTGCTGCACATATGAGATGGCATGCGGAGAGCTACATGAGTCATCCTCGTGATGGCGAGGCTTGGTAACAATTTGATAAGAGTCATCCTGAATTTACGAATGAGGTTAGAAATGTAAGGCTTGGTTTGTGCACAGATGGATTTGCTCCTTTCGGCATGTTTGGAAAATAGTATTCATGTTGGCCGGTTATCCTCACACCCTATAATCTCCCTCTGTGGATATGCATGAAGGATCCTGTATTATTTTTTTTTTGTAATTATTCTGGGGCCAAAGAATCCTAAGCATAAAGTGGATGTTTATTATAGCCATTGATAGATGAATTGAGTATGTAGTAAGATGTGTTGGACTTGGGAATAAAAATCATACAAAAACTAAGCACATTCCCAGTCAAGTTTAAATTAAAACGTTAAACCCAAATCACACATATGAGCAAGTGTACTCATCATTAACTGAGCATAAGGTTCAAACGAGTGTCGATCCTCAAGAAACAAGTAGACATTAATTACCTTTCTTTCATTGTTTAACCGACTTGATAAAACAAAACCGAAATAAAATAAAACAAAATAAAATAAAAACAAAAATATATACATGTCAAGGATGTAGATTTATGTAATTCAAACCATTGATTAGACAGCCATGATCTTAAAGTATCCAACCTCTATCATAACTAATTATTCTCTTGGCATTATGAAGAATTAAAATAGACTCACTTCTTTCTCAATCCATGAATCCCTATCTTCTAGGCAACTTAGTATCACATACTCTGTCTCAACCAGTCTTACTCAAATGATGCATTAAACACAATTATTTGATCAAGTCCCATTCTCAGGCAAACTTAACCCATGAAATTAACCAATTGAATCCATATTCTGGCAGACATCAATTAACCTTTAATTACTCTGATCTTGCAATTAACCCCATTTTCAGGCAAGTTAAAAGGCAACAAATACGAAATCAATCAATTTAAACCATCAACCATATTTTCAAGCAAGTTAACAGCATAATCAATTAATCTCACAATCAACGCAAGTAATTAAATACCAAGAATAACAATCAATTAATCAAAAGATCAAATAACTCTAAATACCATGAACATCTAAACCAATGTCAAATTACAATAAAACAATTAAAACATCATTGTCAAGGAAAGAAAACAAAGTAAAAGAAAGCACTCATAGACAAGCCTCCTTCTTCTTCCTTTGAAGACCTTCTTGTACAACCCTCATTAAATTGTAGAATTCATTATTGGATTGAGTGATTTTCTATAATGAATAATGAATTCTCCCTTTTCCCTTGTGTTTTTTTTTATCTATTTATAAGCTTAAGAAGTACCTAAACTCGTAGGTACAAAGTTCTTGGCCGAGTAGAAGTTGGAAGATACTAAAACTCCTCAGATTTTCAAAAACGCGTAGAAAAATCGCAGCACTGCCTCAAGGACAGAACACAGTCGGCGCCGCCTTGGTCTTTCGGAGTCGGAACTGCCTGTGTTCTACTTCTCCACTTGTTCACCGATTTTTTTTCCAAATTTTGTGCATAAGTTCCAGAATTTAATTGGTGTCGGTTCCAGCCTTACAGCCAGCGCCGCCTCTGCTCTGTTTCACGACGGTTTTGCTCTGTTTTACTAAAAAATCTGAAATAATGAACAAAATACCTTTCCAAAGGTAAAATCTCAAATATGAAAGAATATGACTAGTTATTACACAAAATGTCTTATAAAAGAGCCTCAAATAACTAAGCAAAGTATGACTAATTTAGCCCTTATCATAGTGGTATGAGGGTGTCGCCACATATGACATATCCATGAAACAAAATTTTCAATTGCGGGCAGCACTGTTGTGGACAATCAATGACTTCCCAGCTTATGCAATGTGTAGTAAGTGGGGCACTGCAGGTAGATTCGCGTGTCCATATTGCATGGAATGTACAAAGTCTTTTCAGCTACAATTTGGGGGCAAAACATCTTGGTTCTATTGTCATCGTCGGTTCTTTCCATTTGATCATCTGTTTGGAAGGGACACATGGTCATTCAGATGGGATAGAGGACATGAATCTTCACCACCTGTGGAGTGGCTAATAGGAGACCGAGTATTTGCCTAGGTTTGCCATTTTCCAAAAATTGCTGATTCAGGGTGTGAACTGGGGAGGAGCGATAGGAAAGATGTGGAGCACAACTGGACAAAAAGAAGCATTTTCTGGGACTTGCCTTATTGGTGTACTTTATTGGTGCTGCATAACATAAACATAATGCATAATGAAAAGAATGTATTTGATAATATTTTCAACACTGTAATGGATGTGAAGGGGAAAACGAAAGACAATTTGAAGGCCCGACGTGATGTAGAGGCGTATTGTCATAGACTTGAATTACATGTCCGTGGAGCAGGTGAAGGAAAGGTATTCATGCCAAAAGCATGCTATTCGTTGTCTATTGAGGCTAAAAAAGCATTACTTGACTGGGTGAAGGAATTGTAACTCCCAAATGGATATGCTTCGTACTTATCAAGATGAGTTGATATGAAGGAGTTAAAGATGTCTGGAATGAAAAGTCATGACTGCCATGTGTTTATAAAACAATTACTTCCAAATACTTTAAGAGAATTTCTTCCAATAAATGTATGGTGACAGAATTGAGCCTTTTTTATAGGGATCTGTGCTCACCAAAATTGAGCATTGTTCATATGAAAGAATTGGAGTTCGAAATTCCCGTGCTTATTTGCAAGTTGGAAAAAATATTCCCCCTGGGTTTCTTTGATGTGATGGAGCATCTAATAGTTCACCTGCCTTATGAAGCCTATGTTTGTTTTCCAACTCAATACAGATTGATGTATCCATTTGAAAGGTTGTTGCATCATTTGAAGATCAGGGTGAAAAATAAGGCAAGAGTGGAAGGATCGATTTGTAATGAATATCTAGTTGAAGAAGCATCAACATTTTTTCCCTACTATTTTGAGGATCATGTTCAAATGAGGCATACACATGTTCCTTGTAACATAGACATCCCTACTAATTAAATGCAGGAAGAGCGTTTGATGTCAATTTGAATTGTTCGAGGAAGGACATTGGAGAAGATCTAAACTCGGTTCCTGATATCTGAGGAATTCAAAGCTGCCACGAACTATATCTTTTCTGAATTGTGAAGAGGTGCAACCATATATAAGGGATTTCTCCAATAATTTATGCAGTTAAAATCCCGATATCACTGAGATGGAGGTTGAGAAAAGGATATAGAATGAATTTATAGGATGGTTCAAAGAATACTCTCTAATTAATATTCGTTGGCATAAGTTGTTTGCATACGTTCACTTATGTCAATTTGTACCTTGATTATTTCTTGTAGGTTCATGGTGACATTAGTGGGGTGACAGATACATGCTTGCAAAATATTTTGTGGCGGCCATCAAGGCAATTCAAATCATTTAAGGGGTATTTCATAAATGGGTTTCGATTTCACAAAGTTGAGCACGCTGATGGTCGGAAAAGTGTAAACTACGGAGTGTGCGTCAAAGTAGCAAGAATGAACACGGTAGTATTGACTATTATGGGGGTGTTAAAGAAGGTTGTTGAGGTTCAATTTGTGGGCCATCTAATAATGAAAGTTCTGTTATTAAAGTGTGATTGGTTTGACCTTAACCCAAATTGAGGCATTAGAGTACACCCTCAATATAAGTTGTTGATACTAACAGTAAGAAGAGTTACCCTAAATATGAGCCATTCGTATTAGCCCAGCAAGCCTAGCAAGTATACTTTGCAATGTATCCAGGAACTAAAAGACCCAAGTTAGATTAGATGATAGTTTGCAAAATAAAAGCCTAACAGGTGATTGATACACCGATTGTTGACAGACTTTACCAAGAAGAAGTTGAAGATAATACAACAATGAGTATATTGTTAGTAGTTGATCTTGGTCCCTTAACATATGAACAAGGCATAATTGAGTTGTTAGATGTTTGGGAGGAAGCATTTGATAGGGATAAGGATTCGAACAACAATGAAGATGATGATTAGGGTGATTGGGAAACAGATACTGATTCAAAAGTTGAGTCCAAGGAGTACGTTTCGGATGATGACTCGAGTGAATAAACATGAAATGTACTACAATTGGAGGATGCTAATATATATTTATTCTTTCATTATATATTTATTCTTTGTTATTTTTAACTATTTTTGTTTTATTTTTAGATATGTCTTTTGGTGTGGGTTCATATCGTACTAGGCCACGAGACTATACGCCTTCATCTACATATCGTACTCCATCCGGTCCGGATCCGCAGTTGGGCAATACTCCATTCAGGCAGGTGATGTCGTCACCTATAGTTCCCTCGTCTGCCAATTCGAGTCAGTCTACACTTCGGGACCATACTCTACGGCCATTGATTGTGCCATGTGCTGACGGGTACGATTAAGATTGCATTTATATATTATTTTCATTTGCAATAGTTTTGCATAATTTTAGAACAAATTTAAATTTCTATGTCAACTTTTTTATTAAGTAGTTATTTTTTATAACATATTTAACGTATTTCTTTTTAATATGTATCACTTTCATTTTTTTTTTATGTTTATTCAAAAAAAAATTAAAATAGATTTGCTAGTTCCCATTGATGTGTACAGGAGATCACATCGATATTTCAATGATATTTCGACGGTCCTTTCGTGTGTTGGGCTGATGTCCCGATTCACGTGAGGAGCCTTTGATTTGAGGAGTTTGCGGTAAGTTACAAATTTTTGTATAATTCATTAAAAAATAATTAGTTTGTACTTTATATATATCTTGTTAGTTGTTTAATATATACTAACAACTTGAAATATATTCTGCTTTATACAGAAGTTATTTCATTGGATCGAGGATCATAGTGCCTTGATTCGGTCCAACTAGGAGCAAAAGTGTCAAACACGCCTTTTAGACACCTTATCGAGGGTTTGAAGGACACCCCCTGCTGGTCAGTGCCCTTCTTGGATTGACCCTCACCATTAGGAGGCGATGATGAAGCGCTGGGGCAAAGAAGAGTTCCAACGAATCTTGGCCACTGCCAGGAGGAATAGGGGTCAGTCCACGACCAGGCATACTGGCAGGTCTATCTCTTTTACAGTCCACAAGGATTGTATGGTAATTTTTTTCAGTTATTAAGACATTTCGTATACTTGCTTCATTTTAATCCATTTTTAGTCTTTATTTTTATAAGTTATTATTGTAAATGCTGCGACAATAGATGGGCAATGGCTTTAGCCATATTGAGATGTTTAAGAGGATGCATATGTTCTAGACTGGGGATAGGCAGGGGTAGTATGTTATCGAGCATTCTTGCAAGACATTGGTAACTAAATTATAATTTTTTTATTTACAGAATAATTTTCTTCTTGTTTTTATTTTATTTAATTAAATTTCATACTTCCCAAATAATTTCAGGAGCACGTGATAACTACCAAGAAGTGCCAATCTCAGGCTTCTTCCAGTGGATCTACTAGTGCTACCTCTCCTGCCTTACCTGAAGATCGAGCGCTATTCATCCAGGCATTAGGTGAGTACATTAGAGGTTGCGTATATGGCCCGGGATCTAAGGTAGTACGAGCCAGACAGGAGCTCCAACACGGTTTCCTAGTTGCCTCGCAGCCCTCCCCTCATTTAGATATCGATCAGATTGTAGAGGATAGAGTGCAGGAGAGGATCCGAGAGGTTGCAGAGTGACTGCCGTGACAGTTTGATAGCAAATTGGACTGGCTGAGTGATAGGATGTCACAGTGAGACGGTATTTATGCTGGATGGATGGTGATGATGTCAGAGAAGATGGGATTACCACCACCACTAATTCTACCGCTTGACGAGGAGGAGGCTGAGGATCAGCCTGATGACACCTTTGTTATGCCTCTAGATCCTCATCCGTTCCCGTCTCATCCTCATTCTCCACCCCCACCTTCTTCGACTGGTGCTATGCTCCTATAGCTAGTTGATATATTTTTTCTATGTAAAAATAATACTGTATTTATATTTCATTATATTTTGTAATAATAAATACATTTCATATTTATATAGTTTTCAATATATTTTTTTAATATGTTTTGTTTTGACTTATTATTTTGTGTTGTTGATTGCATGGGATTTTTGAAAACAAACATAAAATGGGTTGGATTTCAGGAAAAAAAATTAAAAAATATTTAATTAAAAATTAAAATATCCGTAGCTAAACCTTGCAAATTAGCTACGGTTTTGTGACGGCACGAAAATTAATTTTTATTAAACTGAAAAAGCCGTCACTAAACCCTCTCAAATTTGCTACGGTTTTGCAATGACATGAAAAATAATATTAAATAGAAAATACCGTTGCTAAACCCTCGCAAATTTTGCTACGATTTGCGATGGCTGGTGAAATTATTTTTAAAATTTAAATTGGCCATTGCTAAACCATTCCAAATGAGGTTTAGTTTTGTTTCAGCTAGATCATTCATAAAACTAAACAATTAAATATAGTTGTCACTATTCCCTCAAAAATAACTTAAAATATTTTTTTATATCGTCGCTAATCCGTAGAAAATTTGCCAAAATTAAATTCGTTGACTACTTTTTCGACGTAGTGATTTCCCTTGCAATGCCTACGCTAACAGATACGGCTTTTTCATGTCGTCACAAATTTGTATTTAGCGACTAGCGTTTCAGCTACGGTAATCGCCATTGCTATGCCGTTACTAATTGTATTAGCGATGACATTGCGACGGTTTTGCCATTTATCTCTTGTAGTGTTAGATTTGATGGTATTTGGTGCTTTTGTTGTCAATTAAGGCATGGATGAAGACACGATGTCTACTTATATTTTAGTTAATTTATTTGTCCAATGCAGAAGGAGAAATGTTTGTTGTTTTAATGAGCTTCAATGCAATCTATTTGAATCTCTCGTGTCATTTTTTATCTTAAATCTCACAATAGATGTAATCTATAATTGCCAAGAAATAATCATCTTTTTACAATCAAAAGACCAAGATTAGGAAAGGGAAATATTAATCGAATTTCTAAAAGCGGAAAAAAAATAGTTCAAAATTGTACACGAAAAGATGTTCTTTACTGGCTAATGATGAATTGCTATGTACTTGAGTTTCCTATTCAGCTTTTGATTGATCTGTAGAGATTTTTGTTTTTGTTTTTTTTTCTCCTGCTACACTTGCAGACACAGTATAAATGTCTAACCATAATAACCATAATTTCGGATTTGTACATGAAGGGAAATACAATTTATCTAAGCTTATTGTAGTGTAACTAGTGTTGTATAATGTATATATAGGGTGGTAAGATGCATCTCAAGGAACTTGAATATGAAGTGTTAGATTCTTTATTTGGGCACCAAAATTGTCCCTTAATTCTTTTTCTAGTCTCATGTATTTTTCCCTCCCGGGAATGCAGCAGTGGACGCTTGTTTGATCTGCCTTTTTTACATTTTTCCTTTGGTGCAATACTTTCTACTGCAATGTGGGTTGGATTTTTGTATTCGCCAATCATATGTTCTATCTGAGTAATTTGAATTATGAAGCAGTGTATTCACCGTGTAAGCTAATTATTCGTAGGCTGGATCATTTATAAATTCAAACTTTATCCTTCTTTAAAAAAAAAATCTCATAATCATAAAAGCACATGCCTTGATGGTTTCCAAATCTCATTGGTCAATCATCATGATACGTATTAAAAAATTGAATGTAATTCATCAAACTTTTCCTTTTATTTTGTGTAACCACTTTTCAGTTTTCACTGATCATATAATAGGTAAGAAGTTTTTGACAAATGCTGGTTTGGTTTCTTTGAATTAGGAGAGATATTTTTTAATTTTTGTCTCAAATATTTGGTTTTTGGCAGTGCAACAATTGTAGTTGAGATTCCTAAGGTTCAAAAGGCGGCAGTGGAAGAAGAGAGGAGCTCTTCACTCTTGAGGGCCGGATTCAAATTTAAGATTCAAATATTATTTTCAATGGGTGTTGTTAGGTTTGTGTTGTTTTTATGCCTTCCCTTATGTTTCAACTACTTTTTGCTGATTATTTCTTGGTTCCTTTATATGGCTCTTAAAAATGTTCTTATTTCATTTATTCTATTATATATATCGACTAATTTGGCTTGCTTTCATACTTCATCTAGCTGTATATTAATTGTTTTTCTATAACATGATGCACTTAGGTTAGAATTGAGAATTAACTTATATAAATTCACACTTCTTTTAATGTTCACATTAACGCTGAAAATGAAATCCCAAAGAGAAACTTTGAAATATTGAGAAAAATGGTTACCATTAGATGAAAGGTACATCATGTTCATGAAATGGTAACAACATCTCTTTTTTAGATGCCTTAATTTTTTTCTTTTCGCTCTTTGTCACTTCTCTTTTTTCTTAGCATTTAAAATTGCTCCTTTTCTTTTGTTTGTTTATTTTAAAGCCCAAAGAGTTGCTTGATCCGGATGATCACTAGAATTTATGTTAACAGAATTGCCCGAAAAGATTTTTTTTGGGGTTATTCTCTAGTGAATTTTTTAAATTAAAAATTCGCAGATTGCCGAATTGCTAATGAACTGACCATGAATATACAACATACATCAATATGAACTTTTTAGCTGGCCGATATGGGTTTTGGAGATCTATTTCAGTCAATGATTTGAAGTTTTCTGATTGTTTGCATGAAAATAGGTATTGGAATTTGTTGAAGCTATTATTCTTCTTAATACCATTTGGAAAACCTAACCGGAGTTGAATTTTTTTTACTTTCTGATGTTACTTTTTTTTTTTTCTGGGGGAGGGGGGGGGGGGGTTGGTGGGGGTCGAGGGTGTCCAATGTAGCAATTTTCTTGTCCTTGTTGGAAAGAAAGTTTACCCCATGAAAATGACGTTCTCCTATCTCTTTCCACTGCAAGAAGTCTAGCCAAAGTTTAAGAATATAATTTTGCCCTTTTAGTCTTCTTTTTAACTGGTGGGTTATAAGGGTCCAAACATCACTTTGACTTTCTACAAATTTGCTATGCATTTGCCTTCTATTCTAGTCTTTCTTCCAACGATTCACCTATTTTGTTTCTTTGTTAGAGAAAACCTGCCAGCATTTCCTTTTGGCAATTGGCACCCATGACCATTAGGACTGAGGCCCCCCACCAATCAGCAACCAAAAATATCAATGTGCTTGCCCCTGTAATACATCCGCTATAGCATTTTGGCTCTTTCCCCCTTTCCATGCCATTTATGTTTTTAGCATTTTTTCTCTCCCCTTCCTATGCCAGTTATGTTACATCCACTATAGCATCTTGAAGTCACGAGCTTTCCATCTCCCATTCTCACTCCTTCAAGAGCAGACAAAACAGATCCTTGTCTCTTCTCACAGAATGCTGGTTCAAAAATCCACTGACTAATGATTGTGTATTAAACATATATGAATGTGCAATTTTTATGCGTGATAAATTGTATAATATATGAATGTGCATTAAGCATTCAATTAAAAATCAAAATATTTTACATAGAATATTGACAGTATACCTATGTTGCAGAATGAATGTAAAATAAGTTAGGGGTTATGTTAAAGGCTTATTAGTTTTCTCCCAAAAATGAGAAAAAGAAGGTTCAGGCTCATAATTTTACTACCCTATTAGAATATTAGACGGTGAAACAAATAAAATGGCACTTAACTAGCGTTGGATATATCTTGTTTTTGTATTCTGTCTTGGTAGTAAAATCAAAGTTTATGATTTCTTTCTTTGTTTTGTTTTCCTATAAGCCTTGGGAAGAATGTTTACATTATTTTTGTCTAAAATGTAGAGGGTCACAATTATTCCAGAAATTGAAGCCACTCATTGCAATCAAAGATAGTAAATTTCTAAAATTGTTTCTTTAAAGATACATGGGTTTTTACGTTCATAATACTCTTGAGATTTAGTTTGTATGACTAGATCTCTGTGAGTGATGAATGATGAATCTCCATGAGTGATGGGTGATGATTCCCCTTTGGTAATGGGTGATTTCTTTTAAGTTAGTTTTATACTATATATCTTTGTATTGTTTTATGTCCATCTCTAAATCGCATTAAAAAGAAGGTAGATGGAAGACCAAGGATAGGGGTTAAAATCACCATTCTTTTCCTAGTTATTTGAGATTGTTTTAAGATACATTTGTTGCAATAACTAGGCATATTCCTTCCTGTTTGACATTTTGCTTGTACAAGGTGTTTTCCGCAAATATGTGCAGATTTAAGGTAAAATCGAGTAGAAAATGCACGAAACCAGAATGTACCTGGTGTCTGGCCCAGCCAGTGGACCAGGCACTAGGTCCATTCTACTCCAGCAGCAGAGTCTAAGCAAGCTTCAGGGATTTTTCCAGAATAGACCTAGCGCC
Organism: Voacanga thouarsii; assembly: GCA_026120185.1. Classification (NCBI taxonomy): domain Eukaryota; kingdom Viridiplantae; phylum Streptophyta; class Magnoliopsida; order Gentianales; family Apocynaceae; genus Voacanga; species Voacanga thouarsii. The sequence goes on along the minus strand of JANUWF010001354.1, from coordinate 242,564 downwards.
AGATCTGGCAAGTGTACCTAGTGCTGGGTCCATTCTGCCTGCCAAGGAGAGACGGCAAAAAACAGAACAAAAAACAGAGGAAGAATAGAGTGCACTTGGCACCAGGTGGGTTAAAGGTACCCGGCGCCAGGTAGTCTCTGGAGGCAGAAATTCTGTACGCGGAATTAGCGCTTATCCAAGAATTTGGTTTTTTCCTATTCCTACTCAACCAAGACTTCCTCAGCTACGAAATTGGCATCCAAGAGCCCTATAAAAGTAGAAGAGAACACAAGGCTTTGAGATATACATCTAAGAGAGGTGAATTAAAGAGAAAAAATTCTGATTCTCTCATTAAAGGAGGTGTTCACCCAAGTTAAGGAGGATCGTCAAAATGAGTCTTCAAAGAAGAAGAAAGAGGCTTATCTATGAGTGTTTTCTTTTATCTTTGTCTTCTTTATCTTTAGCAATGATGTATTAAATATTTTCATTGTAATTTAACATTATTTTGGGATTCATGATTTTGTGTTAATTTTGTGATATGATCAATTCTTTGTCATCTTTGGTGTTTGATTACTTGGTTTCAGCGGTTATTGATGCGAGTTATTCTAATTGATTTCGACAAAACGATGTTAGGAGTTTCGTTGCATTGATTTCATACTTGTTAGATCTTGATGGATTTGAACGATGAAGTTAGGATTTGAGAACTAAGTTATCAAAGGTTATGTTAATTTCACCTTGACATAGAGTTATTACCTAATTTTATGTTTATAATGAACGAGATTAATGCATGTTTTGGTTATGTTAGCTTGATTGACAAATCTATTATTATGAATCAAAATATTAGATTCCATAAATTGACAAACGAAGCGAAATTTACCTATGTAAAAGCATGACTTGTGAAACGATTGAGTTTTACTTTATATTCCTTTATGATGCTAAGATGAGAATTAGTTGAGAGAATTGCTAATTAGTTCATTGTCATGTTTTCTAGGGTGCTTGTCTAAATTGCATAAATCTACATCCTTGAGTTGTATATATTTCTTTAGTTTTTCTTTTTATTCTTTTTTCACTTTATTTGGGTCAATGAAACAATGAAAGAAAAGTGATTAGCGTGTATTTGTTCTTTTGAGGATCGATACTCGTTAATTCCTTGTACTATGCTTGTGTTGAATATACTTGCTCACATGTGTGTTTTGGGATTAATGTTTTAATTACAACTTGATTAAGAGATGGATTTAAAATTGATGATTTTATATACCAAAAATTTACGCATCAAATTTTTGGTGCCGTTGCGGAAGAGCAATATCATGAAAGCTTAGATTTTGTTGATTTAACCATGTTTATATGTCTATATGTAAATATGTATATATGTTTTTGGTGTAAATCGGTGTTATATCTTGTTGTTTGTAATATTGTGCAACTTAATTGACTTGCTTATTTCGTGTTGTACTTGTAAATACCACTAGCCTTTTTGTTTAGGTAGTTTTTGAATATATCTAATGTGTGTGTTTTTCTTTTCTTTATTTTTTCTATTATTTTCTTTTACCTTTTTTTTTATTTTCTTTAATTTTCTATTATTTTTGTTTGTTTTTATTTTTATTTTCAATTTGATTTTTGTGCAAGATTGACATCATCATGGACAACTACTTTTGGGCACAAGATCCAATGAGCTATAATGACGAGAATTTGGCAAATTTGCAAACACAGATTGCTACTTTTTGTGAGACGTCACTTGAAGCCTTAATACATTCTTTTGTTACCAATACAAATTCCTCCATTAAGTGGCATGAAGAAGCATCCTAACGTATGAGCCATCAAAGAACACAACTAGCCAAGTTGGTTGAGGATGCCATAAAGGCCCATACACTTGAACAAGAGAATCCCTAAGGAAAAGAGAGAGGATATGAGGAACAATTATCCAATGTGGAAAGGGAAGTATTCAATTCTCCTCTATGTGCTAATAATTCTAATCTCTCTTTACCACATGATTTTTTAGGTTCTTCTCAATTCTTGGAGAACAAGGGTCCAAATGATGATGTGTTGAATTTATCATCCCTCAAGGAGTTGGATATTTGAATGCTACATCGTAAGAAGTCCTTGGAGGAAGGTAGTAATTTCTACCCTTCACCCCATTCAAGGGAGGTAACTTAGTTTGTGTAGATGTGTTGAAAAGTACTGATTTCTTGATCTAATCTTTAAGAACTCAATTGTTAAGTTGTAAGGGGAATTTCAATTGTGACAAATCTTTTGAAGGGTTAAAAGGTGATTTCAAGTTTGATGCATTCTTTAGAAACCATGTGCACTTATATGTTGTCAAAAATATTTGTGTGTCTAAAGGAATGTTAGAGAAAGAGGTTTATGTATTTTGCTTTAGTGAGAAAATTTGTTTTCATAAGCCTTCTATTTTTCAAAAACCCCTCTTCTTTCTACATTCATCATGCATATCTTCTATTTTGAGCTTTAATTTCTTTTTAAAAGGTTTGATGAGGAAGCACGATGAGTAGAAAGAGTTTGTGTTTTGTTTTGTTTTGTTTTGTTTTTTTTGTTAAGTAGTTTGTTTTTCCTCTCCCAAATAAGGAAAATATTTTCCATCTTAAATGTGGGGGAGTGAGTCGTATCTTTCTTTGCTTTCTTAGGATATTTTTTTTTTAGTCTTTTTCTTTTGTTTGTTTTCTTTTTTTTAGGTATGTTTTTATTTTATTATTATTAATCTTGTGCTTTTATTTTTGTTTTGTTTTATAGGAATAAAGTTCTCTTGGACAAGCCCTTCTCTCTATCGCAAGTTTGGATATCTATTGGAGCATTATTGCACTTGGGAAGTATTGTTTAAACTTTATACCCCATTATTATTTTTGGTCTCTTAAGAGATGCTTTCTTGTGTTTTTTTTTTTTTTTTTTGCTAATGAGGACATTGTCCAATTTAAGTGTGGGGGAGTGCTTTGGTGATTTACTTTGTCCAAGTTTTTATCAATTATCTTGGTGTTTTCTTGGTATTGAGCTACTTTGGAAAATTTTGAAATTGAGAAACAATTTTGTTTTGATCACAAAGTTTGGAACTTTCTTCTCCTTCTTTATTCATTTTGGTCTTTTGGGCTGTACTTTTATTGTTCCATCTTTGGCCGTTGGGGGCAATGTCCAGTTTAAGTGTGGTGGGGAGAATGAGGTTGAAGAAATATTTCCATATCATTTTTGTGAAATTTTTTCAAAATTTTTAGTGGTTTTCACTATTAAACAAGGTTGTAATTCTTTTTTTTTTTTTCTTGGATATGAGTTTTGTCAATCATGTGGTGGATTTTGATGAAATTGGTTTTATTGGATAAGATAGTTGTTAAGACTTGAGAATTTTGATTAATCTTGTTTATGCCTTGATGTTTGAATGTTATTTGACTTATCTAGTTAAAATATAGAAGATATGATTAATATGGAAAGGGTTTATTGGCTAACTCTTTTATTATGAGTTTAAATTTTGCTAGCTTTGAGTTATAATGAAAAGAAATGTGAATTGAAAAAAGATCACTGAGAGGAAAGATTGTGGAGAATGTTGAAAAAGTTGATTTGAGTTGAGACAAAAACAATGAGTGAAAACAATACTATTGTTTGTGTGAATTGAGAAAAGGCTCTTATTGATGATCTTTGAGGACCTTTAGCTAAAAAAGGGGTCAATATGGGGAGAAGTAGCAAGTGTATTCGGTGCGCTCTCTTGAGGCTATCCCAAAGGCAAAAAGGCAAGTAAGAGCATAGGAAAAAAGAATTGTGGAAGATGAGTGATGATTGTAAAGAGGGCCAATATGGTGTGTGAAGAGAAATCCATGCACTTGAGGCTATCAATTCCCTAAGTCATTGAAAAATTTTGAGAAAAAAAAATTGGAGTACTTTCCTCACATCATAACTTAAGCGTGCAATTTTTGGATTTGTAGTGCTTGAGTTGGTAGATGGCTTGACTTATGTGATTCATGGTATCTATATTTTTACTTGAAGAGTGAAATAATTTTCTTAGGCTAAGGAATGCACTTGATTAATTTGACTTCAAGAGTTTTGTGATGTCTTGGCCAATATTTCAAAGTTTGAAATTGGTTTCAAATGGTATGAATGACAAGGGTTGTATCTCAAGTTTGATAGGAAGACATGGTCTTTGCTATGATAAAGAAACTTTTGAATGAGAAAAAAACTTATGTTGTCTTGATAATTTTTCTTGGACTAAAGTGTTTTGCATGAGGACAAGTAATTGTTCAAGTGTGGGGGTATGTGATAGGAGTTAAAATCACCATTCTTTTCCTAGTTATTTAAGGTTGTTTTAAGATACATTTGTTGTAATAACTAAACATATTCCTTCCTATTTGACATTTTGCTTGTAAAAGGTATTTTTGACAAATACGTATAGATTTAAGGTAAAATTGAGCAGAAAGTGCACAAAACCAGAATGTACCTGGTGCCAGGCCCAACCAGTGGACCAGGTGCCGGGTCCATTCTGCTCTAGTAGCAAAGTTTGAGCAAGCTTCAAGGACTTTTTCTTAATAGACCTGGCACCAAGTATGGGAAGTGTACTTGGCGCTGGGTCCATTCTGCCTGCCAAGGAGAGATAGCCAAAAATAGAGCAAAAATAGAGAAAGAATAGAGTACACCTAGCACCAGGTGGGTTAAAGGTACCCGACGCCAAGTAGGCTCTAGATGCAAAAATTTTGTACGAGGAATTAGGGCTTATCCAAGGATTTTGGTATTTTCCAATTCTTACATAGCCAAGACTTCCTCAACCACAAAATTGGCATCACTACAAGAAAAAAGCAAAATTGCGACCGCCAATTTAGTAGCTATTTACTAAATGGCGACCGAATTGCGACCAACCTTTGATAGTCACATACTAGTAGTAGCTAATTCAATTTTGCGACCGAAATTTTTTTCGGTCGCTAATTCGAGACCAAATTGCAACTGCATTTTCCATAATAAAATTAAGTAAAAAATTTTTGACAATTTTTTTTAATTTGGTCACAATTCGGTAGCTAAATTGTAACGATTTAAAAAAAAAAGAAAAAAAAGGAAATTGTTGAATTTGACCTGATCCAAGCTCGCCAACCCGACTTGATTGGCCCTCATAGAACCTGGTCCGTAGAACACCTGCCACGAGCGCGTGACCAACCTTCTACAATGTGTTGAACTTTGCCATGCTACCAAACCTGTTGTTGTGTCAAGTGTTATCATAAATTATATTTATTATATATTTACGAATTTTACATTTCATTAATATTTTTAATATTAAGTTGAATGTATTTTAAGTAAATAAAAAGTTATAATAATTTATTAATTTTGAAGAAAGATGTGATATACAGTTTTAAAAATATTTTTCAATTAAATGACAATTATCTGTTATTCCTTTTTATATAATTAAATAATTATTATTTTTATTATTTTTTATATTTTATATTAAATACTTTTTTAAATAATGTTGCTTTTTTTTCTTTATTTGTTTTTTTTTTTTTGCTAGGTTGTTTTTTTCTTTTATTCTATAAATATTAAAACTTAATAGACGATTACTAATTTAGATATGTTTTCATCTTTTAGTTGTATTATTTATTTCTTAGAGCATCAAATATTGTTAAAAGAATTATTCATTATAAGTTAAAAATGAATAAAGAATTTGAGATGAATAAAGAATTATAATAGTTTATTAATTCTAAAGAAAAAAAATTGTAATATCCATGGTTAAATGAAAATAATTTTTTATTCTCTTATATATATTTATATATTTGAGTAGTTTATTTTTATCAATGTATGTTGCTATTTTTTTCTTTTATTTTGTAAAAATTAAAACTTAATTAACGAGAAATTAATCTTGATATGTTTTCATATTTTATGTTATTTATTTATTAAAGCCTCAAATATTGTAAAAGGTATCTAAGTGCAAAAAAAAAAAAAACTTATTATTACTTAATATGATTGGAGGAAAAGTATCAAATTTAGATAAAAATTGAATTACTCTTAATTCTTGTTATGGCCTTCGACGTATTTATCGACATATCGTAATATATATAATGCTCAACTATAATACAAGTCATTATTTGAAACACTATTAAAATTATATATATTAAAAACATATCTATAATATATATTGTTTGATGGTTTAAATAAATTATCTAATAAAATTTTTAAAAATAAACTATAAATTAAATAGCTATCGAATTACAACCAAACAATGACTGAATTGCAACTAATTAATTAATTAATTAAAATTTTAATTAATTCATTCACAAATCAGTCACAAATTTATTTAGTTGCAAATCGGTCTCAAATTTGAAACCGATTAGTGATGGATCTAGGTTTTATGGTTTAGGATTCAACGACAATAGTTTAGGGTACAGGGTTTAGCGACTGAATAGCTACTGAATTGAGTTGGTTGCAAAATTATTGCAATTCGGTCACTTTTTTTTTTTTTTTTTTTTGCAGGAATAATTCCTGCCAAGTATTCGAGGATATTAACATTGGGTCACGATTCAGTCGCTAATTTGCGACTGAGGTAAATCGGTTGCAAATTTCGGTTGCAAAATCATGGTTTTTTGGTAGTGCATCTAGGAGGCCTATAAAAGCAGAAGAGAACACAGGGGTTTGAGATATACAACTAAGAGAGGTGAATAAAAGAGTAAAATTTATGATTCTCTCATTAAAAGAGGTGTTCACCCAAGTCAAGGAAGATTGTCAAAGGGAGTCTTTGAGGAAGAAGAAAGAGGCTTGTCTATGAGTGCTTTCTTTTTTCTTTATCTTTAGCAATGATGTATTCAATGTTTTCATTGTAATTTAACATTATTTTGGGATTCATGATTTTTTGTTAATAGTGATCTGATCAATTCTTTGTCATCTTTGGTGTTTGATTACTTAGTTTCAGTGGTTATTGATGTGAGTTCTTCTAATTGACTTCGGCACAACAATGTTAGGAGTTTCATTGCATTGATTTCGTACTTGTTAAATCTTGATGGATTTGAACGATGAAGTTAGGATTTGAGAACTAAGTGATCAAAGGTTATGTTAATTTCTCCTTGACATAGGATTATTAGCCAATTTCATATTTATAAGGAATTGAGATTGATACATGTTTTGGTTATTTTAGCTTGATTGACAAATCTATTAATATGAATCAAAATATAGGATTCCATGGATTGACAAATGAAGTGGAATTTACCTATGTAAAATCATGACTTGTGAGACAATTAAGTTTTACTTTATATTCCTTCATTATGCCAAGATGAGAGTTAGTTGAGAGAATTTCTAATTGGTTTATTGTCATGTTTTCTAGGGTGCTTGTCTAAATTGCATAAACCTACATCCTTTAATTGTATATGTTTCTTTAGTTTTTCTTTTTATTCTTGAGTTGTATATGTTTCTTTTGTTTTTCTTTTTATTCTTTTCTCAATTTATTTGGTTCGGTTAAACAATGAAAAAAAGTGATTACTGTGTACTTGTTCCTTTGAGGATCGATACTCTTTAATCCCTTGTATTATGCTTGCGTTGAGTATACTTGCTCACATGTGTATTTTGGTATTAATGCTTTAATTAAAACTTGATTAAGGGATGAATTTAAAATTGATGATTTTATATACCCAAAATTTATGCATCAACCATATTTAGATGTATAAAATGTATGGCTGGGCACCTGTCCATTCAAAATGGCTTGGTAGCGATAATATTAGATGTCCTTATTCTTACTGTAAGAATAAGAAGTTTCAGTCCTCAGATATAGTAAGCTTTCAATATATAGTAAAGGATTTATGAAATATTATTATAATTAGATATATCATGGTGAAGCATTTATTCTAACTAATCAACTGACATCAATGTTTAGTGCTGGAGCAATAGGTTAGAGTTTAGGGTCAAGAAATCCCTTTCATGATGTGGTTGTAGATGTGGTAGACACTAGCTATTGTGGGAGTATTTGACATACAAAATATAGGTCATTGAAATTCAGTCATCATGGACAAATAAATTTTAAACCCTACTCCTAATATATAGTACAGTATAGTAGAAAGTAATGTATCGATCCCTCAAGGAATAATAGAAGTATACTTTTTAATAAAATAAATCAACTTCATGCTTACGAAATCTTCTTGTGGCAGTATTAACCTAATTAATTCTATTGCTACCTTATACATAAGTAAATGGGAGGAAATCAAATTAGGAAACTACTAAATTCTACTCCTAAAAAAATGAAGAAGCAAAGAAGCAAATTTGAGACAAGCAAGAAATAGGAAATCATGAGTGCTCACTATTGCTATCTTTCTTAGTCTTTTGTGTTAGGTAAAGCTAAATTTGTGATTAGTTGACTACTTATAATTCCTATTGTTTTTGCTTTGTTTTGTACATAATACATAAGTAGAGGATTTGTGAAAGATTATTATAATTGGGTATGTCATGGTGAACCATTAATTCCAACTAATCAATTGACATCAATGTTTAGTGCCAGAGGAATGGGTTAGAGTTCAGGGTCAAGAAATCCCTTCCATGATATGGTTGTAGATATGGTGGACACTAGCTATTGTGGGAGTATATGACATATAAAATATAGGTCATTAAAATGTAGTCATTAGGCACAAACAAATTTTAAACCCTACTAGTATAGTATAGTAGAAAGTAAGGTATCGTTCCCCTAAGGAATAAGAGAAGTATATAATAAAATTAATCAATTTCATTCTTATGAAATCTTCTTGTTAACAATTAACCTAATAATTATAATGCTGCCTTATGCACTAGTAAATGGGGGAAAATCAAATTAGGAAACTACTAAATTCAACTCCTAAACAAATTAAGAAACAAAGAAACAAATAGGAAACAAGCAAGAAATAGGAAATCATGAGTTCTTATTATTGCTATATTTTTTAGTTTTTTGTGTTAGGTAAAGCCAAATTTGTGATTAGTTTATTACTTATTCCCCTTGTTTTTGCTTTGTTATGTACATAATACATAAATATAGGATGATTAGAGAAATAAGATGAAAATAAAGCAAATGAGCATACAACAGTTTTGAAGCTAAACAGGTATTGGTTCAGAACAGAGAGTTCAGAGATAACATTCAGCATACAACAGGCACCGGTTATGAAGCTACACAAGTATTGGTTCAAGATAATAGGGGCTGATTCACTAGTTGAAGAGGTATTGGTTATTTCTAGAGAGTTCAAGAGTTGGAATGGCAAGACCCATAGGTGCAGGGAAGGACAACGAACAGGCACCAATTCAGAGAAGGAATCTAACAACTTCAAGAAAAAGTACACAACTGATGCCGGTCTAGCTTTACAACAAGTGTCGGTTCATGTTGGGACAAGTCAGCACAGAGCAAATCTTATGGGTTTTCAAGGTCCTCTACAAATAGTCCCTTGTGCTGTCTTCTCAACCATGAATCAAAAGGGAGAAAAGTAGCCTCTAAACCTTAAAGCTCAAAAAAGGAATCTAAGGAAAGGATCTAAGCCTTGTTTAAAGAGGAGAAGGCATCTTCAAGAGGGGGATTCAAGAAGAAGAAAAGGACAACTTGTCTAAGAGTTTTCCTTCTTTTCTCTTGTATTTCTTTCCTTGTTTTTGTTGTGCATTCATGATTTATTTTGTATTTAGAAGGCTGGACCTTTATATTTGTTTTGTTAGATCTTAATTGGTATTCAATTACTTGATTTGTGTTGGATTATTGATTATTGAGTTTATCTTGACCTTAATGATTTCAAGAGATGGGGTTAGGGTTGAGAGGCTCAATTAGTTGATTTATCATATAATTTTGCGTTTAATTAATTTGTTAGAGAGATTGAGGGCGTAGAACTAGGAGATTAAAGGGTCATGGGGTTCCCTAGAAACAGGGACACCATTTCTCCTAAATAGAAAATTAGTAATTAGTTTTAATGCCCCTTGAATTGGGTTAGTGAGGTAGAGATACCCACTAATGAGGTTGAGGGTAAGAGATTCCTAACTTAAGAGAGAGTAGATCTTGATTTAGATTACTTAATTGGTGCTAATATGGAGTATCAATAGACCTATATAGTTGATTAAGGTTTAGCTTGATAAAGTGGAATACCTTTTGATTTACATAACTTATCCTTCCTTCCCAAAGATGTTTGGTGATCTAAGGAGAATTCTTAGATGCATTGGGTTGGTTGATTCCCTTGCTAATTCGTCACTCTCCCAATTAGGATGATTGACTAAACAATGAGATAATGGCATAGGAAAAGTATTTGCCACCTTACCTAAGGGAAATGATACTTACCAATTAGAACTCTATGCTACACAGTGTGTATAATTACCCATATATGTGTTGTGTGAGTGATTTTTGGTATTTTAGATTAAGACTTGGTCATTTTGTGTGATTTATTGAGAATTCTTTCCATACATAAGAATACACAGAAAAACGCACATTAAGATTTTGGCATTGTTACTATAAATTGAATAATAATATTTTTAATTGCTTGAGTTTTGTTGATTTGGTCTTGTAATTATATATATTTGTGAATATGACTAACTTGTACCTAGGTAGTTGTACATATCACTTGTGGTAATTGTATGTATTTGTATTATGGCTTTGGATTAACTTGTGTGATTATATTTGAGAATTCTCTTCTTGTTGTTGTTATGTAGTTTTTATTTTAGATTGAAATTTTATAAATTTTATTTATTGATTCATTGGCTGATCGATTGTTTTATATGTTATTCATTGATTTGTTAGGTAATTGTTCATAGTTACTCTATTATTTTGAGTACTTAAGGTTTTAGTCCATCATATTTGTTGGAAATTGTCTTCATCTTGGGAGTAATGTATTTTTTGTGTTTTGATTAAAGGAAGAGCTTTTCTTATATGAATAGGAGAGTACATGAGCAATTGGAGAATTTTAACTCAGAATAGAAATGACCTTAAAAAGGTTGAGGAGAGAGAGGCAAGTAGAAAGTGGTATGACTCAAAATCTGGAAGAAAGAGGTAGATTATTTGTGATGTTGGAGAATCTAGAAGGTCTGGATCTAATTGGTGGAAATGTTAGAGTTTATAGAGAAGAGCCACAGAATGGAAATGGAAATAGAAGGAGAACCATGGCAACTATGCGATATCTTCACTCTATGGAACAGAGTTTGGTATCTTAAGGCCTAGGATAGATGCAAACAACTTTGAGCTGAAGCCCTCATTTTTCTAAATGGTGCAGTAGATTAGTGTAGTTCAATGGGTTATCTGATGAAGACCCTAATGCACATATTGTAAGATTTTTTTTAGATTTGTCACACTTTGAAGCTGTATAGAGTATCTGAAGATGCAATAAGACTAAGGCTATTCCCATTTTCACTATGAGATATGGCTAAATCTTAGCTTAAATCCTTACCTCCTGGTTCAATAACTACTTACGATGATTTGGCACAAAAATTTCTTGCTTAAGTATTTTCCCCCAGCTAGGACTACCAAATTCAGAAATGACATATTTTTCTTTGTTCAAATAGAGGCTGAGACATTGTATGATTGTTGGGAGTGTTGGAAGAATTTGTTAAGCAAGTGTCCATATTCTAGATTGTAATTGGGCTTTTAAACGCTTTCTTTTCATAATGGACTCAACTTTGCTACCAAGCAACTTTTGGATGCATATTCCGGTGGGACTACATCAACTAAGACTCCCAAAGAGCTAAGAGATTTGATTGAAAGTATAGTAATAAATAGCTATTCATTGGGCAATCTGAAGCCTAAGTGCACACTCAAGGGATGCATAGCACTGATGTCATGGTAGCTATGGAGGCAAAATTTGAAGCCCATAGAAAGAAAATTCAGAAGATGAACACTAATCCAAAAGCCTAAGTCATGAGTTGTAATTTTTGTGGAGGTGGACACCCTAACCATGAATGTTAATTTATGGACTAAAAAATTGTGAGCAAATGTTGAAGTAAGCTAATTTTGTGACAAATGCTAGGTAAAAGAACTGCCCTTATGGGAATACTTACAATCATAGTTGGCATAATCATTCTAATTTCTCGTAGAGCAATTCAGGGGCAATACCAGCCTTTCCCTTAAGATGTTCATGCACGTTAAATGGCTAGGCCTCAAATGCCTTTTCTTTACCATGCACAACCTCCTTATTCTTCTTCTTAATGCTCACAAAAGCCATCATTAGAAGATTTGGTAGAGAAGTTGGTCATATCCACCGACTTGCACTTCCAAGGAATTGAGGCATCAATGCATAATCAAGAGGCATCCATCCACAACCTTGGAGGATAAATTGGACAAATTGCAAAGCTCTTGGGTGATAGCTAAGTGGCACACTCTCTAGAAATATGAAAACTAATCCACGTGAAGAGCATGGAAATAATTGATCCCTTTCCCATTTTATCTCTTTTGAATTATCGACAACTTTATTTATTATTTAGTTTTCCATTTGACATTCTATATGCTTTTGGTATGTCTTGGGATTATGAACTTATGGGTTGATGTGTTGGTTGTTTGACTTAGAATGTTAAATTTGAACTTGTTTACCTTAATGATGTTCTTTAATTTAGCTTAAATTGTGATGTATTTTTTTTTTTCGTGTTTGTTTATTTCTATTGGGAGAAAAAGATAGAAAAAGGTATAAAGTTAGAGAAAAGAATAAAAAGATGTTTAGTCTTATATAGGTACCAAAGATAACATGTGCCTATTACATTTATTAATAGGTGCTGGTTTTATTCAGTGACATTATCGAGCTACTGGAAATATCCGGCACCTATTTTTAAGCTAAACATGCACTGATTATTCTTGGTGAAACATAAAAATGATATCATTTCATTCGCATTGGTTCAAATTCTTTGCAAAATAGGCATTAGTTTTTGTTGAAATTGTGATTTTTAATAGCCGACTGTTAAGAAATTTTCTCCCATTCCTTCACCTCCCTTCGTCGGTTGTCTTCTCCTCTCCTTACCACTTCTTCACCGGTCAGTGCCTATTCACCTTCTTCCTTCAACTCCCTTAAATATAAAATCTTTCCCGCGTAATCTACCATCCACGAGCCAATTTCTTCACTGTGAACAACCATTCTCACTTACAATTCATGGCCAATAGTCCTTGAAACCCCTTGATTCAAGTGATATCTAATGGGTGCTTCATATGTATAATCTTAGGCATAGGAAATAGTTTCAATACTTCATGCAAATTAATCAAGTTAAATATAAAGTACCAAAATCACACATTGGGCAAGTATATCCATCGTGTAGCATAGAGTTCTAATAGTTAGTATCATTTCTCTCAAATAAGGTAACAAGTACTTTTACTATGCTATTGTCTCATTGTTTGGTTAATCCATCGTCTAGGAAAAATTAATGAATCATTAAGGAATTTAGCCAACCCTATCACATTAGAATTCGCCCAAAGTCACTAGGTCTAATTAAAGAATGAAAGAGATAAGTAGTGCAAGTAAATGGAATCTCCCAAATTAAGTGAAATCTCAATCACAAAAATTAGCTAATTACAACTTATTTTATGCACCAACGGATAATCTCATACATGACCCATTCTTTCTCGAGTTGTGATCCCCCTACCCGTATATCAATTGGTGGGTATCTCTACCTCACTAATCAATCCTAAGAGGCATTAAGATCTATTATCTGTCTAATTTGGGAGAGATGAAGACCATATCTATAGGGAATCTCACAACCCTTTAATCACCTAGTTCTCACCGTCAAACCCTTCTCTCTAGTTAATTCAAGACAAACCCATAAAATAAATGCCAATTGAGCTTTTAAATCATAACCCCATTTCTCGAAATCATTAGGACAAGAAAACCCAACTAATTGTTGCACCCGATTCGCTTGCATCAATCCATACAGCTTGAATTGGACAAAGCCAATAATTATTATCAGCATTCTCAAAAGTGATTGTCAAATACTTTGAATTATATGTTATATGATTTTTGGTTCTTCTAGAACATGTTACACTTCTACAAGCTTTGTCATCATATAGTTTTCCATTTACATGTTTTTCCTTTCCATTGGCCTTTTTTAAAAAAGAAAAAGAAGAAGAAAAATTAATTTAGAATTGGATTATTGCAAGCTATTCCTTCTTTTCCAAGTTCATTTCTACATCTCATCAGTGCTAAATACAACCTTCATTGCTTAATTCCTTGTGCCATTGATTAGGTTTGCTCTTATTTCCATTCAAAATGCCTCTCTTTCAGAATATACTTTAAAATTACATCCATATTCGTGGATTATTGGAAATTTAAGTACCTAGACATGGCCTCAACAAGATGAAATTGTGCCCCATGAGTAGTGTTGGATTTTTATGCCTGATTTACTTGAACAATTAATTATTGGATGTGCCTATCAGATTTCAAATTCATATTGAAATCTCCTTAGGAGTTCATGTATTTGCATAATACTTTTTATGCTCCTTATTGATTTTATGAAGCGTACTTTCATTGAGATGTCTTTTTAGTTTTCATATAAGAAATTTGATGTTGCCTTCACCCTTTCTATGCATTTTTCCTTTTCTCTTCTTATTTGGAATAATGTGGTTGGTTACTAGTATTAACAGTAGTTTGGTGTTAAAGATAGTTGAATTTTGGTTGAGATTCCATATTCTCTAAGTAATAAATTTATAAATAAAACAAATTCACTCAAATAAAAAAGGCCAAGTGTAAGAGTTAAAATGATAAAAATTTACACCACTACAAATTAAAATTATTTTGTAGTGTTGTAGATATGCATTTTTAAGTGCTTCATAATTAGTGTTTTAAAATTTTGAATGGGTATAGATAAGGATATTACATTGAATTACCATACTCTAAAGTTTATTTTTTCATTTTTTATTAATTATTATATAAACTTAAATAACAAATTAAAAATGTTGTTCTCTCTATCAACATAATGAACAATAGTATTTATTTACATTTTCTAGTTAGACTTTTTTTTTTATTTATGATATTTTTGATAAAGAATATTATCGCTATTTTGTTCTTCTTTCTAGATAGCTATCAATGAATTTTTTTAAATAAAAACTCCACAAAATCAAGAATCAAATTCCAAATATATATATACATATATATATATATATACATATACATATACATATATATATTTCTACTCTTAATATTTCCTAAGTTAGTGATTATGGTTTCACCACTGAAAGGGTGTATTTTGGTTTCCTTAAAATTACTTCGATAAGTTGGGTCACCCATATTGTTTAATAGCAATAATTACTTTTGTTGTACATGATTTGACTGTGAACATCTGATTGTGAAATGCTGCATTCTTGGATCATATTTTCTACCCAGTTTTCCATTGTTTCCAAGTAGAAATTTCTTCACTACTTCTAATTCAGCTTCCAGTGACTTTGTTGAGTTTTGTTAGTTCAGTTTCATCTAAAAAATTAATGAGTTTTTTGAAAAACTACTGGTATATAAATAGGCATTGCTGAGTTACTACTATTTTTTTTCTTCTTTTATTTCGCATTCTTCTTACGGTATTTAGTGAAAGATGGTTGCAAAACTTATAAGTATGTTTAGTATTGGTTGCCAATGAAAGATCCCAATTTACAAGCTCATGGATTCTTTTTCCATCCTCCTCAACAACCATCCATAATTTAGTAGAGGAATGTCTTAGGCTATTGAGATTAAGGAAAGAAATAGTGCATCATTTGCTCTTAGTGTTATGCAAACCTTATTTTGGGAATAGCTAAATGCTTTTATGATATATCTAAATGCTGTCCTAAAATGACTAAGTGTTTTCCTGATATATCCAATCATAATCTAGAGTTTATTGATAGATTATCACTCATTTATAGATGGATAATCGTAGTGTTTAATATCCAAGCACAATCCAATATTTTCCTGATATATGATTAAATGCTTTCTTGATATTGTGTATGTCATAGATGGATAATCGTAGTTGGATATATAAACGTTATAACTCTCGGGGATAGAGTCTTAATCCAGAGTTTATTGAGGGAGTCGATAAATTCATTAAGTTTGCTTCATTAAATACTCCTCCAACAGATAGGTGTCAAATTTGATGTCCTTGTTCAGCTTGTAAGAATGAAAGATTTTATTCTAAAGAAGTAATCACATTCCATTTGTACCGGAATGGGTTTGTATCTAATTATACAAACTGGACTTGTCACAGAGATGTATTGGTCCCAACAACTCACAGGAGTGACCAATTTGCATCAATTGTAGAATTAGCATCCAAAAACCTATACCGTCAGAGGATAATTGACGCTGCAGAACCAAGCTTTGACCCGGAGCCTCAATTTCATGTTGAGGAATCCCCTAATCCAGAGGCACAGAAATTGTACAACATGTTGAGAGCAACTGATACACTAATATGGAATGGATATGCTAGTTAGTCACAGTTATATATTTTTTCTCATTTGCTAACTATTAAGTCCAAAAATAATATTTTTGAAAACTGTTTCGACCAGATTGCCCAGCTTATGAAAGAAGTTATGCCACTTGATAACAACAAGGCAAAAGACTTCTATCAAACTAAGAAGTTGGTCACTAGACTAGGATTACCAGTGCAGAAAATCGATGTCTGTATCAATGGTTGTATGCTCTATTGGAAAGAAGAAAGTAATAGTAGAGTATGTACATTCTATGGCCATGAACGCTATATGCATAAGAAGAAGGTTGAAAAGAATAAATTGCAGAAAGATGTTGCTTTTAAGAAAGTGTATTATTTTCCAATCACTCCAAGGCTATATAGATTGTATGCATCTGCCACCACTGCAGAGCATATGAGGTGGCAAGCGAAGAGTGCAAGTGACGATGGTATTTTGAATCAACCACAAGATGGAGAAGCCTAGAATCACTTCGATGCATGCTATCCTGATTTTGCATAAGAGTATAGAAATGTTAGACTAGGCTTGTGTACAGATGGATTCTCACCATTTGAAATTTTTGGAAAACAGTACTCTTGTTGGCCCGTCATTGTGACCCCTTATAATCTACCACATTGGATGTGAATGAAAAATCCTATTATATTCCTAACTATGATTATACTAGGACGAAAAAATCCAAAACATAAGGTAGATATATATATGCAGTCATTAGTTGTTGAACTAAATCACTTATGGGTATTCGGTGTCATGACATATGATATTTCAAAGAGGCAAAATTTTCAAACGTGGGCTGCCCTTAAGTGGATAATCAATGACTTTCTTGCCTATGGAATGTTAAGTGGGTGGATTACATTGGGGAGGTTGGCTTGTCTATATTGCATAGAGCATACAAAAGCATTTCAACTGCCTTCTGGAGGAAAGCAATCATGGTTTGATTACCATCGTCAATTTTTACCTATTAACCACCCATTTTGAAGACATAAAAATTTTTTCAGAAGAGACAAATGTGAGGATCTAAGTCCACCACCACCTTGTCTTGTTGGTAACCAATTATGGAATAGAGTTAAATTGTTTCCAAAGATAATTAAAACTGCAACTAAACTTGGGAAACATGATGACCGGGGTGATTACCATAATTGGGCAAAACATTGCATATTCTGGGATTTACCTTATTGGTGAGATAATCTTATCCGGCACAATATTGATGTAATGCACAATGAGAAAAATGTGTTTGATAATGTATTCAATACAGTGAAGGATGTGAATGGTATGACCAAGGACAATGTCAATGCTAGACATGATTTGGTTGTGTTCTGTAATAGGCCAGAATTAGAAATTCGTCAAGTAGATCGGAAGAAAGGTACCAAACCTAAAGCGTGCTAGTCATTGACAAAAGAATAAAGGAAGCATGTACTGGATTGGGATAAGGATCTTAGGCTTCTAGATGGGTACGCATCACACTTAGGGAGGTGTATTGATTATAAAGATTTGAAAATGTCTGGCATGAAGAGCCATGATTGCCATGTGTTCATAGAGAGATTACTCCCAACTGCCTTATGGGAACTACTTCCCCAAAAAATATGGAGTGTTTTAACAGAGTTGAGCCTCTTTTATAAAGACTTATGTTCTCAAAAGTTGTCAGAGTCACACATGTACAAACTAGAGGAAGATATTGCTCCTTTGATTTGCAAACTAAAGAGAATCTTTCCATCGGGTTTTTTTTTTTTTTTATGTATTGGAATATCTTCTACTTTAGTTGCCTTACGAGACAAGGGTTGGTGGGCCTATGTAATATAAGTGGATGTATCCATTTGAACGGTTTGTCACAAGCAGTCACAAAATTATTAAGTTAGTTTTGGTTAAATATTTTTTTTATAATATCAAAAAGTTTTAATAAAGTGGTGATGGTAAGTTCTTGCATCATCTCAAGAAAAAGATAAAAATAAATAAATAAATAAAGCAAGGGTAGAAGGGTCAATTTGCAATACTTACTTTATTGATGAAGCATCAACATTCTTTCCTACTACTTTGAACTTCACGTGGAAACAAACAATAGAACATCATCTTGCAATGAAGAATATGCTCCCAATTCAACTAAAGATGTTTTGTCAATATGCAAGTTAGTGGGGCGAAAAATAGGTGGAGCAAAAAAGTGATATTTGAAGGATGTAGAGGTAATTGCAATTACAAATTATATATTACGCAACTGCGAAGAGGTTGAACCGTATGTTCAGTAAGTAATATACATATATTAAATATCCTTGATAATGTTTTATATGCATTAGAGATTCATTAGAAAGGTTCAGAGATCATAACATTATGATTACTTTTGATGTTTCTAGGAAATTCAAAGACTGTTTGCGGTCTGTGGAACCAAATATCATAGATCTAAATATTGACCTAAGATTTGACAAATATTTTTCTTAGTGGTTTTGGGAATTTGTAAGTGTAGAATCTTTTGCATCCTATATCTTACATTGAGTTCAATGTAATATTTTGTGTTTTTATTAACGTTCTATCAATTGCGTCTACAGGTTAACAATAACTTGAATCATGTGGATAACCAGTGCCTAAAGGCCAATTCTTGGGGACCATTTCAAATTGTGGAATCCTTTAAAGGATATTTTGTGAATGGATGTAGGTTTCCTACCCATTCACACAGTGAAGGGAAAAATGCATGCAATAGTGGAATTTGTGTAAAAGGAAGTGATAATAATTTAGCTACTTCTAATTACTATAGAGTCTTGCAAGAAATCATTGAGTTTGAACTCCGTCTTATTGATGTTCAAAAAGTGGTAATGTTCAAATGTGATTGGTTTGTTTTAGCTAGTAATCGGGGAGTAAAAGTTCACCCACAGTATAAACTTGTGGATATCAACCATAAAAAGAGATACCCTAGTTATGACCCATTCATCTTGGCCCATCAAGCTATTCAAGTTTACTATAGCCCTTATCTCGGAGTTAAGAGATAAAAAAGTGATTGGCTAGCAGTGCAAAAATGTAAAGCACACCATGTTATTGACACTTCTCAAGTTGAAAATGCATATCAAGTGGATGCAATTGATGTAGAATTGGCTATTATGACTCATGGGGTTGATGATGTGAGATCTTTATTTCATGAATCCGGTGATAAAGAAGTGGTAGAATTGATTGTTGAGTTAGCACAACTTGAAGAACAAGGAGATTTAGAATTAGGTGAAAATGATGATGAAGAAGAGGAAAAAGAAGAATGGAATACAAGAGACTAAAGTTTAGAGAATGAAGAAAATGAATTATTAGAAGAATTCGATGAATCTGAGGAATAAAAATAGTAAGTCCAATGAAACAAGTTGTCAAGCATTAGTGAAACATGCTATCAAGTATTCTCTTTCTTATATAGCCTCCAACAAGCTGTCAAGTATTCATCTGCTGCTTCTATGCAAAATGTATTTACATTGAATAGGATATTACATGATCCATACTTGTGTTTTGATCATAACTTGTATTTTGTTTTTTTCTTTTTATGCTGCTTCTTTTGCAAAGATGGATAATCCAAATATCATACGTGTATCAACCAATAGGGTCAATAGTACAGAACACTCTTCGGAGGAGTACCATTCTTAGTCTTCTCCTAGTGCTAATTCTCTATTTTATCCGGCCTTAGGTAGTCACCCTTCACCAGTGATACGTAGTCACACTTCTCCTGCGATAGGGTCATATTCAGGGATGGAAACTGATACTCTAACTAGCACCACTGTACCATCTACCTCATTTGGTGTACTAGATGCAAGGACATTGATTGAGCCATATGGTACTAATACGTAAGTATAGTATGGGAATTTATGTTTGTCATTAAATTCATAATGTTTTTTATATTTTCATACATTATTTACCTAAGTTATTTTAATCTAACTTTCAATGTTATAATACCATGTACATGAAATAGGATGACTTTGCAATCAAAGTGTGCATCGTCCATTAGTGACATCATTCATAAGAGGTATTTTGGACCATACCTCAACTTTGCTAAGGTGCCTGGGAATGTTAAAGAAGTATAGTCGGGTGAGTTCATGGTACTTTTCACTTTGTTCCTACTTCTTGGAATGCTATTTTATCAAAGAAACAATATTTCACATGCTCCTCCTTTTTTTTCCCCCCGGAAGAATGCCATGTATGGTATGAGTAGTCTCTCATATAATTCAAGGAAAAAAAAATTACCTATTTCAATTCATTTAAAATGTTCTATTCAGCTAAAGATGGAACAAATGCCTCATTTTATGTTTATTCTACTTTAGAATACACTTGTATCAAATTCCATTTTAACTTAATCATACTGCTCCTTTTGTAGAAATTGTATAGATAGGATCCTCTACATGAGGGGAGTATCAAGAAGGCATGGGAGGCTCATTGTGCAAGTAGATTAAAAGATCACTTGCATAAAGTCAGCAAATCCTAACGAAAACCACATTAGATCTCTAATACTGTTTATCAGAAGTTGTGTGAAGAGTGGGCTAAGAAAGATTATGTGAAGAAAGGCAAGCAAATGTCCTTGAATAGGACCACGTGCAACGATGGTCGGGGTGCATCCAGACACTTTAGTGGATCTATCTCCTTTCCGGAGCATGAAGCTAGGATGGTATGTAAATATTACATTTTTTTTTCTACCTACCACTTCTGCCATCCCATTATTCTCACTCTGGCATTATGAATGCTTTTCACTTTTTTACATTTTTGTACAAAGAGAGAAGATGGGAGATCAATTAGCATACAATAAATGCTGGGAACAACTCCACACTGTTTAGAGAGATTCTCTTGAAAAAGAGAAATTCGTAGACCCTAAACCTAAACAAACTTGGGTAGATATTATTTTTATTTATGTTTACATTTTCTTTTTCTTCATCAACATAAGATTGTACGTTCTAATTTATAATGTCTTGTTTTTTAGGAAAATTTTGGTTCCCTTGTTGAGCAACAAAATTAACAAACTCAAGGCTCTTCATGTTCCTCACATGCCATGGATGAGAAAGAATTGTTTACTGTTGCTACAGGGAGACTAAATAAGGGTCATGTGTATGGGATAGGCTCCAAAAGTAAACAAATGAAAGTAAAAAAATAAAATAAAATTGCATATTGGTGCAACTCAGTCCCAAGCTTCTTCTGCAAAAAGGGAAATAATTAGCAACCATATTTCCAAGCTTAGCAAAGTGGAAAAGAAGTTGGCCACTAAAGATGAGAAAATTCAATTTTTTATAGACCAACAAAAGAAGATACAACAGACTTTAGATGAGCTACGTGGAAGCAATAGGAGTATATGCATGAATGATGTTTCTGCTGTTGTTGGTGACTAAGGATCTGATGATGATGATTTAACTTGTTGTACTTTGTATTCTTTCCCATCCATCTGTGAATGAATGGTTAAGTTTTATTACTCTTATCACATTTTCTCAAACTTTTAGATTTTGGGTGAATGAATGCTTAAGTTTTATGTTAATTGGAACACTAATTTTCTATGTGAAGCACTTGTTATATGCTATTCAAATTGCGTGTGTGCGTGTTTTGAATGTTGGGTGGTTATTGTTGAATGGGAACTGGAGATTTGAATGTTGTGTTACTTGTTGTTGAATGGGAAATAGGGTATAGGAATGTAGAAATGTGTTTGTAGTTGAAACAAGGCATTTTAGGGTTGTAAATGGCCACTGTGTGTTGCATGTTTGCTACTGAATTGCGACCACATAGCGACCGAATGCAGCAAATTATTAAATAAAAAATGGAAAATATCAGTCGCAAATTAGTTTGAGGTTGCAACAACTTTGCGACTGATACATTATTTTAAAAAAAAAAAATAAATATTTAGCACTCGGTCGCAATTCAGTAGCATGACCCTAAAATGTTGAAGCAACACCGTAACAAAATCTATAACCTTTTTGCGACTGAAAATCTATCGGTTGCAAACTTCATTTTAGCCACTACTGCAGCAGATCTGGGACCTTGAAGTCGCTATTTTGTCACAATTGCCAATTTTGCGACCGGTATCGTGTTTGCAATTTTGTCCTTTTCTTGTAGTGATACTTTCCCATATATATGTGGTGTGAATGAAGTTTTATATTTTAGATTAAGCCTTGGTTATTTTGTGTGATTTATTGGGAATTCTTTCCATACATAAGTATACACACAAAAACACACATCAGGAAACTTTAAGACCAATTAAGAAACTATAAATTCCTTAGGCATATATCATGAATCAATTGACAAACTTTTCATTGATGGGATTACTTTGAGTAGTTGATTTTAGAATTCATATTGAATGTAATGAACACCTGTCCTTGCATAGTTGGATTAATCTTTGCTGAACGCTTCCAACTAGTCCCAAATCCAATCATTAATCTTCTTCATTTGATTAACATTTTCTTAAGGCCGTTAATACTTTCATTAATCAATTATCCTATACTAATAATTAAGATTGATAAATATCTCATGGTATCACCAACATCAAGTTAACAAATAATAATGAATTTTAATTACACACAACTTGAATTACACAATTCTATATCAACTAAATTATGCCATCAATTGTAACTTAATTAAAATCAATAGATTCTACTTAGAGAATCAATCAGAAGATCAATTATTTAGTCATACAATCATGTGACTCAAATATGTTGGGCACACATAAAAGAAATTAACATAATTAAAAGAAAAGAAAGCCAGAATTGCATAAATGCTTAAAAGGGAATCTATAGAATATCAAAGATAGAATCTTTAATACATAAATCTCAGAGTCCCAAAATTAATATCAAAACATAGCATAGAAAACATAGATATACTTATCAATTGTTTGAATCCAAAGAAACCTATAGAACATAAAACATTGGGAAAAAGAAAGAAATATGTGAAATTTGAAAGATAAAACTTGGTAAGCCCATAATCTCTACATTCTCCTTGCTTCTAGACTTGCTTCCTCTCCTTTAGCCTTTCTTGATGCTTTCCTCAAAATAAAGATGAAAGAATTATGTATTGGCGTTGCATTCTTCTGAATTTGGCCCTTGGATGAACTTGGGACATTTGCACTGCCATTGGAATGATTTAGTACTTTCAAAAACTTTTAGAAGACTAGAATGACATGTTGCATGATTGTGCACTTGGTTGTGCAACCTTTCTGGATTTAAAAAAATCAATTCTAGAACAGGATGCTATATGGCCATGCCTGTGGCTGCGCAATCTTACACTGGAATCTGCATGGCCGTTCCTTTGGTTGTGCAGCTTGCAAAGAATAATTTTCTGCTTTCTTGTCACAAACTTCTGGGAGCTAATTACCTTTTACTATTTGATACGACATCTTGTATGGTTGTGCAAGACCCCTAGAACTTTTTCTTACTTTCTTCAGCACGATTTGATGCATGACCATACATCATCCTATGCACATGCATTAAAACTCCTTTAAACTTGTTTTGCCCATGTTCCAGGCCTTCTAAATTATCTAAAAAACTTCTTTGTGTGAAAATACATCATTTACACCCATATTCTACTTATTTTCATCAATATGACCTAAAAACAAAAATGAACACAAAATGAGTTGAAATCATCTAATATCACACAAAAGTGTGCACAAAAGTTAAGGAAAAAAGCTATAAAAATATGACAAATTTCATGGATAACGCTAACTTTCCCTCAAATCCAAACCCACCGAATATTGAAGAACCACCTAATCAAGAAGCCTAAAAATTTTATGATTTGTTGACTATTGCAAATACTCTTTTGTGGGATGGATGTACCAATAATTAAAAATTGTCAATCATAGCTCAATTGTTAAAAATCAAGTTTAAGAATACCATGTAAAAAAAAAAAAAAAAATGCTTTAACGAGGCAACCTAACTTAAGAAAGAAGTTATGCCAACTGGTAACAATATACCAAATGATTTCTATAGGATGAAGAAGTTAGTTGCTATACGTAGTTTGTCAATATAGAATATATATATATATATATATATATATATATATATGCTTTAATTGTTGGAAAGAAGACAGTGGTAGTAGAGAATGCAAATTTTGTGGTCATGCTCGGTATGCTATTAAAAAAAACATAGGAAAGAATTAAAAAAAAAGGAGAATTCTTTGAAGATGTACTTTTTTCCACTCATTCTAAGTTGCAGAGGCTTTATGCATCTAATATAATAGCAGAGCACATGAGATGGCATGTAAAAAGTTAAGCTGAAGATGGAATAATAAATCATCCACGAGATGGTAAGGTATGATAGTATTTAGAATGAACATATCCAACTATTGTAGTAGAGCCTCGAAATGTTAGACTTGGATTCTGTACAGATAAGTTTGTGCAATTCAGGCTATCAGGGAAGCAATTGTTGGATTTCAACCATGCAAACTAGTTTACACGTAGCGGAAAAATAAAATGAAATCTGCGTAAAGGATTACTCGTATGTAATTAAATGAACATAAGAACGGAAGAAAAATTAATTACCTAAAAAATACAGCTTTTTAAAAAATTTTCTTCCACTCGAATCCCTTTCAAAATTTTATCCAATCGAGCCACTAAATTCCAAGGATAGAAATTTCTCTAATATTGATCCACACGAAGAACATACACAAAAATCACCAAAATCTATACTAGTAGAATGATGATTCTTAGCTTTATGATTAATTTAATTGAGAATAAATTGTTTTCTTTTTCCTTCAAAAAGTAAAGAAGAAAGACTCTCTATTGTGTATTTTATATTTTCTTCCTTACGGCAGCCAATTATTTTTTTTTAATCCATAGAGAATAAATTATATATTAATGAATAGGAAATTGATTTCCTTTTTTTTTTTTCCAAAATCAACTGCCACAAGAAGATAAAAAGAACACGTACAGATTCTTAATTCCTTTTAGGAAACAAATAATTTTCTTACTCTTTTCAATTAGGGGCTTGGGAATTTCAAGAATTGCAATTAGGCCCTATGGATTATAACAAGTTTATAATTCACCTAATTCACCTATAGGGATTTAATAATCACATTTCAACACCAAATAATTGTAACACGTTATAATTAGCCCATAATAATTATTTCTTCTCACAAATTAACCCTATAATATTATCAAATAATATTTTGAGAACTAATTCCTCTATTGTGTGTGACCTATTAGGTTTTCTAGGTACTTGGTAGCTAATATGAATTATTTCTATCATAATAGAATTAATAATCCTTTTAATAATTAGAATTAATTTACTAATTCTAATTTGGATTAAATTTATTAATTCTCTAATTACTAAATCCATATTTTGCAGATCATGAGTGGTATCTAGTAATATATCATGACCACCCAAAAATCCAGAAAGTCAAGTGGCTTGACATGAACCTTTCAATAGCAAAATGTCAGTGCAATAAACTCCTTTCACCATATAATAGCTCATTCAGTTTAGAGTTGAAATTAGTGACAACTCCCTCCAGAAGATTAATTAATTCTGGCCCTAATATTTTAGTACTTGTTCCCGGAATCTATTACTTAACATGTATATCAATTGGAACTATTTTGAATACATGGTCGCCTTGGCCAAGAACTTCTTGAGTAATGATTCCTACAAGTGGCCTTGAGATATTCGCTCCTACCATTAGGAGTGGTGAATCCTTTATTGACCATCTCAACTACTTTTCTTTACTTCACGTTGTACCCAATGTCCAACCTATCGGCAATCTTGTAAGGACTCTAGAGATTGAAATCAAAGTACAACACTTAACAAACAAAGTACCTTAGAGTTCTCAAGTCTAAGGATACTTGCACATTTGCTATAACCAAATTCTATCACTGGTACTAAATAGTTATCAATGTGATTATCTTATAGTTAGGTCATCCAATGTACTTGTTCAAATAACAAGCATCCATGTATTAACTTTGAATGTGTCAATACTTACGGATGTGATAACTGCAGCTTGATCAAATTAAGAAGTATAACACGTGCTAATCTAAACGTATTAATGATATCCTATCTTCTTAATACTATGATTAGGGACAATTTAAGAACAAACACATTCTAGTGTAGTAGGAACCTCACATCATGATCTCTATCATGATTTTCATAACACAGTGTTGTACTTGAGACTTTATCTAACAATGTTATATACATAAACATATGAAATAAAGTAACTGAAAGATAAAGAATGCCTTTTATTGATTTAATGTGCAAAATACATTGTATAATTGATTACTTTTAGGGAACAATCCTAAAAATCTCCCACTTGCATTAGACCCAATTATTCATGTATCTAATACCAAATGACTAAATATGACCATCATGTTTTTTTTTGGATAATGCCTTTGTAAGTGGATCAGCTATGTTCTTATCAGTGAGAATTCTCTCTATCTTTACATCTTTTCTATGAATGATTTCTTTAATCAAGTGATAGCATCTAAGTACATGTTTGGATCACTGATGAGACCATGGTTCCTTTGCTTATGTAATGGCTCTATTGTTATCACAAAATAGGGGTATTAGATCAACAATGCTAGGTACCACACCAACTTCTATAATGAACTTCTTGATCAAAACCTGCTCGTTATCTGCTTCAAAAGTTGCTATGTACTCAATTTCAGTGGTTGAGTCGACATTTTGCATCTTATTTGGAACTTTTCCAACTAATTGCCTCACCTACAAAAGTGGAACATCTATCCTAGTTGGGATTTGTAATAATCCTTATCAGATTAGAAATTGGCATCGGTATATCCTCTGACTTGCAAGTTACCATCTCCATATCCCAAGAAGACATACTTAGTTCTTTTCAAGTACTTAAGGATATTCTTGACAGCCATACAATGATTTTCTCCAGTAGCTGATTAATATTTGATCGTCAAACTAAAATCACAAGATAAATCAGGCCTAGTACATATCATAGAATACATGATAGAATCAATTGCCGAAGCATTGGTATCTTATTCATGTGATCCCTTTCATCTTGTGTCTTAGGACACATAAATTTTGAAAGGCTTACCCTATAGGTTATGGGTAAGAATCCCTTCTTGGACTGATCCATGAGAAACCTTTTAGCACTTTCTCTATGTATGTAGACTGTGAAATACCAAGCAACCTTTTTGATCTATCTCTTTAGATTTTTATTCCCAAAATATAGGTTATATCTCCAAAGTCTTTCATTGAGAACATCTTGGATAACCAAATCTTGACTGATTGTAGAATAGAGACATCATTTCATATTAGTAATATGTCATCTACATATAGTAAAAGGAAAACAATTACACTTCCACTAACCTTCTTGTATACACAAGGTTCATCCATGTTTTGTTTGAAACCAAATTCTTTAATTGTTTCACCAAAATGGATGTTTCAACTCCTAGAAGCTTGCTTTAATCCATAAATAGACCTTTGTAGCTTGCACACTTTAGTGTGATCATTGGATGGGAAACACTCAGGTGGTGTCATGTACACTTCCTCAGTCAAATTTCCATTAAAGAAAGTTGTTTTCACATCCATTTGCCAAATCTCATAATCATAATGTGCGGCAAGTGCTAGGAGTATCCTAATGGATTTTAGCATTGCTGCTGGTGAAAAAGTTTTGTCATAGTCAATACCTTGTTTCTAATGGTAACCTTTTACAACCAATCACGCCTTATAGGTAATCACATTACCATCCATGTAGGTTTTCTAATTTGTTTGAATAGGGTAGTGTCAACCGACTTTGATAGAACTCTGTTTAGTATGTAAATAGCAGTTTCCAGGGCAAATCACCAAAATGATTTTGGTAAATTAGCAAAAGCCATCATGGATCGAACTCTATCTAATAAAGTTCAATTCATTTTCTCAGATAAACCATTATGCTGAGGTGTATGTGGCAGAATTCATTGAGATTATATCCCATTATCTCTAAGATAACTTAGAAACTCTTGACTTAAGTATTCTTCTCCTCGATCGGATCTTAGAGTTTTAATACTCTTACCATGTTATTTCTCTACTTCATTTCGAAATTCTTTAAACTTGTTAAAAGCTTCAGATTTGTATTTCATTAAATACAAATATTCAAATTGAGAATAATCATTGATGAAGGTAATGAAATACTGAAAACACCCTCTTGCTTACAATATCATTGGTCCACATAAATTAGTATGTATTAGTTTTAATAATTGCTTAGCCCTTTCCCCTATCTTAGAAAAAGAGATTTTAGTCATTTTTTCCTAGTAAGCAAGATTCACAAGTCTCATATGATTCAAAATCAAATAAGCCGAAGCCACCAAACTTATGTAACTTAGAAATGTGATTCTCATTTACATGGTCTAAACGATAATGTCATAAGTAGGATGGGTTTGTGTTTTCTTTTCTTGGCCTTTTATTGTTTATTTTGAGGACCTGATATTCTACTTCCAAAACATATAAGCCATTTATCAAAGTTGCAGTACTATAATGGATATCATTTAATGAAGAAGAATAATTTTTATTCTTAAAACTTAAATGAAATCCAAGCAAGTCTAAACAAGCAATTGAGATAATGTTTTTAAGTAAATTTGGAACATAAAAA
Organism: Voacanga thouarsii; assembly: GCA_026120185.1. Taxonomy (NCBI): domain Eukaryota; kingdom Viridiplantae; phylum Streptophyta; class Magnoliopsida; order Gentianales; family Apocynaceae; genus Voacanga; species Voacanga thouarsii. The sequence goes on along the minus strand of JANUWF010001354.1, from coordinate 213,796 downwards.
CAGTTTTGTAATTCTAGAATTAATTTGGATGGCATGTGTAGATGATAAGTCCCTACGGCTAGTGCAGTAACCTTTGCTCCATTTACTGTGTGAAGGTCCACATTACCTTTCTCCAGCTTCCTAACACTCTTTAGTCCATGCAAATTATTACACAAATGAGATTCATATCTAGTATCCAATACTCATATCTCATCATTAGAAGGAGTATTGATTTTAATCATAAACATACCAAGAGTTGAAGTAGAAGTGCTTGCAATCTTCTCATTCTGCTTCTTTTCTTTAACAGTCTCCAGATAGCCTTTGTAGTTGTGCCTCCAATGGCCCATTTTTCCACAATGGTGACATGGACCTTTGGTAGTTGTCTCATTTTTTTTTACACCACTTTTAGGTTTAAGTTGATACTTCTTCTTCTTTTTAGAAACATTTTTTCTTTTAGAAGAAAAATCAACCAATAAGACTGCATTATTTTCTTTCTCCATAGAAGACTCTATAGTCTTAAGAAGGCTAATCAACTCTGGTGTTGTGGTCTCAATCTTATTCATCTGGTAGTTCATCACAAATTGTGAAAAACTAATTGGCAAAGATTGAAGAATCAAGTCTATACTTAATTCGCAATCTATAGTGAACCCAAGTGATTTAAACTTCTCAATTAGCCCTAGCATCTTAAGTCCATGAGTGGCTACCGAAGTGCCTTCTACCATCTTACAGCGGAATAACTGCTTAGATATCTCATACCTCTCCATCCTTGCTTTCTTATCAAAAAGCTCTCTTAGATGGAAGATAATAGTGTGAGCATCCATATGTTCATGCTGTTTTTGAAGCACAGTGGTCATCAGCGCTAGCATGATACAAGATGTTGTGTCACTGTCCTCTTTATGTTTCTTATGGACTTCATGCTCTTCAGGAAGAGTATCATCAGCTAGTGATAGTGGAATTGGAGCATCTAACACGTAGAGCAAACTTTCTTATTTCAGAACGATTCTCAAATTTCTATATTAGTCTAAGAAGTTTAATTCGGTGGGCTTGTTTGTTTTCAAAATGCTATGTAAGTTCAAATTTGTTGTCATGCTGCAAATGACCTAGATGAAAGATAAGAGATATTAGACTATATAAATGCACATGAAATGCATTTAATTAGATCTTTAATTAAACGCATATTTGATACATGTTTTTTAGTGTAGAAAATATTACCGACAAATAACACAATTACTCAAGTTTTAATTAAAATGCCAACGACTAAAACTACACATACGGGCAAGTATACCTATAGTATAGTATAGGGAATAGCAAGTATCGAATCCACGAGAACTTAGGCTCCCACCTTACTTTACCCAAATCTTTATTGTTTAGCCAACAAAATAACAAGTGAATAAAAAATAAATAAAGATAAAAATAGATATAACTCAAGAATGCAATTTCATGTAACTAGACAATTACCTGGAAACATAATATTGAATCAATTGGTATTCATCATAATCAATTGTAACCTTAGCATCATGAAGGAATATGAAGTAAAATTCAATCGTTTCCTAAGTCGTGAACATACTTAGATAAATTCCACTTCTTTTCCCAATCCATGGAATTACTATCTTTTGATTAAATTAACAGATTTGCCAATCAAACTAACATAACCAAAACGTGCATTAAGCTTAATTCCTTATAAGTATGAAATTAGCTAATAACCCTTTGTTTGAGATGGAATCAACTTATCTTTGATTACTTTTGTCCTAAAATCCTAACTTCGTCGTTCAGGTCCATTAATTTTACAAATATGAAATCAATGCAATAAACTCCTAACATCATTGTCCCAAGTCAACTAGAAGAACTCGCATCAATAACCAGTGATAGCAAGTAATCAAATACCAAAGATAACAATAGATTGAGTAGTTAATTTGGATCCTTTAAATCACACCTTTATCTTATGTTTTTCTTGTATTTATAAGCCTCCTTGATGCCAAAATTCGTTGCTTGAGAAGTCTAATCTGAGTAGAATTCAAAAAATATCGAAATCCTTTGGAAAATTTCAAATTTGCGCACAACTGCCTCTGTGTAGAGTGGACTTGGCGCCTGGTCCAGTCAGCCCACCTGGTGCCAGGTCTAATCTATTTTTCTCCTTAATTTTGCTCCATTTTGTTGTTTGACCAGAATGGACCTAGTGCCTGGTCCCTTGGTTGGGCTTGACGCCAATTCTGTTATTGAAATCTCACATTTTTGCTCGAAATCAATCCAAATATGCAAAAATTTGTCAAAAACACTTTTTACAAGTAAAGTGTCAAATATGCAGGAATATGCCTTGTTATTATAATAAAAGTATCTCAAAACAACCTTTAAAAACTTGTAAAATAATGATGATTCTAGCCGTTATCAATATTTCACCTACTATTTTCTTCTAATCAATAGCCCTCGCCACGGATTTGGGAAAGCCCATTGGAAGCTTTCCTAGTGGTATGATATCCAAATTCTTTAAGAATGACCTTAGGTATGCCCAACAAACCATTCTTAAATTTAGTGGTAAGTATTCAATACCAATTACATCAAATGTAACTACCAGATCGTTAGGTGATTAACATCTTTTAATCTTAAAGAACTTAGTGCTACCCAAACTTAGCCTCTAATATTCTTTATGCTTGGGTATGCCCAATTGAGATAAAGATATTAGCTAAATCCAGCCTATTAATCAGGAATCATATTCTATAGCTTGAACATCCTCAATGTCGAGTAAGCTTGGGTATGCCTAACAACCTAATCTTGAAAAGAAAAAAAAAACTCTCATTCTTGCTATATTAATGGAAGGCTTTAGATTTAATATTGTTTGAGTGATTTTAATTGTTTAATTAATAGTCTCATCATTCGCAATGCAAATTATCAACACTTTGACATAATTGCAATAGACTCAATTACATGGCTTGGTTATGGACTTTTCTAGATTAGTTTCCTTGAGCGAAGAAGGAAATTAATTTTGGTTAAAACCTATGTGTTCGTGCATCTTTTGAGAAGAAAGTCTTACCATCTTCTTGCTTCGTCTTGTTCGCCATCTCTATAGATTCATAAATAATTTATAATATTATTTAACCAATTTAATCTAATTACATAAATTCCTAATGAAGAAAACTTGAGCTACATTTGAGGGGAATTTGATCAAAAGAGAAATTAAAAGAGAATTATAGAGAAAGGCAGGACACGTAGGCCCTATTTATTCAAAACAAAGTGATAAAATCATGATACAATTTAAATTAATCAAATTAATTTGGTGTAAGTCTATAACCAAACTAACATGTCAATATTATACTTAAAACACATTAAGCAAAAATAAATAAATAAATAAACATGCATCAAATATTAAATTCTAAAATCATTTTTTTAGAAATTAATTAATTAATTCCAAAATCAAAATTTGGGAAAAATATTGGGGTCCTATTGGAATAAAAATATTTCAGTGGTTACTTGATGAAAAACTAGTAAAACAGGGATCAAAGCGTGAAGATTGAAACTGTAAAAATTTTTATAAAGATTCGTCAAATGGAAACAATTCCAATCAAGAATCGATAGACTTCACACAGCGTTGCCTTACATAAATCATCCTCCCAATGATGCAACCAAAAAACAACCGAAATTTTTTTTTCTCCTGCTTTTCGGCTTCAGTTTCCTTAATGAATTTAAGGAAACAAAACTTTGTTTTTTTTTTCTTTTTTGTAGAAATAATTTTTTGTGAATTGTAATGAAACAATTTCTATAATTTAATGAAACAAATTTTAGTAATTAATACGTGTACATATATATATATATATATATATATATATATCCCACTAAAACAAAAATTTTCCAAAAATAAAACTTTACATGAAATAATTTTCATGGACCCTAATATAATTTTGAAACTATTTCAAATTTTAAAATATTTATGGAACAATTTCATAGCATTGAATTTATTTTGACACAATTTCAAAATAATAATAAAATCTATAAAACATATACAAGATAACTTTGACACTATTGTTGGATTTTGACCATGCAAACCATTTACACCCAGCGGAAAAATAAAATGAAATCCATGCAAAGGATCACTCGTATGTAATTAAATGGATCATGACAAGGGAAGAAAAATTAATTACCTAAAAAACAGCTTTTTAAAAATTTTTCTTCCACGCGAATTCCGTTCAAAATTAATTCAATCGAGCCACCAAATTCCAAAGATAGGAATTTCTCTATTATTGATCCACACGAACAACGTACTCAAAAATCACCAAAATCTATGCTAATAGAATAATGCTTGGTTGGTTTATGATTAATTTAATTGGGAAGAAATTGTTTTCTTTTTCCTTTGAAAGACTCTCTGTTGTGTATTTTATATTTTCTTCCTTATGGTAGCCAATTATATTTTTTTATACCCACAGAGAATAAATTCTCTATTTATGAATAGGAAATTGATTTCCAATTTTCCAAAACCAACTGCCACAGGAAGACAAAAAAAAAAAAAAATGTACATATTTCTTAATTCTTTTTAGGAAACAAATATTTTTGTTCCTCTTTTCAATTATGGGCTTGGGAATTTCAAGAAGTGCAATTAGGCCCTATGAATTATAACAAGTTTATAATTCACCTATAGAGATTTAAAAATCTCATTTCAGCCGAAAATAATTATAACACTTTATAATTAGCCCATAATAATTATTTTTTCTCACAAATTAACACTATAATATTATCAAATAGTGTTTTGAGTACCAAATCCTCTATTGTGTGTGACCTATTATGTTTTCTACTCATTTTTGTGGCTAATTTGAATTAATTCTATCATAATAGAATTCATATTCTTTTTAATAATTAGAATTAATTAATTAGGATTAAATTTATTGATTCTCTATTTAATAAATCCATATTTCGCAGATTATGAGCGGTATCTAGCAATACATCATGACCATCTAAAAATTTAGAAAGTCAAGTGGCTTAACATGAACATTTCAATACCAAAACGTCAGTGCAATAAACTCCTTTCACCATACAAAATCTCATTCAGTTTAAAGTATGGAATTACTCCAGAATATTAATTAATTTTGGCCTGAATATTCTAGTAGTTGTTCCTATAATCTATTACTCATCATGTATATCAATTGGAACTATTTTCAACACATAGTCACCTTGGCCAATGACTTCTTAAGTAATGATTCCTACAAGTGGTCTTGAGATATTCTCTCATACCATTAGGAGTGGTGAATCCTTTATCGACTCTCTCGACTTCTTTTCTTTACTTTACATTGTACCCAATGTCCATCTCATAGGCAGTCTTGTAAGGACTCCAGAGATTGGAATCAAAGTACAATGATTAGTAAACAAAGTACATTGGAGTTCTCAAGTCTAAGGATACTTGCACATTTGCTATAATGAGATTCTATCATTAGTACTAAATAGTTAACCATGTGATTATCTCATAGTTACGTTATCCAATTTACTTGTTCAAGTAACAAGCAGCCATGTGTTAACTTTAAGTATCTCAATACTAACGGATGTGAGAACCACCGCTTGATTAAATCAAGAAATATAACACGTGCTACTCTTAATGTATTAATGATTTCCTATCTCATTCATCTATGACAAGGGACATTTTAAGAACAAACACATTCCAGTGTTGTAGGAACCTCACATCACGATTTCTATTATGATTTTCTTAATACAGTGTTGTACTTGAGACTTTATCTAATATATATATATATATATATATATATATATATATGAAATAAAGAAATTGAAGGATAAAGAATGCCTTTTATTGATTTAACGTGCAAAATACATTGTATAATTGATTGCTTCTAGGGCACAATCTTAATAGAAATATTCTTGCTGGCCGGTGATAGTTACTCCACATAATTTACCACCCTATATTGTGCATAAAAAATGTTGTAATGTCTTTTACAGTAATCATTCCCAGTCCAAAGAATCCAAAGTAAAAGTTAGATGTGTATCTGCTTCCGTTTATAAATGAACTAAAAATATTGTGGATAGAGGGTGTCTCTACGTATGATATATCTAAGAAACAAAATTTCCAGTTGATGAGTACTCTTTCTATATAAATTGTAATTTATTTATTGTATGCCTAAATGATTACTAATTACCATGTTTGAATATTATTTTGTGTAGGATTAAACAAAGGGGGCTTGAGAAAAAAGAAGAATAAAAATCATAAAAAAGTAAAGCATAACTAGTCCTTGGCACAAAAAACCATAACCGGTCCATAGCTTGCCAAAACCATGGACCGGTTGCTCCATGCAAATGTAATTGCTCCTTGGCTTTGAAATTTGATAGGGCCTAAGTTTACATAGATTTCCTAGTTATTTGAGGATATTTCATTATACTTTTGATATTTAACTAGTTATATTCCTTCATATTTGATATGTAACTTGTAGAAATGTTCTTCTAATATTTTATGTGAAAATAGGTGAATTTGGAGTAAAATTGAAGAAGTTTAGTGGAGCCCTAGTGCCAGCCCAAGAAAGCTGACCTGGCGTTGGTCCAGGGTAGGGCAAACAAAGCAAAACAAAATAGAGAAAACTAAAATTGGAAAAAGAGAGAAAAAAAAAATAATAAGTGCAATCCGTGAGAGGATTTGTAGCTTTCGTGGAAGGATGCAACAATAAAGGAGCCACGCCTCAACAAATGATAGAAAGAAAGAGAAGTCGCGGCTCGGTAGGAAAAAGAAAGGAGATGTCTCCCGCGGGCTTGGCTCAAACTCCCGTGGCTTATCGACTTCATGGCTCGACAACAATGGAAATGTTTTCATGGCTCGAATGTCTTCAGTGGCTTGGGCTCGGGCTATGTGGCTTGGGGAATAGAAAAGTGTAGCTCACACTCGGCTCGGTTATTCTTAGCTTCAGTAACTTAGCGTCAATCAAAATCATGGCTCGGATCCTTTAGTTTTTTGGTGGCTTCAAGTTCAGCAAATCAGAAGTAGCTGGGTCAAATCTAATTCAAGTTAGTGGACCTATGCATCTTTTAGAATCCTATTTGGAAATTACTTCTTCTATGCTTTAGATCTTTTAGGAAGCCTTTTTGCCTATAAATAATTCTTATTCGTGTATATAAAAAAGAGTGCACAATATGGATCATTAGACATATATTTTAGAGTGCACCACCATTAATATTTTTCTCAAGAGAAATCACTCAAGGAGTATTGATCTAGGAGGAGCTTTGATTGGAAATTGAAGGGCTTGTCTATGGGTACTTATCTCTTTCCTATATTTTCTTTTTCTAACAATGGTAAGTTTAATTCTTTAATTGTATTTGGATGTTATTATTGGATTTATGATTTTGAATTAATTTAGTTCATTGATCAATTAATTATTTTTCTTGGGATTTGATTACTTATTTTTACTACGGAATTGATTGATTGATTCTTCCTATTAGCTTGCTTGAAAAAGGGGTTGATAATGGTTTCAATTTAATTAATTTCATATTTGTTATCTCTTAACTTGCTTGAAAAATGGTGAATTGTTAAGAACGTGGGTAATCAAAGATTAGTTTATGATTGCTAGAATATAGATTCATTGACTAATGTCAAACTTTAAATCACCTAGAAAATAGGGATTTATGTGAGGATTAATTTTAATGTATCTTTTGGGTAAATTGGTTGAGACATAATATGTTCACTAATATAACTAAGAGATAGTGATTTCAAGGATTGCAAATGAAGTGGGTTTATTTTAAATCCTTCCTAATACCAAGATAATAATTGATTGTGATATTTGCTAAGTAATTTATTGTCATGTCTTCAAGAATAATTGTCTGGATTGCATATTCTTTCATCCTTGAGTTGTATATATATATTTTTTATTTTTCTTTTTATCATCTTATCACTTTATTGGGTCGGTTAAACAATAAATAAATAGTAACTAATGGTAGTTGTTCGTTGAGGATCGATACTCGTTAATTCCCTATACTATGCTTGCGATGAGTATCCTTGCTCATATGTGTAATTTGGGCATTCATTTTTTAATTAAAACTTGGTTAGGGATGGATTTAAATTGTATGATTTTTATACACACAAATCTTACACATCAAAAAGCCAAAGACCAGCTTCATGAAATAAAGGGGCAGCTAAGGACTGGCTTTATGAAGAAAAAGAAAGGCAAGGACGGGCTATAGCACATCTATGGGAAGGCTTTTGTGAACAAAAAGATAACAGGTGCCAGTTCTCTCCCTTAATAGGCGCTAGTTCAACGTAGAGAGTAGAAATTTAACTTACTGAAATAACAGTCATCGGTTCGTGTCGCAGACCAGAATTCTAGATCTGTTTCTCACATAAATTTTTGGACAAAGAGAGGGGTATAAATACAATCTTTTGGGATACAAATAGGCAATCAACACTGAAGAATAACACCCACACATAAGAGAGAAAAGATAGGAAAGATTTAGAGGTTGCCAAAGATTGAAGATTGAAGGTGATGAACACAGCTTGTCTATGAGCATTTCTTTTTCCCTTTCTTTTATTTCCTCTTGTCAATATGTATTTATTTGCTTTAATTTTCTTGAAAGAATAACCATAATTTGTTCTTGTATTAAATCAACTTTGGAGTTGTTAGATTTCAATCTTTAATATGTGATTACTTGAATATATTGTGCTAGATTCTTTGTTTTGTTAACTCTCTTTTAATGAATTAGAGAGATGGGGTTAAGAGTTGTGTTCCAAACTATTGGGTTCAATATTTATTTTTCTTTGGCTAACTCGAGAAAGAGGTTGAAGGATTAGAACTTTTTAATCATTGGGATCTTGGTGTCGCCTATATATTGTGGTACCGATTTTTTCTACAATGTTGGGGATTTTGTACTTAATACTTCTTGGGTTAAATTGCAGAGATAGAAATACCCTTTAATTGGCCAAAGAATAGGAAATGTATAACTCGAGAGAGTGTAGGTTTCACATTTGTGACCTCTATGTTTTTAGAATTGGAATTTGTTTGTCTTAGGTTTGTGTTTGATTCTTAGCTAATTTTGAGGGATTCTTGACAAGTACATGTCTGATACTCTTTCTTATCCTTGATCTTCTTATGGCCAATCTTGTGTGGGGTTATGTAAATTCTCTTTGTTCGTCCATTGGAATTACTTTATTCTATTAATTTGTTAGGCTAAATAATTGAAAAAGAGTGAGTAATGGTTCCTTTATCCATTCCTTGAGGATCTTCAATACTTGCCACTAAAATGCTATACTACGTGATAGATATACTTGCCCAATTGTGTGGTTTTAGTATAATTTTGGTATTTTAATTAAAACTTGATTGTTTGGGATTTGTTGTTAATATTTCCCATGTTTGAAACCACGTGCATCAAGTTTTTAGTGCCGAAGCTGGGGAATAAGGATAATATCATGAAAGTTTAGATTTTATTAGCCTTCTAGATAGTTGTAAATATCATTTACATTTTTTTTACTTAAAATTTTTGCATTTGATTGTAAAGTGCTAACTTTTATATGTACATACTTATATATTTTTCTTAATTCTATTTGGAAAGAGTGTGTTGTTTGTTGTACTGATGTAGTATTAATATAGTCATGGTTGTATATACTCTTAGTATTTGTATATTTAGTTTTTTTTCAATAAAATTTCTTGTTGTACTTTGATGATTTGTAACTATTATATTTGTATTAAGTTGTTTGTTGTATGAAAGGACTTTGGTTACATAGTATAATAGTTCTAGTGCTTTGTATATTGGTGTTTTGTTATGTAGCATTATGTTGATTTGTTGTATCTCTAGTGTGTGTGTGTGTGTGTATTAATTTGGTCATTGGTTTTTTTGTATTGTTGTATTGTTTGCAATGTAGTTCTTGATAAACATATATATTTTGGTTTCGTTCATATTAGTTGGTCCTATAATTTAATCATAACATTTGTGCACATATATTAGTGTATGGTGATCAATGTTGTTTTAAGTATTGATGCTAGTGAATGATTTGCTCTTGATGTGGAATAATTAGTGTTTTGATAGTACTTATAAGGTGGAAGTGTTGTTGTAAATGGCTATTAATGAGGAAATCTTGTTGTGAAATTCTTTATTTAGTTGATGGAGTACTTTTAATTGTGTAAATATTTTGAGTATTTGGTTAATTGTTGTTGTTGGTAGTGGTATTTCTTTTGGCATTGTGGTGGTAGGGTTGATGATTATTGTTGTAATATACTTGGTGAAGGTTTAGAAATTGATTGTAGTATTGGTGAATAAGTTGAGGAGTTAGATCACTTGTGTAGTTAGTTTTGTCTTTTTGTAGATCGTTGTTGTTTGATTGGAGACTTTGTTGAAGTTTGTGAAGCCATTTGTACAGTAGTTCTTGTGGTGTTGAGATTACTTTTTGATTATTTGGAGACTTTATTTTGATTTCTGGAATTTGTAGTAGTGGATTAGTGATTGTTGTTGTAGCACCATTTTGATTTTTTTTCGAATAATTTGCTGAACCTTCGATTCGTTTCATTCACTTTGATGATCATGAATGTACATAGTGGTATAATAAGAGAGATAAAAAAAAAAATACAATTTTTGTTCTTGAGAGTATAATAGAGGCTTCAATTAATGGATATCTATTGTTATTTTATTATTACTTTTACTTGTATGTTATTTTTATTTCTAGTTATTAATATTCTTTTGGACATGGAAGCCTCTCTCTTCATCAAATTTTTACCGTAGCCATGTTTTAGACAATGAGTTTCAAGATACTTGGGGAGTATTACTTACATTTCTCTTCCTATTTTGTTTTTTTCCTCTAGTAAATATGATTGTATCATATGTTTTGGACAAATGAGGACATTGTACTATTTATGTATGGTGAAGAGGTTAAGTAATATTTCCTTCTAATTTTTTATTAATCATTTTGGGTATTTTCTTAAATTTTTGGTTGAAATATTTGTGTTAGTATTTTGGCTAAATTTTTTTTCGCATTTCTGGGTTAGTTTTCAAGACTTTGTAGTATATATGTTAATATCTATTAATTTGGTGGAGCTATTGTTTATCTTTTTGCTTAGGAATTCTATTTAAGACTTTTCTAGGAGAGCTGATTTTATGTATACTTATATATTAGATATGATATAAGTTAAGCCTTGAGAAGTAAGTTAATTTTGTTTATGCCTTTGAAAATATTATGAAGCTTGATTCTTTGAGAATGGATGAGAATGGTGAGATGAAATTTAAGAGTATGGATTGTTGGCTTATCTCTAGTTTTGTGGCATCGCTAATTATTACTTATTCATTTGTTCTTTTGTTATGTTGTATTATACACATTTCCATTCGTATATTTTTGTAAGGTAAGTAGGAGCAAGAGGTAGGTTGCTCATTGCACCTACCGAAACGAGGAGAAAAAAGCTATAGGAATGCAAAGAGCATGCCTTATGATGAAATATGCGTGATTAAAAAATGAAGAAGAAGAAAAAAAGAAAAGGAAATTAAAGAAGAAAAAATGCAAAAGAAGCCAAGAAGAAGAAATAAAAAGTAATCAAGTTAAAATATTGTAAATGCATTCCTTTGTAGAAAAAGAATGAAAAATGAGAGGCTCCTACTTTGCTACTTCAAAGTTAAAATATATTGTTATAATGTTGTATCAAAGTGTAATGTATTATTGTAATGTGGTATAACACTTATAATGTTTGTACTTTTTCTAAGCCACGAGACTTGACTGAGTCGGTTGATCCTATCTTATATAAATCATATTATTCATATTCTTGACCCAATAGGTAAAGTGAATCACATCGAATTGACATAAACTTGTTTAATTCTACTTTGATGTTCTTGGTTGTGCCTAGCTTAACATACGGATATACACGAGATTAGATAGCTAAGTGTTGGAATGAATTCTAAGGTGGAGGAAGAAATAATGTCCTACCATTTGACCTTATTACATATATACTAGTTTGTCCTTGTTAATTCACCTAGAATGCTATGTAGGATTCTTCATTTGTATTAATATAGTTATTCTTTGTTTTTGTGAATAAATGTATTTTTGCTTGAGGACAAACAAAAGTTCAAGTGTGGGGAAGTAATGAATGCTCATCATATACATATTTTTTATATAAATTGTAATTTATTTATTGTAAAAAAATGCCTAAATGACTACTAATTCCCAAATTTCTATATAGTTTTATGTAGGATTGAATAAAGGAGGCTTGAGGAAGAACAAGAATAAAAAGAACCAAAAAGGAAAGCATAACCGATTCTTGGCACAAAGAACCATAATAGAGCTTCAAGGACAAGCCATGGACTGGCTTCAAGCAAACAATGACTGGCCCGTGGCATTGACAAGCCAGGGACAAGCTACTCCATGTGAATATAACTTGTCCTTGGCTTTGAGAAGCCAGGGACCAACTTCATGAAATAAAGGGGCAGCTAAGGACCGACTATGCCATGCTAAGGATTGGCTTCATAAAGAAAAAGAAAGGCAAGGATTGGCTATAGCACCTCCATAGGCCATTTTTTGTGAAAAAAAGAGATGAGAGGCCCTAGTTTTCTCTCTCAATAGGCACTAGTTCAACAAAGAAAGGCAAAATTCAACTTACTAAAAATAACAGGCATTGGTTCTCAATTCTAATAGGCCCGGTTTGTGTCGCATACCAGAATTCTAGATCTATTTCTCACATGAATTTTAGGGTAAAGTGGGGGCTATAAATACAATCTTTTGGGACATAAATGGGCGGCCAAGAGATGCGAATAACACCCACACAAAAGAGAGAAAAGATAGGAGAGACTTGGAGGTTGCTAAGTCAAGATTGAAAATTGAAGATAAAGAATACAACTTATCTGTAGGTATTTCTTTGTGCCTTTATTTTATTTTCTCTTATCAATATGTTTTTATTTGCCTTAACTATTCTTGAAGGGATGAACCCTAATTTGTTCTTATATTAAATCTACTCTTGATTTGTTGGATTTCAATATTTAACATATGATTACTTGGTTACATTATGTTGTATTATTTTTTTGGTTAACTCTCTCTTAATGAATTTGAGAGATGTGGTTAGGATTGGGGTTCCAAAGTATTAGGTTCAATGTTTGTTTTTCTTTGGCTAACTTGAGAGAGAGATTGAGGGATTAGAACTTGGTAATCATTAGGATCTTGGAATCACTTAGAGATAAGGGTATTGGGTTCTTTCAGAATATTGGGGATTTTGTACTTAATGCTTCTTGGGTTAAATTGCGAGGTAAAGATACCCTTTAATTGGAAAAAGAATAGGAAATCCATAGCTTGAGAGAGAGAGAGAATGAATTTCATATTTGTAACATTTACAGTATTATAATTGGAATTCGATTGTCATGGGTTTGTGTCTGATACTTGGCTAATTTTGGGCGATTCTTGATAGTACATGTCTTATACTATTTTTCTTAACCTTGATATTCTCATAAACAATCTTGTGTATGGCTGTGTTAATTCTCTTTGTTTGTCTATTGTAATTGCTCTATTCCATTAATTTGTTAGGTTAAATAATAGAAAAATAGTTAGTAATAGTACCTTTATCCTTTTCTCAAAGATCTTGATACTTGCCACTAAAACACTATACTAGCGATTTGTATATTTACCCAATTATGTGGTTTTAGTATAATTTTAGTAGTTTAATTAAAACATGATTGTTTTGGGATTTGTTGGTAATATTTTCCACACTCAAAACCACACACATCTCCAGTTCTAGGCTACATTTAGTGACTATTTGTAACTTCCCCATGTATGGGATGCTAAGTGAATAGAGTACTTCAGGGATTTGGTATGTCTGTATTATATGGAATGTACAAATCTGTTACAGTAACCAACCGAAGGTAAACAATTGTCATTTGATTACCATCGATAGTTCTTGCCTCCTCACATTGTTTTGGAAGAGATTATAAGTCTTTTAGAATGGATTGAGGTATTAAACAATCACTACCTCCACCACGCCTAATTAGGGATGAAATATGGGATATAGTATGACTTCTTCCTAAAATCACAAAAACTGTGTCAAAACTTACCACTACAGGAAAAATTGGAATTTGCGACGGCTACATGACCGTCACTATTAGTGATGGCATTATGACGGCAATGAAAACCGTCACTAATTGCGACAGCTCAAAAAAACCATCGCAAAATCCTCGCAAATTAGCAATGGTTTTGTGATGGATTGATAATTAATTTATTAAAACAAATTTAAAAAAATTGTCACAAAACCCTCGCAAATTAGCAACGGTTTTGCGACACCAAGCAAAACCCTCGCAAATTGCGATGGATTTGTGACGGTCTAGTAATAAATTTTATTTTTTAAAAATTTCTAAAAGAACCGTCGCAAAACCCTTACAAATTGTGACGGATTTACGACGGTCCGAAAATAAATTTTATTTTTAAAAATTTTTTAAAATAACCCTTGCAATTTTGCGACAGTTTTGCGATGACTTAATAATAATTTTTTTTACAAAAAAAATTTAAAAAAATCATGGCAAAACCCTCGCTAATTAGTGATAGCTTTGCGATGCCTCGAAAAACCCTCGCAAATTGCGACGGATTTGTGACGGCCCGATAGTAAATTTAATTTTTTAAAAATTTTTAAAAGAACCATCACAAAACCCTCGCAAATTTGCGACAGTTTTGCGATGGCTTAATAATAAATTTTTTTAAAAAATTTAATAAAATCACTGCAAAACCCTCGCTAATTGTGACGGATTTGCATGGTCCAATAATAATTTAATTTTTTAAAAAATTTTAAAAGAACTGTCACAACCCTCGCAAATTTGCGATGGTTTTACCACATCTTAAAAATAAAATTTTTATTAAAAATAATTTAATAGAATCGTCGCAAAATCCTCGCTAATTGCGACAGCCCGATAATAAATTTAATTTTTTAAAAAAATTAAAAGAACCGTCGCAAAATCCTCGCAAATTAGCGACAGTTTTGCAACGACCTAATAATAATTTTTTAAAAAAAAATTAATAAAATCATCACAAAAACCTTGCTAATTAGTGACGGTTTTGCAACACATTGAAAACCCTCGCTAATTGGACAGATTTGTGAGGGATTAGGGTTTTGAAACCCTAATCCCTCACAAATCCGTCGCAATTAGCGAGGGTTTGGCGACGGCTTTTATCCGTCACTAATCTAAAAAAATCTTTAAAGAATTTTAAAGTTTAATTTTATACATACATACATACATACATACATACATACATACATACATACATACATACATACATACATACATACATACATACATACATACATACATACATACATAATATGTGTTAAAATAGTACAATGTGCGAAAAGACATTATTAAGTTGAAATATTTATATATATAATATAAATATAATATTATTATGTGTATAAACATATAAATGTGTATATATTATTAAGTATATATATGTGTGTGTGTGTGTGTATGTATATTAATATATATAGACACACACATACTAATAAAAATAAAATATATTAATTTGTATTAACATGTATATATATGTATATATTTGAATGTGTATGTATGCATGCATATATATGTGTGTGTGTGCGTGTGTGTGTATACATGTATGTACACACACACACACACATATATATTTATGAATGTGTATGTATATATATGTGTGTCTGTGTGTGTATATTTATATTAATAATCTAAAAAAGAATCATATATATATATATTACGTATATAATACATATAGATATATTACATATATATACGATTCTTTTTAGATTATTAATATATATCAGTATATATATTAATATAACATATATATATATATATATATTATATGATTCTTTTTAGATACATAATATGTACATATAATACACACACACACATATATATGGAGATTAGTATATATACATATGTATATACATAGTTATTTATGTTAGTATATGTATGTTTACATCTATTAATACCCTAATCCCTCGCAAATCCATCACAATTAGCGAGTGTTTTTGTGAAACCTTAGTCCCTCACAATCAACAAGGATTTTGCGACAGATTTTACAAGTCATCGCTAATTTGTGAGGATTTTTTAAAAAAATTTTAAAAAAATAAATTTATTATTTTGCAAGGCGTCGCAAAACCATTGCTAATTAACGAGGGTTTTGTGATGATTTTATTAATTTTCTTTTAAAAAAAATTATTCTTAGGTCGTCACAAATTTGTGAGGGTTCTTTTAAAAATTTTTAAAAAATAAAATTTATTATTGGACCATCGCAAATCCGTCGCAATTTGTGAGGATTTTTGATGCGTCGCAAAACTATCACTAATTAGCGAGGGTTTTGCGACGATTTTATTAAATTTTTTATAAAAAAAAAATTATTCTTAAGCCATAGCAAAACCGTCACAAATTTGCGAGGGTTTTGCGATGGTTCTTTTAAAAATTTAAAAAAAATTAAATTTATTATTGGACCGTTGCAAATTCATCGCAATTTGCTAGGGTTTTTTGAGGGGTCGCAAAACCATAGCTAGTTAGCGAGGGTTTTGCGATGATTTTATTAAATTGTTTTTTAAAAAAATTATTATTAAGCCGTTTTAAAATCGTAGCAAATTTGTATGCATATATATATATATATATGTACATATATATATGCATACATGTATATATATGCATATATGCATATATATACATGTATGCATATATATATGTATACGTATATATATGTAGATACATATACATATATATATATGTATATAGATGTATAGATGTATAGATATATACATATACATGTATATGTATATATATATATATATATGTATATATATATATATTTATATATATAATTCTTAGTAGCCGTCGGCAAAAGAGCTAAAGTACCGTGTAGCCATGAAGCCAATGGAGAGGCGTTAAAGGCATTTCAGGGGAAGAGGCGTGAGCCATCCTGGTGAATGAAAGAATAAGTGAACGAACTATTATTTGGTAGGACTTTCAAACTCTTTTTCTTATTCCTTAGTTATTCCCTATGGTATCTGAATCAACCCGTTACTATTACGCTTTACAAGAATTAATTACTCCTGGTAGCTATCATTATTTTAAAAGAACTGTAGATTCCTTAGAAACTATTGAACAGTGCTATGCATATCTTGATATTATAGAATTTGACCTTCGTCAAACTAGAAGATATCGTCCATGGTCTTATTATATATATATATATATATATATATATATATATATATATATTAATCAAGCTAAAATAGACTTAATTTGGCAAAGGTATTTTGAAATAAAATCTGGTATCTAATTTAACCCTTTTGGACATACCTATATTGTTCCTATAATAAATAAATCTATAAAAGTTTTATATATAGATATATAGAAACTTTATCTGGTACATATATATAAATATAGAAACTACAATAGTTTGTCTAGCTCCTAGAAGTTCCACTACAAGTGTTACTATTTCCTCCACTAAGTACCTATTTCCTCCTATAGATATAAAAACTTACGTTTATAAAAAGGTTTTCATATAGTTTCCTACTGTTCCCACTATCAACTTCCACCATTAAAACACTATTCACTATTGACATTCCTTAGATTTTCCACCAAGTATTTCATCCACTAGACTATAGCTGCTTCAACTGACTCAAGTTCCAAAAGGGCACCCCCTCCTAATTTGGGTATCTGTTACATTATTCGAATGAGATAAATAAGACGATTGATTTTTTGGTGACTGAATATTAGTTATTTCTTCTACAAAATCTAAATCTTCGATTTCCTCCTCGGACTCAAATTGCTGAGAGTCTATATCCTCAACAGAGATTATGCTATATACACTTTCTGAGTCTGACATATATTCATCTACATCAATAAAATCTTTGTTTACACATTCTACTAATGCAGTTTGCTTATTATATAGATTATTTTTTCTAGGACAGTTTCTTGCTAGGTGATTAGGCTGACCACAACTATAACCCTATAATTTATTTTTATAAGTTCTATTCTTACTAAATTTTCTTAAATGCCTATCTTTGTTTAGACATGGTTTTCTAGCTAAAGACTTTCTAAGGTAATATTTTTTCTTATAATATTTCATCTTAGGTTGTCTAAAGCTTTTTCTAGAATTTTGTTGCCCATAATGCTGAGGAGTATAAATATTTTTACAAAAACTATATTCTCCTTTTAGTTGTTTCTGTATTTGTATGAATGTACATTTTTCTACTAACTTCATAACTATAAATTTTATACAGGTAGCTATATTTTTTATATGTGCCACATTCCAATCATAAGATTTATAAATTTTATATATTTCTTCTCCTAAAGGTCCTAGTAATTTTAAGAATAATTTTTCTAAAATTGATTCTTCATAAAAACATCCTGCTAAGGTAGTATAATAATAGTAATCTTGTAAAAAAGGTTTAATAAATTTCCAATCTTTTATAGATAGTTGTTGTAGTTTTCTAATGGCTTTTTCTTGTTGAATTCTGCTCCCATAATTAGGACTTTGAACTGTTAAAATTAATTGGATTTTATTTGTAAAGTTATGTGGATTGGGTCCTAAGGTAAATCATTTGCTAATTATAATGTAAATTTTTCTTTATATTTTTCCCAAGCTGCTCTAGCTGTTTCTCCTAAAAAGGTATCTAAATAACTATACATTTCTTCTGCTCTATGATCAAGGTTTTGTTGAATATAATGTTGTAATACTAGATATTTCCAAGTATCTATTACTCCTTCCCATAATTGTGGGTCATGAGCTGCTAAATTTAGCATTCTACCATTATCATTAATTTCTTATTATCTATTGTTTCTAAAGGTTGTCTTTTTCCCTTGGGTGCTGTTTCTGATTGCATTTCTCTATAATCACTATATGTCATTCTAGGTAAATTTCCTGGACTATAATGTCTTACAACTTGTTGTGGTACTACAGGCTGTGGGGGATGATAAGGATTACTAGAGGCAGTAGAAGGAGAAGCAGTATCCATATATTCTACACATATATTATTTTCTTCTATATTTCCAATGCATTGTTCAGTTTTTACTCTTATATTTCTATCCAAATCATAATATAGATATTTAGTATCATCTATTTGTCCATTTTGTTCTAATTCTATTTCTAATCTCATTAAATCCTTTTCTGTTAATTCTAAACCTAATTCTTTAGGGTACATTATTCTATTTTCAGTTTCCATAATTTCTATGCATACATTTTCTATTCCTTGTCTTATAAATTCTATATCTTCATCTTCTTTTGTTCTTATATTTGTATTAGAGTAATTTAAAATTTTGACACTAGTTTCTTTTCTATTATTTTGATATATTACACTATCTCTAGGTACTAAAGGAGTATCTAATTCTAAGAATTTGCTAAGATTCCATTCTTCTCTTGCTAGAATTTCTGGATTAACTTTTACTGGTTTTATTAGTTGAATTCCTTTACTAGCCATAGCCTCTATGATAGGTTTTATTTCTATTTTATATTTTGTTCTAGAACCATTGGTTAATCTTCCTATAAATCCTAAACTTATAATCAAATTTTCACCACTAAATTCTTCATAACCCTTAGTTTGAATGCCTATTTCTATATTTTTCTCAAAATCTTCTAAAGTTATTAAAAATTTTGGACTACAATAAAAAATTCCTCTATTTTCATTCATGTCTACTTCTATTGTTGCAATTAATGCTTTTTTCACATCTTTCCATCTTTTATCTAATATTGTTAATAAGACTTTAGTTCCTAAGCCTAATATTGCTAATCCTTTAATTCCTACTATTATTAATCCTAAATGCATATAAGTATATGTATTTGTTAAATTTTTAAGACTTTTAGTTGTGACCAATTTTAATGTTCTAGGTTCAGTAGTTACTGACAGAGGTTCTTCTCTACTAGATCTAAATAAACATGTATGAGATTGTAACCAACCTACTTGGTATAATCTTCTAGGATTTAATAAATCTATATTGTGATTTCTATAAATTTCTACATCTCTATTTACATCTATAATTTATTCTAACTGAACTTGTCTAATTCTTCCTAAAAGGGAAGTTTCTACGCTGGTATTTTCATTTAGAGTTCTACTTGGTCCTGAAAATGATAATCTCCTCATATCTTTATATTTTTTCACTACTCATATTTTCTGAAGATAAATATCCAAATTTATAAGTTCTTTGTCTTTTCTGTTTTCTTTCTATAGGAATTTTACTAAATTTATCTGTTAACTTATCTATTTCTTTTTCTAGGCTTAAAGCCGCTAGTCTTTTTTCTAAAATATCTAATTTTTCACAAATTTTAATTAATAATTCTATTTGAATATTATTTTGTTTTGGATATATTTTGTGAGAATTAGCAGTTCCTAGATAGTCCGTAAGACCTAAAGTTTCCGAATGATACTTTTTTAATTCCAAAAGGCACTTTTTATAACCGAAATTATCTTCTAAAGACATTAACTAAGAATAAGTGTTTCTATATTTTTTAATATTTTATTTATGTTAGAAACAGATTCTTCTAATTTCTGAGAGTGTTTTCCAAATTTGGCTAGTATTTCTTTATATTGACTAAATTCTTCTATTAATGGTTCTAGGGTTTTTACTCTTCGTATAATAATATTATTTTGTTCCTTGATATATTCTAAATTTTCTGCTAATTGTTCAAATATCTTATTTTTGTCTTTAATATGTTTTACTATAATGTCCCAAATATTAGAAATTTTCTTTTCTTGAGCTTCTAATTTTTCTCCATGACTAATTACTAAATCAATAAGACTATTAAATTGTTGATTCTCACCATGTAAATTATGTAAATATTGGGAAGAGAAATAACAAGTGTGCCTATGTTTATTACTATAAACTATGTTTTTTGTTTTTCCTATAAGTTCAAGATTTAAATATTCTATTAGTCTAATATCTGTCATATACTAGGCCGAATTTAATATTTCTAATCATTTTATTAACAAGCTATTTTCTATAGTGAGATTAAAGATTCTATTACTGAGCTGGAAAAATTGAAAAGAGTATGGATCTGTAAAACCAAGCAAACGAGAGTACCTTTTAATAAGAGTTTTATTAATTTTTATTCTATTATTTAAATGGTAAATACACAACATAAAAATTTCAGCTGAACTTAATAATGCCAGTTGTCTACGAATATCAGTAAGTTCTAAGTTTAATATATAAATAGTATAAATATATAACTTAATATTAGGATTATAAGGATTAGTTGTTCGAAGCAGGTTTTTATAAATTACAATAAGTTTCAATGTACTTTTTAACTGGACTTTTAAATCACTTAAACAAAGCATAAATTTAAGCTGTAATAATTAAAATAAAGAAATGGCTCTGATACCAAATTAGGAGGGGGGTGCCCTTTTGGAACTTGAGTTGGTTGAAGCAGCTATAGTCTAGTGGATGAAATACTTGGTGGAAAATCTAAGGAATGTGAATAGTGAATAGTGTTTTAATGGTGGAAGTTGATAGTGGGAACAGTAGGAAACTATATGAAAACCTTTTTATAAACGTAAGTTTTTATATCTATAGGAGGAAATAGGTACTTAGTGGAGGAAATAGTAACACTTGTAGTGGAACTTCTAGGAGCTAGACAAACTATTGTAGTTTCTATATATATATATATGTACTGTATAAAGTTTCTATATATCTATATATAAAACTTTTATAGATTTATTTATTACAGGAACAATATAGCTATGTCCAAAAGGGTTAAATTAGATACTAGATTTTATTTCAAAATACCTTTGCCAAATTAAGTCTATTTTAGCTTGATTAATATGTTCATTTTTATTTTTAGAAAAAACCAAAATATCATTGATGTATACTAAAACAAACCGATTATATTTATTAAAAATTGTGTCCATTTTCCTTTGAAAAACTGCAGGTGCATTTTTTAATCCAAAAGGCATAACTAACCGTTCAAAATGTCCCAAAGGACAGGTAAAAGCAGTCCATGCTATACTATCTTGGTGCATTCTAATTTGCCAGAATCCTGATTTACAATCAAACTTACTAAATATATAGCATCCTTGAATTCTATTTATCGGTTGTTCTTTATCTGGGATATTATAACTATCTTCTAATGTATTATCGTTTAACCTTTTATAATTGATTACCATCTTACTTTTTCCTCTAACAATTTCACTATGTTTTCTAACAATAAAGGTAGCACTTCTATGCGAACTACTACTATTTCTAATTACATCTAATTTTGATAAGTCTCCTATATGCATTTCAAACTCTTTAATTTCCTCATTACTAGTATCAATTTTAGCTGTAGTAATTTGTAAATTTGGATTTAAAATTTCTAGTTTACAATATAATTTATCTTTCTACCAATGTTTTGTAGGATTTTCTCCAATTATTTCTTCTTTTTCCTAATTTACTAAGTATGTTGTCTATATCATAAATCCCCGTTTCTAAAAGATTATATAATTTTTCTAAATGTAAATAATTAATTTGTATATCTTGATCTAACCAATCTATTTGGGAATCTATTTGTTCCAAAAATTCCCGGTGATCTGTGTCTGATAATTGATCTACTTTATTCTGTTTACAGTTACCAAAGAGAGAACATTTACAATTTTCAATTTTATCAGGCTGTGGAGTTTCTATCTCTACACGAGTTTTAGGTAGGTGATAGGGGCCACTATGCTTCTCAGCACACTCTAGAGTATTATAAGGTAAAGTACTACTTTTGAAAAAATGAAGACCATTACGGGTAAAACTAAACCATGATAATGTTGGAGTATAAAATCTAAGCCTATAATTAAATTATACAGAGTAAGTCTAAGATAAATTTCAGGAACATAGTAAGGTTCTGTATAAGAAGTTTAAGAAATTTTAAAATGAAAAACTACATTTTTTACTGATTTCGTATACTTATATATTTTCCCATCCATCTGAGCTGCTTCAACTATAGTACTAGCAATTGTATGATATTTTTCAGGTATTATAGTAGTATTAAGAACTAAATTACTACAACCAATATCAATTAAGACTAGTACTTCTATCTCTATATTTCCTATTTTGGTTAAAACATGAATATCTATCCTATTAGTTTTATTACTTTTTTTCCTGTCTAAAATTTCTATATTAGTAGTATAACTATTTTCAATTATCTGAACCTGTTCAATATTTGTTTTATATACATGATCTTCTAGTTGGTCTATCTTTTGTTCTATCCTAGTTTTAATTCTATTAGTTTTAAAATATAGAATTAAAACTAATAGATAAAGGAAAACAAAAACAAAGAGAGGATCCTGTAGAGCATCATTTAGAACGAAGAATTAGGATAATAGAACAAAAGATAGACCAACTAGAAGATCATGTATATAAAACAAATATTGAACAGGTTTAGATAATTGAAAATAGTTATACTCCTAATATAGAAATTTTAGACAGAAAAAAAAGTAATAAAACTAATAGGATAGATATTCGTGTTTTAACCAAAATAGGAAATATAGAGATAGAAGTACCAGCCTTAATTGATATTGGTTGTAGTAATTCAGTTCTTAATACTACTATAATACCTGAAAAATATCATACAATTGCTAGTACTATAGCTGAAGCAGCTCAGATGGATGGGAAAATATATGGGTATACGAAATCAGTAAAAAATGTAGTTTTTCATTTTAAAATTTCTTCAACTTCTTATACAGAACCTTACTATGTTCTTAAAATTTATCTTAGACCTACTCAGTATAATTTAATTATAGGCTTAGATTTTATACTCTAACATTATCATGGTTTAGTTTTGACCCGTAATGGTCTTCATTTTTTCAAAAGTAGTACTTTACCTTATAATACTCCAGAGTGCACTGAGAAGTATAGTGGCCCTTATCACCCACCTAAAACCCGTGTAGAGATAGAAACTCCATAGCCTGATAAAATTGAAAATTGTAAATGTTCTCTCTTTGGTAACTGTAAACAGAATAAAGTAGATCAATTATTAGACACAGATCACCGGGAATTTTTGGAACAAATAGATTCCCAAATAGATTGGTTAGATGAAGATATCCAAATTAATTATTTACATTTAGAAAAATTATATAATCTTTTAGAAATAGGGATTTATGATATAGACAGCATACTTAGTAAATTAGAAAAAGAAGAAATAATTGGAGAAAATCCTACAAAACATTGGCAGAAAGATAAATTATATTGTAAACTAGAAATTTTAAATCCAAATTTACAAATTACTACAGCTAAAATTGATGCTAGTAACGAGGAAATTAAAGAGTTTGAAATGCATATAGGAGACTTATCAAAATTAGATGTAATTAGAAATAGTAGTAGTCCCCATAGAAGTGCTGCCTTTATTGTTAGAAAACATAGTGAAATTGTTAGAGGAAAAAGTAGGATGGTCATCAATTATAAAAGATTAAACGATAATACATTAGAAGATAATTATAATATCCCAAATAAATAACAACTGATAAATAGAATTCAAGGATGCTATATATTTAGTAAGTTTGATTGTAAATCAGGATCCTGGCAAATTAGAATACACCCAAATAGTATAGCATGGACTGCTTTTACCTGTCCTTTGGGACATTTTGAATGGTTAGTTATGCCTTTTGCATTAAAAAATGCACCTGCAGTTTTTTAAAGGAAAATGGACACAATTTTTAATAAATATAATCGGTTTGTTTTAGTATACATCGATGATATTTTGGTTTTTTCTAAAAATAAAAATGAACATATTAGTCATCTAAAAATTGTTTTGTCTGAATTCTTAAACATGGTATTGTAATTAGTAGCAAAAAAAGCTCAATTATTTAAGAAAAATATAGAATTCTTAGGGACAGAAATAGGCCAAGGTAAAATAAAATTACAACCCCATATAAGTACAAAAGTATTAGATTTTCTTGATAAAATAGAAGACACAAAACAATTACAACAGTTTTTAGAAATATTAAATTATGCAAGACCATTTATTCAAGACTTAAGTAAAATCATAGGACCATTACATAGCAAAACAAGTCATAAAGGACAAAAATATTTCAATAAAGAAGATATACAATTAGTAAAACAAATAAAAGAAAAAGTAAAAAATTTACTAGATTTAAGGTTACCATTAGATAGTGATTGTTTAATTATAGAAGCAGATGGATGTGATAAGGGATGGGGAGCCATTTTAAAATCTAAACCCCATAAATATAGTAATAAATTAGAAGAACAAATTTGCAGATGTAGTAGTGGTAAATATAGAGAAAAAGGAAATATTAGTAGTATCGATGCAGAATTATTAGCAATTTGTTATGCTTTGGACAGTTTTAGATTATTTATTCTAAATAAACAAGAATTTACACTTAGAACTGATTGTGAAGCAATAGTAAAATTTATTAATAAGAAAAATGAAAAACGTAGTTCTCAAAGAAGATGGCTAAATTTCTTAGATAGAATTACTAATGATGGATATAAAATTAATTTTGAACATATTAAAGGAAATGAGAATAAAATTGTAGATCATTTGTCAAGATTATTAACAAATATTATATGACTTTACAGATGGATTTCATCAAAAATACTATAAAGATTGGCCAATGGGAGCTCACCAAGTTTCCCAAGGGACAAATCTTCATTTTAGAACTATAGTAGAAGGTAAATTAGAAGAGATTCACCAAGTATTTTTAGATAATCTTTGGAATGCACAAAACGCAAGCCAAAAGATTAAAAGTTTACAAGCCTCAGCATTTTATTTTAGTAATTTGCCAAGACAGAGTTATTCACATTATGTAGTAGCACAAGGTCACCAACCAGGTGTTTACTCACAATGGACTTCTGTTATGGCATGTGTTGAAAATTTTAACAAACCCTTGTACAAAGGTTTTAGAAATCTTCATGAAGCATTAGAATTTGCTAGAAGTAGAATTGGTTTAAATTTCTTTATTGAACCAAATTGTAGAACAAATTACAAAATTCTTCCCCACAAGTTTTCCCCAATTAACTAATATACCTAGCACAAGTAATTCTCCAGTAGAGACAAATATACAGAAAATAAACTTTTGCAATCATTGTGATGCTTTAAGTAGAAATTTCAAATTATTAAATGATAAGTGCTAGTCCTACAATGAGGATATTAATTCTCAAAAAGAATTAATTCATTCATTGCGGCAACAGCATAAGCTGTATACTGTTATAATTTCTTCTCAAAATGAAGAAATTGTGCAAATGACAGCTAAGCTGGAAGATTTTTAGAATCAAGAACCAGAAGTTGTTTTTATGCCAGAAAAGTTAGAAATAGATAGACCTTTTGAATTTTTTATCCCTAGAATGTTTTTTAAAGCACAACAACTCTTGACAAAATTTCCAAATACTCTTATAGAACTAATTATTGAAAAAAAATCCAAGAAAAGTTTTTAGAAAAATTTTCTCTTTTACAAGAATGGCTTAGAACTTGTACAGATCCTCACCTCACCTTACATCGTGTATATTGCAAACATCCTACAAAAGAATGTAACCCTGGCACTTGTCAAATTTGTCAACCTGATTGTGCAGCATATACTTTTGATTTTATCACTCATGGTTGTCAATTAGAATATTTAATATTAACAGCTAATATTAATTTAGCATACTTTAGAAATTTTGAATTAAACTTAGCAAATGGAGAAGTGTTCTCAGTCACACTACAGACACTGCTGGATTATGGATGCCTCAACCAGGTTATCTTTACAACTCCAGAACAAACAGATATTGTTGGAAGACAGTTGGCTCTTGCAATCTTGAAAGAATTTGAATTAGCAGGACCTATTGTAAAAGTTGAAATTTGCTCAACTTCGCCAGAATGGGATGGTCTAGAAATCATTCCTTCAATCCATCGTATATAGGTCACTTCAACACGAAGGTTACCAATTAATGCAGAATCCGGATTTATCAAACGTAAAATTTGCTCTAAAAGCATTGCAAGACAACTGAGACACTGGAGACTAAAAACTCTTGCTTTTAAACATGACAAAATCATGAAGCGAGGCCAGAGTTTCCATCTTTTTGCGGAAAATAAGATTCAAAAAATATATGTACAACATCAATATTTTTTTGCAGAAGTAGAATTTGAAACCAGGACAAAATATCCAGATATTTGGCAATATTATCTTCTTCTTTATGAAATGAAGTTACAAGAAGAAGAAGAAGGATCTGGAACTGAGATACGTGGAAGCAAAACTGAAGGCGAAATGCAGCAAGATTAAAGAGCACTCCCCGAGACTGCCACTAATGCAAAAAAGTAGCTACAAGAACTCCCACTTTCTGTTAAGCCTACGAATATATACTGTACACCTAGGAACTAGAGTAATAGGAAATTTTCATTATAAAAGGCATTAGTCTCTGAGATGTGGAGCACGATGCACATACTAGAATTTGCTATTCTCATATTTCTTTTAAGTACCATCTGGTTAGAAAACCTCATCAGTTTTTGCAATCTAATACCCCTTTTGCAAATAAAACTCTCTGGTAGTAATGTTTAGTTTCTAACTTTCCAATAGCTAAGGATAAGTAAGAGAGTTAAAGAGTACTTTCAGATAGTTCATTACTATAATTCTTAGTAGCCGTAGGCAAAAGAGCCAAAGTACCCATGTAGCTGTGAAGCCAATGGAGAGGCGTTAAAGGCATTTCAGGGGAAGAGGCATGAGCCATCCTGGTGAATGAAAGAATAAGTGAACAAACAATTATTTGGTAGGACTTTCAAACTCTTTTTCTTATTCCTTAGTTATTCCCTATGGTATCTGAATCAACCCGTTACTATTACGCTTTACAAGAATTAATTACTCCTGGTAGCTATCATTATTTTAAAAGAACTGTAGATTCCTTAGAAACTATTGAATAGTGTTATGCATATCTTGATATTGTAGAATTTGACCTTCGTCAAACTAGAAGATATCATCCATGGTCTTATTATATATATATTAATCAAGCTAAAATAGACTTAATTTGGCAACGGTATTTCAAAATAAAATCTGGTATCTAATTTAACCCTTTTGGACATAGCTATATTGTTCCTGTAATAAATAAATCTATAAAAGTTTTATATATAGATATATAGAAACTTTATATAGTATATATATATATATATATATATATATATATATATATATATATATAGAAACTACAACAGTTTGTCTAGCTCCTAGAAGTTCCACTACAAGTGTTACTATTTCCTCCACTAAGTACCTATTTCCTCCTATAGATATAAAAACTTACGTTTATAAAAAGGTTTTCATATAGTTTCCTACTGTTCCCACTATCAACTTCTACCATTAAAATACTATTCACTATTCACATTCCTTAGATTTTCCACCAAGTATTTCATCCACTAGATTATAGCTGCTTCAACCGACTCAAGTTCCAAAAGGGCACCCCCTCCTAATTTGTATACACACACACACACACACACACACACACACACACACACATACATGTATCTGTATATGTATTTGTCCTTCAACTTACTGAGAATATGTTGGATTCTGATTCCAAAATTATAAAAAGTTGGTGGGACAGTCATAGCCTTCAATGCTTCACGGATTTCTTTGCCAAGTTGATCTAGTAATTTGGAGAAAAGTCTTTCTCCCATTTCAGTGCTATAATAGTTGCCTGAAACTGCTGTTAAAGCCAAAAAATCTAAACAAAATGGTTTAACATAATACCAGTTAAGTAATTGAAGTTGTTCTAAGTCTCTTATGGCATCAATTTGTCTAAGGTTAAGTCCAGTATTGGCATCTCTAGCAGTAAGTATTGTATGAATAGAATAACAACAATTAAATATATTATTATCTTGTTGCACAATACGAGTTACCTCATCAGGAAATTTAGCTTTGAAACCTTCCCAGGCTGCTCTTGTAACATCTCCTAAATAGTTTTCTGCTACTCAGATCATTGCGTCTCTTGAATCAATATCCAGCTCGTGTTTTTGTTGATAGTCTCTTTAAACAGAGGCTGTCCATTGTTCCAAATAAGTATCAAATAGCTGAGGATCACACTCAATTATATTGAGTAGTACTACATCCTTTCCAAAAAAAGTCAGTTCTAGAGGTCTTCTTCTTCCAGTAGTTCTAAGTAGAGGGTTAGGATTAGTGTAAGGATTTACAGCAGTCCTAGGAGGATGTCCTCCTTGGTCATAAACCATGGGTCTAGGTTATGATTCTGGATAAGAAACATTGTAAGGCCTAGAATGAGAGGTTGAAGCAGTGGATTGTTCCATGAGGTTCATGACTGATGTATGAGTCATATCTGTATCTGTCTCAGATATAGTAGAAAGAGTTTCTAACAGCTCTTTGCGATCTTTAGAGCTAGTTTGGATAAGAATAGGGACTTTGTAGGCTATAATCTCCAATTTGATTCTAAACCTGAGTTTGTATCCTTTTAGAAGTTTTCTTGATTCTAGATCAGTTTGTTCCTGTTTAGATAATTCTTTTTGAGAAAAATATTTTCCTTTTTCTTTAGGAAAATATAGATACTCTTCTAGATCATCAAATACTCCTTCTTCCATCAACTAATGGTGGGTTATGAGTATCCAATTCTTCTTCTAGCTTATCTTCATTCTGATGTGCTGAATTAATGTAATTTCCAAACCTAACACTTAAAGTTCCATCAGGGTTTGCATAAGTAATGTTTTTAGTAGGTCTGAGAGGAGTTTCTTGTTCTTCTCTTAACCTGAAAGTCCATTTTAAACCTACAAGAGATTCAGACATAGTTCTTCTTGGAGGAATAAATCTTATTCCTTTAGAGGTTAAGACTTAAATAATATCATCAATTTTCAATTTATAAGAAATAGACATATTATTCATTGTTTTTCCCAAGAAAATCATATCACGTTGGATATTAGAGAGCCTTCAAACTGTCCATATCCCTGAGTTTTAACCAAAACCTTAATATGTTTGCAAAAATCTTTAATTTTCATATTAAAGTTTGGACAAACATAAGTAATGCCAAGATTATTAGTCAAATCAACTTCAAGCATACTAATGATTTGATCAGCCTGATTTGAAAATCTTAAGTCGTAAAGGACTAGTAAAACTTTTCCTCCTTTACTTTTCATTGTGAGTCCTTTGAGTCCAATAATTATTAATCCTAGATGGATATAATTGTGGTCTCTAGAGTATAGTATTCTTGAGGATTCTTCCGTCATTAGTGTCATCCTTATTTCTTGGCCATCAAGTACCTGAAGAGGTTCTGTCCTCTGATGTCTAAACAAGGAAGTTGTTCTGTTGAACCTGTTTACACTATACAAAGTTCGGGCTTGCATGGATCTTAGCTGTTGGTCAGAGAAAATAGTTAAATCTTGGTTAATATCAACCATATTTTCAAGAGTTTGAGAAGATGTTTCTGAGTTGGAACTAGATCCTCTCCTCAGTATATGGCTTAGGAAATTATCCATAGCCATTATCTCAGTTTTCTGGGTTCTTGCCAATGTTCTTGAAGTACCTATAAAAGATCTATTCATTTTTGTAAGTCAAGAATTTAGTGTTGTTAGGTCTATGCCTAACTTGCTGTCCTGTGGACATTTTTGCAAGATCTGCATTTGCATTCTTCCAGTAAATAGTTTCTTGACCTTTGAGATTGTCAAAAATTCTAACTATTTCTCTCTCAAGCTTGGTCATTCTATTATGTAATGAACTAACCATTGACATAATAACATTATTTTGTTGAATTAAAAACTTCTTAGTTTTTGATACAGTTTTTAGAAGTATTGGTATACCCAGAAAATTCTAAAGAACCCTTAAATTTTGAGGTGTGTTCAACAGCCTCATCAAAATAAGTATTTTCAAAATCCTTTTTATTCATATCAATTTTTGTCTAATAAGTCATGGATCTTAGAAAGCTCATTATTTATTTTTTTTCATGAGCATTTATTTGATCCTGAAGTTCTTTCAAAGACTTGTGAAACTTCTGTACTTCTTTTGAAGTATCTAAACACTTTTGGAAATCAGGTCTTTTAAAGAGTCCTAGATTTTCAAATTGTTTTAGAATATTAGTTTGAGAATTTTTTATATATGAAAGTTTTTCCAAGATTTCAGATATCAAAATATTTCTAGTGACAACTATGCTGTGGAAAAAAGTAGTTAGTTTATAAAAGAGCTCTTGGTGTTCTTGTAAAGATCGACCAAGGGTAATCAAAAGATCATTTATATAATTGAACTGAAAGTTTTCACCGTGAAGTGAATGCTTAAAGCAATTAGGTTTAAAAAAACAACTAAATTTTGCTTTATCAAGCGAAATAATAGTTTTTTTGGATGAAACCAAAGCTAAGTCTAAATAATCAATTCTGTGATAATCCATAACAAAACAAAATAAGTAATAAATCATGGCAAACATGAATAGCACATCTACAATGATTTATAGAAGTATATTTGTAAAAGTAAAACAAAATCCCTAGAGCAAACAAAGCTCTGATACCAGGGTTGGAGGGGCACAAATCTTCAGCACCATTAGGTACTGGGCTTTGTTGCTGACCGTCGGTTCCACAAGGGTAACCTGAGGACACAACCTCAACTAGCTTGGCGATCTGTTTCCAGACTATATACCTCAAATGATAGGAGATATGTGTTTTGACTTATATAAGTAGGGAAGTAAAGCAGATAAGCATGCATTCATATGAAAACGTTTGTCTACTATACAGTGGTTCTAGAAATAGACCTAAACATCTGCCCCAGAGTTGCATAGTCTTCCTACAGATATCAATCATGTAGTCTGACTAATTGAGCAAGTAGACTGGAGAAGACTCCTATGAGTTTGTACTATCAATATTTTTTGTTGACAGTATAAAGAAAGTATTTGCATTCAAACATATCCCAGTTTATCCTGGGAGTGTTTAAAACATAGTCAAGAACCTAAGGATGAAAAGGAGGATTAACTCTTTGGAGTTCTTTTGGAAAGTGTTGAAACTTTTGGACATAAGTCTCTGCTTGGATTTGTAAAAAAATAAGTTCTTGATCACAAGCTTATATTGTATTCAGATTATTAATCTGATTTAAATAGTAGTAGAAACAAGTAGGAGTTCTTATCATAGATTCACATATATGTATGAGTTTATGATAATCATACCAAAGTGTGCTAGGAATCAAGCCCCCAGCATGCAAAGATTTCAAACAAATGTTATCTAAACACATAGATTCGAATAGTGGAGAGAAAAAGATATCTAGGATCTTTCTTTTTCAAGTAATCACGGATAGTATGTATCATACTAATAGTTCAAAATAAAAAATTCTTCCATGTTTTATCTCTTTCTTAGATGAACTAGAATCTTCTCAAGTTCCTTAGAATAAAACTGTTAAAATAAATTGATCTAAATAGAACTCACCTTGTCAGTTTTGATGGATGGTACTGTTTCTCTTGGCCTCTTTTAGGCTTCTGGCGGTATTTTTTCCCTTTCCTAACCTTACGTCTTTTTCTCCATCAGATAAGTGGTAATAGCTTTAACGGAACAAGGGTTCATCACCCTTAAAGGAAAAGAAAAAGATGGAAGAACTTGAAATAGAGCTTTTATTGATACATAATATCAGTGATTACAAGTGAAGAAGAAAGTTCTAACAACTTTCTCTCTCTACAAGAAGGATTTACTCAAAGTTCATAGATGTATAGGGAGGAAGGATTGAATGCTTCTGTCTATGCCATCTAGTTATAAATGAGATCCTTATATAGATAAAGAGTACTGTTGCATATTTCAAAACTTTATTTGAAGTCCGAAGTCTGAGTGGAGTGTCCTTTGTCTTCTTGGTAAAGTAAGAGTCATGTGCCCTTTTGAAAAAGTGAGGGTTATTTGCCTTTTTAGAAAAGTAGGGGTCATTTGCCTCTTCAGAAAAGTAGGCTTAGGTCCCATTATTTTGAAAGAGTTGTTGGTGCTGCTGTTTCCTCTTCTGATTGGCTATTAGAGTCTGATCTTGGCATAGAGGCTATATCCCGCATATGTTGGGGATATTTTTCTTCATAATGTTGAATCAATCCCAGATCAGCAGTCAAGTATTGAAATGGAAGAAATATTGTACCAAATTCTTTGGGCCAATAATATTTCTCCAACATAGTTTCTCCTGCTAAACAAAAATTCACTTTAATCTTTAGCAAAAAAATTCCAGTTTGTTCCAATCATTTTAGCATGCCAATGCTTTAACTGGCAATCAAATGAAGTTCCAACTTCCCATTTTGGATCAAGGTTTGAATCAGGAAGTAATCTAATTTCCAAAGTACTAATTTGGATAAAGTGTTTAGCCGGTTCAATTTTTGTGGCTATCCATTCTGGTGGATAGCTTTCAATGAACAAGTGGGCCGGTCCTTTAAACGTATGAAAGAGTTTTCTTAGAATCATGTTTAAAGGATGAGGAAGATCCATAGTGTAGGTTATATCATCCACAATAAGTGAATTTAATAACCCGAAAGTCATTAAAGAGCTTGGAGTGATTTCTATTCCAGAAAAATGAAGTGTGGGGAATAAACTAATATCAATGTTTGCCTTCTGGATAGAATAGACCAATTGACATCTGCAATATGAAAGTCCTGGATTAGCTCCAGAAGTCTGAGCCCTACATTGACTAAAACAGCCTTTGCAAGGTCTTCTCTACGCATACTCTACCTCATAAAAGAGAGAGATGACTACTAGTTCAGGAATGGAATTCCTATGAGCTTCTTTGAGGAAGTTAATATGAGCGGTCATATTGGAAATACTAATGTATTTTGCTATGACCTTGATTTGTCCCAGCAAAGGATTAGGAAGTTTTTCCCATACTTTGATAGGACCTTTGGCAGATTCCCCATAAGACGGGTTGCCAAGGCTTGAGTATTTTTTGCACACTATTTCTATTGAAGAACTAGATTTAGTGTTTGGCTCAGACGAAAAAGATGTCTGGTGAGTAGGGGCCTCAGTAGAAGATGAAGAAGTAACAGTTTGAACAAATGTTCTTCCCTGCTAGCATATCAAACCATAGGGCCTGTTTTTCATGTTTTGAGAAATAAAGAAGTTTGGCCCCACACGTTGTCAAGTGGTTTCCAAAGCTTCGATAGTTCATAGAATCCTCTATAAGAGGTTCCTTTGATAGCATATGGCTTGATTTCAACCTAATCTGAGTATACTCCTGCATGTTCACCTGTAAACAAAGCATAGCAAGAGAATTTCTTTCCTTGAGGTTTTTCAAGAATACCAAGGAAATAGTTAGTAAGGCATGATATTACAATCACTTTTGAGTTTGACTGATCTGGTGGAGTAACCAAATTCCATAAGTTGTTAATAAGGCAACATTTGACCTCATCCAATTACTTCCTGGCTTCTGAAGTGAATTGTGTTTTGGGATTTTGATGAATCAGAAGTTCATGAGTCCTAAATTTCATTATTTTAGTGTTGAGGCTTTCTTTTGGCCTTTGTCTGCCATACCTGTTAAACAATCAATCAAGAGAGAATATCAGCAGCAACATTTTGGGGGCCTTTAATGTGCTCCCAAGAAATTTTAAGTTCTTGTTTTAATAAACAATCAGTAAATTTAAGCCATCGTTTGTAGGATAGCCCTTTTGGAGTAATCTTAGATTGTTCTGCAAATTAAACAATTGTTTCACAATTAGTTTTGATAGTGTTTCCAGGTCTACCTAATAAACAGAATCTAAAACTATCTAGACAATATAGTACTGCAAGTATTTCATAATCCAAAGTGGTTAGGTGACCTTTTTCTCTGAATTTTCCAAAGGCATACCTGCAGATGAGTTTTGTGTTTTTAGGGAGGTATTTATTTTGTTTTCACAATATGATACCACCCCAACTAGCTTCACATCCATCCGTTTCAACAATTAGATAATCTAAATCAAATAGGAGAGTTAGTTCTGGTAAAGTTTTGCACATCTCTTTAATATTTTTAACTAAATGAATATCTTCTTGATTCAAATGTCTTTGTCCCTTAGGAGATGTTTTGTTATAAAGTGGACCAGTAAGTTTGCCAATATTTTTCAAATAAGGCCTAGCATAATTGAGAAGTCCAAGGAAACTTCACAGAGTTTTAAGATCTTCCATTTTATCTGGAAAAGCTAAAATTTTGCAGAAATAGCAGGTTGGAGTTTAATCTTACCATGACCAATTTCTGCTCCAAGAAATTCAATGTTTTTCTTGAATAAAGTCATTTTCTTTTTAGAAACAATCAATCCATGTTTTTCAAACAATGAAAAGATGGTATGTAAATGTGCGCAGTATTCATTTTCAGTTTTCCTAAAAATAAGAACATCATCTATATAGACACAGGTAAAAGTTGAGTAAGGTCTGAAAATATTATCCATTTTCCTTTGAAAAACTTGAGGGGCTATTTTCAAACCAAAACGCATAACAAGCCATTCAAAATGTCCTTCAGGACAAGAAAATGCAGTCCAGCTTACCGAGTCTGGGTGCATTCTTACCTGCCAAAATCCAGATTTCATGTCAAACTTACTGTACCATGAAGATCCTTGGATTTTTTTAATAAGTTGGTCCTTATCTAGAATCTTGTAGCCATCTTCATTGCAACTGTCATTAAGACGTTTGTAATTGATGACCATTCTAGTTTGGCCTCTATTTTGTTCTGATACTTTATTTACAATAAAGGCAGGAGACCGACGTCTGGAGTCTGATCGCCGGATTGCCTCAAGACCAAGCAGTTGTTCCACATGTATTTCGCATTCCTGCTTCTCAAAGTTAGAGTATTTCAGATCCTGTGCCTTAATAGTTAAATCAGGATTAATGATATCTAGTTTGCAGAAAACCTTGTCTTTCTCCCAATATTTTAGAGGGTTTTCTCCAATAATTTCCAGTTTTTCATGCCTAGAAATAATGTCTTCAATGGGTAGATTGAGTTGTAAGTTTTTCAGGATCATTCTAGGATTTAGATAAGTTTCTATTTCCTCAAGAATTTCTCCCGAAATCAAGTCATAATTAGTATGAGTAACAATACACAAGATATTTTGGGTATCTAAAGCTTCATAACACGTTAGATCTATGCTATAACTACAAGCCTTCTTTTCAGCTTGAATTTTAGCATTGAAATTATTCTTCCTTTTACATGATCCTGGAGGGTCACATAAACATTCATTCTCAAAAGGAATGGGAATTAGTGCTAAGTTGGGCTTGGCTTGTGGTTTTGGCTTTATCATGGGGGTACCACCATGCTTAGCTCGCAATGATGATGGGAAATTGGCCAAGAGTTCAGTAATTACAGGGGTAATCACTAAATGCTCAAAGAACAAGCAGTAGTCATTAGGTAATAGACATGCTCTATTGTTATAAGTAAGAAAATTCAAACCTAGTATTAGGTTGATATCTTTATGGTTAAGAGGCCGGACCCATAATTCAGAAATAGAAATTGGTTTGGACCAATTATCATAGTTATCCAAAAATCGAATATGACAATTGGAAATGTAAGTGTCTAGTAAAAGTTTAGTCCCATCAAATTGGGCACTATGCAAAGGGGTTTTTGCAGTTCTTAAATATTTGTTTAGAACAAATTCGGTAAGAAAGTTTTGATCAATGGTAGATCTTGAGGCACCATTATCAATAAAAGAATTTAACATTCTAGTAAAACCATGAATGTTAACTTGACAAGCAACCTTAGTTTGTGTAAGATTTGTATTATACATTGTAGGCTGAGAAGTGAAATTATAGGATTTGTCATTAGATTCATTAATGGCAATTCCATTTTGTGTTTTCTTTATAAGAATTTTTAGAGAAATCCATATCTTTAGCTTCGAAATAATTCTCTTTAAATTGAATAAATTGAAGTTCTAAATCATTAAATCTAGTTTCCAGAGTAGAAACCCTTGTTTCTAAAAGTTGGTTTCGTGTAGAGTTTTTCACACAAGGAGTTTGAGTAATATCTATTTGAAAATATTCTTTCAAACATAAATTGTGTGTGTGTGTGTGTGTGTGTGTATATATATATTTATGTATATTATATGTAAATGTTATGTATCTAAAAAGAATCGTATAATATATGTTTGCTATATTAATATATATACTAATATATTTTAATAAACTAAAAAAATGCATTATATATATATATATTACATATATATTTATATATATACCAATATATAAATATATATATAATATATATCTATATATATAAGTACATATTATGTATCTAAAAAAATATCAAATTATAAATATAGTATATAATTAAGATAAGGTGAAAATAAGCACAAGAATTCACATAGCTTAGTGGTGGAGCACATACTCTCCCATAATAAAGATGCGGGTTTGAGCCCCGCGTCGAACAACAATTTCAACAATTATTAGTGACGGAGATTGCGATGGCCTACTGGATCGATTCTGAGTTGGGGCCGAGTCGGAATCTGTTTTGGGTCGGGCTGGAGGGCTGCCCGATCGGGTCATAGCCGATTTAATAATTAAAAATTTTTAAAATTTTGACGACCATGGCAAATCCGTTGCTAAAATGCCGTCAGAAAATCGTTGCAAATTTAATAAATAATTTTTTAAAAATAAAAAATTAATAATTAATTTTTTTAAAAAAATTTAAAAGCTGTTGCAAAACCCTCGCAAAACCATAGCAAATTTGCCGTCGCAAAACCGTCGCAAAATTAATAAATAATTTTTTTAAAAATTAAAAGTCAGTTGCATAACTGTCGCTAAAATGCCGTTGCAAAACCGTCGCAAATTTAATAAATAATTTTAAAAAAATAAAATTTAATAATTAATTTTTGAAAAAAAATTTAAAAGGCCATCGCAAAACCGTCGCTAATTTGTCATCGTAAAACCGTTGCAAATCTAATAAATAATTTTTAAAAATAAAAATTTAATAATTAATTGTTTAAAAAAATTTAAAACCGTCACAAACTGGCCATCGCAAACATAATTATAAACTTAATTATAATATCCTTAATTAAATGGCCGTCGCAAAAAACATCCGTCGCAAATAGCAACACCTTTTTTAGCTACGGACAAAACTGTCACAAAACCCATTTGCGACGGTTTTTGGCCGTCGCAAATGGGTTTTTTTTTTCCCTATAGTGTACAAAGGTAGATGATAGAGGTGAATACCACAACTAGGAAAAACAGAGTATTTTTCTGGGATTCGTTGTATTGGAAAATAAATTTGATACAATATAACATAGATGTAATGTACAATAGAAACCCCACATGCTTAGGCATTTTTCGGCAATAATAACCCCAAGGCCCAAGTGTCACTCTGAGTTCTTCAATAAACTACTTTGAAGGTTTGCAAGGTTGTTTTCCCAAGGTTTCTATCACTAGGAATCATAGAAACGAGGTGAAATCAATAGCTGAAATAGAGGATTTCTTCAACCAATTGGGGCAAAAGAGAAGAAGCTAATAATTGTATTCTATTAAGACTGTTCAAATTTCGCGGAAAATTTGATTGTATGGACAGATTTAAGTAATGGGTGAAGCTAAAGAATCCATGGCGATGAATGTTTTGAGAAGAAATGGCATAAATGAGGTTAATAGATCTATTTTATTTTCTAAAATGAGCAGATGCATGGCACTATGAGGAGTGACTTGCACATCCCTGTCAAAATGTTATACTGGGAAATCCTGAAACAAAATAATGTCATTAGGCTTTCGAAGTTTATGCACGTTGTCATGTAGAGTGAATTCCACGGTGCCATGTAAACTTTTATGCACTATAAGTTTTTTAACTAAACAACAACCTTTTCATCCAGTAAGATGTATGGTGACATTGAGCATAACTTACATGGCACCATCAACTCTCAGGACTTTTAATTTTAATTGCCACAATATCATGGACTATAACAGTTACAACGCTGTGTACTTCTAGAAAAAACAACAACATACAACTATTTATTATTATTTATATATACTAAAATAAAAATAAAGTAAATAAAGCTATCATATAAACACTAAGCTTAAAGACAAATGAAATAACATAA
This sequence comes from Voacanga thouarsii, assembly GCA_026120185.1. Taxonomy (NCBI): domain Eukaryota; kingdom Viridiplantae; phylum Streptophyta; class Magnoliopsida; order Gentianales; family Apocynaceae; genus Voacanga; species Voacanga thouarsii. The sequence continues at coordinate 175,051 of JANUWF010001354.1, read as the reverse complement.
AATAAAAGTAAAATAAAACATAAATACACCAAAAAATAGACACATAAAAAAGTAAAAAAATAAACAAAATAAAACTAAACATTATTTAGGTATATAATAATAGTAAAGAAGAGATCAAGGCTTTCCACTTTCATCACGTGATTGCTTGTAGTATTTCCTGACATTATTACCATTTGTCTTTCAAAAAGCATCTCGGCAAACTGTCCGATTTGATTCTTTAGATTGTGGATAGAAGCTTCTTGATCTCTCATGGATGCTTCAATACCTTGGAAACGTGTATATGTAGAAGTAACTAATTTAACAACTAAATCCTCAAAAAATGGCCTAGGTGGTGCTTGTGGATATAGTGGAGGTGGAGGTGGAGCATGGTATAGCACAGGAGCTTGAGGTCTTGGGGCAAAGTTTGCTTGTACACCTTGTGGCCTCACTTGATTTTGTCCTTCAGTATTCTATGAAAATTTTGGATCATTGCATTAAATTAGGTTGTAAGTGTTGCCAAAAAGAGCGTTATCTTGCCTTGCATTCTAGAAGTAATCAACATACTCAAGTTGTTATTCATTTCCAATTCCTATTCCTCGGCATTAGTGATTAGGATATCCTCTCCCACAAAAGTCACAGCTCATAATTTGTGGTTGAGAATTTGCATTCATCTTATCCACTTTATTTGTGTGTACCTCTAATTTTGCCTCCAATGAAGCCATAGCATCTACATTATGCATTTCTGGTGTATTAGCTCTTACTCCATAAGTGGCTGTTCAAAGAAATATTTTCTACCAACTCAAAAAGTTTTTTCAGAGTCTTTGAAGAAGGTGTACCTCCCAACGAGGCATCAATTATTTGTTTAGGAGGAAAATTCAACCTATTGTAGAAATTTAACATATGCAGTCCAAGATCAAGACTATGACCATGAGTGGTTGTTCAAAGAAATATTTTCTACCAACTCAAAAAGTTTTTTCGGAGTCTTTGAAGAAGGTGTACCTCCCAACGAGGCATCAATTATTTGTTTAGAAGGAAAATTCAACCTATTGTAGAAAGTTAACATATGTAGTCCAAGATCAAGACTATGATGGGGTCACTTCCTTATTATTTCCTTATACTTCTCCCAAGAATCATGAATTGTCTCTCCATTCAATTGAGAAAATAAGAAAATGTCATTCCTTAACTTAGTTACCCTAGTTGGAGAAAAGCATTTAGCAAGGAATTTTTCAGCTAGTTGTTCCAATGTTGTGATAGATCTGATTGATAAAGACTTTAGCCATGACTTTACTAGATCTCTCAAGGAAAATAGAAACAACTTAAGCCATACAACATCGATCCTTCAATACACCATTAAGCTTAAGGGTGTTACAAATCTCTAAGAATGTTGCCAAATGAGCATTAGTGTCTTCATCTTGCAATTCATCAAATCGAACCATTTTTTGAATCATTTGAATGAAATTAAGCTTGATCTCAAAATTATTAGCATGAACTCTAGGCCTCACAATATTTGAATTAGTACTTGAAAAAGTAGGTCTAGTGTAGTCTCCAATTGTTCTCCTCTCATTACCATTAGCACCTTGATTTACTTCAATCTTTTCACCAATTTGACTTGAAATATCTAGTTGTTAAAAAACTTTCAAATGTAGCCAAGTCTTTACTATAATCTTCAAAATGTCCTTTCTATTTCACCATCAAATACAGCCAATTCTTCACTATAATATTTTCTATGCATACATACAAAAATAATTTTCCTCCAAAATAAAGTACAGAAAAACTTAAATATGAACAATCTAAATTAGACTAGCCAAATCAAAAGAAGAAAGTATAGTAATAATAAGATAATGAACATTTATATCAAGAACAAAAGTAAAGGTTTATGACAAATATTCACAAGAAACCAATAGAACAAAAGTGTAAAAGAAAAAACATCTAAAAAACACCCTAAAAAATAAATATATCAACTACCTAAGGAAATAGCAATAAAAGATTGATAGGACATAATTTTTTCTATATTTTCCTAGTTATTTGAGGTTGTTTTGTGATATTTTTGATTCAATACCTAGCCATTTTCCCTTCCTATTTGACATTTTTCTTGTAGAAAGTGTTTTTGGTAAATTTGTATAGAAATTGGGCGATTTAGAGTGAAATTGTAAAGTTCTAGAGGTGAACCGATGCCTGCCTAAAGTGATTGAATCGGTCATGGTTCTATTCTAGAAAAATAGAGCAAAATCAGAGGAAACCAAAGCGCCAGTCTAGACAAAATGAACAACTAAGAGTTTGGAAGGTTATATTATTAATTAAGGTAGGGGAAGATATTCTATCAATAAACAAAGGTATATTACTTGAGTGCAATTAGAATGCATAGGAAGATTATTCTTCTTCTAAATAATCAGTAGTTGAATTCTTGATAACTATGGCTTTAAAATAATCCTAATTTTTTGTGGCATATCATCTTAGTAGCCATGTGTTCACATAGAAAATGATTGAAGGAATGGTTTGTTGAATAAGGATCTAACTCTTTAGTCGTTTTGATTAGCTTTTTAAACTATCGGCCAGATTCTAACTTGTTCCTAAATTTTTATTACTATGCTAGAAGCTGGTCATATTTTCTTGCGTGCACTAAATATTTGACTTTTCCATGAATTAATGTAGGGCACATAAGATAAAACCAAGATAGATCTTTGCTGAAATAGAGGTAGAGGAACTGGTTGTTTCACTACTAGAAATTGACCTATCACCCAGGACAAATTCCGTAGCTGATTGACTAAGTTTCATGGCTAATTGATCTTAGCCATGAAACAACCACAAAAATTTTTTCGTGGCTGATTAAATAATTTCCGTGGGTGATCAGCCATGGAATATTTCGTGGTTGGTCAATAAATTCCTTGGATGTTTTAATTTAAAACAATTAAATGTTATTTAATTAAAAATAAGGAATCAACTATGAAATTCCATTTCATGGGTGATTAGCCACGAAAAATTTCGTGGTTGAAAATAACATTTCGTGGCTAATTTAATAAATAATAATTAAATTTTATTTTAATTTAAAAAAAGTCATCAGCCACGGAATACAGAAATTCTTCCGTGGCTGATTTAATAAATAATAATTAAATTTTGTTTGCCACCAAAATTTGTGGTCACAACCCACTTTGTGAACCAAACACACCCGATCGTAGCACCATCCATTTTGTGGTCCACAACCCACTTCGTTGACCAAGCACACCTGATCGTAGCCCTCCAATTAATTGGAGAATTTTTTAGTCCTTTGAGAGTTGAATCCAACCCAAGACCTCCCATATGAGAGCTTGAGATTTAACCACTAGGCCAAGTCCAATTGTTTGGACATATCACTTTTTTTTTTATTTAAACTATTCCCAATATTCTTTTTGTATTTTAAAAAAAATGTTAATACTATTACAAAATACAACAACCATATTCAATTTACTATAAAACCATATTATTCAATATAGTAAATTATTTTGTATATTTATATAATTAAAAGTTTATATACTGTTAATTATTTTACCATTTTTATTAAATATTTTTTACAAATATATACATATATATAAACAATATATATGTATGTATTGATATGTGTGTGTATCTATCTATATATACATATATATACATATATATAATATTTATTTATATAGGTTAATTTTTATATATATTTATAAATATTTATCTATATATCTATATTTATAAATATTTATATTTAAAAATATTTAGTTTTATATTTATATTTAAAAATATTTTTAATATATTTATATATAAATAGTTATATATAACTAAATATTAAAACATATTTTAAATTTTTATTTATAAATATATTGATGAAAGATTTTTGTAGTTGATTCGTAAGAGAACAGCCACGAAACCTATTCGTGGTTGATCACCTATGAATTCATGGCTGATTTGTGGGTGAATCAGCCACGAATCAGCAACAGAAATCTTTTATCAATATATATATATATATATATATATATATATATATATATCAATATGTATTGATAAAATATTTTCGTGACTAATTCGTAGGTGAATCTTTTAGGAAAATTTCCGTGGCTGATTCGTGTTTGATTCACCCACGAATCACCCACAAAAATCTTTTATTAGTATTGATAAAAGATTTTCAATATTGATTAAAGATTTTGTAGTTGATTCGTGGGTGAATCAGCCATGAATATCTTTTATCAATATATAATTAATTTTTTTAATTTTTCATAGATATTTTTTGTGGTTGATCTCATACGAAGCAGCCACAAAAATCGTTGATTAATATATTTACAATTTTTTTAAAAATTTTCGTAGCTAATCTATGGTTGATTTGTGAGTGATCTCATACGCCAGTTTCTGTGGCTGATTGCCCAATTTCTAGTAGTGTTTTGATTTTCGTATACATGTATCTATTCAAGAACGAATATATATTATGAACTAAGGGTGATCACAAATTTTATTCTGTGTACTGGTGGATACATATGTTTTTGTTCATGTCGATGATTTATTATGTTAGATGATAGGTTAAATGTCTTTTTAGAACTTTGCTTTGATAATAGTATTATTATTTTGAATTTCATATGTTACAATATTTTGCATTGTTCATTTTAATTGAAGACCAACTTGAAACAAAAAAGAAAAAAGGCATTTGGATAATGCTATAGGTCACGCTACATAAAAATTATATGCGATGATAAGGAGATTATTATATATGAAGCTTCTCTAGCCTCGCAAATGCACAATTAATATGACGTTTTATTGTAATTGTTAATATATAGAGTATAAACTAATTATAAAAATATAAAATATCAAAATATTAGAGTGCCATAACATACATAATAAATTAAAACAAAATAGTATTGCAATTATAAAAAAATAACATTTGATATATTGTCCTCATCGTGATCTCACATATCAATATTTAAAACAATTTCGTACATCAAAAGGAAATAGTTCCTCATGAGAAATTGTTGTTCTTTTAAGAAATTTATCTATGCCAAAGTTTACAAATTATGTCTTATTTTATTCATTATACATGACTTTGAATTATAGTTTGATTTTTATTCCCTTGTAAACCACTAGTAGAAGGGGGAAAAACAGTTATTTTTGAACGAGAATTAATCAAATAATAATGATGAATAAAAGTCCGAAATATATTAATCTCTATATAAAACAAAACATTTAATTTGTATTGCAAAAAAAAAATAAAAAAAAAACCTGAATGCGTTAAAAGTTGATGAACAGAAATATTGAATTTGTATTATAAAAACAGCAAAAACGAACTCATCTAAAAACTTTCCTAGTTAAGGCTGTGATGTACATTAAAATTCTTGAGAACACTTCCCTTTTACAAACTCAAATGACGCTTAATTTGCACTATTCCCATGAAATGACAAATGTAATTAATAATCGTAGGAATGAAATAAATGCAGTGGTTTTACAACTGTGATTTACCAAAATTGTCAAACTTCCATATTTGCATAAACCTACCAACCTCAGTCTTGTTGATGTGCTTTCGGAGTCGTATTTATATGTGGTGATGTCTCTAATTGTTTCACACAGCAACCAAATCTTCTTCTTCTTTTACCAAATTGATTGAGAAAATTAAGCCATCTACAATGGAGCCATCTCCTGAATCAACCCTATTAAAGCCAAATATTCCTCAAGAACTCATTTTTGAGTTCCTCTTGAGATTGCCTATAAAGTCTCTTTTGCGCTTCAAATGTGTTTCCAAACCATGGAATTCTTTAATATCAAGTTCTGAATTCATCAAAGCCCGCATCAAAATTTCATCTGGAGACAAAAAATTCAGTGACCATAGGATTCTGTTGCCACCGCAAAGAAGCTCAGGAACTCTTTATACTTCATCCCTTCAAGAATTCGGCTATGGAGACTTGGTGGTCAATCCCCTTGCCCTTGAATTTCCTTTGCAACCGCTAAATCATAGGGTATCTTTTGCTGGCTCGTTAAATGGCTTGCTGTGTCTGTGTCTAGATTTTGCCAGTAACCTCATTTTGTGGAACCCCTCAATTGAAAAATTCAAGGAGTTGCCAATTTCTGCTATTGAGTATGACACTTTTGGATTTGGCTATGATGAGTCTACTGATGACTATAAGATCGTAGGATTCTCCTATAAGAGAGAGGCTTCAAAGACAGAGGTTAGTATTTATAGTTTAAAGACTAACACTTTATGCAAGATTCATGACTATTCCGATGGTCGTGTTTTTGGTCTTGGGTTGGGTACATTCGTGTCTGGATCTCTTCATTGGAAAGCTGGGTGGCACGATAGCCCAATGTATGTCGACTACATTGCTTCATTTGATATAGCAGCAGGCACTTTTGGAATGATATCGCTACCTAAATTTGATGGTTTTCCACATTCCCTGTGGTCTTTGGATATTTTAGGAGGATGCCTCTCAATCTGTTACTCTGATTTCATTACTGAGATGCATGTGTATATAATGAAAGACAATGTGGAAAAGAAATGGACTAAACTGATGTCTATCTCCTACAATGACGAGATTCAATCTCTCAGAAGAAATTTCGTTTCAGCCGTTTTCCTATTTGAAAATGGGGGGATTTTGTTGAGCTTTGGTTCAAATCTTGTGCTTTACAAGGATGGAGAATTTTATATCAAGAATCGCGGTGCTGGCAATAAATGCAATCCTTGTTGCTTTGGAAATTCGTACTGCACTTATTTTGAATCCCTGGTTTCACCGAATATCAGCACTGAGATTGCTTTCACTACTGATGAGTAAAGAAAAAGGTAAACAATATATTCTACTCAGAACTTGACATTTCACTGTTGCCTTTCTTTTAGCTTCTTAGACGCATATATAAACATAAGCTCAATCCCATAAATAAAGCATTGCTTATGATTTGAAAGTTTGATCGGATAAAAGAGAGGGCACTTTAGTGCGTAGCACATTTTCTAACATTTGAGGGGCGAAAATTATGGTCCCTCTAACATTCTTCGTGTTTTAGTTTTAAATGTATTGAGGTTTATTAGTTTGCTCATCCTTATGATCTTCTGATTTGTTTGTTTCTAATAGATATCTACAATTGAATAAAGAGATTGCTCGTGTCCGTTTGACTTGACGAGTGAGCATCAATGTCTAGAAGAAAAGAAGCACGAAGGAGATTTCCCAAAACTCTTATTCTTCAAATTTAAATATGTCATAGTTGTACGCATTTCAAAATTGTTTACTTCCCCCCCCCCATTGTATCACTGAGTTATTCATAAAACATGACACATAATATAATTAGTTTTGAAGTCCTATCTGCTAAGATTCATAGAGTTGTTAACTAGTTATCGCTGACATTATATCCGTTTAACTCATGAACACAGCTAAACAAAAACATAAAAACACTTTACTAATAATCATTGAGTGCATACTTGATGTTCGCCCAAATAGAAGAGAGGTATATGCTGAATCATGAAACTAAAGCAAGAAGGCTCCACACACTCCCGCACACTGACCCAAAATTGGTCTCGTACTTTTTTCTTAACAAAATCTAACAAAGAATAAGACCACCCGCGATCTATTCATGCTGACATGTTTTTCCTTGCACTGATATAGCGGAGGAGATCTCCGACTCCTTTCTTTCAGAACTGCTAAAGAGAATGAAGCCTCTAGCAACGGAAACATCTGCAAATTCAATGGCATTCCAAAACATCATCAAGAACTCATTGATCGGATACTCTTTAGATTGCCTATCACATATCTTTTGCACTTCAAATGTCTTTCCAAACTATAGCGTTCTTTGATGTGTGTGTGTTCTGAATTCATCAAAACCCATCTCAAAATCTCAACCAAAGACAAGAAATTCAGCTACGATAGATTTCTTTTGCCTACTTCAGGAAGCACCAAATACTGTTGCTACTTCTCTATTTGAGGTTGCGTATGGGAACTCCAGTATCAATCCTGTTCAGCTTGATTTTCCATTTTAACCTATAAATGGTAAGGTGTCTTTTGTCGGGTCAATTAATGGCTTATTTTGCATGCATATGTATTCTGATGATGTGCTTTGTGGAACCCCTCAATAAGGAAATTCAAGAAGTTATAGATTTCTGCTTCTAAGTTTATTACTAATGGTTTTGGCTATGATCAGCCTACTGGCGATTACAAAATAGTGGAATTCTGGAATTGGCTGGTTGACGACTCTTTCCACAAAATTTTGCGATTAGGTAGATTTTATTACTCCTGCTAATTGTCAAGAAAACTCATTTTTTTGGTAGCGATATGAAATAATTTAGAGTTTCAAGAGACAACGGGTGCGAAGATTGTAGGGATCCTAAGAAGAAATCAAACAATCAATTAGAAGAGACAACAATTGGCTTGGAAACTAAACACGAAAGAAGTTGTGAAACTTATTTGATTCGTTGCATAATTCAGTGCCATGTATCCAAAAAGATTTGTAAAATAGGAATAATGTTCATTTACAGATCATGGAAAGTACTTGTGGACCTTTTTAAAACCGTGATGATAAATACATTGTGGATTAAAATTCCTGAGAACACTTTCCTTTTAAATACATTCTAAATTGAACTGAACCATAATTTGTACTATTTTCATGAAGTAACATATATATATATATATATATATATATATATATATATATATAATAGAGTTGCAGAAGTCCGTGAGAGAGCAACCTGGCATTGTCCTGCGCGGTAACCTCGCACTTTGAAATCCCTTCAGTTAACTCAAATTCCTAATCTCTTTAAACCTCTTCAAATTCACTTCCTTATTAAATAATGAAATGTCTAATCTCTTCAAATCTCTTCAATTAACCCAAACTCCTAACCCCTTCAAAACTCTTCAAATTCACTCCCTATTAATTAATACAATTGGCCAGACGAAGGTTCATTGTTCGTTGCATTTTGTTCAATACATTTGAACAGACGAAGATTCATTGGACCATTCATCTTCAATCACATATTAAATAGTCCCCTATGAAGACTACACATAACACAGCAAAATAATTTGCTATATCATGTTGCAGAATAATTTTTAGATTATTCACTGAAAGGTACGATCTCTTTCTGCAGTCAGTTCGTAAGAACAAATAATTCACCTTGGGAATTATTTGTTTCAATCCATTTCTGGATTCAGGTTGGTTCCTTCTCTCAATCTCCCTTTAGAATTTGTTTCTGCTTTGTGTTTGGGTTTAGATCTATCTAGATTTCCTTACCTTTTCCATTTGATTTTTCTTCCCATATGCCTATAGTTACGGTGTGGCGCGTTTTACAATATGGTTTAGAACCGGTAGTATCTAGGGTTTTGATTTGGATCTTGCATGGAATTCTGGATTTTGTAAACTCTTCTTTGCTTGGTGGTGTAATTGAAGATGGAATGGATGTGTTATCCCTTATTTGTAGTTAATTGATCATCATTGAATGGAGTATGAATTTGAAGATTGCTAACTTAAAGGCTCTAGCTTTATTATTTCCCAATTTGTTCCTCACTTTTGTTTGAATTTCTTTGTCTTTATACTCATTGTTATGTCAAGTTGCATAATGGAATTGGCTTAGGTTCTCGGACAGGTTTAGAATTCATATATGTATGTATTGCAGGAACATATTTAACATAGAGTATGGTTATTATTCTGGATGTCTCATGTTCTCTCTTTTGGCTTGGGATAAGACATGGGTTCTGGGCCATTGCTGTGTCTGTCCATTGTGTTGTGCTCTTTTGTGGCTTTTGGAACGTCATTAAATAGTCATTATGTAGAGAATGGAATTGATCACCATAATGCAACTGATTCTGTAAGGCGGCTATCAATGCATTGCGCTGTGGAGTTTCATAACAAAAATGGTGTAAAACATGGTTGTAGTGTAGGAGGAGGAGGAGGAGGTGGGGGTGGGGGTGGTGGTGGTGGAGGAGAGAGGAGGAGGAGGGGGAAGGAGTGGCAGTGGAAGAGGTGGAGGTGTTGGTAGTGGTAGTGGAAGGGGAAAAAGGATGGGAAAGCACTGCAAAGGTCATTGTGGTAGAGGAGGAGTAGGTAGTGGAAGCGGTGGAGAACACGGAGGGGGTAGCGGAGTAGGTGGAGGTGGCAGGGGAGCAAAAGGTGGTGCTGGCGGTGGCGGCGGAGGAAGCGGATGAGGAGGAGGTGGTGGTCAAGGAGGAGGTTGGGGAGGAGGTGGTGGCAGTGGTGGAGGTGGTGGTGGTGGTGGAAACCAAGGCGGCTGTTGGGGTTTACCATTTGGGTTAACCATATCTACAATGTACCACTTAGTCATCAAAATACCCACCGTAGTTGCATCCAGGTGGAATTGAATGTCATCAAATTGGTCAATGTCACGGGGTGAGAAAGTGAAAGACTAATCTTTTTTTGTAGGAATAGAATTCTTCAAATCCAATACTTCCAACTATTTTCCACATAGTGCATAAAGCATATTATCATGCCGTATCACATCATGATAGCTACAAGAATTGCTGAGGATGGACCATTTATTATTATCTACATGACCATGATTGCAAAAAGCCAGCCTTGACACTGAACTATGTGTATGATTATGCTCTTATAGTTTTAGTGATAAGATGGATAGGCAGATAAGATAGCTTTTTCAATCAAAATTTTCTGAAGTCTCAATCCTTTGGAAGTAGGATTCACGACGCAATTTGTGTATATAAATTCACGAATAATTGATGATTGAAATTAAAAAGTTTAGAATTTAATAACAATAGAGTGATTGTGTGTAATTTTTTTAATAGAAAAATATTGATATTGTGTGTAATTTTTTTTAATAGAAAAGTATTGATTTTGTGTGTAGAGATTCTTTTGTTATATATATTAATAATAACACAAGTTTTACCCCATGCATTCTAAACAACAAATTTTACTTCTATGCAATGCACGGGGTATCAATCTAGTCTAATTAATAATCATAAGCATGAAATAGATGCAGTGGATTTACAACTGTCAAACATCCCGATTTGCACAAACCTGCCAACCACAGGCTTGTAGATGGGCTTCCTGAATTTCATTTATATATGTGGTGATGTATCTAATTGTTTGACACCGCAACCAAATCTTCTTCACCCTTCACAAAACTGATGAAGAAAATTAAGCTATCTATAAGGTAACCATCCCCTGAATTAATGCCATTAAAGCCAAATATTACTCAAGAACTCATATTTGAGTTCCTCATGAGATTGCCTCTTAAGTCTCTTGTGCGTTTCAAATGTGTCCCCAAATCCTGGCCTTCTTTGTTATCAGGTTCTGAATTTATCAAAGCCCACGTCAAAATGTCATCTGGAGACAAAAACTTTGTTGACCATATAATTGTGTTGCCACCTCAAGGAACTCTTTTTACTTTATCCCTTCATGAAGTCGGTTATGGGAACTCCACTACCAATCCCGTTGATCTTGACTTTCCTTTGCAAACCTTAAATAGTACGGTATCTTTTGCAGGATCGAATAGTCGCTTCATTCAATATAGCAGCAGGCATTTCTGGAATGATATCTAGACCTAAATTCGATGGTTGAGAATATTGTTTTTACTACCAATCAGTAAAGAAGAAGGTAAACCATATATTCTACTCAGAACTTGATCTATCATTGTTGCCTTACTTTTTCAGAACACAGATAAAGTTATACTCAGCCCTATAAATAAAGCCTTGCATCTGATTTGATAGTTTGATATGATAAAAGAGTACGCACTTTAGTCACAACACCATTTCTAACTTTTGAAATGTAAAAATTATGTTGCTTTAACATTTATCTAAAATATTTCTTGCACTTTTTGTTAAGATGAGGTTTAGAAAAATTTCTTATTTAAAAATTGAACGATTATTTTGATTCTTAACATTCTTAGTATTTCAAGTTAAAATGTATTGAAGTTTATCAGTTTGTTCTTGCTTATAATCTACTTTTTTTTTTTTTTTTTTCTAAGACATCTACCTCTGGAGATTTCTCATATTTTGTTTGGCAGGAGGAGCTAGCATCAATGTCTGTGAGAGAAGAAGCATATTGGTTTTTAAATGCGCTTTATGTTACATTTCTACAAAAATCAAAATTGTTTTGTCCTCTGCCCCCTTCTTTGTATTATTTCGTTATTCATCAAATATGGAGACCGGTATTTAGTTGTATTCTTTTTAAGTTATAAACGCGCAACTATACGAAAATATAGAATCACTATACTAATAATTAGACTGCATACTTGATGTATGCCTGAATAGCTAAACCTCAAAATGGATGGATATTAGCTAGTAATTGTTCTCATTCGAAGAATTTAGGGGACTGGACCAACCGTTAATGTAGAACCATGATTTTACCAAATGTGTTAAACTTTTCTTGTATTCATTTTTACAAGGATTTTCCAAATTAAAGCTTGTAGATGTATTTCCTTATACACACACGCATGCGTGTATATGTACGTAAATGCTTAGGGAAATTCAAGGCATTTTGTGAAAATTTATATATTTGAGATTGTGAAAATAATTGTATATTTCTAATGAGTTTTTATTGACAAAGTAACTTGGGCTAGTGCACCAATTGGTTAATAGAATCCCGTTTTAAGGGGAAAAGAAGCAAAAATGAGTTGGCGGAGGCAATGATAACACTGACAACGATAGAAGTAATTCATTGATCACAAAGGAAAAACATGAGGATGTTAATTCGTCATGTAAATCCAAGGAAAGTTTTTATCAAAAAATGATAAAGATATTTTGCTTCTTAATGTTATTCTGAGAGTATATATGAGTTTATTAATAAAGTAACTTAGGTTAGTGCACCAATTAGTTAATGGAATGCCGTTTTAATTTGGGTGTGAGGGAAGCAAAAATGAGTTGGGGGAGGCAATGATAACACTGACAACAATAGAAGTAATGCATTGATCACGAAGGAAAAACTTGAGGATGTCATTTCTTCAAATAAGTCGAGGGAAAGTTTTTATCAAAATATGATATTTTTTAAAAAACAATAACAATATTTTTCTTCTTAATATTATTCTAAAAGTATAGAAATCTGAATGATAATTTTATAATAATATGGTATTATTTTTAATCACGGAAATGATAAGATCCGGAGCATGCAAAAATTCATAGTAGAATTCACGGCTTTGAACCTCTTTGTTATCGATTTCAAGTGGTGGCTTTGAAGTCATTAGATCTCCTTGGACGATTTAATCCGTCTCGATAATTAAAATGACAATATTTAATCTAAATAGTTACCATTACCATTGACAATATTGGTAATTGGTAGAGTTGGAGAATTCTTATCAATATTGAACGTAATCACTGTCATTGACATAAGTGAAACAACAATTTATAGAAACTATCGAATGTGTAATAAGTGCTGAGTGAGGGATCAAGATTCAAGAGTACTAGAACTACAGCAGTGGCCATTACTCTGTATCGGTGCTGCTGGTGGATTGTTGAAATAAGAGCGTAACCATGTATTTGTGTTGTTGGATGGATTGATCATACGGATATAAATATTAACTCTAATAATTACAATTAGTTTAAGAGTGTAATTATATTCTTTTAGTGGAGTGGAACGTAATTAATAGATTATTTTTTATTGACAAAATAATTCATTGAAGTTGAGTCTAACTGTATCTGGTCTGATCAATTCAGCGGTTCCTAATTGTGAGATAATAATAAATTATAATTATTTATAATTTATTAATGAAAATTGCATGAAAACAAAAATCGAATTTGAGGTGTACTAGGATAAGTGGATATATTTGTTGCATCAAACTATACTTATCTTATTCTATCTGGCTTCGTATTTGAGATAGAGTTAAATATGTAGAGAGAGTTGGAAATAACAAGCTATACATATTGTTTTATCACTCTATTTTTCAATATACATGAGAAACAACGTTCTCTCAGTTTTTTTTTTTTTTTTTGTGAGTCCACCCTCTACAAAGAGAGAAAAATATGATTCAACAATTTTCTGGTCCCGGAAAATTACATTGAAGAAGGCTTGAGGGTCTAAAGTTTCAAGAATCGTATTGTTGAAGACGATATATACAAATGTGTGATTCGTTCTTGCATATTTATAGGGTTTAATTTGGTTGACACATTAATATATCAATCATATTTCTAAAAATTGATATGAAAGACATTGGTTTGATATGTGCTTATTTGTTATGGTTAAATCTTTTATGCATATATTTAATTGAGCAGTATAGGAAAAATGCATTTATGTTCATGGTGAATTATTTGATTAATTCTGTTCAAAATAATTTTATGACTATAGTTTTTGATTTGGTGAATATGTATAAGTATTATCGAGTTTTGTAACAAAATGGGTAGATTACATCTTCATGTTTCCCTTTTGAGTTTTCTTTTAATTTTTTTTTATGTTGTTATAAATAAAAATGTGTACCTTTTGAGTTTTCTTTTAATTTTCTTTTTACGTTTTTATAAATAAAAAAATTGTAATTGGGCACTGGAGCTATTCGCGGAGCTAAGAATGGAAAAATCGAAATTGGGGGTCAGCTGATCCATCAGCCAAATGGAGCAGGGGCCTAGCCATTTGGGCTACCGTGGCCTAGTGGCATCAAGCCATTTCCCGTTATTAGAAAAAATGGGATGCTCATTGGCTTTCTGGGTTTTGAACCTAGGTCTTGGGCATAAATGGCAAGACACTTAACCACTACTTCGTTGCAAGTCATGTGACTTAAACTTGTTGCAACAAATTAATATTGTCGAAGATTGAAGAGTGGGCTATTTTGTTAGCCAATTAGATTTTTCGGTTGTAATTTTGTAATTTTATTTTTGTGTCTAGGTTGGCTATAAAATTTTTCGGTTGTAATTTTATAGTTTTTACTATATTTTATTATTTTAATTGAATCACATATCATTCATGTTAACATACTATATAGTTTGCATTAACACTGCTCTAAGTACTATTTAGTTATGCATAAATACATAAATATTGTTATTATTAAATTAAAAAAATTAAGCGTAAGATGAAAATTTTTAATTAACCTTAGGCCTCCCCTATTAGCCCACTAGTAAAATTGTTTTTTGCTTCGTGCCATTTTAAATAGTCTCCTTATAGAAAGGCTACATTTTATTGGTTACTAGATTGGGCCTAATATTTTTTGTGTAATTTTTATAAGTTTAATTCATTCATAATTACCCAATAGGTGATGTAATTGGATTGAAAACTTTATTAAAAATATGAATATTGGGGTTACACTTAAACCAAAGACATTATAAGTACTTCCTATAGAATCTCCAACTAATGTCTATGATGGCCAAAATATTAACGACACTAAAACTAATATTGCATTTTCATGCAAGAAATATTAGTTTAAGTTGGATGATCCAGGTCTAATTATAAGTTATATTATTATCTCCTATAGAGGTACATATTACTTTAGGGTTTTAGGTTGGGGATCCTAACCTAACTATAAGTTACATTGTTATCTCTTAAAAAGGTGCATGTTACTATAAAGTTTTAGGTTATCGTATTTTGATATTAATTTTTATTACTATTTAAAATATTATCATATTGATCATGCATCATGCTATAATATTTTATATTGATCTTGCATCATGATATGATGAATGGCTCATATATTTTATTTAATTTACTTTTAGAAAATGACTTCCAACACTTTATCCCTAATTTTAACAAAGAACCAATTGGTTGGAGAAAATTTTATTGATTGGAAACGGAACCTCATAATTGTACTCACTACTAAAAAGCTCAAATATGTGCTAACTGAACCATGTCCTGCTAAGCCTACTGAACAGTCCATGCGCGAACATAAGGAGGCTTATGATAAGTGGTTGAGTTATGATGAGATAACTCGTTGCTACATTTTGGGATCTATCTCAATTGTGTTGTAGCAAAAACATGAGAACATGACAACCGTTATAGAAATCATGAGAAGCCTCCAATAAATGTTTGAGCACAAAGGATGTTAGATCCACCAAGCAGCAATGAGGTACATAATGAATATGCGCATGAAACCTAGAGCACCCGTGAGGGATCATATGTTAGAATTGATCGCTCAATTTAACGTGGTAGAAGTCTCAAGGGCTGAAATTAAGCTTGAGACTTAAGTTGATATGGCTCTAAAAACTCTCCAAGAGATGTTCTCGTAGTTCAAAGTTAATTATAACATGAACAAGACGGAGATGTCTCTTATAGAATTGATGAAGGAGTTTGAGAGCGTTCAGGCTACCCTAAAAGTAGTAAGTTCCTACGCTCTTGTTCTAACTCATATTGGATCTTCCTTTTCCAAGCCTAAGGGTAAAGGAGGAAATAAGATGAAGCAAAACAATAAAAGAGGGCCTAAGTAGTAGGTTAAGAAAGCAAAAGTGGATGAAAAGCCCAAAGGCAAATGTTTCCACTACAAGCAAAAATGACATTGGAAGATACAGTGCCCAGATTACTTAGCTAAACGCAAGCAAGGTACTGGTAAGTTATCATACATTGAAACTAGTTTAGTGGTTGTATCTACAAATATTTGGATAGTATATTTTGGAGCCACTAATCATGTTTGCAATTCATTGCAGGGGTTCTAAGTAACTAGACATCTCAATAAATGAGAGCATACTCTAAGGGTTGACACAGGATCAGTGATATTTGCAAGAGCTGTTGGAGATGTTTATCTTTATTTTGATAATAAACATTTAGTTTTGAAAGATTGTTATTATATTCCCGACATTTACTAAAATTTAATTTCGGTTTCTTTGTTATTCAAATTAAAATATTCTGTTAAATTTTATAAATTATCAATAGAGATATTTTTGAATAATTGTTCACATGTCGTGGATATTTAAATAATGATATGTATGTTTTGAAACCTACTAACAGTTCATTATATTATACTGAATCTAACAAAAGCATTAAGTTATCGTGCACTAATGAGACTCTCTTATGGCATCTTAGACTTGGTCATATTAATCTAAAAAGGATTCAAAGAATTGTAAAAGAAGGTCCTTTAAGTGGCTTAAAGGTGGAACCTTTTCAAGTTTGAGAATCTCGTTTGGAAGGTAAAATGACCAAAAGATCATTTTCTTCAAAAGGAAATAGAGCCAATGAAGTTTTAGAATTAGTGCACTCCAACATATGTGGACCAATTAATCTCCAAGCTACAGGTGAGTATGAGTATTTTTTTACTTTTACGAATGATTACTCAAGATATAGATATGTTTACCAAATGACTCATAGTCTGATGCCATAGAAAAATTTAAAGCTGAGGCTGAGAGGTAATTAGGAAAGAACATTAAGACACTTTGATCAGATCAAGGTGGAGAATATCTATGCCATTACTTTAGATTGTACTTGTTAGAAAATGGGATTTTATCTCAATTGAGTGCACTTGGCGCTCCTCAACAAAATGGAGTTGCAGACAGGAGAAATAGGACCTTGTTAGATATGGTCAGAACAATGCTAGGCTTCTCTAAACTTAGTACATCCTTTGGGGGATATGCAATATAAACTGCAACATATATATTGAATATGGCACCATCTAAGTCTATCCCTTGGACTCCATTAGAATTGTGAAATGGGCTGAAGTCGAATTTGACACATATCCATATTTTGGTAGTCATGCATATGTGTTAAAGGGAAAGATAGATAAAATGGAATTAAGATCAAATTTATGTCTGTTTGTTGAGTATCAAAATGGAAAAAGGGGATACTACTTTTATAGTCCTCAAGATAAGAAAATATTTGTAAGTACAAATATAATTTTCTTAGAAGATAAGTACATAAAAGAATGTGGATCCAAGAGTAAGGTTATTTTGGAAGAAACCAAGGGATATAATCCCAAGCAAATGGTTACAGAAACCCATACTCAAGATTTACGTAGTAGATTCATATCTATGCCATTTAACATACCAGATTCCAGTGGGAGAGAAATAGATGCTATGCCTTCTATATCATACTCAAGATTTACATAGTAGATTTATATCTATAACACTTAACATACCAGATTCCAGTGGGAGAGAAATAGATGCTATTCCTTCTATATCCACTGGCTCTTCAGCACATAGAGTTGAAGAACCTCCTACCCTTATTCAAATTCCAGTCGTTGAGGAATCAACAGATCTAGTTCCAGTCAACGAGGAGGATGAAACTCCAATCATCCAAGAACCTCCATAGCTTAGACGTAGTGGGAAAGTCATTCGATGTCCCTCTAGATACTTACTCTATGGAGAAACATTTCAAGCAATCTCTTTTGAGGAAGAAAATGATCCCACTACATATAAAGAAGTTGTAGAGGATATAAACGTGGACCATTGGAAGAGTGCAATGGATTCAGAAATGAAATCTATGTACACTAACTTCATATGGGAACTTGTAGATTTACCTAATGAGGTAAAACCTATTGGGTGCAAATGTATCTACAAAAGAAAGAGAGGACCATCTAGGAACTCGTAGACTTACCTAACGAGGTAAAACCTATTGGGTGCAAATGTATCTACAAAAGAAAGAGAGGAGTATACGGGAAAGTGGAAACTTTCAAAGCTATATTGGTTGTTAAGGGTTATAACCAAGGAGAAGGTATTGACTATAAGGAAACTTTCTCACCTGTGGGCATGCTAAAGTCTATAAGAATCCTTTTATCCATTATAGCTCACTTCAACTATGAAGTATAGCAAATGGAAGTCAAGACAACATTTCTTAATGAAAATCTTGACGAATGTATCTACATGATACAACCAGATGGTTTTATCCAAGAAGGTCAAGAACATAAAGTCTGTAAGCTAAATAGGTCCATTTATAAGCTTAAACAAGTGTCTAGATCTTAGAATATTAGGCCTGGCTAAGCCATTAAATCTTATGATTTTAGTCAGCATCATAATAAACTTTATGTCTATAAGAGCATTATAGATGGTAAGGTGATTTTTCTCATATTGTATGTTAATGACATCCTTCTCATCGGAAATGATGTAGGGACATTAACATTGGTGAAAAACTGGTTGGATAAACAATTTGATGTGAAGGACTTAAGAGAAGCACGTTATGTTATGGGCATTCAGATCCTTCGGGATAAAAAGAATAGACAGATAACTTTATCCCAAGCTTTATATATTGACAAAATATTCGCGAGATTTTCAATGAAAAATTTCAATAAAGGTCAATTACCTTTCAGACATAGAATCCATTTATCTCAAAAGCATAGTCCTAAAACTCCTAATGAAGTTGAGTACATGAAACGAGTTCCTTATATATCAGCTGCAGGAAGTCTCTTGTATGCTATGCTTTGTACTCATCCAGACATTTGTTATGCTATTGGAATGGTCAGTAGATGTAAATCAAACCCAGAATTAGAACACTAGATAGTATTAAGCATATATTCAAGTAACTTCGCAAAACTCAAGGATATATGCTAGTTTACTCAGCTCCACAATTGGTGCCTATAGGTTATACTGATTTTGATTTTTAAGCTGATTGAGATCTTCGCAAGTCCACTCCAGGCTCTGTTTTCACCTTAGGTGGTGGTGCATTCGTGTGGGGAAGAATCATATAATTTTGTATTGCTGACTCTACAATAAAAGCTGAATATGTGGCGGCTTGTGTGGTAGATAAAGAGGCAGTATGGTTGAAATTCTTAATAGAACTTGAGGTGGTTCCTTCTGCATCTCAAGCAATTAGTATGTACTGTAACGACAGTGATGTAGTCTCAAATGTACTAGATCCATGCAGCCATCTGTGTGCTAAACACATTGAATGTAAATATCACTTACTCAGGGAGATTGTTTAACGTGGAGAAGTAGAAGTATGCAAGATTTCTTTTGCCAAAAATCTTGCTGATCCTTTTACTAAAAGTTTATTTGTAGCTGTTTTTGGGAGTCATATAGAGTGTATAGGTATTTCTGACATGTCTCATTTACTCTAAGACAAGTTGGATAATTTTGTTAGATATACCCATCGAGCAAATACAATATTTGAAATTTTAAATTAAATAAAGTATGTTTTTGTATATTTATATATATGTATGAGCCTGCTTTGTCCTCAAATTATTTAGATATTATAAGTCAATTGTTTATTTGTAAAATACAGAAAGACTTTATTTATAATTTAATTCGAAATAAATTATCCATGATCTTAAAAAAAAATTGGACAATTTATTTTTGTGAGATTATCTTAATTTTATTGAAGTTTGTCTTTGACTTTGGTAATAAAATTAAGGATATATTTTGATATATTGGATAGACCATCAATGTTTATTTGTGGAATAGGCCATACAAATAAAATATTAAAAGATTGTCGTACATAATACCTTAATCTTGAGCAAATAATTATCTATATTTACTAACTTGAAGTTCCTTGAGTTACCAAAAAGTGAGATTAACTCAATAATCAATATCTTGCTATCTTGGGAATTAAAGTGAAATAAATATAAAATACTTTTTATGCAATATATAATCTGTCACCTTTAATAGGCAAGTTCATTTCCGTATGAGTTCTTCTAAGAGACAGTTAAATCTGAGATCAATAATTCAATAGTGTCTATTAAATTCAATTTGAAAGGATGATATGGTAACATGGTGCTCTTAAATTGAAGATTAGAATTGAGAATTTGAATGAGGGGCGCTATGGTCATTCTGCCTCATTCAAAGTATTATATTGATCTATAGGGATAATTTATTGGATCGATCAGTCATAAGGATATAATTATAGATTTTAGTAATTAAAATTAGTCTAAAAGTGCAATAACGTTCTTTTAGGGAGTGAAATGTAATTAATAAATTATTTTTAGTTGACAAAAATATTTATTAGAGCTTAGTCTAACTGTATCCGGCTAGGTCCCTTCAATGGTTCATATTTATGGGATAATAATAAATTATAATTATTTATAATTTAGTAATAAAAATTGCATGAAACTAAAAATCGAATTTGAGGTGGAGTAGGATAAGTGGAGATAGTTGTTGTATCTAACTATCACTACAAGAAAATGATACATTGGCGACAAAACTTTAATTGGGAAAGTTTTTTTGTCGCTAAAAGTACCCTTTATCGAGGAAAGTTTTTCTTTAGGGACAAAAACTTTTTGTTGCTACTAGTTAAGACCTTCGGCGACAAAATTTTTATTTCCTACCTAAAAGTGATGGCTTTAGCTATGAAATAAATGCATTAGTGAGGAAAATTTAAATTTCCTCGCTAATAATGCACCATCAGCGACGAAATTTCATTTCCTAGCTAAATTTTCCTCGCTAATGATGCATTATTAGCGACGAAAATACATTTCTTAGCTAAAAAAAATTAACTTCTATCAACATTTACTATACTTTTAGCTACAAAAGTTTCATTCCTAGCAAATACACGTTCCTAAATTTTTAAATATTTATAACATGACCCCATAAATTTTGTAAATTGGGCTTTAAATTTTTTATACATACAATTGACCTTATGAATTTATAAATTGCCCATTAAATTTTGAAATATTTATAATATGACTCTAAAAATTTTACAAATTAATCTTTAAATTGTTAAATATATACAATATGATCAAACATGAGAATATGCTAGATTATGTGGCAAAATATATCCGATTACCTTCAAATTTAATTATAATACTTCTTTTTTTTTTTACCAATTTTAACAAATTTAATGATTGGATCATTAATTTGATACGTCTATCTTTGTAAATACCTTAAGCTATGAATATTTTTAGTGATATTATGCAAGATTATGTGCCAAAATATATCCGACCACCTTCAAATTTGGGCATAACACTTTTTTTTAAAAAAAAAAATTAACAAATCTAACAATCAAATCATTAATTTGATGTGCTAATCTTTGAAAATACCTTAGGTTTATTTTTGTAGATATTTGTTGGATAGCATGAAAAGTCCTTCAAATTTGTTCATAATACATTTCTTAACAATTTCAACCAATCTAATGGTCGGATCATTAATTTGAAGTGCCTATATTTGTAAATGCCTCAAGTTTTCAGTATTTTTTTAGATATTTTGTTAGATTACCTACCAAAGTATATCCAATTACCTTCAAAATTGGTCATAACACTTTTCTTAATAATTTCAACAAATCTAACGGTCGAATCGTTAATTTGAAGTGTCTATCTTTGTAAATGCCTTAGGTTTTTAGTATTTTTGTAGATATTTTGTTGGATTATATGCCAAAGTATATCTGATTACCTTCAAATTTGGTCATAATACTTTTACTAATAATTTCAACAAATCTAATAGTCGGATCATTAATTTGAAGTTCCTATATTTGTAAATCCCTTAGCTTTTCGGTATTTTTGTAGATATTTTGTTGGATTTTATGTAAAAGTATATCCGATTAACTTCAAATTTGGCCATGACACTTTCCTTAGCAATTTCAACAAATCTAATGTTCAGATCGTTAATTTGAAGTGTCTATCTTTGTAAATACCTTATGTTTTTTACATTTTTGTAGATATTTTGTCGGTATATCCAATTACCTTTCAAATTTGGTCATAACACCTTTCTTAACAATTTCAGTAAAATCTAATGGTCGGATCATTAATTTGAAGTGCCTATCTTTTTAAATGACTTAGATTTTCGATTTATTTTTTTTTTTTTGTAGAATTTTGTTGGATTACATGCTAAAATATATCTAATTATGTTCAAACTTGGTCATAACACTTTTCTTCACAATTTTAATAAATCTAACGGTCGGATCATTAATTTGAAGTGCTTGTCTTTGTAAATGCCCTAGATTTTCAGCATTTTTGTGGTATTTTGTTTGATTGCGTGCCAATGTATATCCGATTACATTACAAACTTCGTCATAACAAGTTTCTTAACAATTTCAACAAATCTAACGGTTGGATTATTAATTTGAAGTGCATATCTTTGTAAATGACCTAATTTTTGGTATTTTTGTAGATATTTTGTTGCATTGCATGCCAAAATATATCCGATTACCTTACAAATTTTAGTCATAACATGTTTCTTAACAATTTTAACAAATCTAACGGTCGGATCATTTATTTGAAGTGCCTATCTTTGTAAATATTCTAGGTTTTCAGTATTTTTGTAGATATTTTGTTGAATTGGGTGCAAAGGGTATAGGGTGGTCATAACACTTTTTTAGCAATTTCAACAAATCTAATAGTCGGATCATTAATTTGAACTGACTATCTTCATATATATATATATATATATATATGTATACACACACAAATCATTTATTAAAATGATGATATAATTAACAGTATATAAATTTTTAAAGTTATATAAATGTACAAAATAATTTATTATATCGAGTAATAACATTTAATATTAAATTTACTATGATTATTATTATTTTTTATAATAATTATATTTAAAATAAAATACAAAATAAATGTTTAGAATAATTTAAATAAAAAGGATTGAATCAAACAAGTCATTTTGCCCAATGGATAAGTGCGCAATTCGAATCATGGGAGGAACATAATTTCGTTCTATTGAGGGTGTAATCTAGTGCGGTTGGTCCACAAAAAGGGCTGCACACTATGAGAAGAATGAGATCCAATGGGACCGGTCCACAAAGAGGGCTGTGCACTGGTGAAGGCGACCTACTGCGGCCGATCTACAAAGAGGTTTGTCGACCAAAAGTCAAAAAATTCAAAAAAATTTAAAATTTTTTAATAATGCTTTAGTGAGGAATTTATTTTTTCGCCATTGATCCCTTTTTGGTGACAAAATTTTTTATATTCAGGAGGAATATTTTTGTCGCTATTAACCCCTTCCGGCAACGAATTTTGTAGTATTGGCAATGATTTTTTTTTTTTGGGTCACAAAAGTAATATATTTTCTCACCATAATATTTAATTTCTTATATAAAATTATATTTTTAGCAACAAATTATTTTGTCACTAAAAATTCATTAGTGACAAAACTACAGCCTTTGGCAACAAATTTTTTATACTTTTAGCGACAAAATTTTTCCTAGCGAATAGTCTAGGCTTTTGCTAGGAAATTTTTTCCTAGCTATAGGGTTCATTGGCGACAAAACTCACAATTTCCTCATCAAGAAGCTTTGGCGACGTGAGGACTTGGCGACGGAGTTGTTTTTTGTTGTGGAAGGCTTTGGAAGGGCTTTAGATTGGAAATTTTGTGCTGTAGCTAGGAAAAAGTTTTGTCACGAAAGGCTATATTTTTTGTAGTGATATACTTATCTTATTCTATCAGGCTTCGTATTTGAGATAGAGTTAAATATGTAGAGAGAGTTGGAAATAACCAACTATACATATTGATTTGTGACTCTATTTTTCAATATACGTTTGAAACAACGTTCTTTCAGTTTTTTTTATGTAAGTCCACCCTCTATGAAAAGAGAAAAATATGATTTAGCAATTGTCTGGTCCCGGGAGATTACATTGAAGAAGGCTTGGGGGTTTAAGCTTCAAGAATCATATTGTTAAAGATGATATCTACAAAGATATATGATTCATTCTCGTATATTTATAGGGTTTAATCTAGTTGACATATAAATATATCGATGATATTCCTAACATATGCATCTGACATGGAAACCATAATTGCATCTTGGCAAGATGCGCCCTATCTCACTTTCTTGAAATTCGCCAAGGTAGATGGGATACCCTGTTGTAGGAGTGTTGTTGCTTGACTTGTAAACAACCACCAGAATTTGCTTTGGAGCGTCCTTGAGACTTGTGGATAGCAACCGGTAGCTACATCATCTGTTGTTTCGAAGGCAAATCTTCTACTACACCACAAACCATACCGGATTACTGTCGAAACTCGAATCCCCATTCCCTGAGCTCGCTATCTGATTGTTCATAAGAATTGGAGTGTCCGTGTAATACCCCTATAATTTCACCTCAGGAAAAATTAAAATAATTAATTTTAACTTCTAAATTGTTTGAATTATTTATGTGATTATTTCATTTATGTCTTATGTGAGCTTTAAGAGTGCTTATTGGAGTATTATGGAGAAAATGTTCTTGTTAAAGTGACTATTTGCTTTGAGTGTGGTAATTCATTCATTATGATTTAATTCCTATATTGTGTCTAAATAAATATTATGAAAATAATTTTGGTAAGAAAAAAGAACTCCTTGAACATACAAATTATATTTCAAAGCCATTTTTTATTTTTGACAAACACTATTGGAAACTCGCGTATCAGCTACCGAATTCAGCCACGGAATTCATGCGTTGCTGATTACCCACACAACACTCACAGATCAGCAATGGATTATATTCCATGGCTGATTCATGTCTGATCTATGGAA
Organism: Voacanga thouarsii; assembly: GCA_026120185.1. Lineage (NCBI taxonomy): Eukaryota > Viridiplantae > Streptophyta > Magnoliopsida > Gentianales > Apocynaceae > Voacanga > Voacanga thouarsii. The sequence goes on along the minus strand of JANUWF010001354.1, from coordinate 149,917 downwards.
GAATCCGGTCAAGGTTGTCAAGAATAAATTCGTGGCTGATCCGTATCTGATCACCTACAGATTAGCCACGGATTTATTTAAAAATTTTAGTTAAACTTATGAAAATTATTCGTATTTAATCCATGGCTGATTTTCAATGCATCAGCCACGGATGTTTTTTGAAAATGTAATTAGATAATCAAATATATCCGTGGCCGATACATGGCTGATCGGCTATGTATCGGCCATGGAAATTTTCCAAGAAACAAGCAAATTATTTGTGTTTGATCCGTGTGAGATCGGATGCGATTCAACCACGGAAAAATTTTAGGATTAAGAAAGCAGTAACGGATCGGCCACAAAATATATTTAAAAAATATTACGTTTATTAAAATTATTCGAGGCTTAATCGCACATGATTTTCTACGAATCAGCCATGGAATATTTTTTACAAATTCAAATATATTTGTAAAAAATTCTGTGGCTGTTTCGTAGCAAATCAGCTACAAATTAACAACAATTTATTTTTTGAATAGTTTTTGAATTATGGCGTGGCTGATCCGTGGCTATATAAATACAAAATAGCAACGGATTTTTCCCTTGCAAACTGTACAATTTATACCAGACATCAATTCCATTTCTCACAACCCATTTCCCTCAATTCCATTGGCTTTTCTTCTCCTATCTGCCATACCCATTTCCCTTGTTTTGCTCCCACAACTCTGTCACCATTGCTGTTCGTCGCCATGGAGGTAGCTCGACGTCCCGTCAGCAGACTTCGTCCGCTTGGTTCGAAGGTTTCTTCTTTTCTGCTTTGAATCGACATTTGGGTGCCGTTTTATGTGTGTTTCATGTTTTCGTGCGTGAGCATTGTGTGTAATCTATGTTTGGAGGGTGCATTTTGGATACATTTCATTGAATTTTTGTATCATTTCTTTGAATCTGCATTTGTGTGGCAGAAAGAAGCTCTGATTCCATTAGCTTTTTGAAGGGTGCGTTTGGGTGCTCTTCTATCATACAACAGCCAGGTGTGCTTCTATGAACCAAGATCTAATGTCTCCTTCAAGTTTTTATGATCTGCTGTAGTCTTATTAAACTAAAAGATGCTAATTGCACTGGAAAATAACAAACGTCCATGCCTGTAGGATGACGGCAACTTGGAAATATTTTATGCTATTTCTGTCAGCAAGTGATTGTCATTCTGTAGGTAGAAGTAATATATTGTGTAGTTGCATTGGCATATTGTCTAAACGGGAAAGAGTGTGTCCAAATACTTGAGAGAAATAATGTATTGTGTTGATTGGTTGGCATATGGTCTGAACGGGAAAGAGTGCAAAAAACTGAAGACAATAAATCATGTACTTGCAATATCTTCATCCTCATTAATATAGAAGCATATATATCATTCCCTTGCAGAAAATTGGATGGAGCGAGGCTAGAAAAAGAATATACTAAAAATAATGAGGTTGAAAAAAGCCAAAGCCAACTGTCCTCTCTAATTATCATAAGGTTAAGCATTAGTTTTGAATTATTAAGTGAAATCAAGATTGACAGAATCATATTTGTATGGAATATAGGCCAAAAGTCCAATTAAAATGACATGTGAAACTTGGTTTTCAAAGGAAATAAAAAGTTTGTTGTTGTTATTGTTATTATAAAATTTAAATTTATTCCTTTATTTTTTTTTTCTCTGGAAAAAGAAAAGGAAATTTTGTTCGACTACTTTGTATATTCTTTTTTTTTAACATAAATTTATTAGGTAATGTTGTTGTAACAGAGGAAATGTTGTCGTTTATTTTTTTAATTCCTTTATTATACATATTTCTTTTTATTCGACTGCTTTGTATATTCTTATCATTACATTTTATTTTGTACTTTTTTTTCTTCCTTGTACAGAAAGGGTGGAGCATTTGACATAAATTTAATACCTTATGTTGTATTTAACAAATATATTTATTTTCTCTTATTAAAATAAATTCCTTTTGAAATTCCTTTCTCTTATTTTCTCTTACCCCACCCCAGAACAACATTAAATAAACATAAAAAAGGTTGTAACATAACAAAATGGACAGTCATCAATTTAGTAACAAGAATAGGAAAAGGAAAAAAAAAGAAAAAAAAGAGAAAAGAAACCATTAAACTATAACCACATAAACAAGAGCTAGGAACCACAAGAACATCATCTTATTTCCATACTAGTAAATAAACAGTGGTATCAGAATGGGAGAATAGTTTTCCACAAAAACTTCATTTAGATGGCTAATGTTGACTAATGGTCATAGGTTAAATGTAGAGTTTTTCATCTTTAACTTCAACAATTTTAACTTTAGTAGTTTTAAAGTGGTCTTAATGATGTATAAACCGTCTTAGTGATGTATAAACATGGATATTACTTCCAAGAAATGGTAAAACCGTCTTAATGGAAATTATCTTAAATCATAGAGATGGTATTTTTTTCATTCTTCCAATATCTAAAAATATTGCCTGGTTTTATTTACCTTTTTGTGTTTGCATGTCTTCATGTTTTCTATTTCGGGAAATCAAGATCTAATCATTGTGATATGTTTTAAGGTTTTTCATTCTGATAACTATTTAATATGTTTAATTTTTATTGTTTCGTTGTGTGTTTATGCATGAATATTTTGGAAATTAGTTACAATGTTTCTTAGTATCTTAAATTATTGTCATGTTTGAATACTAGTTTAAGGTTTCCTGTTAAAGCACTAAATTTATGGCTACAAAATTTATAAATCATAATCGAATAGGTGGCATATAGTCAGTTAAAATTAACGGAGATAGAAGTTGGATGTATAATCGACGACCCGACATAACAAAGGAGTTTACACAAGGACTCGATGAGTTCATCTGGGCTGCATGTGCGCAACCACACTTTATTCCTAGTGCAGTGACAAGGTGTCTTTATTCTCAGTGCAAGCTTCTGAAATTCCAAAGTCATGAAACCTGTCATGTTCACCTTCTAGACAAAGGTTTTATGCTGAATTATTTTATCTAGACGTCCTATGGACTAGAGTATCAAACCCATGAAGAGGAATTATCTCATGTAGTATCGGACCATCATGAAACCACAAATACATATCGAGAAATGATATATGATGTCATGGGTCATTCCTTCAATGATAATTGAGTCGTGGGTCCATCTAATATCGAGGAGGAAGCTCTGAATTCCTATGCACAACAATTCTATGATCTATGGATTGAGGCAGAGGAGCCACTGTTTCAAGGTTGTACATTACATTCAAAGTTGTCAGTTGTGTCACGGATGTTGCATTTGAAGTCATAGTAGAGCATGCTAGATATTCATTTCAACAATTGGGCTAGTTTTATTAATGAAATTCTACCAGATGATGGGAACAAAGTGCCGAACAATTTCTACAAGACTAAGAAGTTTGTGAAAGCTCTTGGGTTTCTAGTTGAGAAGATTCATGTATGTGTCAATGGATGTATGCTTTTTTAGAAAAATGATGAAGAGTTAATGAACTGCAAATTCTGCAATCATCCCCGATACAAGCTAAGAATTTTCAAAAAATCCAAACCCATTCCATATCAGAAGATGCATTACCTACCCATTATTCCAAGGCTTCAGAGGCTTTATGTGTCAAAAGAAACAATCTAGCATATGACATGGGACAAAGACCATACGTCGAAGGGCGGTGAAATGAACCACCTATTAGATGGCGAAGCATGGAAGGATTTTGATACAAAACATCTAGACTTCGCATGTGAGCCACATACATTACAAAAAATGCTAGCAACTACGACGACATCAATTACGATGGAGGCAAAGCCGTCGTATTTGGTTATCTTTAACGACGGCTTCTTAACCATCGCAAAATGTTGGCTAATACGACGGTTTGAAAGAAACCGTCGTATTATATCGACAAAAAACGACGGCTGAGCTGACCGTCGCAAAAAGTCGACCTAATATGACGGTTGCTTTCAAACCGTCGTATTATTCAACATTTTTCGACGGTTTATCCAGCCGTCGTATTTAGTTTTAATTAAATTTTGGCCTTTTTTTGCAAACATCACGCTTTAACAACCATCCTATGAGTTATATACACTATATTTTATTACAATTTTATAAGTATTACTAAAAAAATATGATAAAATAAAACAAATGACTTTCAAATTTGGTATACTTAAATTAACTTGTTTTAACTTTATAAATATATCTAACTAATACTTGGATAGGTAATCTTGTAAATAAATTTTAGTTTGCATCTTATGAATTCAATTTGCTTATTTTAATTTGTATTAAAGATCGAGTTTGAATTTCATTTTGTTAGTTAATTATTGTATTGGTATGTTTTGTGTTTGTGTATATATATACATATATATGTATATATGTATATGTGTGTGTATATATATGCATATATATGTATATATGTATATGTGTGTGTATACTTTTATACATTATAACATATGCTTATTAATTAGTGAGTACATATTAGATTAATATGTTCCTTCCATTCATCGACAAAAAATTGTCCTAATTGTCTTTTTATATATATGCATATATATGTATATATGAATATGTGTGTGTATACTTTTATACATTATAACATATGCTTATTAATTAGTGAGTACATATTAGATTAATATGTTCCTTCCATTCATCGACAAAAAATTGTCCTAATTATCTTTTTATTTTGTACTGTCCATTTTAAAAATATGTAGATTAATTGTATTCAATTATAATATTGTTTCTAATTTTACTCTTAGCACAATCTTTATAAGGAAGCAATGGACATTTTAATCATTTTTTCTATAATTTTACAATTTAATAAAATGCATAATTTTTATAATTAGGTCAATTATTAGTGAACGGATAGAGTATATATAATATGAAAAATTTTAATTACAAATATGTATGCGTGTGCATATAGCTATGTAGTATATATAATATAAATAATATTATAGAATTAAAGTAAATGTAATTTTGTGTCATGTTAGTGTTAGTGTGTGTGTGTGTGTGTGTGTATATTTATATAAATTAAAAAGTAAATAATTTTTAATATTTTTTTATCAGATTTAATACGACGGTTAGATGGTAACCGTCGTATTAGGTTATTAAATACGATGGTTTGTTAATAACCGTCGTATTAATTTGACCTAATACGACGGTTATTTCTTAACCGTCGTATTTAGTTTCTTTAATACGACGGTTTTAATAACCGTCGTATACCTTCTTCATATTTTAGATCCGCCGGCATTCCTCTGTTCTTCGTTGAGCTCGTTGTCGCCCGCGGTTCTCCTCATTCCGAGTCATCTTCTTCGGCAGCACGTCCTAATTGGTAGGTCTCTTTGCATCGCGCTGTTCGGCAGGTCATTTTCTCTTGGTCGTCTTCTCCGGTCAGTTGTCTTTGTGTCGTTCAGCTCGTCATCTCCTCATCTCAGCCGCAAGGGACCATATGGTATGTCCTTCTCAGATCTGACTGCTGCTTGTCTATCAGAGCATCGAGGTGCATGGTCTTGCATTTGTTTTGGTCGTTTATGGCAAATGGAGCTTAATTTCACCTATATTGTCATCGTTATTTGAGAGGAATTTGTGTTTGTTTAGAAAAGTGTTTCCTGGAATTTTTCGCAAATAGCAGAAAAATAAGTAGCAAAAAACACACAGTCTGTCCTGTAATGGTGAAAGCTAATACTCAATTTTCCTGCCTCCTTAATAACACTAAAATTTAGGTGGACAAAGCTTCCAGTCAACTTTTCATGAGCCAGATTGCACAGTTACAACTATGGTTAATGGATTTTGATCCCTTTTTTAAATTTTTTTATTTGGGTGTGCACAATTTTTCAAGGAATGCACAAGTGAAAATGTAATATTATACAAAAAATATACTCGTTTAGTATGTGTTGTACACTGCAGTAATGAATTGATTAGAATTGTGCACCTAACCAGGGGTTGGGGTTAAAATGAAAGAAGTGCATTCATCATTTAAAAAAGTTAAGCAAGACAAGATTTGTCAAGTTTGAAGAAGAAGATTGACAGAATGAAGTTGAAGGGCTAAGGAAGAGGGATGGTCCCTAGGTGAAGAATGAATAATGGGAATAATACAAGTTCACAAAATCACAGGGAAAATGTATCCTCTTGTGCTAAATTAAGCCCCACCTGATTTTTGCAGTTGCAAAGTTTGTCTCTCTCATTGCTAACTTCTATGGTAAATATTTTCTTGAAATATTGTTTTAATGGTTTTATTTGTATTTAGAATGATGTTTTGAAGATTTTGACTTTGTATTGAGTTTTGTTGTTTGATCAATTAATTTAGTAATTTCTAGTTTTAGGTTACTTGTGTTTTGATGAAGTGATTAATTTACTTCCAAAAGTATGATACTTTGATGAGTTTTAACGGACCAAACAAAATTAAGATACTAGGTGTTGAACCTACCTCCTTAGTTGAAGAAAACAAAATTATTAGGATAGACACATTTGACCTATTACAGATGAAGAAAAGAAAAAAAAAATCATGAAGTGATTGATATACATTGACTAAAAATATTGATGTATGTATGGAATGAGTTCTTTTGTTTGGAATTTGTTATGTGCAAGTGTGTTTGGCAACTGCATGCATTGTGAATGCAAGTGCTAATTATGTAGATAATGCAACTTAATTATGTGTTTTGGAAGAGGACCTAGTTGGATGAGTGGAGGTTTACTTGGAAATTTATTACAAGCATGATTGAATGGTTGGATGGTTTTATGAGTTTTTTGGTGGTTGAATTGCATAATTGTGCATTTTGAGGTGGCCTAGTGCCTGGAAAATATTCATTTATAGGGGAAACTCTGTCAAAAATTTTTCAAATTTTTTTTCAAAGAATCTGAATAAAATATTTTTATGAGACAAATTTTTACAAATAATTTTATTTTTTAAGTAGATAATTTACTAAATGTCTAGTATGTTTATCTTGATTTTTTAAGTAGATTTTTTAAAGTATTTTTTAAATAGCTTATTTGTTTAAAGGATTTTGGAGTTCCAAGATATCTTGATTAATTAAATCTTTTATTTTCTCTCTTTTAAAAACTCTCAAGGAGTGTATTTATTTATTTTAACTACTACTAAAACTATGTTTATCATTTCCACTACTAAAAAGGAGAATGAACACTAATTTGATGGGGATTGAATTCTTGACCTATTTCCATTTTATCATTTCCCTTCATTTCCATTTACTCTTGAATATGTTTATCATAACGAAACTTGTAGATCGACTGAAAATATGGATAAATGAATAGGGAGATGGACCGATCGTGGGTTGACTTACAAGACCGTTTAGGTGATGAATATAATAAAGGTTTGGATGCCTTTGTAGAATTTGCGTTAAGAGACAAACCCAATGGATCCAAAATCCATTGTCCTTGTATGAAGTGCCAGAATAGGTATCTTTATAGTACACTAGATGTCAAACAGCATTGCCAAATGTGGGGTTTCATGCGTTGGTACAAAAAGTGGAGTGTTCATGGGGAAACATACTTATCTTCTTGCGATACACCTAGCAACATCCATTCGACTGAAAACGAACATGGGGATGATATGGCTGGGATGCTTCAAGATATTGGTGGCATTAGTGACTTCGATAATGCAACTGAAGAGCCTGATGATTTGAGAGAGATACATGAATTATTGGGAGAGGCTAATATATAATTGTATCCCGGTTGTACTAAATTTTCTTCACTTTCACTCATTATGAGATTGTAACATTTAAAAGTCCTGAATGGGTGGTCGAACAAGTCAGTTGATATGCTACTTGAGCTTCTAACGGATGCTTTTAGTGAGATGGGAGTGAAAATTGCCAAGAATTACTACGAGGCCAGTAAGATAACGAATGTGTTAGGAATGGAATGCAAAGTCTGGGATGCTTGTCCAAATAATTGCATAATATACAGAGGGGAAAATGAGGCCGCACAACTTTGTGAGGTATGCAATGCTCCAAGATACAAGAAAGACGGCAGTGTAGTTGCATGCAAGCGTATTAGGTATTTTCCGTTGACTCCAAGATTGAAGTGATTGTTCATGTCTCGCAGAACTGCATCCCTTATGAGGTGGCATCAGGAATGTCGTGTGAAAGTTGGAGTCTACAGACACCCAGCTGATTCTAAGGCTTGGAGAAAGTTTGATGAGTTGCATTTAAAATTTGCAAATGACTGCCGAAATGTTAGACTTGGATTGGCTTCGGATGGATTTAGTCCGTTTTCAAATATGCACATACCACATAGTACTTGGCCTGTTGTCTTAATACGATACAATTTACCTCCCTGGCTATGCATGAAGCAATCTTATTTTATTCTGTCAACTCTCATCAATGGCCTGAAGAGTCCGGGAAACAAAATCGATGTATTTTTACAACCATTGATCGAGGAGTTGAAACAATTGTGGCTTGACGGTGTGCTTACTTATGATGCTAAGGCAAAAGAGATGTTTCGTCTCCGTGCAGCTATTATGTGGACCATAAGTGATTTTCTAGCGTATGGTAATCTCTCTGGCTATAGTGTTCATAACCAGCGAGCTTGTCCGATATGCGGTATCAACTGTTTGTCTTACCGTTTGCCTAATGGTGGTAAATATTGCTTCTTATATCATCGTAGATTTCTTCAACCATCTCACAAGCTCCGTAGGGACAAAGTTTCTTTCTATGGTGGAATGGAATTACGACAAGCACCAAAAAGGTGTAAGGGGACAGAAATTTTGACACAGCTTCAGGGTTGTTTAACAGAGTATGCAGTAGATGATATGAGAATTAGAATGCAGACTAACTACGAACGGAAGTTTGGCATAAACTTTTATAATTGGAAGAAGAAGAGTATTTTTTGGGAGTTTCCATATTGGGAGAGTAATTTGATGAGGCACAACTTGGACCCGATGCATATTGAGAAAAATTTTGCAGATAGTCTGTTGTTTACAATACTGGGTGATAGTACTTCTTCAAAAGATAACTTCAAAGCTCGTCAAGACCTGCAGGCAATGAATATTAGAAAGTCTTTACATCTAATTTTAAAACCGTCTGGAGCTGGATACAGTTTGCCACCAGCTCCTTATACAATGAGTCGGTCGGAAGTTGAAGTTTTTTTGACAGTATTGAAGGAATTGAGAGTTCTCGATGGCTATTGTTCTAATATTTCTCGACGGGTAAACATGAGGAGAAAGACTTTAGGAGGTTTGAAGAGTCATGATTCCCACATTTTACTCCAGCAGTTAATCCCGTTAGCAGCCCGTACAACTTTGCCAAAGAATGTAGTGCAACTTTTGATTGAGGTGGCTTCATGTTTTAGGCAGTTGTGTTCTAAAGTCAATAAAGAGAGGCATCTCGAGTATCTTCAAGACCGTTTTGCAGTTACACTCTGTCTTCTTGAAAAGACATTCATCCCTAGTTTTTTTGATATAATGGAACATTTACCGATACATTTGGCCGATGATGCATTATTAGCTGGTCCAGTTCAATGTCGATGGATGTTTCCAGTTGAAAGATACTTGAAAACTCTTAAGTGTTACGTGCGCAATCGTGCTAGGCCTGAAGGTTCGATAGCCAGTGGATATTTAATGGAAGAATGTATGACATTCGTGTCGAGATACTTAGATGATGTTGAGAGCAAAGAGAATAGGCCTCCACGATATGTTGATGATGACAACCCGATGGGTAAACCAGTTGGAAAAGGGATTGATGTAATATTTGATCGTTTAACATTGATGCAAGCACATCGGTGGGTTTTAGCCAACTCTGACATCCTTAAACCTTATAGAGAGTCAGTTTTCCTTTCAACCCATTGTCCTTCATTTTTTATTCTTCTTTCATTATAACTTCTAAAATTTGACGTGTGTTCTACTTGCAGTCTTCACATGTCTGTCATAAATAGAGAGCATCCAAGATCTCGGTTACATGACAGACAACGTATTCATTTTCAAACGTTTCACAGTTGGCTCAGTCATTATATAAGTAAAAACAAACACAATATAGAAAGTTTTCCTCGACAACAATTAGTTGTTTTAACACTTATATTTATTATAGGTTGATGAGAATGAAGAATGCCCTGATATTCCTACTGAAGTTAAAAAGCTTGCAAATGGTCCTTTCAATCAAGGGTTGCACTACAATGCATGCAACGTGAATGGCTTCCGATTTCGTACAATAACATATAAGGCTAACAAGTCAACCCAAAATTCTGGTGTCATGTGTAAAGCTGATACTACGAGTTATTCCAGTCCAAGAGATATGAATCCTGTAGCAGCTGGTGTCAACTACTATGGAGTGCTTACTGATATTATAAGGATCCGATATAGTAGTGAACTGAAATTTCTGTTATTCAAATGTGATTGGGTTGATGTTCATCGAGGTGTATGTGATTGGGTTGATTGAGGAGGTCGTTAGGATTGAGGTTGAGGCACGTATGCAGAGCATGCGAGATACTATGCAGGCTGAGATGCGAGCTGAGATATAGCATGAGCGAGAAGCTTACGAGTCACGTATAGCTGCGCTTCAGACTACCATGGAAGCATTAGCGCGCAGATTGGATGCAGGCGCATTTGATGTACTACCTATACCTCCATCTACCGCTTCTACAGCATCTCCTGGTGTTAGTTCCACTTCTCTGCCTGTTAGATTGAGTGATCCTGGCCAGCCTATCTGTCATGATGACTAACATTTTCATTTTGTACTAATTTGTATTTGTACTACAACTTCTGTATACTGAGGATATACTGGTTTGTATTTGTCTACTGAGGATATGGCTTTTGTGTTTGGCAATGAGGAGATTGTGTTTTGTTATATTTGGTGTTGAATTCGTTGATTTTATTACATTTAGATTTAAATTGTACGTGTACAGGATTTTGTCCAAATAAAAAATGATTGACAAAGCAAATTAGGCCTAATACGACGGCTGCAACCGTCATTTTAGCTTGAGGGCTAGCCGTCGTATTTGAGAGGAACAAATACGACGGCCATAGGAACAAATACGATGGCTATGTGGCCGTCGTATTTGACTGGAACAAATACGACGGTCACGTGGCCGTCGTATTTGGGGACCAAAAGCGACGGTTTTTCAAAACCGTCGCAAAAAATGACCACGGGAAGAAAAAGTGACGAGAACATTTACGACGGCTGTAAAACCATCGTATTAGCCTAATACGACGGTTTTGTAGCCGTTGTTGAGCAAAAACGACGAGATCAAATACGATGACTGTAAAACCGTCGTTTAGCCGTCGTATTTGGCTAATACGACGGCTGGACCATCAAATACGACGGCTAGGTAGCTGTCGTATGTGCTGTATAATTTAGTAGTGATAATGTAAGATTGGCATTATGTGCAGATGGATTTGCACCTTTTGGTATGTTTGGCAAGTCATATTCCTGTTAGCCTGTCATTATCACCCATTATAATTTGCCACATTGGATGTGCATGAAGACACCTTACATGTTTCTAGTAGAGGTAATCCCTGGACCAAGAGATCCTAGGAAGATGATTGATGCATATCTCCAACCACTTATTGAGAAGCTTAAATCACTTTGGCTTGTGGGTAATCAGACGTATGATAATTCTAGGAAGCGTAATTTTAATATGTGGGCTGAGCTTATTTGGACAATAGGAGACTTTCCTGCAAATGGGATGCTATCGGGTGGACAACTTTCGAGCACATGGTGTGCCTAATTTTTTTGGAAAATAGTAAGGCATTTCAACTCCAGCATGGAAGGAAAACATGTTTCTTTGATGGTCACCACTAATTTCTCCCACGAGATCACTTGTATAGAATAAACAAGACCAACTTTTTGAAAAATTGTGTCAAAAATTCGCTGCCCCCACCTAGGCTCACGGGTGAAAAAATTTTGGCAACGAGTTCAAAATATTTCCAAGGTTACTGATACTAATGGTGAAGGCACTCCTGAAGGGTATATCAGTAGTCATAATTGGACAAAACAAAATATGTTTTGGGAACTCCATTATTGGTCTTCATTGCTTGTCGGACACAACTTATATGTCATGCACATAGTTAAAAATTATTTTGATAATGTTTTCAATACAGTAATGGACGTAAAAGGTAAAACGAAAGATACCCTAAATGCTCGTTATGACATTAGAGAACAATGCCAGAGAAAAGAATTGGCATTGGGCCTAAGAGATTATTAGATCAAAGGCATTTTGTATGAATGGATTCAGGATCTAAAATTTCCTAATGGCTATGCATCGAATCTATCCAAATGTGTTGATATCTGCAAGTCTATGTTGATAAACACCAAGAGTCATGATTGCCATGTTTTCTTGTTGCGCTTGTTACCTATTACTTTTAGATAAATGCTACAAGAGTCAAATTGGAATGCCTTAACTAAGTTTAGCATGTCTTTCAATGACTTATGTGCCACTAAGTTGACTGTGGGTAAGATGAGGGTGTTGGAGGAAAATATTTCTATGACATTATGTAAGTTGAAAAGAATATTTCCACTCGCATTCTTCAACTCAATGGAGCATCTTCCAGTTCATTTGCCATATGAAACTCGTGTTTGTGGTCCAGTTTAATATCATTGGATGTTTCCTTTTGAAAGATAGTTCATAAAGCACTGCAATGTCTAATTTGTGATTCATTTTCCAATTCAATCTCTCCGTATTATAGTGAATGCTTCATGTAGATATCTCTATCATTTGAAAAAAAAAGATTAGGATTAAGGTGAGAGTTGAAGCATCAATAGCCAATGCTTACTTGGTTGAAGAGGCTTCTAACTTTACAACATACTATTTTGAGCCACATGTGGTAACAAGAAGTAGGCATCCAAGTCGACATGATGATGGTCGTGACATCAGCCATTCTGTAAACAATTTATCAAATTTTAGTTTACCAGGGCAGTCAACAGGTAGATCTTATATGCAGTGGCTTACTGATGAGGAATACAAAGCTGCCCATCTTTATGTGTTGTTAAACTATTCAGAGGTGGAATTAGTTATTAGGTTCATTAAAAGCTGATTTTAAAGATGAATTCTCTAATTTAACAGAGACTAACTCTTCTATGCGATGATAATAGTATGTACTGAGTTATTTTTATGCTATCACTTTAGTGTGTTTGTTGGTCAATTGCGCACTCATCATCCACAAATCAAAGGTTGTGACATTGACAAGAAGATCGAGACCCACTTTGCTAGCTGGTTTCATAGCCATGTATAAACTGTCATGTTTGTGCAAATTACCATATCTCTACTCTTTATAATACTAATATACTGCATTATTTGACAATGTTTTGGGTACTGAGAATAATTTTGACAATCATCTTTTAAACAACCTCTCAGAGGTCTTTTAATGGCAGTTGAAGCATACTCTATTTATTATATAAATGGATATTGTTTTCACACCATGAGCTATGGAGAAGGAAGATTATTATGGATTGATACAAGAAATACTCCATGTGCAATATCCTAGTTTGCTAGATAAGAACACTGTATTGTTTAAGTGGGAATGGTTTGATCCACAATCTCGTGACAGTATGAAAATTCATCTAAGATACCGCTTGGTGGAAATAAATCATAGAAAAAGATGGCCAAAATACGAACCATTTGTGCTAGCCCATCAAGAAATTTAGGTATTCTACGCTCCATATCCGAGTGCAAGACGTGACATACGTGACTGGTGGGTTATTTTTCATGTTATAGCAAGAGAGACTTTTGATGTGCCACAAGTTGAATGTGATTATCAAAATGCCCATACCATTAACACACCATTACAGATTCAAGATGAACAACTTGATCCTCTACATGATTGGGATGCTACACGAGAAGAGGTTGCCATTAGGAGTGATAATAATAATGAAACTACTGATGAAGAGATTGAATATGAGTCTGAAAATGAGAGAGATGATGCCGATGAATTGATTGAAATTGAGGATGAGTATAATATTCGTTGTACATATTCATATCTTTTACTTTTCTTACATATACTATTATCAGTATTTTTTAATTTGCAAACTAACAAATCATTTGCTTTACAGATATGCCTCGGAGTAGTTCATATTTTCATTCTGAGCACCCTGCCCCATCTACCTCCAATGTTCCACCATTACAAACTCCACAGAATCCTTCATCAGATGGGAGCATGGCTACTGGTGATAATGGTGCTACTTTTGTTGTCCCTTTACCCATTCCTTCTTCGTCGCAGCGAGCCATAATACGCATTCTTCCAGGGTATGATAATGTGTAAGTATACAATAAATGTTTACTAATAAGGAATATAAATTTTTACATTCAATTCAAACTATATTTTCCATACTTTTTTTTGAATCACTCTAAGTTTTGTTCAATACCTTTGTGTTAGGTTTGGACCCATAAAGATTTAGTATAAAATTTATAACTGCATCTCCGACTGCATCAAGCTGAAATTTGATGCCCCGCACAAAAGGTGGTTGCATGTGGATTTTGGCATGAAGAATACTTGGTTTCAAGAATTCGAGGTAAGTGTTCAATAATTAAATGTTATGTGATCTTGTTGCTCTCCTATGATGTTTCGAGTTAAAGTATCTTACATTATTTCTTTTGATTGTAGAAACAATATAGATGGAGGCCAGAGGATAGTGAAATGATCCAAAAAGCTTGGAACTCAAAGGTGGGGGAGCTGTTCCGAGGGATTATTACCTCAGCTAAAAAGGCATGGTTGAAAGATAGAGTTAAACTTCCATGGATGCCTGAGGATGTGTTTGATGCTATGGTAACATATTGGCAAAGTCCAGAGATACTGGCACGATCAGAGCAGAATTCTTGTAATCGTCGAAACCAGGGAGAAAATGCCACATGCATGCACATGGGTAGGCCTATTCAACATCTTGCAAATGTATATTGCGTTGTAAGTGTCGAATAAATTTTAGGTATATGAATACTTAGTAAGTTAAATCATAAAAATAAATATCATACAAATTTATTGCAGGCAGCAAAGAATGATGTTGTTCTGTTGAATATTCTTGAGCTTCATAGAGAGCTACATCAACACAAGGTTGAAGGGAGGACGGAATTCATCACACCACATCACCGAGATATTCATGTAATTTATTATTATAGTATATTTGATTAAATATTTTTCATTGAATTATTATTGATTCCTTCTAAAATCTTGACTCAATTTTTAGGAATGGGCTATTAGGATGGTTGAGGAGGCAGAGACACAAGTCTCCTCTACAGCCTCGACATCTGCTGAACTTGGTACTGTATTGAGTCTCCAGTGGTTGATTATGATAGCATTATACTTACAACAGCCTGGGGTGTAAGGAAATAATGTGTCTCCGGTCTTGGTTCAGCATGTTAGCCTATTTGAGTTCAAGGTCTGGAGGTAGCACATCTACAAGGACTAGCTATGTTGATCACAGAGTCCTTCAGGAGCTACATGAGGATTACGGTCGCAAAATGCAAGAGATGCAATCAAATCATGCTCAGGAGATGTCGCGTCAATAGCAACTCATACTTGAGACACATTGTCAGATGGAAAAGATAATGGCTATGGGTGCACTTAGAATCGTGCTCATTTCGAGGATCGTGCTTATCTAAAGTAGCCACAGAGACTGAGAGGACTCACGGTGATGCATGATTGTAGCTTTGGAAAACTCATCTATGTAATAGATTTGTTTTTATCGACTTTCACAATATACTTATTACTATTCTATGGTGGAGACCATTTTGTGATACCTTATTTGCTTGTGGGAGCTGGGTATTATTGGACTTTATTTTGTTTGTTAATCTATTCTATTTCGTACCTTGTTGCCTTGGTGTTTGGTGATATCTTAGGTGTTTGGTTATAGGAGTTTGGTTGTTGATATGTTGGGTGTATGTTTACAGGATTTTGGTAAGACCTTGATATGTGCATACCTTGTACACAGGAGTAAAAAGTTAGATAGGAAACAACCACAAAAATTCTGTGGCTGAATTTTTGCTAACTTGGCCACATAAACAGCCATGAGATTCCGTGGCTGATTACCAAATTCAGCAACGGAATATTTTGTGGCTGAATGAATTAGCCACAAACGTGAGCTTTAGCCACAAAATATTCCGTGGCTGATCAACCATGACTTTGTTTCCATGGCTAATTTATTTTCCAATTAAAAAAATTTTCATTATATGAAATTAAATCAGCCACAAAATTATATACTCAGCTACGAAAACTTTCGTGGCCAATCACCCACGACAACTATTTCTGTGGCTGATTACCTTTTCAAATAAAATAAGATATTATTATTATTTATTAAATCAGCCATGAAATTTTATTGTAAATACTAGAATTTCCCTAGCTAATCACCCACAAAATGTAATTCCGTAGTTGATTCCTTATTTTCCAATTAAATTTTTTTAATTATTTTGAATTAATTAGCTACTGAATTTAATTTATTAGCAACGAAATATTCGGTGGCTGATCACACACAGAAATTTTTTTCGTGGCTGATTAATTAGCCACGATGATTTTAGCCACAAAAAATTATCCATGGCTGAGATCAATCAGCCACGAAATTCAGCCAATGAGTCATGAAATTTGTCGTGGGTGATTGGTCAGTTTCTGGTAGTGCAATTAAAAGTCTTGGTTAATTCAAGACTAAAATTATTTTGATTACTTAACAAATTTTTTTGATAAGCTCTATGACCATGTTGACTTGACCCATTCAAATAGGTTGACCATGACTTTTTGACCGTTTCCGTTATTTAAATCATAAGCCTTGAATTTCAGATATGTTTAAACAAATAAGTCCCAACCCTTGGATGAGAAATAGCTCGAGTATATCAACTATTTTTCTCCCATTTTCCCCTCCACAAATCAGCAGCCACCTCTCACTCTATTCTCTCATTTCTTCCTTCTCTTCTAGGAGAAAACTCCCCTTATTCTTCACTCTAGCTTAACCGACCAGCTCGAATACAAGAGGAAATCACTTCAACTTATACTTTCCTCTTGACCCAACCCTTTGCTCACACTTCTATTGGTCTTTTCTTCTTCACTCTTCAAAAAAACGCCATTCATTTAGTGCTTAGAGGGCTGCCATTTTCTGGTTTGAAGGTTTGAACAAAGACTTGAAGGTAATCTCCAAAACTTTCCTTTGTTTCATTTTTTATTCAAACTAAAACGTAGCTCTCATTGTCCCTTTGTTTTTCCTCCATGAAAACTCAAAGTGAAGGCTGAAAATCTTGAAGAAAAGCTTTTCCTTTGTTCTCTTTCTTTGTAGTTTAACAAAGCTTTAAAAGTTAAGCTCCCGCAACTTATTTTTTTGTCCTTAAAAGCCCCTAGCCAAAAACTCTAGCATTCTGTCTAACTGGGTAATATTCGGGTTTAATGCCATTTTCATGTGTTATGTTGATAAAGGAAGTATACATTTATGTTAGGGACATGATATACTAGATGAAAGTGAAGCCTTTTGTAAAAAAAAAAAAAAAAAATCATTTTTCTATCCTATTTGTATGAAAACTGAAAAGTATAGTGTTCTGCCTACAAAATGCATTTTCATTTACAATGCTATTTGCCATGCGATTTTGTATGAAAAATGAGGTGAATATAGTAGTAATTTGTACTACAATGTGTGTGAACTTATGTGAGAAAATAACAATATTTGATGTGGGAAATGAGCGTGAAAATGGTGTGTTCTGAACAGAGGATTTGCTGGTTGTGTTTTGAAGCTAAGAAAGATAACCTTGTGATAAAAAAAAAAAAGAAAAGATAACCTTGTAAGCATGATTTTGGTGAATGGTTTGCTGTGAGTTTAATTTCTCATTATTCTATGACATGTTAGGAACATTTTGGTATGTTTTTGAAAGGGAAAATTGCTAGAAATTGAGACTTATGATTTTTATCATAAAACTATGTAAGCTGTGAGAAAACCCTTGTTTAGGGCATTAGTTTAAACCTGCGAAAAGTACCTTTTCCACTTGAATCTACACATGAGATTTTTAATGCACAGACTTCAAAATGTTTGAAAATTTTGAGAACAAGAATTACTGTAAAATCATTTGTTGATTCGGATAAATGAATTTTTGACAATGATTGCACAAGACTGCCTGATCATTTACTGTTACAACAGTGAGTTTTATAAAAATTATTTGACCGACTTTTATGTGGAATTATGGGGAGAAAATTATATGTCAATTCATTTAACATGTTGAGGTATCAAACTGGAAAAGTTTATTTAAAGGTGAAGTGGTTTGCTTAAGTAATTAAGGCGATCTTTATGACCCATGTTTTACCGTTATGAGCAGAGTTTTGATTTGTAAATGAAAAGTGAGTTTGTATGAAAATTTGGCTATCAAGGTGATGGAATTTGACTTAATTAAATTTTATAAGATGCCTAAGTTGATTAAAACCATTTTCATTACAGTTTTCATGACTAAAAATGAATTATATGATTTTTTTTATAACAAAACCTTAAAATAGCCACTTTTTGCAAATAAAACACTACGAGCGATTTTAAATCTTACTAATATATTTTGTTGCAATAATTGCTTGGTGTAATTAATATTGATCGTGTGGTTTCTTGAGGTACATGTATATAGGATTATTAGTTGATTTGTGATTATGCAAAGTAACTAGGATTTTGTGTGGCAATTAGGGGTTTTGTGTAATAATTAGGGGTTTTTGCACGATGATTAAGGGTTTGTTGGACCATTTGTGTAAAAGAAGAAATTGAAGTTAGATGTTATGTGAAATTGTTGGTTGCCTTAGTATTAACTTTTGTGATTGGATATTTCTACCACTAGAATTAAGTGTGTTGGAAATTATTTAAAGCCTAAGAAATTCCCTAATTGCCTTGGGGTCTTGCTTAGGATTTTGTATGGGATATGTAATTATGAAATTAATTCCTATACATTGTATATGGTAGACTTGGTGGACTTAGATAGTTTAGAAAAAGTGAGGAATTGAATTAAGTTGAGAAAATTGCTAGCTTGGACTAAGATAAGCATCCCCATGAAAACTCCATTTTGGAAGAGTGATTTTAGGACTCTTTTACAATATTGATTTATAGGACTTATGAGTCCATGCATTGCATTAAAAATAATTTATGCAAGACAAATTTAAGCACATACCCTTTTCCCAAAATTCATAATACAAATTATGTTCATGACAAATACTTTATGGAATGCATAACGAACATGACACTTTTGAAAAATGCTTATACTTGAGGAGCTCATTCAATTATATGGAGAAATGAATTATTGAACATGATATCTTGGGAAAAATGCATACGTTTCAGGATTGAACTATTGAACAAGTACATATACTCATGATATCCTTAAGCACAAATATTTTTGTAAAGTCTTTCGATGGGCATTATTTTTATGAAAGGAGCCATGCATTAAATATTGTGAAAAACTTATGAAGATTAAATGTATGCATTTTCATGCAAGTAAAATATTGCAAAAATCATAGCATGAACTTTATTTGTGATGGTTCTAATTATTAATGCTTTTACAAGGCAAACTTTGAATAACAAATCAATATGCCTGAAGGATATGCAGATTTTTTACTTTGGTATTTTGGGAAAAAGTATGATTTTGGATTTCAGTTGGGATGAAAATTGAAAATTGAATTTTAGATTGGAACAATTTTTGGAAAATAGAATTGGAATTATTCCTTGAAGGAATAGTAATTATTTTTAGCCAATTAAATAGGGTCCAGACATTGAGTACTTAATGGGCGAAGCACTAGTATTAGCTCATGTTAGATTGAGAGAGACTTCCAATAGATTGGTTGTCCCCAGAAGTTTGTCTCTTTCCGAATGAGATGATAGTACAAGACATTGAGTTGGGTCCTTAGCTAGCAACTCGTTTTCTGAGGAGTCAAAGGAAAGAAATAAGACATCTGGGCAAATGAGAGTAATCATTTTATGGCTGTATTGTAATGATACTGAGGTGATTATTACATGACATATCTTATTGATACTGAAGTGGTTATTAAATGGTGGTATCTTACTAAGACTAAAGTAATTATTAACAGGTGGTATCATGTTGAAACCTAAATTAGTTATATTATGTGTCTTCACATTTTAGTTGAGATTATGTTTTAAGGCTTAATAAAAATAATGATAATGTTCTAGGATTGTATTATGGATAATTTACTTGACAAAAATTATTTTTGCAATGTTAATGAATTATGCTTTACCAAATTTATCCCATAATTAATATTTATTCGGAAAAGCATAAAGGCATTTGGAATTTTATCAAATCCTTTCAAAATGATTCAATTCATGCATCATGACATGTATTATAAATGTCACACATCACACATTATATATCAACATATTCTATTTCATACATGGGACGAAAAAAGGATATTGGGGTATCTGGTTCCAAACATAGAGAGGGTGACATTGGAGCTTCTAGCAGTAATAAGTTACATATATGTTTATTACACCACCATTATCTACCGTGCCACCCCTAGAATCTATACCACTAACTTCTAAATGTTATTTGTACCATCATCTTCTTACTCCATTACCCAATATGATGCATTGGATATAAGATTATACATTACTCCATATGGTAACATGTAAGTGGTTTTCAAATAAAATAACATAAATTACATTTCAATATTTGTGTATTGTATATTATGATAATGTCCATTTCTATGTTATAGCTTCATGCACCTACTAGCCTATGTCATCGCTAGCATATTTACGGAGCAACTCTGTAGCCCATATCACTATATTCAAGATTTCGTACCTACGGTGCTAGATATATGGCTTGAAGTGTTTAGGGTAAATAATTAAGTATACAATATCAGTTATATTTGTTTTATATTTTAAATTCATCATATATGGAATCTATTGAAAGTAAACATGATATATGATTTTAAAAATCATTAAGCCATCTCAGATTGGACTCAAAAGTATGATGGCATCATCCAGAAGGCATGGGAGTCTAGGTGTGCGAAGAGGCTAACAAACTTGTTGTCCACTATATAAAGGAGTGCAAAAAGGTTAATAGACAATCTGTGATTAACTCAAGCAGTATTAGAGTTCTGATGGTTTTCCAGAGCAGGTTAGACATGCTAAGGGAAATCGGGCCAGTTTTCTGATGGCTTAAACCAATCACACTAAACAAAAGGATCGATTTCATTTTCGGAGAACAAAGCCAAGATGGTAACTAACTTCTCTGTTCATATATATACCTTATTCGATGTACTGTTTTTCTCCCAATAACTTCTATTAAACCATAAAATTTTGTACAATACCCAAAGGTGGGAGGCATATTTACACTTTCTCAAGTTTGGCGGCAGCATCATGAGCACTAGAAGCATAGGCCAAAACAAGGCCAATTGGTAAACTCTAGAGCTTAACAAACTTGGGTATGCTTTAAATATTAGTGTATGTGTATTGATATCAATCTTTTACATGCACTTACTTTAATATATATATATATATATTATAAGGAGTGATTAACAAATTAATGTCACATGTTTCCGAGTAGAGCTAAACTAATGGGGGGTTGGTATAAGATTAGAGGCCTTTGCTTGTGTAGGCTACTAGAGGCTTCCACATGGGCCAGGTTTATGGGTTGGATGCTAAGTCTTCTCATCTCAAACTAAAGTATACTCAGAGTGGATGTTACCATGATGTGTCTTTGCACGCCTCAACTTAGGCACAGATGGACATGAAGATACACAGTGTGGGAAAATAAATTGAGGAGAGAATGTAATAGAAAAATTAGTATATTGTTCAATTACATGACTACATCCAAGGCATTTGTCAGCATTTCAAAGTACCTCTCCACTGCCACTTCCCCCACTAGCTTGTCATGGTGTGGATGATAATGACACTCCTAGTGATGTTTTTTTTTTATTTTTATGCAAATGTAAATATATTATATATATAGAAAGGATTTACATGGGTTACTAGTTTACAGTCAAGGAGACTGGCAACTAGTGGTAGTCAAAACAGGATTCAAAGGTTTGCAAAACATCAGGGTACAAATTAAAAATAACAGTGTACACATGTGTTTTAATTTTCTTTATAATCTCCAACGGTAGGCATACCGCATCCTCAAAAATGGCCTTATTACGAGCACACCAGATGTAGTAGAAAGTGTAGCCAAAGCAGTAGATCTAGCCTTACTGAACCACGAGGTACCACGGTTGCCGCGCATATACCACTTGAGACAAGACTTGGCCGAATTCAAAGTGATTGATAGATAAAGCCACCTTTTAACTTCCATCCAAATAGTTTCAAAAATTGAACATCTGAAGAATAGATGATTAGTCGTTTCCGGATATGCCTTACACAGAGGACAAGACAAGTCATCAATCCTGAACACAAGTGTATCCTTAGTCTTCAGTCTACCCTTAGCACATAACCAGAGGATGAATGAGTGTTTGGGAGTCAGTCCTTGCTTCCATACGGTATTGGCCCAATACACAGTCCGTGCACTTGATCGAAGATAGTCATACGCAAGACAAGTGAAGGAATTATTGCACATTGCCCAAGAATGAAGAAGATCAACCACACATTGAATATCCAGTTCGCGCTCCATAATCATGTCCCTAATTGCTAACAGCCTACGAAACAAGGGTGAGAGTTCCTCGTGATGATCACACTCCCAAACAGATCTGCCCTTCAAATAGAAATGGTTCACCCATTTGATCCAAAATGATTGTTTCTCCGCTTGGATTTCCCAAATAATTCTAGCCAGTAGCGCTTCATTCCAAGTGTGCAAGTTTCGCAATCCAAGTCTGCCCTCATTTTTTGGAAGACAGATATTCTTCCAAGCAACCACAGAATTCTTTGAGTTCCACAGGAAATCCCTAGCCATTCTATTCAACTGACAGATGACCGCAGATGGCGTAGGGAGAATAGATAACCAGAAACACTCAACACCTTGGAGAACGGATTGGATTAGTTGGAGTTGGCCAGCATAAGAGAGGGACCGAGCAGACCAACGTCCAATGTATGAGCCATTGCGATCAAGTAATGGTTTGTAGTAAGTAAGCCTAATCCTACCATTCATGATTGGTAGGCGAAGGTATTGGAACAAAAATTCCCCAATGGGAATTCCAGTAGTATCTCGAATATTCTCCTGCTCATTCAAACTGATCCTAGCAAGATAGATATTGGACTTGTCCTTATTGATTTCAAGACACGAACATCTTTTCAATTCATCAAGGCAATCAAGGAAAATGCGGATAGAAGAGCAGTCACCCCTAGCAAACAGCATAAGGTCATCCGCAAAAGCAAGGTGAGTAATCCGAAGCTCCTTACACTTGGGATGATATTTAAAAAGTGTTCCAAGTGTGTGCACTTTCACCACCCGTGAGAAATATTCGAGGCAAATAACAAACAACAGGGGGGATATCGGGTCCTCTTGGCGTAGACCCTTTGCACCAGTAAAGAAACCATGGACACTCCCATTGATAGCAAGAGAGAAAGAAGTAGTCGTGACACATTGCTCAATCCAGTTCACAAAAAGAGGAGGGAATCCCAGCTCATGAAGTTGATCCAGTAAAAAAACCCAATTAACAGAGTCATAAGCCTTTCGTAGGTCCACCTTAATTGTGCATCGAGGAGACCCTTCTTCTTCTCCCATTAATTACGCATAAGTTCCTGGACCATCAAGATGTTATCAGTCAGGAGTCTGTCCTGAATGAATGCTGATTGGGAAGTGTCTACCAGGTGTGGTACAACCAATTTAAGTCTGTCAGCCAGGATCTTAGAAATAATCTTGTAGACCACGTTACAGCAAGAGATAGGTCTATAGTCACACACCCTCTCAGCATGATCGGATTTCGGAACCAGGGTGATAATAGAATGATTAATCTACTTAAGAATTTTCCCAGAAGTGAAGAATTTCGAAACCGCATAAAAAAGACTCTGGCCAACTGTACCCCAAGCTTTCTTGAAGAATAATGCTGAGTAACCATCTGGGTCAGGGGCTTTACAATCACCAATGTCCCATAGGGCTAATTTGATATCCTGTATATTGACATCCCTAACCAAATCCACCTTCATGTCATGAGGAACCATTGGCCCAGCTCTTACAAAGTCCATATTGATTTCCTGGCAGTTTACCATCATCCTAGTGATGTTGGTAATGATGCATGTGGCCCATCCTAGCCATCTCATTTTTGTTTTTTTTACATCCCTTAATTAGACTATGTTGTAGTTTTTATGCTTTTCGTACTTTTGATTTTTTATATAATTTATAAATGTTTGAAGTTATTGATGTATTTTATGATTTATTAAATATCATTTGCTTGTAGCTGTGAAAAAATATGATACCATAACAAATATATTAGGAAAAATGATTTTTTTTAAAAAAAAAATTAGATTCATTTGTGATTGAATAAAGAAAAAGTAGTGATTGAAAGCATTCGATTCTAAATAGTCATCGATAGAGACCAAGAGCCAGTTGCTAATAATAGAAAAAGTACTATTGAAAGCATTCGGTCGCTAAATAGTGACAAATAGAGACCAAAAACTTTAACACCTGAAAAAAAAGGGTTTCTAATCAGGGACAGATTTTCGACCGACTGTTCAGTTACCAAAACAATCTCCGGTGGCTAATATGTTGCACAATTTTCTAATTACAATTATTTTTAATTTTATAATTAATGATGGATTAGCAACAGTAGTTTAGTCTTCTTATCCCCAAATCATAACTGCTTCATTCTTCCTGATGTTGGCTAGGGTCTTGCTCATCTTTGGTGCTCATTTTTACTTTGTTTGAGAGTAGAGGTTACACACTATAATCCTTTAGCGAAAATTGATATTTTATTTATTTTGATTAGGTATAATTTTGAGTAGGAGTCTAGATAAAGTGAATATCTTTGATTTAAGGATTTTTATTTTTAAAATGGTTGCATGTAGTCTAAAACCTAGTTTTTTTTTTTTGTTCTTTTTTTTTTTTTTTTTTTTTGCTGACTAAGATGTAAAGAACATGATCAGTTGAGTTTCTAGGTAAAAATTAGATCTCCAAAATTGTATCTCAATGTTTGAAGTATAGGTGAAATATGAATTACAGCTAACAAATAATTAAACATTTCAACATTTGTTTTTTGTGTTTGTATTTGTATGTAACATAAATTAAACATTTAGATGTGCTTTAGAAGTGATATAGTAAGTGAAATTTTTCTCTAGGATGTGTTGTGGTTGATATAGTACTTGTGTAAGGGTAACATTGATAACATTGGATGTAGAGATTTGAATCAACATAATTTAGCAACAACAAAATTTGACTAGTGAAACTTATTCTATAAGACTTTATGAATGCAGTTCTAATATTTTAAAATATATGCCTACAACTTTTAGATTGTATGTATTAGTAGAATAATATTTGAAAATGCTCTTGTTGTCAATTGCAACGGTTGCTATGCAAAATTGAATTGTCGTACCATTCTACTAAACACATATAAGCATCATTATTCAATTGGTGATTGTATTTATTGAACACATATATGGAAGGAAGACTGTACTTTGATGTACAAAATGTATGCTTCAAGGACAAGGGGACTTGCTGAAGAATTTACTAGTGGAGTTGAACGTTTTGTTGTGTAATACACAAAATTTTCATACATCTTTTCCATACTTCATTTGCATGCATAAATTTACAAGTGAGATAACATTTAAGTGTATGACATTTAAGGAATATGTAATAAGTATTTATGTGAAAAAATCCCTTGACTACTTTTTGTAACAATTATTTATGGGTGAAATATTTGTAGAAGAAATTAGTTTGTACCTATATGATTATATTGTGATGCTAATTAGTGAATAATTTTATATCTAGAATAACTAATCTGTATGTGTATGAGTTTTATGACAGAAGAAAACCTTATTAAAGATTTTGGAGAGCAAAATGGTATTTCTCAAAAATATGATTCCAAATCCTTTGGGATTAAATTATAATTTTATATTCTTCAAAGAGAAAATAATTTTTTTTAAATATGTGGTGCCAATTTTGTAATTAAGGTGAGATGTAAAACCCTTCCTTTACACAAACACATAGATATATAGACACACACACACACACACACACACACACACACACACACACACACACACACACACATATATATATATATATTGGAATTATATGGGTGTATGATCATTTGGAAATTTATTTGAATATATTTGGTGGGAATATTTGCAAATTTTGTGAGAGTTTATTTAAGAAAAAATTTCTTGATTACTTTTTATATTCTTTGTTTTGAAGTGAAATATTTGAGCAAGAAATTTGTATATACTTATGTGAAAATTATGCGTACTTATTTATGATCAATTTTATATCTTGAATAGAAAATTATATATATATATATATATATATATATATTGGAATTATAAGGGTTTATGATCATTTGGAAATTTATTTGAATATATTTGGTGGGAATATTTGCAAATTTTGTGAGAGATTATTTAAGGAAGAATTTCTTGATTACTTTTTATATTCTTTGTTTTGAAGTGAAATATTTGATTAGGAAATTTGTATACACTTATGTGAAAATTATGTGTACTTATTTATGATCAATTTTATATCTTGAATAGAAAATTAATTACTATTATTAAGTGATTATTGCCTTTATTTATTGAATATCATTGTTTTTGGGGCTAATATAGAAAATCGATTTTGTGGAGGACCCGATGTTGATTCTTATTAAATAGAAGTCCAATTTTGCTATTTTAATTATTAATTTTTTTACCTTATTTATTAATTGAACAAGATTTATTTTATTTTATAATTTATTTTATTGATGCAAAAGTAATTTAAATATTGTATTTACTTTTACACCAAATTAATTTTTTGTATTTATTTTATTGTAATAAATTTGAGAAGCCCTAAATATGTTAAATGACCATCATATCCTTTTTAATAGCAGCCCAATCTCAGCCATTCATGCATTTTAATCTTAGCCATTGATTTTAGTAGAGTTTTAGCATTAAACAACTTGTAAACATCACTTAATTAATCTAATTCAATCTTTATTTAAACAAAACACTTATTCACCAAATAAAACCCCAAACATCATATTTCACTCCTCATTTCACACACCACAACACACAATACATGGTTTTTTTGCTATTTCTCTCCTATGTCTTAATCTCTTTTATTTTCTCTCAAGAACACTATGAACATCAGCCATAGAACACTCATTTGAAGGCCATTGAACTTAGTAATTTCAAGTATTCAAAGCAATTTTGCAAGAAGGTAATATATCTCATCTTATTTTCTTTGTATTTCATGATTTAGAGGTGAAGTTCATGTTGGATAGATATGGAGTTTTTGTGTAGAACTTGGTTTTGATGATTGTGATGATCATGGATTGATGAATATTGTCGTTAAGATTTAGTAATGGTGTTGGGGTTATTGAATTTGGGTGGCTTGATTTGTTTGGAAGAAGATTTGATGGTGAAAATCGTGTTTCGAAGTTGACTTGTGTGCAAAATTTGTTGATCTCGTAACTTTCTGAGATAAGTTTTGGAAATATACTTTGGGGATTTTGATTTAATTTGATTCTATCAGATTCTTCTGTGTCTTAGAAGTAAAATAGCATTGGAATAATTCAATTTGAACTTCCTGTTGATTTTATATAATTTCTCAAAGTTACCATATTCAGTTTTTCACTGATGCTAATTTTCTGTCAATTTCAACCTCTGATTAAACCCTTTTCCTTTTAAAGTTGGATATGATATTTTAATGCAACATACTTCTATGTCATAGGAGTACTTGTCACTTGGAATTATCTATTTTATTTTTAATAAATTTCTCAAAAATATTGCAAGAACGGAGTTGGCAAGTTACTATACAGTTATTATTTATTCAAGCAACTAAATAATACAGTTATATAAGTTAGATTTTGTTGAAAATTTACCCATATATTCCGCTCATATTGAAGTTATATTCTGTAAAGTTTCATTGGATTTGTATTAGATTTGATTGGTGATCTGATTACCTTAAATTGTGTTCTATTTTGCCCTGTTTAGTCTAATTTACTAATTTGAATGTGTTAGGAAAGTTATTATTTCACTTTGAATTCATAATTTCATCGGCATAACATAATTATATATTGATATATGGATGATCTATATTGCTTGATGATGCATCTTGATGTTTGTTTATGTTTGCTAAAAGAGTGAAACCATTGAATGCATGAAACATCGCTTGAGATAGACTATTGTGATAATTACATATCCTATTTGCAAAACCTTATTACTTTTCTATATTTGTTACATCATTTTTACATGAAATAACCTTATATTGATGTAAGAAGGCTAAGTGGTAATTGATGTGATATTGAAGTTATGTGGTTAATGAACCTTAACTACTAGTTGCTATGCACCTACTAGTTATATAAGTGACTTGATTTGTCACCTTAAATAATTATTTAATTTCCTGTAGTGTTGAGTCTAATTACATACTAAATTTATCCATATTTTGATTGAAACTTGATGTATGCTTTGGGAACTTGTTGTTGGGGTTTGGTGTGAGATAAGATTATGAATCTTGGATGATTAAGGACTTTGATTAGGATGACTAAGAATGATATGGAGGACTCTATATTGTGATTTAATTTATAATTGGAAATTAATTCCTATACTTTACTTATATTTAGGTTTTGAGGAAATAGGAGAAGGACCTTGCAATTAAGAAGTTGTTCTTGAATTTGCTTTTGTTAGGACTCAAGGTAAGTCCGTGCACTTCATGTTTTCATAAACTTGTAAGTCCCCATATTTTATAATATCCTAAACCTAGAAATACATAAGAAATAGTTCAATTTTGCTAAATACTTCAACTGCATAAATATGTATCTTCAAATTTATTATTTATGGAATAAAATGTTTATTTATTCAAGGAATAGTACACTATGAAATGCTTTATTTATGGAAGTGATATTTGATCAAATGCATATATATTTTCATCTCTTTCGAGAAATTATATATTGTAAGCATGTTGTTCTATAGTGAAGCAAATGTGAATTACAGACTACGCAACAACTAATTATACATTATTTTGGGGAGAAAATGCATATTCATGATATGTTTGATATGAAAGCTTGCAAAAAAATTATTGAACATATAGAATTGCAAATGATCATTCATAAATGAATTGTAAAACACATAGCATGTTTTTGGCTCAAATAGTTTCATGTAGCATGATCTATACCTAATGCATTTGGGTGCTACTTATTTACGGAGTTTCATAACAATTATGAAATCTTGGGGATGTTTATAGAATGTTGCATTCGATAAACTCTTTTTTAAATGATTTTGAGATTATGAGACGGATAAAGACTTTTGAGTTGAGTTTTGAAATCAAAATTGTGAGTAATTTTTAGGAAATAAATATTTTCAGAAATGTTTATGAAATCTTTCTAAAAAGTGTTGAGTTATTTTCGAAAAAGCATTTTGCTGATCTTTTTAGGTCGGCATTTTTCTGTGTTTATTGCGAACCATGTGGTTCTATGCTATTACGCTTGAGTACTTAAAGGGACTTTATTCCTGCACTAGCTTTGTCAAGTTCAGGATGCTATCCAGTAGGAGTCCACCTCCAGAGAGTCGACTTTTCTGAACAGGGCGACAATACTTATAATTTAGTCATCCTCGACTAGCAACACATTTTTCATTAGAAAAACGGAGGATGGACGTGGGAAATTTCAGCTGGAAAGCACTATAACAATTATTATGATGAATGGATTACATATCCTCTTTGAGCAAGATAACAATTTATTATGGTGAAAGGGTTGTAAATCCTATCCGGGCCAGTATGGCCAATTTTGTTGATAGGACAACATTCTGTCAGTGTTTTATTTGAGATTACAGATGCATCAATTTGAATTTTGATGTGCGATATTGTTAGGGATATGCCCTAGAGTCAATTTATACTTATACTATTGTCGTTATATTTTGTATAATAATATAAGGTTTTCCTTTCCATGAATAGTGCATTTTGTATTGTGGTCATCAATACGTGACTTGATAGTAAAACCCTACAATGAATACAATGACTATTCTAAAACTGTCCCTGATCAATTATTATTATTGGAACAATAATAAATTAAGATTAGTATATTTGTGACTTGATCGCTATGTTTTACTGGTCATGGATATTTGTGATATCAAGTCAAAACATAAATAAATATTGTAGAACATTGTATTGGACATGATACATTGTGAGAGTACTTCATGGAACATGTCATAAGTACTTTCTAGCCATAATGATATTAAAAGTCCTTTGAATTAAATTCATCATAGTTTCCTACTTGATAAATTCTATATTTTGACATTGTCTAAAGTTGTCTGTAACCAAATAATAAATTAGACTACTGTTGGATATAGAATAAATCAAGAAGAGGAATATGATTGATAGAGAAGGAATTTGTCCTTCTCAATTATGGGATAGATATCCATGGGCCCCTTGATAAGTTGACTGTTAAAATGCATAGATGTGCTTAAATATATCAATCTAAGATATTGATATTATTTGTTTGAACAGTATGCTATGAAATCAAGAAATAATTGATTAAGCTTAAGAAGGATGACATGCTCCGTGCCTTATGCTTAATCTGGATATCGTGTGACAAAAGGACTAAATATAAAATTATGGTTTGATTCAAAGAGATCACTGATCTTCATTTAACCTGGATAGTTATAATGTTTTGCTAGAAACTGCTTAATAACTTGTGAGCCATTTAAATATAATTTGGGCACACTGCCAGTGTTAAATGAACCTATAGGGTCACACAATAAGTGAACTTGTTAGGTTATTTTTCTAGTAACCAAATTCAATGAATCTAAAAATATGTTTAAGTTAATCGAACCTAGAAAATTTATCAAATACAATGAATCTGGAAAAATGTCCACATTCGATGTATCTGAATAATGTCCAAATTATAAGAATCTGACTCAATAAATTAATTGGTAAAATTATCAAGATAATGGCAGAATCTTATCATATCAGTTTTAATTTAATTTGAATTTAAATTAAAATATGATAAGATATTATCAGAGTTGGTCTCTAAGAGGTTCAGAGGGGTTTTTAAGAAAACCCTAGCCATCTTCTCAAGAGTCACGTTCTGCTGAAAATATTCGTGCCTCTATTTACTAGAAAAATAAGCCTCTCAACCCCTAGGCGCTAGCACTCTCGGGGTAACGAGTTAGTTCACTGTGTGTATCCGATAGAGGACATTCGCACATTGCAGTATCTTGTGATCGTTCGGGTTGCACATACAACAGCACAATCAAAATCGAAAGATCTCGATTATGTCGAACAGAGGTAATTCTATAAACCCTTAGATCTTCTTAATCGTTTACTTAAGTACTCGGAAGGGATTCATGGATGTTTTCCACATTTAGGAGTCCACGAATCCTAATAGATATTGGAAACATGATTTCAAAAATGTGTATTATTGTATGTGATCGTAAGAAACAATCATGATGGTAAGTTTAATACGGATGATGTGTTTAAGACGATTAAATGTTGTTGACGAGAAATAATTTCTTTTCTGAAGATATTGAAATAATATAAACCTCCTATGCATTATTCAGTGTGTTGAAAATATAACACGTAAAATTATATTTGTTTTTGGAACAATGACTCATGAATCATGAACACACATGAGACTTACTGAGATTATATCTCATACTTTTTAATTTATGTTTTCAGGGAATTATGTTAGAGACAAGACGTAGAAGTTTGTAGTTAACACATTTGATCTCGATGTAGCAGATATTATTTTCTTTTATGATTATTTTCTTAAAGAATGATATAGTTAAAATACTTTAAGATGTTGTTATGTTTTTTGGGATTGATGTACTATTTGAAACCTTGTAAGGTTTTATTCAGTTTGCCTTTAATTTCTAGTTCTTTATTTACTTAATTTGCTATAAAGACCTCTTATTTTTACTTTACAGGGCGACCTCCATAATCATTCGGGCCCTATGATTGTGGGGTGTTACTTGATGAATGGGCACTATCGAATTCAAAGCATGGTAGTGGTGAAATTAGGTGTCCTTGTTCTAAGTGTAAGAACAAAAAGTTACAGGCCTCAGATATGGTGAAGTTTCACATATATAGGAGAAGATTTGTGAAAGATTATTATAATTGGACATGTCATGGTGAGCTGTTTATTCCAGTTAATCAATTGAAATAAGTATGTATTCCAACTAATCCCGATGCTTAGAGATTTTATGACATATTGAAGGTTGTAAATACTCGTTTGTGGGACAGATGGAAAAATATTCAGAATTTTCTGTAGTGGCTTGATTATTAAACATCAAGTTTGCAAATAACATATCAAAAAAATGCTTCAACAAAGTAATACAAAAGTTTATTGCAGCTGGTAACATGACACTATATGGCTCCTATAGAACAAAGAAGTTAGTTGCTATGCTTCATTTACTAATACAGAAAATAGATATATGTATTAATAATTGTATGCTCTATTTCAAAGAAGATAGTGGTTTTAGAGAATGCAAGTTTTGTGATCATTCTCGGCATGCTTGTAAAAAGAAAATATAGAAATATGAACAATAGAAAGAGATTACTTCAAAGAAATTGTACTATTTTCTACTTATTCCAAGGCTGAAAAGGCTTTACGACTCTAAGATAATAGCAGAGTACATAAAATGACACAGATGCAGAGAGTCTTGCTAAAGATGGGATAATTAATCATCGACATTATGATGAACCATAGCAACATTCAAGCGAAAATATCCAAATTCCATAGTAGAGACTCAAAATGTTAGGCTTAGATTGTATACATTTGGTTTTTCGCCATTCTAGTTGTCTGAAAAGTAGTATGCTTGTCAGCTAGTGATAGTAACTTTGTATAGTCCTCTACCCTAAATAAGCATGAAATGTGTAGTGCTATTTTTGATACTTATAGTTCCCAATTTAAAAAATTCAAAGCGCAAGTTAGATGTGTCTTTCCAGCCGCTTATAAATGAACTGAAAATATTGTGGACGGAAGGTGTCTATATATATCATATTTCTAATAAACAATATTGTCAGTTGCCAATTGCAATCTAGTGGACAATTAGTAAGTTTCCTACGTACAGGATGCTAGGCAAGTGGAGTACATCACGGATCTTGTTTTATTCATATTATATGGTATGTACAGAGTCGTTTACTATTAAGAGGTAAACAGTTGTTGTTCAAATGTCATTGACATTCTTGTCTCCTGAACCTTGTTTCAGAAGAGATTGTAACTTTTTTTTAGAACATATTGGAATTTAGAATAATAATTACTTCCCCCATGCCTAACTAAAGGAACAAATATTCGATGAAATATGACTTCTTCCCAAAATTATAGAGACTGCATCCGAATTTATAATGGCAGATGGTAGAGGTGAATATTATTTTATTTTATTTTATTTTATTAGATGCAAATGTAAATATTGTAATATTAATCAATAAGAATTTACATGAAAAACTAGTTTGCAGTCGGGAAGACTACAATCTAGAGGATCTCAGTACATGTCTCAAAACTAGTCCTAACATGAGGGTACAATGCAAAAATTACAGTGTACACATGCGTTTTTATCTGGTTCACTATAGCTTCCGATTGGCAGACTACACCCTCAAAGATGGCCTTGTTTCGGGCAGTCCAAATGAAATAAAAAGTGGCCGACAAAGAAGTAGACTTGGCCTTAGAAACCCATGAGGTACCCCTGTTGCCATGCTTATACCACCTAAGACAGGCCTTTGCAGAATTCAAAGACTGAGGAAGACCTAACCAAGATTTAATTTCTGTCCAAATGGTAGTCGAGACCGCGCATTTGAAGAACAAGTGATTCATCGATTCCGGCTGGCACTTACATAAAGGGCATGTCAAATCATCCGATCCGAACACTAGTGCATCTTTGGTCTTGAGCCTTCCCTTCGCACATAACCAAAGAATGAATGAGTGTTTGGGCGTTAATCCCTGTTTCCATATAGTCTTGGCCCAATACACTAGATGGGAAGTAGCTCTAAGATAGTCATAAGCAATAGCGGTGAAAGAAGTAATACAATTGTCCCATGACTGAAGAAGAGCAGCAGCGCGGTGGGACTCTCCTTCACGTTCTACGATCACATCCCTTATTGCCAGCAATTTCCTAGACAAGGGGGAATGTTCCTTATGAGCTTCAATATCCCAAATGGTTCCGCCTTTCAAAAAGTAGTGGTTCACCCATTTGACCCACAAGGATTGCTTCTCAGCGTGTACGTCCCAAATAATTCGAGACAGTATCTCTCCATTCCAGTTTTTTAAGTTCCTCAAACCTAGGCCACCATCAGTCTTGGGGAGGCAAAAAGTGTTCCAGGACACCGGATGGTAATTTGAGTTCCACAGGAAGTCTCGCGTCATCCTTTCTAACTGAGAAATAACAGCAAAAGAGGTAGGAAGAGCTGACAGCCAAAAACATTCGACCCCTTGGAGCACCGATTGAATTAACTGTAACCGCCCAGCAAAAGAGAGAGAGCGAGCAGACCATCTACCAATAAAAGAGCCAATACGATCAATCAATGGTTTGAAGAGAGTTAGTCTAATTTTACCGTTCATGATTAGCAGTCCAAGGTAGCGAAAAGGAATGTCTGCAATAGATATGCCCGTATCTGCCATAATCGCTTCTTGAATATCCGGAGCAATCCCCGCAAGGTAAATACTGGATTTATCCTTATTGATTTCAAGACCTGAGCATCTTTTAAATTCTTCAAGACAGTCAAGGAGGATACGGATAGAAGGACTGTCTCCCTTAGAAAATAGCATGAGGTCATCCGCAAAGGCCAGGTGGGTAACCTTTAAGTCCTGACAGTTCGGATGGTAATTAAATGATGTCCCAAGAGTATACACTTTGACCACCCTAGCGAAATATTCTAAACAGATAACAAACAACAGTGGAGAGAGAGGATCCCCTTGCCTCAGACCCTTAGCTCCAGTAAAGTAGCCATGCACATTTCCATTGATAGCAACAGAGAAGGAGGTAGTGGTCACACACTGCTTAATCCATGTCACAAATAGATGAGGGAATCCAAGCTCAGTAAGTAAGTCCAATAAGAAATCCCAGTTGAAAGAGTCATAGGCTTTCCTGAGATCCACTTTCAATGTACTCCTCAGAGAAACTCTTTTTCGACTATACATTCGCAGCAGTTCTTGGACTAGTAGGATATTATTAGTCATGAGCCTGTCATGAATGAAAGCAGATTGTGCACCGTCCACCAAATGAGGAACCACCAACTTGAGTCTATCAGCCAGTATTTTGGATATGATCTTATAAACCACATTACAACAGGAAATAGGTCTGTAATCACCCACCCTATCAGCATGATCATTCTTTGGGACCAGGGTAATGATAGAATGATTGATCTGTCTAAGAATTTTCCCCGAACTGAAGAATTCCTTTACTGCATCACACAGACTCTGCCCAACCGTGCTCCAAGTTTTCTTAAAAAATAGTGCCGAGTAACCATCCGGTCCCGGTGCTTTGGAATCCCCAATGTCCCACAAAGAGAGGTGAATATTATAATTAGGTAGAACGAGTATATTTTGGGATCTGCCTTATTAATAACAAATCTGATATGACATAATATAGATGAGAGACACAATAAGAAAAATGGATTTAATAATGTATTTAATACCGTGGTAGATGTAAACAATAAGATGAAGGACAAAATAAAACTTAGATATGATGTACATAAGTATTGTAACCATTTGGAATTCTGCATTGATCATTCGATCACAGAAAATGAGTAAAACCTAAAGCTTATCATACATTGACAAAAGAACAAAGAAATCTTGTATTAGAATAGGTGAAGGAACTTAGACTTTCTAATGGTTATGCTTCAAATTCAGGGAGGTGTACTGATTTGAAACAAGTTAAAATGTCTGGCATAAAAAGTCATTATTGTCATGTATTTATGGTACAATTAGTATTCCTAGCCTTGTGAGAATTTCTTCCACCAAAGTTATAGAATTAAGCCTTATCTACAGAGATTTGTACTCTTTGAACTTATTGGTGTTATATGGAGTAGGATATTGCTTTATAAATCTACAAGTTAGAAATAAATTTTCCATTAACATTTTTTATGTTATGGAACATCTACTAGTTCATTTGCCTAATTAAGAGGTTAGGGTTAGTGGTCTTGTGCAATATAGATGTATGTATCCTTTTGAAAGGTTTGATTCTATTTATTTACAAGGGAGTAAAATTATTTCAATGATAGCATAATAATTCTTGACATGGCTGAGGTCTTTTTCCCCCATATTTACATGTTAGGTATTTGCATAACCTCAAGATTAAAGTGAGAAATAAAGCTAGAACCCTACAGCTTGGACCTAAGCAAGGCCAATTCATACACAATAGAGCTAGCACACTTGGGTTCATTTTAAATATTAAAATATATGTATTGATATCTGTATTTTACATGCATTTACTATTATCTATATATATATATATATATATATACATGCATTTACTATTATCTATATCTATATATATATATATATATATATACATATACACACACACACAAACACACACACACACACACACATACACACACACACACTTTAGGAGCGAGTTAACTAATTAATGTCACAAGCTTTTAAGCAGAGCTCTACTAGCTAGTGAGAGGTTAGTAAAGGAAGAGAGGCCTTTACTTATGCAAGTTACTGAAGGGTTCAAGAGGGCCAAGTTTATGGGTTGGGTGTTCTTGTCCCAGACTAGAGTATATTCGGAGTAGATATTACCTAGGGGAGCCTATGAGTGCATCAACCCAGGCGCAGATGGATGGGAAGATATGAGGTGGAATTGAATAGAAATACCAGTATATTGTCCAATTACACTACTATATCTATAACACTCGACTGTTATGCGACCCTCTTCAGTCACACAGTAGTGGGATTGAAAACCCAACCCTAAGTCATTCGGGTTAGTATGGGATCATGCATCACATTAGTTGCACCAAATTAATTTTTTTTATGTTACATACTTCGTGTATGTAACGGATGAGTTAAATTACCCTTATTAGCTTGAGTGTGATATTTGTGTGCATGTTAGGTGGTTGGGTTATTTAGTTTTGTTTTAAGAGAAAACTTGAGGAAATAGATTTTGGGATATTAAGATTTTGTTGTTAGATTATAACATAAGAATATGGTGGTTCAATGGTAAAGGTGTTGGATTTTAAATGAAGTAATTTAGGGTTCGAATGTTAATTCTTACTTGGACATCCTTTATTTTCCGTTTCCTCTTTCCTTTCCTTTCCAAAATTAAATTGCGTTCTGAAATATTTTATTTCACTAATTCCACAATTTATGTATACCTTGATTTAGTAATTAAAATTATATTTCTAAAACCCCACCCTAACATGACCTGGGAGCATGCATTATGTCATTCATGTGTGAATGCAGTCTTAATTGATTTTAGTCTTTTTTTTTTTTATGCAAATGTAAATGGTTTAATATTAATCAATAAGAATTTACATGGATTACTAGTTTGCAGTCAGGGAGACTACAACCTAGAGGATCTCAGTACATGTCTCAAAGCTAGTCTTAACATGAGGGTACAAAGCAAAAATTACAGTGTACACATGTGTTTTAATCTTCTTCACTATAGCTTCCGGTTGGCAAATTACACCCTCGAAAATGGCCTTGTTTCGGGCAGTCCAAATGTAATAAAAAGTGGCCGCCAAAACAGTAGACTTGGCCTTAGAAACCCATGAGGTACCCCTATTGCCATGCTTATACCACGTAAGACAAGCCATTGCTGAATTCAAAGACTGTGGAAGTCCTAACCAAGTTTTCACTTCTGTCCAGATAGTAGCGGAGACCGTGCATTTGAAGAACAAATGATTCATCGTTTCAGGCTGAGACTTACATAAAGGGCATGTCAAGTCATCCAGTCTGAACACTAGTGCATTTTTGGTCTTAAGCTTGCCCTTCACACATAACCAAAGAATGAATGAGTGTTTGGGCGTTAAACCCTGCTTCCATATAGTATTGGCCCAATACACAGACTGTGAAGTAGATCTAAGATAGTCATAAGCAAGAGAGGTGAAAGAAGTAATACAATTTCCATGACTAAAGAAGAATAGCAGCACAGTGAGAGTCACCTTCACGCTCGATGAACATGTCTCTTATTGCCAACAATTTCCTAAACAAGGGGGAATGTTCCTTATGAGCTTCAATTTCCCAAACGGAGCCGCCTTTCAAGTAGTAGTGGTTCACCCATTTGACCCACAAAGATTGCTTCTCGGCCTGTACGTTCCAAATGATTCTAGACAAAAGAGCTCCATTCCAAACTTTTAAGTTCTGCAAACCAAGGCCACCGTCAGTCTTGGGGAGGCAAATAGTGTTCCAGGCAACCGGATGGTTATTTGAGTTCCACAGGAAGTTCCGAGCCATCCTTTCTAACTGAAAAATAGCAGCAGAAGAAGTAGGAAGAACTAACAACTAAAAACATTCGACCCCTTGGAGCACAGATTGAATCAACTGAAGACGCCCAGCAAAAGAGAGAGAATGAGCAAACCATCTCCCAATAAAGGAACCAATACGATCAAGCAATGGTTTGAAGAGAGTTAGTCTAATTTTACCGTTCATGATTGGCAGGCCAAGGTAGCGAAATGGAATTTCTCCAATAGGTATGCCCGTATCTGCCATAATAGCTTCTTGATTATCCGAAGCAATCCCTGCAAGATAAATACAGG
The DNA here is from genome assembly GCA_026120185.1 of Voacanga thouarsii. Lineage (NCBI taxonomy): Eukaryota > Viridiplantae > Streptophyta > Magnoliopsida > Gentianales > Apocynaceae > Voacanga > Voacanga thouarsii. The sequence continues at coordinate 111,330 of JANUWF010001354.1, read as the reverse complement.
ATTTATCCTTATTGGTTTCAAGACCTGAGCATCTTTTAAATTCTTCTAGGCAGTCAAGGAGGATGTGGATAGAAGAGTAATCTCCCCTAGCAAATAACATGAGGTCATCCGCAAAGGCAAGGTGGGTAACCCTTAAGTCCTTACAATTTAGATGGTAATTGAATGATGTCCCAAGTGTATGCACTTTGACCACCCTTGAGAAATAATCTAAATAAATAACAAACAACAGTGGAGAGAGAGGATCACCTTGCCGCAGACCCTTCACACCAGTAAAGTAGCCATGCACATTTCCATTGATAGCAACTGAGAAGAAGGTAGTGGTCACACACTGCTTAATCCATATCACAAATAAATGAGGGAATCCAAGCTTATATGTGTTTATTGAGCCATTTAGTTGAATTGTTTACATCTTGTGATGCCCTATTTAGCTTATATGTCTTAGAGTTGCGAATTTATCTTGGATGGATAAATTATCATGGGGGGGTTTAGGTTCAAAACTTGGATTTATGAAAACATTCGTATGTTTAAGGCAAAAGAATTGTGGTGGTTCAATGGGTAGTGTTGGAATTTTGGATGGGTTTAGGATTTGAATACTATCTATACAATTAATAATAATAATAATAATAATAATAATAATAATAATAATAATAATAATATCTTTTTTCTTTCTCTTCTTGCTGTAATTTCTCTAGGCTGACCCACTCAAGCTTGGTCGGCACGTCCTTATTTAGAAAAATAGAATTCCATAGTTTAGGGAGGAGATTTATTTATGAAGCATGGATTTCAAATTTAGTTCACTTAAATAATTTTATTTCCTTATTCTTACCAAGTTGCTATAATCTAAGTATTTTATTTTCGTAGCTATATAATAATTGTTTCCTATTTTGCTTCAAGAATAATATTTTTGGGTTGAGGGAATTTCCTTTCCAAATCTATATTACCTTTTAAATGATTCTCTTTCCGTAATCCTTCCAAAATTCATATATTATGTACTTTAATTTAGTAGATAAAATATAATGATTGCCTATTTTGTTCTAAGAACAATACTCTTAGATTGTAGGATTTACTTTCCAAATTATTTTTCCCCTAGCCGCCACTACCCTTGGCTGAAGGAGAAGAATATTTACTGAAATAAATTAGGGTATTTTTTCCCTTTCTTTTCTAAATTCAAATCCCAAAACCTCACTTATTTGGCCTTGAGATAGCCGCCCCAGGATGGGGATTATTTCCTTATTCCCTTCTTCCAATGTAGTAACAAGATCTATAATTCACAAAAGCTGCAAATTTTATTCTTTCCCTCGTAGAATTCGAGATTAAGGGATTCTAGGGGAATAAATACTCTTAGCCATCATATCATCCACTTAAACAAATTTTCTTCCCCTTGGTATATACTAAATTCCATGAAGATGATCAAGCTGCGTTTTATTTCCTACAGCCGGCCATGACCCAATCTACTAGTTAATAGGATCGACATGCTTATGTGTTAACCAGATTAAATCTCGAGAATATGAGAAACGAATCATACCTTTGTAGATATCATCTCCACCAATACGATTCTTGAAGTCTTCGGCCTTCTGGTAATGCTCCAGACCCCCAAGTCTTCTTCAATGTAATCTCCTTGGACCAAAAATTTGTTAATCGTATTTTGTTTCTCTCTTTGTTGAGGGTGGACTCACACAAAAACTGAGAGAAAAACTCTAGAAAACCACCAGGATGATCCTCACGTATGTTGAAAATAGAGTCATAAACCAATATGTATTATTGACTCTATCTCCAAATACGAGTCCTGATAGAATAAGAAAAGTATAGTTGAATACAACTATCTCCACTTATCCTATTCCATTTAAAATACGATTTTTTATTTTCTGTAATTTTCATTAATAAATTATAAATAAATTATAATTTATTATTGTCCCATAATTAGGAGCCACTGAAGGGACCTGACCGGATACAATTAGACTAAGCTCCAATAAATTATTTTGTCAATAAAAATAATTTATTAATTACGTTCCACTCCACTAAAAGAACGTAACTGCACTCTTAGTCTAATCGCAATTACTGGAGTCAATAATTATATCCATTAATTGATCGATCCAACAAATTACCCCGTCGATCCAATATAATATTTGAATGAGGCAGTATGACCACAGTGCCCCTCATTCAAAACCTCAATTCTCATCTTTAATTTGACAGTACAATGTGACCACGTCACATTTACAAAATGAATTCAATAGACACTATTGAATTACTGAGCTCAGATTTAACTGTCCCTTAGAAGAACTCATGAGAAAATGATCTTGCCTATTAAAGGTGACGGATTCCATATTGCATAATAATTATTTCATATTTATTTCACTTTAATTCCCAAGATGTCAAGATATTGATTATTAAGTTAATCTCACTCTTTGGCAACTCAAGGAACTTCAAGTTAGTAAATATAAATAATTATTTGCTCAGGATTAAGGTATTATGTACGACAATCTTTTAATATTTTATTTGTATGGTCTATTCCACAAATAAATATTGATGGTCCGTCCAATATATCAAAATATATCCTTAATTTTATTACCAAAGTCAAAGACAGACTTCAATAAAATTAAGATGATCTTCCAAAATAAATTGCCCAAATTTATCTTAGATCGCGGATAATTTATTTCGAACTAAATTATAAATCAAGTCTTTCTGTGTTCAACAAATAAACACTTGATTTATAATATCTAAATAATTTGTGGACAAACAGGCTCATACATAATTTATACATACAAATATATAAAACATACTTTATTTAATTTCAAAAAATACAACCATTGTATTTACTCGATGGGCATATCTAACAAAAATTCTCCCACTTGTCCTAGAGTAAATGGGACATGTCAAAAATACCCATACTTTCTATATGACTTCCAAAAACACTTACAGGTAAACTTTTAGTAAAATGATCAGCAAGATTTTCAGCAGAAGAAATCTTGCATACTTCTTTATCTCTATCAGTTTGAAAATCAGAATTAGTGTAACCTATAGGTACCAATTCTGGAGCTGAGTAAACTAGCATATATCCTCGAGTTCTACGAAGATACTTGAATATATGCTTGACTGCTGTCCAGTGTTCCGGTCCTGGGTTTGACTAATATCTACTAACCATCCCAACAGCATGACAAATGTCTGGACGAGTACAAAGCATAGCATACATGAGACTTCCTACGAGTGATGCATAAGGAACTCGTTTCATGTACTCAACCTCGTTAGGAGTTTTAGGACTATGCTTACGAGATAAGCTGAATTCCATGTACGAAAGGCAATTGACCTTTCTTGGAATTTTGCATAGAAAATCTCGTCGAGTATTTTGTCAATATATGAAGCTTGAGATAAAGCTATACTGTCATGTTCTTTCTATCCCGAAGGATCCGAATGCCAGAACATATCTTGCTTCTCCCAAGTCCTTCATATCAAATTGTTTACCTAACCAACTTTTCACCAATGTTAATGTTCTTACATCATTTCCAATGAGAAGGATGTCATCAACATACAGTATGAGAAAAATCACCTTACCATCTATAATTCTCTTATAGACACAAGGTTCATCAGGATGCTGATCAAAACCATAAGTTTTAATGGCTTGATCAAATATGATATTCCAAGATCTAGACGCTTGTTTAAGCCCATATAAGGACCTATTCAACTTACAAACTTTTTGTTCTTGACCTTCCTGGATAAAACCATCTGGCTGTACCATGTAGATACATTCGTCAAGATTTCCATTAAGGAAAGCTGTCTTGACGTCCATTTGCCATACTTCATAGTCGAAGTGAGCTGCAATGGATAAGAGGATTCTTATAGACTTTAGCATGGCCACAAGCGAGAAAGTTTCCTCATAGTCAATACCTTCTCGTTGGGTATAACCCTTAGCAACCAATCTTGCTTTGAAAGTTTCCACTTTCCCGTCTACTCCTCTCTTTCTTTTGTAGACCCATTTACACCCAATAGGTTTTACCCCATTAGGCAGGTCCACAAGATCCCAGACGGAGTTAGTGTACATGGATTTCATTTCTGAATCCATTGCACTCTTCCAATGGTCTGCGTCTACATCCTCTACAGCTTCTTTATACGTAGTGGGGTCCTCTTCTTCCTCAAAAGAGACTGCTTGAAAAGCTTCTCCATAGAGTAAGTATCTAGAGGGACGTCGAATGATTCTCCCACTACGTCTAAGCTGTGGAGGTTCCTGGACGATTGGACTTTCCTCCTCCTCGTTAACTGGAACTAGATCTGCTGATTCCTCAACGACTGGATTTTGAACAGGGGCAGGAGATTCTTCCACTCTATGTCCCGAAGAGTCAGTGGGTATAGAAGGTGTAACATCTATTTCTCTCCCACTGGAATCTGGCATGTTAAGCAACATAGATACGAATCCTCCACGTGAATCTTGAGTATGGGTCTCAGTAACCATTTGCTTGGGATTATCTCCCTTGGTTTCTTCCAAAATGACCCTACTCTTAGATCCTCGTTCTTCTATGTACTTGTCCTCTAAGAAAATTGCATTTGTGCTTACAAATATTTTCTTATCTTGAGGACTATAGAAGTAGTATCCCCTTGTTCCTTTTGGATATCCAACAAACAGACATAAATTTGATCGTGATTCCATTTTATCCATCTTTCCCTTTAGCACATATGCAGGACAACCCCAAATTCGGATGTGCGTCAAATTAGGCTTCCGCCCATTCCACAATTCCAATGGAGTCTTAGGGACAGACTTTGATGGAACCATATTAAATATGTATGTCGCAGTTTGTATAGCATACCCCCAAAAGGATGTACTGAGTGTAGAGAAGCCTAGCATTGTTCTGACCATGTCTAATAAGGTCCTGTTTCTCCTTTCTGCCACTCCATTTTGTTGAGGAGTGCCAGGTGCACTTAGTTGAGAGATCTAAAGTCATGGGATAGATATTCTCCACCTCGATCTGATCAAAGTGTCTTAATGTTCTTTCCTAACTGCTTCTCAGTCTCAGCCTTAAATTCTTTGAATTTTTCTAAGGCATCAGACTTATGAGTCATTAGGTAAACATATCCATATCTTGAGTAATCATCCGTAAAAGTAATGAAATACTCATACCCACCTCTAGCTTGGACACTAATTGGTCCACATACATCAGAGTGCACTAATTCTAAGACTTCCTTTACTCTATTTCCTTTGGAAGGAAATGATCTTTTGGTCATTTTACCTTCCAAACAAGATTCGCAAACTTGAAGAGGTTCTACCTTTAAGTCACTTAAAGGACCTTCTTTTACAAGTCTTTGAATCCTATTTAGATTGATGTGACCAAGTCTGAGATGCCATAGGAGAGTCTCATTAGTAGGAGATAACTTAATGCGTTTATTAGTTTCAGTATGATATAATGAACTGTTGGTAGGTTTCAAAACATACAGATCATTATTTAAATTTCCACGACATATCAAAGAGTTATTCAAAAATATCTCTACTGAAAATTTATAAAATTTAACAGAATATTTTTGTTTGAATAACAAAGAAACCGAAATCAAATTTCGATAAATGTCGGGAACATAAAAACAATCTTTCAAAACCAAATGTTTATTATCAAAATAAAGATAAACATCTCCAACGACTCTTGCGAGATATCAACGATCCTGTGCCAACCCTTAGAGTATGCTCTCCTTCATTGAGATGTCTGGTTACTTGGAACCCCTGCAATGAATTGCAAACATGGTTAGTGGCTCCAGAATCTACTATCCAAGTATTTGTAGAATCAACCACTAAACAATTTTCAATGTAGGATAACTCACCAGTACCTTGCTTACATTTAGCTAAGTAATCTAGGCATTGTGACTTCCAATGTCCCTTTTGCTTGCAGTAGAAACATTTGCCTTTAGGCTTTTCATCCACTCTTGCTTTCTTAACCTGCTGCTTAGGCCCTTTATTATTATTCTGCTTCCTCTTATTTCCTCCTTTGCCCTTAGGCTTGGAAGAGGAAGATCCAGCATGAGATAAAACAAGAGCGTTGCCACTTCCCACTTTTAGGGTAGCCTCGGCGCTCTCAAGCTCCTTCATTAACTCTGTAAGAGACATCTCCATCTTGTTCATGTTATAATTAACTTTGAACTGTGAAAACATCTCTGGAAGAGTTTCTAGAGCTATGTCAACCTGAGTCTCAGGCTTAATTTCAGCCCCTAAGACCTCTGCCACGTTAAACTGAGCGATCAATTCTAACATATGATCTCTCACGGGCGTTCCAGGTTTCATGCATATTCATTATGCGCCTCATTGCTACTTGACGGGCCTGACGTCCTTTGTGCTCAAACATTTGCTGGAGGCTTCTCATGATGTCTGTAGCGGTTGTGATGTTCTCATGTTTCTGCTGCAACACATTTGAGATAGATCCCAAAATGTAGCAGTGAGCCATCTCATCAGAACTCAACCACTTATCATAAGCCTCCTTTTGTTCGCGCGTGGACTGTTCAGTAGGCTTAGCAGGACACGGTTCAGTTAGCACATATTTGAGCTTCTCAGCAGTGAGTACAATTATGAGGTTCCTTTTCCAATCAATAAATTTTTCTCCAACCAGTTGGTTCTTTGTTAAAATTTGGGATAAAGTGTTGGAAGTCATTTTTCTGAAATTAAATAAAATAAAAACATATGAGCCATTTATCATATCATGATGCATGATCAATATAAAATGGTATGATGCATGATCAATATGATAATATTTTAAGTAGTAATAGAAACTACTATCAAAATATGACAACCTAAAACTCTACAGTAACATGTACCTCTATAGGAGATAACAATGTAACTTATAGTTAGGTCAAGATCCACAACCTAAAACTCCAAAGTAATATGCACCTCTATAGGAGATAACAATATAACTTATAGTTAGGCCTGGATCATCCCACTAAAATTAATATATCTTGCATCAAAGTGCAATATTAATTTTAGTGTTATTAATATTTTGGCCATCATAGATATTATTTGGATATTCTATAGGAAGTCCTTATAATGTCTTTGATTTAAGTGTAACCCCTATATTCAAATTTTATTTTATTCTATAAAGTTTCCAATCCAATCACATCACCTATAGGGTAATTATGAATGAATTAAACTTAAAAAAATAATTAAAATTTTGATGCCCAATCTAGTAACCAATAAAACGTAGCCTTCTTATAGGGAGACCATTTAAAATGGCACGAAGCAAACGTTAATTTTACTAATGGGCTAATAGGGGAGGCCAAAGGTTAATTAAAATTAACCAACTCACACTTAATTTTTTTTAATTAATTAATAAAAATATTAATTTATTTATGCATAACTAAATAGTACCTAGAGCGGTGTTAATGCAAATTATATGACATGTTAACATGAATGATATATAATTCAACTAAATTAAATAGTAAAAACTATAAAATAAAAATAATTTTATGGCCAACCTAGACTCACAAATAAAATTGCAAAATTACAATTGAAAATAATAATTAGCTAACAATATAGCTAATTCTTCAATCTTCTGCAATATCAATTAAATGGAGCAACTTCATGTCACATGTCACAAGGCTGTTGTTGGTGCAGTGGTTGGTTGCTACACTTTCAAGTTTGAGGTCTTGGGATCAAATCCTACCTCAAACACTTTCTCTCCTTATATATTTTTTTTCAATGGGAGTGGCCTTATCTGTGCAGCCCAATCTGCCACAGCTCTGGGCCGGACAGCCCACTATCCATGCGCAGCCCAGACAGCATACTGTCCACCATGCAGCCCACTGTGCGCAGCCCAATCTGCCACAGATTTGGGCTGGACAGCCCACTGTCCATGCGCAGCCCACTGTTCACCAAATTATTCACGAATTGCTGGATTGCAATTCGTCCGCCAGATTCTTCTTGTCCGCCGACTTCTTCGTGCAATCACATTCCTTTTTGCTGTTCTTCGCCGAGCTCCAGTACATTACAATTTTTTTTTAATAACATAAAAATAAAATAAATCAAAAGAAAAATCAAAAGGGAAACATGGAGACGTAATCCACCCCTTTTGTTACAAGACTCGATAATACTTATACATATTCACCGAATCAAAAACTATGGCCATAAAATTATTTTGAACAGAATTAGTCAAATCATTCACCATGAACATAAATGCATTATTCCTACACCGCTCAACTATATATATATGCATAAAAGATTTAATCTTAACACATAAACACATATCAAAACCTGTCTCTGATACCAATTGCTAGTTAATAGGATCGACATGCTTATGTGTTAACCATATTAAATCTCGAGAATATGAGAAACGAATCATACCTTTGTAGATATCGTCTCCACCAATACGATTCTTGAAGTCTTCGGCCTTCTGGTAATGCTCCAGACCCCCAAGTCTTCTTCAATGTAATCTCCTTGGACTAAAAAATTGTTAATCGTATTTTGTTTCTCTCTTTGTTGAGGGTGGACTCACACAAAAACTGAGAGAAAAACTCTAGAAAACCACCAGGATGATCCTCACGTATGTTGAAATAGAGTCATAAACCAATATGTATTATTGACTCGATCTCCAAATACGAGTCCTGATAGAATAAGAAAAGTTTAGTTGAATACAACTATCTCCACTTATCCTATTCCATTTAAAATACGATTTTTTATTTTCTATAATTTTCATTAATAAATTATAAATAAATTATAATTTATTATTGTCCCATAATTAGGAGCCACTGAAGGGACCTGACCGGATACAATTAGACTAAGCTCCAATAAATTATTTTGTCAATAAAAATAATTTATTAATTACGTTCCACTCTACTAAAAGAACGTAACTGCACTCTTAGTCTAATCGCAATTACTGGAGTCAATAATTATATCCATTAATTGATCGATCCAACACAATCTTCCTAATTCCCTCTTCAATTTTTGATAACAAATTCACAGACAGTAGTTTTCTACCATTGCTGGAACCAAGTTGCCTTTCAAAAAGCCGAAGCTTTCTAGTCCTTCAGCAAAGATGTGGATTCAAAATTGTTGCCAAATACAGTAAGCTTTTGACTATAACTATTCTGTTCTTCAATTACAGCAGAAAATAGCTGTCCAATGGCATGCTTCCGTCTTGATTCAACCGAATTTAGGAGCTGATCTTGTTCCTTGTTTCTACCAGCAAGCCTCCAAAGGCGACCCCTCTCTTCTTTAATTCAGCTGGCAAAAACCATGGCAAAGAATTTAGGAAGGAAGGCTTCCTAATTTGTGCAGCAAAATATTCTCTTTTCTTTCTTTAATCATGGAAACTACCATGTGGGTTTCCTCTCCAAATTTCCAGCAATCTCGATGATTTCTTTTCCTTACCTACACAAATTTCCACATCAGTTCGGCGAAGAGGAGTGAAGCACTTCCTACTCTAGCAAAATCGAAGCAAAGGTAGCAAAAGTTGGGTCTTCTTTCTCTCATGCAGCACACACACATTAAGCTGTGATTTCAGTCCCAAAAACAAAACCTACTCAGCAAACCTTTCCCCTTCGGTGGCATCCTAAACTGACTCACACACACACCCATAGTCCGTTCAGCCTTACCTAATCCTAGCAGAAATGGAACCAACACAGCATCTAAACCATTTGGCCTTCACCCACAGTAGTACCGAAAGCATTAGCTACTTGGCCCCTCTTATTTTCCTCTTCTCCTCAAGCCAAGCAGTCCTGCGCACAGCAAGACTTCGGGCCTCTTTTCATATTCCCTCAAAAGACCAAGAATCTCCCTCCGTTTTCCACCTCAAATTCTGCACACCTTCCTTCTTTTGTCTCCAAAGCACTAGATCAAACCACCCACAACACCATCTGGCCGACACACACACAGCAGAAATGCTGCTCGGTCTACTCGGCACGACCGAGACAGCCTTGCGCATCACTCCCCTGAAGCCGAAGCAAACATCAAGCAGCATCGTTTTAATCTCATCTTCGTCCATGTAAGTTTGAGCAGCACCATTGTTCCTCTTACGACTTGGCACTCTCGGTTCCTTGGAAGACAAATCAAGAGTATTCCTTGAATCAAGTAACTCAGCTTCCCCCCATAATGGCCTCCATATACTTCTATGTTTTGAGTCAGTAAGTGTTGGGTTTTAACAGTAATTAGGATAATGCTTGTGCTTGTTTTGTTCGACCTGCTTAGCCAATAAATTGCTCATGTTCAAACGTAATGTAAAGCATGGTCAGTACTACTTCCATTTGATATTGAGTAGCATGTGATCCATTGAGTATGTCGTCTTCTAGTTGTGGACGTATTCGGTTAATTATGTCATATATATTAGTCCAATTAATTAACTGATAAAAACTCGAAATTTGATTTCTTGAAATAATTAATTTTCCCACGTAGTAGCATTCTAAAATTGTTATGCATCATATAATCATGTGTTTTTAACCACTAAACTCCTTACCTACTTAATACTAGTTGCTAATTTGTTAGAGGCTTGGATTAATTAATTTAGCTAATTGCTAATGACTAATATCTACATTTGGCTGCTAATAATTATTCAGACTTATTCATGAACCTATGTTTTACTAAAATGCCTAGTTCATATATTATAATCCTTTTCATCATTTTGGAATGTGAGCATATTATTATTGAATAATTTAATCTCATTATCACGACTATTTATTCAATGCTATTTTTGTTATTATTGATTGTTATCAAAATTATTATCCATCATTTAATATTTGTTATTAATTATAATCCATTTAGCAACTGGTTATGAATAATAAACTATTAAATTATTATTATTATTATTATTATTATTATTATTATTATTATTGTTAACATTTGTTATTTATTATCATCATCATCATCATCATCATCATCATTATTTGTAATTTATTAATTATTATCATAGTATAATATTAGCAACATATTGTATTATAACAACTTATATTATAATATTATGTTGTTATTAATTAATATATTATATTATAGTATAACCCATTTGTATTGTAGTTAATCTATTCATATATGTATTAGTTTTGCTTTTGATTAGTTTATTGCAATTTTATTTAGATAATATAATACGATTATCATATTATTCTTTTCATAAATTATTATTTTAATGTAAAATGTTATTAGTATATTATCCAATTCCTAGGTATTAAATTATAGCCGTTTTATATAATTTAGTGCATATTATTTTTATAGTATTATTTATTTATTATTTTAGTACATAATAATTACCACATATCTTTTGTTGTGTGAATATATGTTTCTTGTACATTTGCTTTGTTGGAGTCTCTTATATGCTAAGTATGGGTAAAAAAGAAGGAATCATGGAAGTACAGTCAAATACCTTTGAATAGGATATTCTTCACGCTTAGGTGAAAATGAAGAAGTTGAATTTCAGATTTATTATTAGGCCTAATAGGGCAATGTTTGATTGAGAATTTATAATTTTCTTATTTAGATGGGAGTGAGACCTGAGAACAAAGAGTAATTCACTAGCTCAGGTGTTTGAATAAACTTGACAGGTAAGTCCTTGCATAAAATATTTGATACTAAAACTTTGAATTGCAAGTCATTTAGAAAACGAATGTCTCAATGATGTGATTGTTATCATTAAAAGCTTTTATACAAATGAAGGTTTTATTGGAAAATCACCTTTAATTTGTAAAACGATGTTACTGCAAATCTTTTGAAAACCATGCTTGCATGATGCAAGAGTATTAGAAATGTTTTCATTGAGTTTGGACCTTGATTGATGTAGAAAAACGTTGAATGTAGGCCACTGGGACTAGCCTTTGAATGGTAGGACAAGTTTTTTAGTAGGAGGCCATCTCTAAGAGATGAGCTCTATTTTGAAAAGGTGATAGTCCTAGTAGGTCAGGCCGATCCAAGCAAGCACCTCAGTCCAAGTGGGTTGTTATTCCGTGGTGGACATTCAGTAAGTTAGGGTAAGAGATGTAGGAGTATTTTACCCAGTGGGCCGTATAGCCACTACACTGTGATGCAGGGTTTCATAGTATTTATCATGATGTAGGGTTTCATGACAAGGCTGTTGGGATGTATGCCCTCTTAGACTACGTTTTTGAAATAATTTTTGCTTATATTAATAAAAGTATTTTTTTTAAAAAATTGTTTGTGAAAACTTGCTTATATTTGTGCACAGTTTTCATTGGAAAAGACCCATTGTGTTTAAGTATGTTAGCCTTAATGACCTTCTTCTATGTTTTGACTTATGACAAACATTGATATGGACTAACTTGTTAATCTATTATGATAGGATATGTTTGACCTTTATTCTTAGGAATGGAAATTTCCCTGCTTAAACCGGGGGCCCGGCCCGGCCCGGACCGGTTGGGCCGAGGATTCCCCAATTTAAACGGAGATGGGCCGGGGTCAGGCTTCATTCCTCGGCCCGCCAACCGGGGTCGGGCTGGGGACGGGGATTACATGATCCCCGCCCCCGGCCCGCCCCACCTGGCCTGCTTTACATATTATATATATATATATATATACATACACACACATAGGTGAATTATATATGTGTTGTATATATATATATATATATATTATATAGATTATATATATACATATATATATACACACACACTATATAAATTATAGGTAGATTATATATATTATATATGATTATATATGTATATAAAATAAAATAAAATAGAAAAGAAGAGGATAAATAAAAAAAGAAAAAAATTATCAATTATCAATTATTAATTTTACTCCTACTAATCTAGTGATATGATAAATACGTGAATTATTAGAAACCACCACAAAAGTTTTCCATATGATTAAAAAATTTTGAATAAAAATATATTAGAAGCAAAAAATTTAAAAAATATATATAATTATTTCCGGGCCTAAACGGGCCCCCGCTTTCCCGTTGGGCCGGGACCGGGGATTGTTTTGTCCTCGGCTAGCTGGGGGCAGGGATCCCCGCCTTTTCCGTGGCGGGGACGAGGATACGAGGACATATGCAGGGGCGGGGCTGGGATTTCTAGTCCCTGGCCCGGCCCGACCCCATTGACATTCCTATTTATTCTTCAAAAGCCTTCAGATAAGATTATTTGGCAACTCCTTCATCACTGAAATCAAGAATAGAAGATCAAAAGAGAAGATGAAAGTATGTGGAGTTTCATATCAAGGAGTTCTTTATGAAGAATGTTAGACTAGGAAGTGTTATTAAGGTATATCTATTAACTCCTATGTCTTCTTATCTCTTGATTCATCTGACTTTACCTTGAAGCTTCAAAGGAGATGTTTTCAAAGTTTTTGAAAATCATAGAATTTTGGATGGAACAGTTTGAATCCAAATGGTTCATCCAAAATCCTATAAACTGTGTTGAAAAGTTTATGTATGCTTAGTGCTATTTTGGACTTACCTTTTAGATGGATCGTCGTCCAAAACCCGAGTCCAAAACTTGGATGAGTTTAAACAGAAAAATTTATAGCCGTTTCTTTATGACCGTTAGCACTCCACTTTTTAGCTCTATAAATAGCCCTTAAAGCAAGGAAAGACACAAGATTTTTGAAACATTCATCTTAGAAACTCTATTGCTCAATATTTTTTAAAAATATCCTTTTATCTAGCTTCAAAGTGAGTTCATTTTGTATGAAAGGTAAAAGTATTTGTGCTTTGCATCTGAGTGAACATATGCTCAAGTAAGTGAGCTCTTTACTATTCTATTGATATTCAAATCTCTGTTGTATCAAGGTTGTGGTGTAAAACCCATTGGGGTGAGCCTTGTGTTGGTTTATGTTCAAGGTTATGCGCTTAAACCCATTGGGGTGATCCTTATTTTGTGTATGTATCAAGGTTGTGGAGTAAAACCTAATGAGGTGATCCTTGATATGTTTGTGTGACTAAGAGGTTATGGAAAACCTAGTGCGGTGATCCCCTCTTGTATGTGATACGGTTTCATTAAGTAAGGTTAATGAAATAGGGTTGAAAATCCTTAAGTGTGGGCTTAAGGTAGTGGACGTAGATTATTGTTGATCAAACCACTATACATCTCTTGTCTCATTTTCTTCAGTTGTTCATTTACTGTTTTTGATGTTCTTTCTTTGTCTAAATCTGGATTTACATCTACGAGTGCTTGGATAACTTTCTATGTTTCCATAAAGTCTGTCCAAGGATCTTGGTGATCATCATTATTCTGCTTTTTAGACGAATTGGAAAAATTATTTTTGCTTGCCAAAAACCTTATTCACCCCCCCCCCCCCCCCTAAGGTTTTTCATTTGCCATAAGAGCTTGGTCTATATACTCTTGGTTTAACAACCTCGTAGAAAAGATCTTAATGGCAGACTCATCCTCTCTTCCAGATGTTGAAGGGTCTTCAACAAATCGTCCTCCTTTGTTTAATGGAAGCAACTATACTTTCGGGAAAAATAGAATGAAAATTTATGTGTGTTCTATTAACTTCGAGTTATGGAGTTTAATTGAGAATGGTCCTTTTATTCCATCAAAGATGATTGATGGCATAAAAATACCTAAACAGAATGACGAGTTTAGTGTGAAAGATAATTTAAGAATGACTCTAAATTTTCAAGCTATGAACATTTTGTGTTGTGCACTAGATGCAATTGAATACAACCGTGTTAGTGGTTGTGATTCAGCCCATGATATGTGGACATTACTTGAAGTCACCCATGAGGGGACTAACCAAGTCAAAGAATCAAAACTGGGGCTTCTAATTCATGACTATAAATTATTTACTATGTGGCCTAATGAAAACATCACTGATATGTTCACGAGATTTACTAATATCTCAAATGGTTTTAAAGCTTACGGGAAGGTTTATTCTCCTGGGGAACAAAACTGAAAAATTCTAGATGTTTTACCAAAAAGCTGGCAGCCAAAAACTCTTGCTGTAGAAGAATCCAAGGATTTAAAATCCTTACCTATTGAGGAGTTGATTGGATCTCTTCTTACTCATGAGATGAAGCTTAAAAGATTTCATGAATCTGATGAACATGGTAGAGGCAGAAAAGTGATTGCGCTAAAGGCTGAAAATGAAGATGGAGAAACAAGCCTTTCGGAAAACAGTGAAGGCTTGAAAATGAATGACGATGATTTGGCAATGATAGCAAAGAAATTCAAAAGGATGTTCAACAAAGGAAACTACAAAAGAGGAAGGAGGCTTATAAGAAAGAAAGGACAAACCTCTGGCTTCAAACCTCAATGTTTTGAATGTAAAAGCACAGATTACTTCATTGCGGACTGTCCGGTTACAAAAGGAAAGGAAGGAAAAATGTTTAAAAAGAAAAAAGATTTGAAGGCAAAGAAAGGCAAAGGATTGATGGGAGCTTAGGACTTAAATGAAGCTGAGTCTGAAGATGGGGAATCTGAAGAAGAAACTACCAACATTTGTTTCATGGCGTTGGAAAATGAGGTAAACCTTTCAACATCAGACTGCATGTCTAATTCGCTTATATCTATGACTGAAAAGCATGTTGATCCTAATGAGCTATTATGTGATATGTTTTATGAATTAAAAAATTTGTCCAGAAAAAATAAAGAATTGAAATTGAAAAGTAAAAGTCTGGTGAAATAAAATGAAGCTTTGCTAAATAACTATAAAATGTCTCTTGAAACACATACGTGTGCTATAATTGAGAAAAATGTGATCATGACTGTCTTACACAATGCATCTCTGGAAAACAAAAACTTGTGTGATAAAATTCAAACTGTTGAATGCATGATTAGCACCTTTGACGATATGAAAATCAGAGTAAATAATCTTACCAATTGCATTGAAAAATTCACAAATAGTAAAAGTAATCTGGAAAAGTTACATGGAACTCATCATCAAATTGGTAACCGAAATGGATTAGGATATAGACATGAGGATAAAGACAAAATTTGCAAGCCCAGGTTTATTTTTGTGGGAAATCAAAGTGGCTTAGGATATGAACATAAGAATACAAACAAAAAGAATAAGTCTTAATATGTTAAACCTGCTTCTTCTCACAGCACATCCAAAGCATGCACATACTGTGAAAAATCGAGACATATAGTTTCAAGATGCCTTATCAAAAGAAAAGTTGAAATCGATAAAGTTACATTTTGGAAAATTAAAGAAAATGTTACTAACCTTCACGGACCCAAGAAAGTGTGGGTAACAAAAATCATCCCTTCATCTCATGTATAGGCAATGTCTTTAAGCTTCACCAAGTGGTTCTTGGACAGCGGTTGTTCAAGACACATGTCTGGAAACGTAGCCTTGTTAGAAGATATTTAGACCACAAATGATGGATTTGTTACATTTGAAGACAAGAAGAAAGGAAAGATTCTTGGCATTGGTAATATTGGTAAAGGTTCCTTGACAATTATAAAGAAAGTTTTACTTATTGATGATTTGAAATATAATCTGCTTAGCATTAGCCAACTTTGTGACAATGGTTGCAAAGTCATTTTTGAAAAAGATTCTTACTCTATACTTAACAGTGGATATCTTGAAATCATCTTTACTGCCAAACGTATGGGAAACGTATATGTGTTTTATCTTAATGACCTTGTATCTAGTGGAATTAGATGCCTATCCATTCATGACAATGATGGTTATCTTTGGTATAGAAGATTAGGTCATATATCCTTTGATCTGTTAAATAAACTGTCCTCAAAAGAACTTGTTAGGGGACTGCCAAAAATGAAATTTGATAAACATAAAATCTGTGATGCATGTCAGTTTGGAAAGTAAATCAAAACCTCTTTTAAACCAAAGAAAATGATTTCTACCTCAAAACCACTCGAATTAGTTCATATGGATTTGTTTGGACCCATGAGGACTGCTAGTCTTGGAGGTAAGAAATATGCATATGTACTTGTTGATGATTTCTCTAGATTTACCTGAACCTTATTTCTTGGACAAAAGGATGATGCTTTTTATGAATTTTCAAACTGATAAAGCGCGTCCAAAACTCGATTGGATGCAAACTAGTTTCTATTAGAAGTGATAATGGCAAAGAATTTTGTAATAGTGAATTTACTCACTTCTATGATGAAAATGGATTTTTTATAATTTTTCAGCAGCAAAACCCCCTCAATATGGTGTTGTTGAAAGGAAAATTCGGACTTTGCAAGAAATGGCTAAATCAATGCTTTGTGAAAATGCTCTTCCAAAATACTTTTGGGCGGAAGCTGTTAACACAGTGTGCTATACAATAAACTGAGTTATGCTAAGACCATTTTTGAGAAAAACTCTGTTTGAACTCATGTTTGATAAAACTCCTTCTATCTCTTATTTTAAAGTATTTGGATGTAAATGTTTTATCCTAAATACAAGTGATATTCTTGGAAAATTTGATAGCAAGTCCGATGAAGCCATATTTCTTGGATATTCTTCCAACAAAAAGGCTTATAAAGTATATAATAAAAGAACTCTTTGTGTGAAAGAATCTATGCATGTTGTATTTGATGAATCTAACATTTATACTTCAAAAAGAGATGACGATAATATAGGGAATTCAAATGAAGTTAAGTTACATCATGTCAAAGCTCCGCCATTAGATACTCATGCAAAAGAAGAAGAGATTGAAGAATTGCATATTGAACAAGAGAAAGAACAAACTGAAGTTTCTGCAAATCATCAATTGCCGAAAGATTGGAAATTCAAATCAGGTCATCCAAAGAAACAAATTATTGAAAATCCAAATCACGGAGTTAAAACTAGACAATATTTTGTTGACAACTTTGCTCTTCTTTCAAATATTGAACCTAGCTACATTGATATTACTTTACATGATGAATTTTGGATTATTGCCATGCAAGAAGAGCTAAATCAATTTGAAAGAAATCAAGTTTGGAAACCTATCCCTAAACTTCATGATCGACCTGTTATTGGTACAAAATGGGTTTTTAGAAATAAGCTAGATTAGTTACCCAAGGATTTAATCAAGAAGAAGGCATTGACTAAGATGAGCCATTTGCACCTGTTGCTAGACTAGAATCTATACGAATGCTGCTTGCTTTTGCATCCTTAAAAAATTTCTTGCTTTATCAAATGGATGTCAAAAGTGCATTTCTAAATGGCTTTATTGAGGACGAAGTGTATGCTGAACAACCTCCAGGTTTTATTCATGAGCACTTTCCAAATCATGTTTTCAAACTTTCTAAAGCTCTTTATGGATTAAAGTAAGCTCTAAGAGCTAGGTATGAAAGACTTAGTGGATTCTTGATCTCGAAAGGATTCTCTAGAGGCTTAAGTGATAATACCTTGTTCATCAAATCTCATAATCCTGATGATTAGCTGATCGTTTAAATCTATGTTGATGATATTATTTTTGGTGCTACTAATGAATCTTTGTGCAAGATGTCTGCAAAAAATATGCAGCAAGAATTTGAAATCAGTATGATGGGAGAACTAAACTTCTTCCTCGGACTAGAATAGTTATTGTGTTATAAATTCTAAATAGGGAATAGTTTACCTTTAGCCAATGAGTAGTCTTCTCATTTATAACACAAGTGTATTTTGAATACATAGAACTAGACTTATAGTACTGGTTTCTAAAAGTACTTTGTGGTAGAAACTTAGACTGATACTGCTATAGCATGGACTTATACTCTATAACTTAAGTATAAGTTGGTGGTCTGACGAAACTGGAAGCATATGCCTTGATATACTATAGTTGAGGTTCTTCAATAAGACTAATATACTTATATGTTGGGAAATGGAGCACAAGTTTGGGCCCTTGTAGTGGGAGAACTGGAAGTCACTTTTGATTGTAATAGAATAGTTGTATTGAAGGATGTTTTATTTGTTCCTGGTTTTGACAGAATTTGGTTTCAATTGCAAAACTAATAAATCAATGATATTTTATTTCTTTCCATTCTAGTATAACTATCAATAGAAATGAAGAAATTATATGTACTGGGCATATGTTTGGAAATCTATTCTTCATTCATCCTATTAACAATCAAATAAATAACTCTCAATCTAAACCTTTTAGCAAGAAGAGAAAGACTAATGTCAACAACTCATATCTTTAATATCTAAGGTTGGGTCATATTAACTCAACTAGGATTTAGAGGTTAATCCATGATAGGCCTTTAAGCTCATTGAGATTGGAAAGTTGGCCTCAGTATGAATCCTATCTTATGCGAAAAATGACCAAAAGCTCATTTACCCAAAAGGTAGATAAAGCCAAGGAGACATTGAGTCTTAGTCACACTGATGTGTGTGGTCCTTTATCTATACCTGCGAGAGGGCGGGTTCGAGTACTTCATCACTTTCACAGATGATTGTACCAGGTATTGTTATGGTTATTTGATGAGACGTAAGTCTGACTCATTTGACAAGTTCAAAGAGATTAAGGCTAAAGTGAAGGGTCAGATACGTAAACTAACCAAGTTAGAACCAAGGTTGGAGTTATTCTATTTTGTTGGGTATCCAAAAAGTACGAAGGGTGGTTACTTTTATCATCCTTAGGAGCAAAAAGTACTTGTGAGTACTAATGATAGATACTTGCAGGATGATCAAAGTACATCCACTAAAGGTTTAACAAGGTTGGAACTCGAGAAGAAGTTATTATCAGAAACTTCTTTTAACCCGATTATAGAACAATAAGAGGCACAACCTCAGGAACCCGTACAAATGAAGCCTCGTCATAGTGAGAAGATATCTAAGGTTCCAGAAAGATGGACTGGAGATGCTTTTGACCTAGTCTCTGACAATCAGGAACAAGATTCTACTAGATATGAGGAGGTTATTGCTGATGCCGATGTAAACCTATGGCATGAAACAATGAATGTCGAGATTGAGTCTATGTACTTCAATCAGGTTTGGGATCTTGTAGCTTTACCGGAAGGGATAAAACCCATTGGGTGTAAGTAGGTGTACAAGAGAAAAAAGGAACAGATGGGAAGGTAGAAATGTTCAAAGCTAGACTTGTGGCGAAAGGGTACACTCAAAAAGAAGGTATCGATTATGAGGAAACATTTTTTCCGGTAGCCATACTTAAGTCCATTTATATCCTCTTTGCCATCCCATGTCATTATAACTACGAGATATGACAAATGGATGTCAAGTTGGAGTTCTTAAATGGTCATCTCAATTAAGACATCTATATCTTCCAACCGTAAGGATTTATTGCTAAAGGCCAAGAGAATATGGTTTGTGAGCTTAAGAAATTTATTTATGGACTTAAGCAGGTGTCCAGAGCATGGAATATTTGTTTCAATGAGACTATAAAATCTTACGGTTTCATTCAAAGCAAGGATGAACCATGTGTGTATAGGAAATCGGAAGGTATAAACGTGGTTTTTCTTGTTCTATATGTGGATGACATTCTACTCATTGAAAATGATGTAGGGACATTATCATCTACTAAGGTTTGGCTATCTAGTCAATTTAGTATGAAGGACCTGGGTAAGCTAGTTATATTCTCGGGATAAAGCTTCTTAGAAATAGGAAGTAGAGAATGTTAAGATTATCTCAAGCTACATATATTGACAATATTCTAGCCAAGTACAGCATAGACTCATACAAGGGAGCGTTGATCCTTTGCAGACATGGGTTATTTTTTTCTTAGAAGGACTATCCCAAGTCTCAAGAAAAAACAGATAATATGAGTAGGATTTCCTATACTTCAGTTGTGGGAAGTCTCATGTATACCATGTTGTGTACTAGGCCAGATATCTGCTTTGTCATAGGCTTAGTTTGTAGATATCAGTCAAACCTAGGGGAGGTTCATTAGCAGGTTGTTAAGCATATTCTCAAGTATCTTAAGAGTACTAGAGATTATATGCTAGTTTATAGGGCTAATGACTTGGTTCCTACAGAATACATTGACTCAGACTTCTAGGTGGACAAGGATGAGAGAAAATCTACTAGTAGATATATCTTCACCTTGTCTGGAGGAGCCATTTCATTGAGGATTATTAGGAAATCTTGCATTACTGACTTAACCATAGAAGCTGAGTATGTCACTGCTTCAGAGGCATCCAAGGAAGCAGTTTGGCACCAGAGGTTCCTTTTAGAACTTGGAGTCGTGCCACAAATGGACAAACCGATTGTAATGTATTGTGACAACACTAGTGCAGTCTCACAATGCAAAGAACCCAAGAACCACAAAAAGAGGAAGCACGTTGAGAAGAAGTACCAATTGATCCGGGATTTCATCTAGGGATGAGAAGTCATGGTGGAATAGATTGCCTCGGAGAATAATCTAGCATATCTTTTCACCAAGCCTTTAGTTGAGAGAGTCTTTAGAAGACCCATAGACGTCATAGGGGTGGGCACCTATAGACTCACATAGTCTTAGAGTGCAAGTAGGAGATTGTTGGGATGTATACCCTCTTAGACTAGGTTTCAGATATAATTTTAACTTATATTTATACAAGTATTTTTCTTATATTTATGTGCAATTTTCATTGGAAAAGACCCATTCCATTTAAGTAAACGGTTCATGTGAATGGAGGTCTTTCATAGTAAGTTATGTACCATGGGTTACTTAATACATAGTAGGGAATGACTTACCTTTAGCCAAGGAGTAGTATTCTCATTTCATAACATAAGTGTATTTCAAATATGCAAAACTGGACCTGTAGTAGTGGTTTCTAAAAGTACTTTGTGGTAGAAACCTAGACTACTACTGCTACAGTATGGACTTATACTTTACGGCTTGAGCATAAGTTGGTGGTCTTACGAAGCTAGAAACGTATGCTTTGATATACTATAGTTGAGATTCTTCACTAAGACTAATATACTTATATGTTGGATATATATAACTAGTTAGTTAAGACAGGCCTACACAAGATAGTTTCTACACTCTATCGCCTATTGTGGTTATCCGAATGATCTAATTATTCAAGGCTATGGGAAACATGATTTGGATATTTGCTTTAGGGTAGCTCCCTTGGATAGCAAAAATATTCCAATAAGTCATGGATCATTAGACTAGAAGCCTAAGGATGGTAGATGTCTTTTAGAGAGGTGTTAGTACACTCTTTCCTCTCTAAATGCACAACGATGTGTAGAGGGGTATTTTTGTCATTTTACCTATAGGTCGAAGACATAACTAACACATCATTGTACTTGGGGTCAATATTTCTTTATAGTAATATTAGGGAATATTTAAAATGAAAAATACAGTTATTTATATACCAAGGGTATTTTGGTCATAGTAGCAGCCAAGGCGATGTGTCTTTTTGGTCTTCGGAATAGCTCATAAGTCCTAATTAATTTTAGGTTGAGGAAATGGTCTTAATTAAAAAGATTTTATTTTATTCAAAAAGTCTAATTTATTTTTAGATTGGAATAAAATAAAAGAACGAGAGAAATTAAATTTATTATCCAGTTTAATTGGCTAATTAATTATTCAAGGCCTAAACCTAGATTGAATAATTAGAAAATTAATATGGGTCTAAATTAGTTAAAAGGTTTAAATAATTATTTTAGTTCATTTGAACTCCTTAATTATTTATTGGGGAATTTTAATAGGCCCAAAAATAAATAATTAATGGTTATTATTTTGAACTCATTGAGCCCAAGGAAAATAATAAATTATTACCAGCCGAATAGCCTAAACAAAGGAGTTTTTTTTTTTCTTTTTATTTCACAAAACATAGCCTCCAGGTGTTTTAAAATATCAAAACCCTTGTGTTTTGGTTATGAAAAGCGGGGAGTCGTATTTTTTTATTAATTAGATGAGTCACACAAAGGAAAAGAAAAAACATAGAGCCTTTATTCTCTCTCTTCTTTTGTTGTTTTTCCTATCTTAATCTTCTTGATCTTGCTAACTAATAGCAAGGAATCATGAAGCTTTGAGACTAGTTTTTCCTTGCCTGTTTGTTTCACCAACAAGAGATTAGGCGATGGAATATTCTGAGAAGCAAAAGAATTCAGCGTTCATGCCATGGAGAAGTAGGAGATGAGCGGGTCATCAACCGGAAGCATCAACGAGTAAAGAAGCCATCACTTTTATTCAATCATCTTCTTCATGGCCAAACAAACCAAAGACACGCAAAGGTTAAAAAAAATATAGTTCTTCCACTGTGTAGCTTTTGTATTTTCTTTGTTTTTGGCTTCAGTTCCACAGCATGCATGGTTTCTGTGTTACTTCATTAGCATCAAAAGCTATGATGCAAGGTTTCATAATCGTTTATTTTGAGTGATTTTTTGTAAGTTACCTATTACTGTGATTTGACTTTGGTATAATATGCCACTTATTTTGGTTATGGAAATATTTGACTTGCAGTCAACTTTTGATAATTGATTTCAAAGTGCATTTGTGAAAGGTATTTTGACTCAATCAAGAGCACACACAGGACTTTTTGAAAATTCTTTTCTCACACAATTTCCTCTATCATATTTCAGGAGGTACTAGATTTGAGATGGAAAACTATTAGAGACAAATGTTGTTCAAGATGCCTTGATCATTTATTTATTTGGTTTTGGGAGATTGTTTGTCCTCTAGACTTTTATTTATTCAAGTCATGGATTGTGCATTTGTATGCTTTAATTTAATTCTCGAAACCTTCTAATAAGTTTTGATGGGATGTATATTGAGTTCAGTTTATTACATTTCTCTATTTCACTTGGTCATAAAGACCCCTGATCCTAAGGACACGGCGACATCCCTGACTCCTTTCGGGTCACATAGTAGCAGGGTGTTCCAATATTTATTTCCATTCTTACATGGGTTAATATTCTTACTATTATTTTCGCACTCATTTCTATTATAATCTCTAGCCAATACTTTACTTATGAACTGGTGGAAAATTCCTTCAAATATTAGTGTTGCGAATTCATTCCAAAGTTGGTTCTATTCATTCCTATTTGGCTATCCAAAATTATGAAAACCCAAGGAATAATATTTTTTTTCTTTTCCTTCCTCTTAAAAGCTGTCACATATATATATATATATATATATATATATATATATATCAGTATATGTACAATTAATCTTTTTCTTTCCCTTGAATTAAGCTACCGAATTTTCTCTATTATTCTTTTCCAAATCAGTGGCAAGTGTGATGATATAAATTTTATGCCCAAAACTGAAATTTGTTTCCTTTTCTATAGAGCCCGAAGTTAGGAACTCCTGGCAGGATTAGACATTCCTCCTTCCTTTTAATTACCCACTCAACTTTTCTTCTGCTTGCTATATTCGTGCTTCCATATGGTGAACAAACTACCATGCTCAAGATGGCAGCCAGACATGTCAGCAAATCACCGTGCTTCCGTTTTGTCTCCCAAACTTTTAGTGCTATTATGGCAGCAAAATTATTTGAAAGTGACTGCTTACCATAGCTGCATTATTTTCTCCTAGGTTATTCAAATTTTCAAGTCCTCAATTCCCTCCATTCTTTAACCATTTGGGCCAGATCAATTTGGGAGCTGAAGAACTCCTAATTTCGGAAAACAGCTCACTAGACAACTACCTTTTCGTATTGATGAGCTGGCCGAGAGAGAAGAGAAAGATCAAGTAAGGAAACCCCTTCAGTCAAACAGCAAAATAATCCTTCTTCCTTTTTGGTAAGTTGCCTACCTTTCTCATTAAACAAATCTCAAAAGATTTTTGCAAATTTTCTTTTCCCCCTCATCTACCCGAAACTCCAAAATTCCAGCCAGCCTAAAGGAGTTTCAGACCCCTTTCCCCTCAGCAAAACAGAGCAGCTTTGGGAAGCCAGACGTCTTGACCCTCATTGTAGCAAGCAAAAAAAAAAAAAAAAAAAAAAAAAAAAAAAACCAACAACACCGTTTAGCATAAGAAAATCCTAAAACCCTCTCTTTCTATCTCCCAACTATTCCAACCGGGACATCCATACACAAAGGCAATATATTCGGCCTTAATGAATTTTAGCAGCACAAGCAAATCAGTACCACTCCATCCACCACTCACCTTTCTTCTTTTATTCCCTAACATTCTCCATCATTGCTCCATCTAACGACCAAATCACACCGAGCCCAAATCTGTTCGGCGACCTCTCGGTCAGCACACGCAACTGAAATTTCTTCGCAACAAAAGAGGACTCTCGGCCACTTTCTTAAGCAAAAGAATCAGCTCAGCTTTCTTTTTTCTTCCACTCGCAAAAACTGGCATTTTCTCCTTTACTTCTACGGACCACACCCCTCTAAGGCACCTCTTGCTCACGGTTCATTCTTCATACAAGAAAGGCTGAACAAGTGCAATGACTCGTCCAAGGCTTAGCAATCTCAGACCTCTCACAGTCAAGCCAAACCAGCTTTTCACTTCTTGTAATTCTCAGATCCCACATTCTTTCTTAACTGTGTGGTGATTGTTTGTCTTTGTGTGAGTGGCCGGTGTCCCTTGTTTGTGCGAAAACCATGGCTGCTTTTCGGTGGGGGATCTCGGTCAGCATGGGAGAAAACTCCTCACAATAGTTGTTGTTGTAAAAGGGAACTGTGTGCATGAAAATAAATTAGATTAGCATGTGATGGCAATTAGTTATATATATATATATATATATATATATATATATATATATATACATATTACTACTTCATTATATGTGTAGTAATGGGACCCATATGTTATTCAATTCATGGCCTTACGAATCTAGAGACTATGACCTGAAATGGAAGCATGCATGTGCGTGAATTCTCATGTGTAAGGTGGAGTGATTTGTTACAAACTTGAGAGAATGGTTGGCTTATTTTTTTAAAGCTTGTCCAATCAATACCTTAATATTCAAGATTTCTAGAACAGCGATAAAGCTATTTATATTTATGTATATTCATGGAAATTTATTGAATTAGGGAATCATTCACTAAACTAATTATTTATTTACTAACTAACTAACTATATGTGTAAAGAAAATGAATTCTTGAAGTTTCTATTTCTCTATGTATTCAGTATACGAAAATTATTATTCACTAATTATTTATCAAATATTAATCTTCGAATATCTATTGAGATTGATTGATAAGTATTTGATTACTTCTCTTACTACAGTTTAATTACTACTTACTTATCATTATACATTAAATATTAAGTACTATATGTTATCAGCATTGATTTAAAGTATTAGACTTCCACTTTTTGTATTTAATTATTATTGCTATAAACTCATGTTATTACTTACCTACTATTTAGGTACGTATTAAATATTGGTTAATAGATGAATCAGTTCATTAGTTTAGTCAAATGAGGATAACAGTTGTATATATGACTACTAAATGTTAAATATTCATGAGCTTATTTATTAGTGTTTTTATGTATCCTCTTAATATTTATTTAACAATTAAATGCCTATTTGCTGACTAGTCTCTATATGATATATTTACATATGAATTTTCCGGATGTGCATTAATATGCCTTGATTGGGGGTGTGCGTAGAGGTTATTAGTTAAAGGTTTTAATTATGGGTTAATCTTTTTCTAGCGGGGCCTAGATCTTAGATCTAGCTGCACTGTGATTTAGACTTATCCGAAAGCTCCAATTCTATAAGTCCTTGCATGATTTTGTTGAATAACGCTCTATTTATGCAAGTCATTTGTTGTTTGAATATTTTCTCAAGAAAATTGACTACTTGATATGCAGACATGGATAAATTTTTCGTTTGCTCAAAATGATATAATCAAACAAAAGCTTTCAAAAACAAAACCATGTTTCCTTCAATAAAGTTATGGTTTCTACAATTCGCCATGTATGCATACCTAGGTTTCTTGAAACTGTTTGTTTTAAGAATGACTTCAAGCAGGATAAATGTTGAGTACTGAATAAGAGCAAACTATTGGTGTAAAACCCGGTCCAACTAGTGGGCGGGGATTATTTGCTTATTTTAGTTACCTAATTAATGTAGTAGATTGAGACTTGTATAGATTTATGGAGGCCATTTTAAATTGTGAATTAAAGTGGAGGACTTAGTAGTAAATTTTAATATCTTATACTCTCCAACAATGTTAGTTACTTACTCACGCGTTTGAAACATTAGGAGGCAGAGGCATAAGTTCCAGAGAAGAACAAAAAGGGGAGAAACAATTAGGGTTATCACCGTAGGCTACTATTGAAGGTAATTAATCATCTCTCCTCTTATTTGCGCTTGTAGTAGCCTAATTAATTGATTATCGAGTATTTATTGAGGTTTTATATAGGCTTAAGATTGGTGATACCCTTGGAATTGATTGGAGTTTTGCTATTGTATTAGGAACTGGCAGTGAAAAAGGCCTAGGAAGCGAATATTGGAGTTGAGGCATTGTTTGATTGTTTGAATTGGTTCCAGGCAAGTGAGAACGATCCTTCCTCTATGTTTTCTAAAATAGAACAAAAAAAGAAAAAAAAAGATTATATTGTGCTTTGTTTTTGCTAGCTATCGTCTACGGCTTCTGTGTTAGGCAGGAATATTATTGTTGCTATGATAGTTGTTGTCCTTCTTTAAAAAAAAAAAATGGCTTCAGCATTGCTCACTGTTCGTGAGCAGTTTTCTGGGAATTGTGTGGGGACTATTGATGTCCCCACAAGCATTTTTTTTTTAAATGAAATTTGGTTTTGGTTTGCTCACTGAACGTGAGCAGGTTCTGGGGATTATGTTTGAGGTGGGGACTATTAATGTCCCCACAAGCATTAAAAAAAAAAATTGGTTTCTGTACGTTCCATCTGCGGCTTACGTTTTTTTTTTTTTTGAGAGGGGGGGGAGACAAATTTGGTGTTCTCTATTTAAAAAAAAAAAAAAAAAGAGGGGTTTACATTTTTTTTGGAAATAATTCTTTTCAAAAGTTTTCTTTAAAAAAAATTTATTTAAGCTTATGAAGCAAATTATTTTAGAGTTTTGTCATTGGGTTCAGTTTATTATAAAATAATAATAATAATAATAATAATAATATAGGGTTTGGGCTAATCTTAGATTTGCTAGTTGAATGTATGGATGAACTTTGGCTTTAGTATTGGAATAAATTGTTCATTAGTTATTGGGACAAGTTGGTGTATTGGCTGTGGGAGGAACATGTTCCACTTCAAATGAATGAACCCATTGGCATGGGCAAAAAGCCAACTAAATGATTGTAAAAATGGTCCCCTAGTAGGATTAAATGCTTTGACAAAATTCAGTGATGACCCATTAGCTGTGCATTTACTTATGTCCCAATGTACTAGTGAAATTAAATATGCATTGTAAGTACATGTTACTTTGATACCATTGCTCCAAAGTCTTCTTGTGTCTTTGATCGTTATTTTTTCCCTCCATCTTTAAACCATTTGACCATTGTGCTAGGTTCACTATTGTTAGATTATTTTGTTTTACAAGTGAAAATTTAATGTTCTATTTTCAAACTTGGTCTAAGTGAAGGTTTTTCATACGTTTTGTAAAGGATATGTTATGAAACTCCATACTCAAATCCCAAAGGATGGGGAGTTCTTACTTACTGAGTTTGGTATTCACTCTTTTAACTCAATATTTTCAGATACTAATGATGAATTCGAGTTTGATGAGGATGACGGATGGGAGTAAGATGGGATGGCTAGTGCAAGGATCCTAATGGACCTTTACATTAGATTGTCCCTTTTTGCAATTTGAAGTTTTATTTAGCTAAAATATGTTGGGATGAACTCTTGTACTTAGGTTTAGACTATTACCATTATTAACTCCAATTATAACTTGTGGATTATTGTTATTGGGGTTTTTGAGCTTTACATTATTGGATAGTATGATCATAATTATTTTTCTCAATGATTTAGTCTATGCAATATTAAGGCTTCGCATTCTTTGAGGAAAACCTTAGAGGATGTGGCCATGTTGTGTCTCAGGGATGGGTTTGACCCGAATTCAGGGTGTGACAATTGGTACTAGCCTTGAGGAATTGGGTGAATACTCCGGTAGCTAGCCTACTCCAAATTATGATCTCTTTCCAAAAAGGGCGACAATACTACTAAGTTGAGCCGATCCGAGCTAACAACTTGTCCCAAGTAGGATTAATCCAGACATCCAGTAAGTTTTGGTGAATGATGAAGGAGTATCTTAGCCAGTGGGTCGATCACCCACGACACTTAGATGCAAGGTTTTATAGTGCATTGCCATGATGCAGGGTTTCGTGGAAATGGAGTATGATGCAAAGTTTCATAGTCTGCCATTTTATAAAGAAAATGTGTGAGTGGTTATTTTGTGCATGGAATGGTTTTATCTAATTCAACCTTATTTATGTGTAAGGGACTATGATTCATGCTTTCATAGTCCATCTGTTTTGTAAAATTTAATGAGTAGTTTCTCTTATACGTGAAATAGAGTTATTTAATCTTCTCTACTGAATTTGCATTATTGCATTATTGTGCTGAGCAAAATGCACAAGCAACCACTCTATAATCTTTTAAATTATTATGCAATGACTTACAATATTTTCTGTAAAGTTTTCAACTTGCATCATGAAAGTATTTTGAACTCACATGGAGCATACATAGGACTTACTAGGAATTTTTTCTAACATATTTCTCTATCATATTTCAAGAAGTACTAGTTTGAACAGGGTAGGAACTTATTAGGATCCAAGGCAAGGATTATATGTTTAAGATCTATGAACTTCCTTTGGGAATCTGTAAATTTCTTTTGTTGGTTTTGATCCTTAGACTCTGTATAAGTCTTGTTTGGTTGTAAAGAATGTTTAAGTTCTGATTCCTTGTATCACTTTCACCTAGTTATAAAGACCTCTAGTTCTAAGGATGGGGCGACAACCCTGACCCTTTTCGGGTCACATAGTAGTAGGGTGTTACAATATCCAAGTTACTTGTTAGCATTTTAGATCACCTCAACCACCACCTCCACCATCACATCCCCAACTAGCTTTTCAAGGAGCAGATGAAGATGATACTCCTAGTGATGCTGGCAAAACTTAATGCGTGTTTTTTTAGTGTAGAAAATATTACCAATAAAGTCCATAATCAATCAAGCTTTAGTTAAAATGCTAATGACTAAAACCATACATACGGGCAAGTATACCCATTCTATAGTATAGGGATTAGCAAGTATCGAATCCACGAGATATTAGACCCCCACCATACTTAACCTAAATCTTTATTGTTTAGCCAATAAAATAAAGAAATAGCTGTAAATAAAACACTAACCTAAAATACCATAGAAAATCAAGTCACACAAGAAAAGTCACAAAGTAAATCAAGGAGCGAGAATAAGGAGAAAAGACATGTAAATAGATAGAAATCCTTTAATACACAACAATGATTGACTAGCAATTCTCTCAATTAATTATTAGCTTTGCATCGTAGAGGAATAATTTAGACCCATTTTGTTTGCAATCTATGGAATCGGTATCTTCTAATTAAATTAGTGAACATATTCTGTCTCAAATAATTTACCCAAAAGATGCATTAAACTCAATCCTCAAGTATAACCCTATATTCTAGGTGATATAAATATGAAATTAGTTAATGACCCTATATTCTAGTAATAATCACCAAATCTTTGATTACTTAGTCTTCACGCTTACCCTCTTTTGCAAGCAAGTTAAGAAATAACTAGTAATAAATTAATTAGTTGGAACCATCTCTCCTAACATCATTTTGCAAGTTAATTAGTAGAGAACTAATCAATCCAACAAGATATTATGTTAAACTAATCAAATGCGAAGAATAACAATAAATTGTTCAAAGAATTAAGATCAATACAAAGTGATGAATCCAAAAGAATATCCTTTAAAGTCAATTAAAACATAATAAACTCAAATTGTCAATAAATTACATAGAAAAGGAAAAGAAGTCACTCAAATACAAGCAAGATCCTTTCTTCCTTCTTGGAACCATCTTGATCAAGCTCCTCTTCCTCTTCGAGAATTCTTTGATCCTCCTTAATCTTGGTGTTCTCTAGGAGCTTTCTAAAGATATTATATTGAAAAATTTAAAAACTCTCTTGTACAATATTATTCCCTTTTATTTATAGGAGTTTTAGTTGCCAAAATGTATATACAAGAGTCCTAATTTGTGGTTGATTCAGTTCCCAAAAGAATTCTGATTGCAATTGCCAAAATCTGCTGCACAAGGAAAATCCACCACCACAACTTTAAACTATGGTCAGTCCCGGCTACCTCTCTCGGAGCCAGTGCCGTCCATGTTCTAGAAATCCCCGATGATTGCTCTATTTTCTCTCTATTATCCAGAGAGGGGCTAGCGCCTACTGTGCTCCACATGGCCGACACTGGCCGTGTGCTGTCTTGCTGACAGTTTTACCTCGTTTTCATCACATCCAAAATAAAATAATCAAAATACCTTTCCAAAGGCAAAATATCAAATAGGAAGAAATATGACAAGATATTTTATCAAATGTATTATAAAAGAACCTCGAGTAACTAGGAAATTATAGGTGAAATTAGCCCCCATCACATTCCCCCATACTTAAGTTTTCTTGTCGTCAAGCAAACACTTAAGACAAAATCGCTCAAAAAATTCTTCTCATCTCAATTCTCCTTTAAATCTTAGATATAACTTTGTCATTCTTTCAACCCTTTAAAAAAAAAAAAACCTTTGTAAACTCCTATATTAAACTAAATAATCCCAAGGCCATCAAAGCTAAGCTAAACAAGTCCATATCCCATACAAGAGAGTTATTCTACCTCTCAAGTGAAAATTTAGACAATATAAATCATATAAGTCAAACCATTTAATCAATCCCACCATTATGAAAGCAAATTTACCCAGCTCAAGTTAGTGGAACAAGGAAGCACTCCACTCTTTGTTTTCATTGAATTAGGGAATTGATAGCCTCAAGTGAATGGATTTCTCTTCATGCACCGTATTGGCTCCCTTATAGTCACTATCATTTTTTGAATATTTTTTCTTTTCTTTCTCCTTTCTTTCTTTGCCTTCTTGCCTTCAGGATAGCCTCATAAGAGTGCACCGAACAATACTTGCTACTTCTCTTCATAGTAACCCCATTTTCAGCAAAAAGTCTTCTTTCTTTCAAAGATAAAAGTATTTTTTTTCAACTCAATTTTTTCATCTCACATAACAATGATTTTTTTTTTTCACTCATTATTTTTTTATTTCCTCACATTCCTTATTCACAACTCCAAGTCAAGTAAATTTTAAATCCATAATACAAGAATTAGTGAACAACTTTCCTCATATTTCATCACATCATCCATATTCAAGCTTAAAGAATAAAACAAACTCAAATACCAAATATTACCAAGGTTAACTTAAATTCTCATCAAGACTTAGCAAAATCCAATTTAATACACAAGTTTAATTTTTAATAAAAATCCAAGCATAATGAATGACAAATCCATATCTAAAGTGAAAAAGAAAATCATAACTTCATTATAAGCTCAATTTAGCTCCAAAATTTCTAAACCTTCAATTTTCAAGGAAATTATTTCAAAATATTTCCAAAATGGCTTGATATCAAGAAAACACCAGATAATTGATAAAAACTTGGTGAAAGAATATCACCAAACCACTCCCCCACACTTAAATGGGACAATATCCTCATTGGCCAAAAATCAACACAATAAAGCATCTCCAAATGGAGCAAAAATAATAAAGAGCAATAAAGTTCAGCAATGCTCCTCAACTGTAATAGGATCTAATAGATATCAAAGCTTAAAATAGAGAGAAGAGCTTGTCCAAGAAGAATTTATTCAAGCCTGCAAAACAAAATACAAATAATAGCACAAGAAAGTTTTAGCAAAATAAAGCAAACAAAAAAAAAAAAACACACACACACACACACATTGAAGCAAAATACTAATAAAAATCCTAAAAAACTAATAAAGGCACGATCCTGTCCCCCATACTTAAATGGGAAAATACTTTCCTTATTGGGAAGGGGGGGGGGGGGGGGCAAAAAGATATAACCACTAGAAAAAGTTAACACAAAGATACAACTCTTTTCATTTATTATACTTTCTCATCATCCCTTGATAATGAAAATTAATGCACAATTGAGAAAGTAGGAATGATGAATATAAAAAGAAGGGAGGCCTGTGAAAAGGGTAAGGTATATGAAAATCATTAATGCCAAGAAAACTTAACACATTAACCTTGTTCCCTTACCTTGCTTTAGACACACAAATAAATTTCCTAACACATAGATGCAAATAAATCTAAAGAGTGTAATTTTGAAATCATTAATGTGCCCTTCCAAAGAATTTCTAAAATTAAAATTTCCCTTTAAACCAAGTATTTGAGCTGCTAAAGATGGGATCAAGAAATTCTTACTTTTCAAATCATGGTTTACAAAAACTAAGTCACCTCCCTTTGAATCGAGTGAAAAGTATAAGTTGTTAACATCCTCCAAGGACTGTGTATGATGAATCATTGATAAATCCAACTCCTTGAGGTATATTAAACTCCACAGATCATCATTTGGATAGTTGTTCTCCAAGAATTGAGAAGAATAGGGCGGTTCAAAAATTTCTCTTTCTAGTCCTTTATTTCGTCATTGTGTCATTTTTGCAGGGGTTGCTGGATAAGCCAGTGTCAGTTTAAGCACTCCATCCAGCACTATTTCAACTCTTTAAGGTGTCCCCTGTGTTCATTGGAAATTGGACTCGCTTGATAAAATTTTTCCTTCAAGCTCCTCAACTATCTCTACAAGTTGTGTTCTTTGATGGCAAAATCGTTGGGAAACTTCCTCATAGAACTTTATGGATGAGTGTGTGTTGGCCATAAAAGAATTTATTGATGGTTGAAGTGATGTCTCCCTAAAAGTATCAATACGACCTTACAATCTTGCCAATCTATCATCATAGCTCATTTAATTTTGTTCCCAATGCCATGTACCTCTCCAAGAATAATTGTCCATGAAGTTGTCAACCTCGCACTCAAAGAAAAACAAAAATCAAATAAAAAATAAAAATAAAGATAGAAAAAAAATTCAAACAAATAAAATACAAAAGCAAATACTAAAACACAAATATTCAATAAAGGACCTAAAAACAAAAGTTAGTGATATTTACAAACACAACACATGCTAAATCAACAAGATTCGAGTGTTTCTGATAGTGCCCATTCCCAACAACGGTGTCAAAAAACTAAATGCGTGTTTTTTTAGTGTAGAAAATATTACCAACAAAGTCCACAATCAATCAAGCTTTAATTAAAATGCTAATAACTAAAACCATACATACGGGCAAGTATACCCATTATATAGTATAGGGATTAGCAAGTATCGAATCCACGAGAAACTAGGCCCCCACCTTACTTTACCCAAATCTTTATTGTTTAACCAATAAAATAATAAAATAGCAGTAAATAAAACACTAACCTAATATACCATAGAAAATCAACTCACACAAGAAAAGTCACAATGTTAATCAAGGAGCGAGAATAAGGAGAAAAAACATGTAAATAGATAGAAATCCTTTAATAAACAACAATGATTGACTAGCGATTCTTGCAATTAATTACTATCTTGGCATCATAAAGGAATAATTTAGACCCATTTTGTTTGCAATCTATGGAATCAGTATCTTCTAATTAAATTAGTGAACATATTCTGTCTCAACTAATTTACCCAAAAGATGCATTAAACTCGATCCTCAAGTATACCCCAATATTTTAGGCGATATAAATATAAAATTAGTTAATGACCCTATATTCTAGTAATAATCAACAAATCTTTGATTACTGAGTCTTCATGCTTAACCTCTTTTGCAAGCAAGTTAAGAAATAACTAGTATTAAATTAATTAGTTGGCACCATCTCTCATAACATCATTTTGCAAGTTAATTAGTAGAGAACTAATCAATCCAACAAGACATTATGTTCATCTAATCAAATGCAAAGAATAACGATAAATTGTTCAAAGAACTAAGATCAATACAAAATGATGAATCCAAAAGAATATCCTTTAAAGACAATTAAAACATAATAAACTCAAATTGTCAATAAATTACATAGAAAAAGAAAAGAAGTCACTCAAATACAAGCAAGATCATTTCTTCGTCGTTGGAACCTTCTTGATCAACCTCCTCTTCCTCTCTGAGAATTCCTTGACCCTCCTAAATCTTGGTGTTCTTTAGGAGCTTTCTAAAGACATTACATTGAAAAATTAAAAAGCTCTCATGTACAATATTATTCCCCTATATTTATAAGTGTTCTAGTTGCGAAAAAAGTGTATACAAGAGTCCTAATCCATGGTTGATTCAGTTCCAATAGAATTCTAATTGCAATTGCCAAAATCTGCTCCTTAAGGAAAATCTGCCGCCACAACTTCAGACTAGGACCGGTGTCAACCACCTTTCTTGGAGCTAGCACCAGCCATGCTGTAGGAATCCCCAGTGATTGCTCTATTTTCTCTTTGTTATCCAGAGAAGGGTCGGCGCCTGTTGTGCTCCACACGACCAGCGCCGGCCGTGTACTGTCTTCCCGACAACTTTGCCTTGTTTTTAATCACATCTACACAAAATAATCATAATACCTTTCCAAAGGCAAAATATCAAATTGGAAGGACTATGACTAGTTATTTCATCAAATGTATCACAAAAGAACCTCAACTAACAAGGAAATTATAGGTGAAATTAGCCCCCATCACATTCCCCCTAACCCTTCATAGCCATACAACTCATTTTTGTTTTGTTTTTAATGGATACTTTTGAACTATGTTGTATTTTCACATTTTGCATACTTCATATGTATTTTATGATTAAGTGAATGTCATATGCTTTTAGTTTTGAAAAATATGATAACATACCAAGTATATCTGGAAAAAATGTTTTTTAAATAAAAAGTTAGCAACATACATAGTCTGCGCTAGTAACAAAAAAAAGTAGCGATCGAAAGCATTCAGACACTAAATAGTCACAAACAGCGACCAAAAACATTTGTAACTGACAAGATTGATTGCTTATTAGCAACCAATTTCTGACCGATAGTTCAGTAAGATAAATAATCGGCGGTCGATAAGGTTGTGCAATTTACTAATTTATAATTATTTTTAATTTTAAATTTAATTATGCATGAGCAGTAGTAGTTTGGTTAATCAATAAAGACTGTCCATATTCATCTTCTTATCACCAAATCACAACTGCTTTTTCTCCAAATTTTGGTACATTTGAGTGTGGTTCCACAAAGCAGCAGCTTCATTCTTTCAGTTGCTGGCTAGCGTTTTGCTCAAATTTAGTGCTCATTTTTATTCAATTTGAGAGTAAAGGTAATGCATTATTATCGTTCTACAAAATTTGGTATTTTATTTATTTTAATTAGGTATAATTTTGAGCAACACTTTGGATAAAGTTAAGATATTTGGTTTAAGGATTTTTGTTTTTAAAAGTGTTGCAAGTAGTCTAAAACCCTGCTTTTATGCTAATTAGGATGTAAAGTACATGATCAGTTGAGTTTCTAGGTAAAAATTAGATCTTCAAAATTGTATCGTGGGTTTCAGAGTACAGGTGAAATATGAATTAGACCTGGCAAATAATTAAACATTTCATTAATTTTTGTTTGTGTTCATACTTGTATTTAGCATAAATTAATCGTTTCGATGACTTTTTGAAGTGAAATAGTTGGTAATTTTTTCCCTAGTCTGTGTAATAGAAAATTTGGTACTTGCGTAAGGATCACAACAACTTTGGATGTGGAGATTTGATTGAACTTAATATCGCAACTTTTGTATAGTGCAGCTTGTTTTGTGTGCACATATCTGATTATTATGTTCCATTGCTAGAGTTTCACTATTCAGATCTGTTTAAAATAGCTCAGCGAGTTTTGAGATTTCCTCTCTCTTTGATATATATTTTTTTCTTGTTAAGGTTTTTGAACAAATGTTTGGATGATCAATGTTGCATTAATGCCTTGAGTCCAGCAAGTTATATAAAGAATCATCTGCTAGGGAATTGTTATGCACCAAGTTACAGCAAAATGCAAGCATTGTGCAATTTTGAGTTGGCACAACCTTTTCAAAATGATTGAACTCTGAGGATTTGGAACTAAAAAATTATATAATTGGAGCATTGTTTTTCTTTCTGATTTCCCTAGATTACATTGAAGAAATAAACTGCAAAGTAGTAGTTGTTGATGAGTCTGTACAATCTACTGAACTTGATAAGACTATGTGAATGTAGTTATAATAATTTAAAATACATGCCTACAACTTTTAGATTGTATGTTTTTGTAGAATAATATTTGAAAATCCTCTTGCTGTTAATTGCTATAGTTACTACACAGAATTGAATAGTCGTACCGTTCTATTGACTGCATATAGCATCAGTGTTCTATTGGAGATTGTATTTTCATGGTTTTCTTTTGGTTGATAACAATTTGCATCCAAGTTAATATTGGGATTGCGTCTTCCCAAGGTACTGGTCATTGTAGTATCTCTCAAGTTGTTGAACTATAGGCCTTTTCTCTGGAAAAGGATATCTCATCTATAATTTTTTGCAATCCTAGCATGAAGATTTTTCTTTTTTTAGTGTGATAAGTACCTTATTTTTTGTGTTCTCTCTCTTCTTTTTCTTTTGTTTTTTTGAGATAAGAGAGAATAATATATTTCTGTTTTTTCATATTATCTCATAGAAGGTGTTTTTGTGCAGTTTCCTAATTTTGCACTTGTTTATTAGTGTTTTTTTACCTCAAATATATTTTATAAGGTATGAATACAGAATCAATAGTTTCATAACTGGTCCTCGTAAAGTGATGTATAATCATTCCCCATGGCAGAATGAGTTGCATGGAAAAAGCTGAAAGATAACTAGATTGAGACAGACTGCAGCACTAAATATTGCCTCCCAGGTGGAACGAGTTTGGGTAGAGATGGAGGAGGACATGTGGCGTGAAAGAGATGAGAGGCTTGCTAATTTTCAATGTGAGAATCATGAATTATGGGCTTATTTTGAGAAATTATTAGAGGAAATTATGTCCTATGTTAGAAATCATCCGGATGTTGGACGGCTTGCTAACATACCCCCTTTCCTGCTATCAACCGCTTCAAACACTTCATTGGGAGTTAGGTCAACAACCAAGACCCCTAACGTTGCAAATGAAAAAGGAGATCCTATGAATCATGGTGCTGTAACCCCACCTTCACAAGTTACTTATACAGCAGTTGTGTGCTTTCGTGGAACTGGTGTTTTTTTTTTTTTTTTTTTCCATTGTAGTGTTGTATCTTACAACAATTGGATTTTGGATTTTGAAATAATGCTTTAGGTCCTTTTTTTGGGCATATCTACTTGCGGTAATGCTTTAATTCATTTTTTGGGCATGACTAATTGGATTTAGTAGTAATGCGTTAGCTCCTTTTTTTGGCATATTTATTTGCACTGATGTTGGAAGTACCGCTATTGGTTGAATTTAAAACTTTTTGGGTGGTCAACTTGAAGGTTGTAGCTATGATTTCTACTTACCAAATCATTCGAAGTTGTGTCTTCTCATAAGACCTTACAACTAAGTTCATTAAGAAATATGGAGGAATTATGTTATTTCTAGAATTCATCTACCATGTTTTTCTTATGTTTGGTTGCAGCTAAAGCATCTTCAAGACTATAAGATGGTGAGAATCATGTTAGTCCATCCCAATGAAGGGTTGTTCAGATTTTGGGCATCCTTATCATGGTTAATATGCAGAGAAATTTAGGAAAACAACTGTAACATCCCATCCAATTCCACAAGGTTAAAAAGGTGAATTTGTATTAATGAGCATGTGTGTATATCTTTATTAGTGGAAAATTGCATTTATATACTTTAATTGATATGACAGTAGATTGCTTTAACTTGTGAATGTGAGTATATTTAATTATTTATGACTTAGGTGATCTTTATGAAGGTGGGAAAACTTTATTACATTTCTTAGGGGAGCAAAAATGATATTTAGCAATATATTTTTAAATCTTTTAGAAGTAAAATTATAAATTTTGTTTTCTTTATATAGTAAAAAAAATATCTTCTATATACATGATGCCTATTTTGTAAATTAGGCAACTCGCATTATGATGCATTCATTTGCAAATATAATAGCATTTCATGAGCATATTATTATATGAGAATTTATTTTAATATATTATGAATGAAAATTTACACATTCATTAGGGAATTTATGTAAATAAAATTTCTTGACTACTTTTTATATTCTTTGTTTTAAATTGAAATATTTGTGTAGGAAACTTGTGCGTGCTTGTGTGAATATATTAAGATGCTTCATTATGATTCATTTTATGTCTTGAGTGGGAAATTAATTATTAATAGATGTTTTATGCATTTATTAAGTGAAAAACAATGTTTTTGGGGCAAATGTGAGCAATCAATTTTATTAAGGACCCAATGAGGATTTTATTTAAATAAAAGCGCCATTTCATTATTTTAATTATTTTAATTTTGACTTTATTTAATCTTGACTATTAATTAACCAAGATTGATTTTATTTTATTATTTTTTATATATGCAAGACTAAATTTAATATTTCGTTATTCCTATTACAAATTTAATTTCTTTTTGATTTATTTTATTCCAGTAACGTAACACTCCTCATAAATATCATACTGAAAGTGTACAATAGACTTGGGTGTCGCCCTATCTAGTTTTCCAAACCAAGGGTCTTTGTAACCATCAAAGCCACAAGAATCACAAACAAACAAATATTACGTTGATTCGATCGAAACTCCAGTCGTAGTATACATTCATAAAAAAAAGATAACTCACTGTATCATTACGTACACCTTACATGTTATGCAATAGCTTACATAGAGCTATCGAGTTCACGAACCCAAAAGAGTAGGATTGTTTTCAAGATCTTCGGAGCGCAATCTCAAATCCTAGAAAATTAGGGCATAACACATGTGTGAGTGATTTATACTTAGTGAGTCTTGTGAGTGCTAGTGTTTTCTTATTGAAAAATAAGTGTAGAAAATTAGCATATTATTCCCTGGAGAGTAAGAAAAAGGAATTTCATCTCATTTCCCACTGAAAACAAATCTGTAGCTAAGTAGAGAAATGTTTCTCAGGAATTGTTCAAAATTTCACACACGTTTTAAAAAAAAAAAATTCAAGTTTTACCAACACTATTGCCCCCCACATTTTTAGAAAAGTAGACATTCCTCTCAATAGAAGGTCAACCTACATGTAAAGCTCACAAGGCTTGACCATTGGCTTCATGGACTTATTGTGCTAAGAACTACTCTTTACAACACTCAATTGGATCATGCTGGAATGGCGGGTGACACAAGGCACACCTTCTCACGTAACAGTAGAATAGTCATCAACATCTACCTTAATACTAAGATCGAGTATTTGCAGCGATACTAGCCCCTCTTATGAGGAATGACAAGCACTGTGATTAATCTTACTTGTGGTAGTCCGAGAAACCTTTCCTATACTCGCCTCATATGAGGTCCGACAAGGGTTTATCGCTAAGTATTTAGCTCAACATCAACTATTGTTTACTCATGAGTTTATCGCTAAGTATTTAGCTCAACATCAACTATTGTTTACTCATGAGTTTATCGCTAAGTATTTAGCTCAACATCAACTATTGTTTACTCATGATTTACTTATGCATTGGGACAGTACCAGCTGGGGAGTAAGATAATGCCCAAAACTGATCAGGTTACTTGGGGTTGTCTATCTCTAACGCAAGCTAGTACAAAGATAAAAACCCTTGTTGAGTACTCAACGTCTTCATTGGATCACAAGACCAGTCCAATATTACATTTCCCAAAAGGATATCACAATTCCCAAAGGGAATATCAAGAAAATATTTTTGGGGCCAAAACATCATTTTCCAAAAGTTTACCGTATCCTGAGCAACCATTCCCGTAGCCCATAGTACATGAAGAATACAAGCCTTTCAATCATCACATAACATGATTTGGAATATAATTGAGGGAAAATGCATTCATGCATTGCTGTAAGAATGTTTTCCAAATATTGATTTCATTCCGAGGAATCATTCTTCAAAACCATAGCGTAGAATGATAAAATGTCCTTCTCACATTCTAAAACATACCTTAAGGGCATTTACTTACATTATGCATAACAAAGTCCCAAAGCAATTTTATTCAGTAAATCTAGAATTCTGATAGGGGCTAAATTAGTCATATTTTTTTTAGTTATTTGAGACTCTTTTGTGATATATTTTATTCAATAACTAGTCATATTCCTTCATATTTGAGATTTTACCCTTGGAAAAGTATTTTGTTCATTATTTCAGATTTTTGGGGGTAAAACAAAGCAAAAACGTTGCGAAACAAATTAGAGGTGGCGTCGACTAGGGCACTGGAACCGGCACCAGCCATCACTGTTTGCACGAACTTTGAAGCGATGAAAATTTGGTGAAACAGGATGGAATAGAGTGGAACCGGCGCCGGCTCCAGTAGCTAAGGTGGCGCTGGCTGCATTCTGGAATACATTGTGCGGAATTCAAGGAAAAAATCGGCGAACAATTGGAGAAACAGAACACAGCCAGCGTCGGCTGTGCCCTGAAGTTAAGGTGGTGCTTTGATTTTTCTATGCGATTTTTGGTAATCCGTGGAGTTTTAGTATCTTCCAACTTCTACTTGGCCAAGAACATTGTACCAATGAGTTTAGGCACTTTCCAAGCCTATAAATAGATGGAAAACACAAGGGAAAGGGAGAGAATTCATTGATCATCATAGAAAATCACTTAATCAAAGAAGGAATTCTTCAATTCAAGGAGGGTTGTACAAGAAAGTCTTCAAATGAAGAAGAAGGAGGCTTGTCTATGAGTGCTTTCTTTTACTTTGTTTTCTTTTTCTTGACAATGATGTATTAATTGTTTAATTATAATTTGACATTGTTTTAGATAGTCATGATTTTTAGGTTGTTTGATCTTTTGATTAATTGATTGTTATTCTTGGTATTCAATTACTTGTGCTTATTACGAGATTAGTTGGTTGGTTCTCTCAATTAACTTACTGGACCAAGGGGGTTGATGGTAGTTTCAATTTATTAATTTCATATTCTGTTGGCTATTAACTTACTGGACCAAGGGGGTTGATTGCTTAGAACTGGTAATTGAAGGTTAATTGATGTCTTCCAAGACCAAGGGTTCATTGATTAATTTCATGTTTTAAGTTTTCCGAGACCAAGGGAATTTAATTGAGGACTATGTTTAATGCATCTTTTGGATGAATTAGTTGAGACGAGACCAAGTGATTCTAATTTATCTAGAAGGTAGTGATTTCATGGATTGACCATCGAAGTGGATATACTTTAATCCTTTATAATGCCAAGAGAATAATTAGTTATAATAATGGTTGGGTTCTTTAAGATCATGTTTGTTAGAATAATGGTTTAAGTTACATAATTCTCCATCCTTGACATGTATGTATTTTTATTTTTATTTTGTTTTGTTTTATTTTATTTCTTTTTCACTTTATTGAGTTGGTTAAACAATGAAAGAAAAGTGATTAATGTATACTTGTTCCTTGAGGATCGACACTCGAGGATTAATGATAAGTACGCTTGCTCATATATGTAATTTGGGGTTAACATTTTAATTTAAACTTGATTGGGAATGTGCTTATTTTTATATAATTTTTATACCCAAATCCATACGCATCAAATTCTAATCTTGAAAAGAGAAGTAAATTCAAGGATTTCATAATTTATCGTGCCTGAGTACTTTTAAGATTAATTCATCATTCCCTAAAAGCAAAGAAATCATAAACAAAATGCTTTGTCATTAACTTGGAATACTGCGTGTTTGTGCAAGTAAAGTATTCATTTGGTCACATAACATGTGAGAAGAATACTTTCCATAAATACTTGCACCCAAAAATATTGGTAGTAAAAGAACTCAGAATTCATTGTAGAAATATTCTATTTTCGAATATTCAATCATTTTCCAGTTCAGAGAAACCAAAACCTTGTTCTGGAAAACCAAAAAGGTTTATTATCCATATTCTCATGCTTTGGGAAAATATGCATCAATACCTAATAATCATGATCATAAAGAATAATTTTCCTATTTAAAGCTTAGCAAGAAAC
This sequence comes from Voacanga thouarsii, assembly GCA_026120185.1. Classification (NCBI taxonomy): domain Eukaryota; kingdom Viridiplantae; phylum Streptophyta; class Magnoliopsida; order Gentianales; family Apocynaceae; genus Voacanga; species Voacanga thouarsii. Next base: position 68,521 of record JANUWF010001354.1, on the reverse strand, counting down.
AAAATCATTTTTGTCCAACAAAACCACACTTTTGGTTCAAAAACCAAAAGGATTTGCAACATCCATGTTACCCATGGCCATGACATATTTTTGAAAACCATTAGCACAATGCGGTAGTTATAAAATAAGTAGGATAAATCTTAACCAACATTACTGTTAGCGACTTGTTGCCCTCGAGACTTCACAAAGCCCTTATGCTATTTCGGCCAATATTGAAAGAGTATTTCACCCTTTTTTAGCATCTGAATCCTCTAAATTATTGCATTGCCACTAAATGCATTAACCAGGAAATACTAATTTCTCGTGTTCTAATTTTCTATTAGAAATGGAATCATAATTGCTTCAAATCAATAAGATATATTATTCTCTTCACATGTCCATCTCTTCTTCCCTTCATTCTATACATTTATAAGGCATTTTATTAGCCTTATAAACTCATTACATGCTTACCACTTCAAGGATTTTATTTTCAAGTATAAATTTTGCATTTTTATGTCATGTCAAGCCTTAGTTTTTTTAGCATAACTTTTAATTGACAAGTCAAAATGATGTCAAACTAGCTCCAAAATATCCCCAAGACATTCCCTTATAATTTCCAATTCATGAAATGCAAATTCCCTTCTTACATTTCTCTCAGTTCGGGATACATATTTCCAGAATTTTTATTGCGTACAAGATTTAGTATTTTCATCATAACTTTTTATTCACAAGTCTAAATGACCTCAAATTTGTGCCAAAATACTTTTAAGACCTTTAGATACAAAACCATAAGCTCACTAAAGTCAGTTCTGCCACCATTACAGATTTACTGCAAGCAAAATCTTGCTGTTTTTCTAGTATACACATATTTTTCTTGCAAAATATAAACTTTCCTTGTTCCATTCTTGTTTTGGTACTTAATTATCATTCCATTTACTTAATACTCCATCACAATATCATCAAAACAGCATACTTTCAGCCATGAGGGAAACAAAACTAGCATGGTTTAGATGCAGCAAAAATTACAGCCATGAATAAAGCACATTAACGCTTTAATTCTCTACAATCGCAACTTTTTCTTCCATTTCTTCTCTTGTTCATTTTCCCCCCAAAATTACAGCCATGATCAATCCATCATAAATCCTCTAAAACACCTCCAAGCATCAGAAAAATCATATCAAAGCAATCCCGAAGGCAACAAGTACAAAGCTTGAGCAAAATATCATCACAACTCCAAATCATCAAAAATCACTATAGCTATTTTATGCTTGTTTCTATGAAAAATTCTTGTCGTAATGATCACCATAAACTACACAATAACTTTAACTCTTGAAAGAAGATTTTTTACCTTGTGGGTGTTGATTTCTAACCTGAATTAGCCCCAGCTTCTTCTTCCTTTTTCTCTTCCACCCCACGATTTCACTCCTACTCTCTTGCTTCCTTTTTCTTTCTTTCTTGTTGCTGTTTTCTCTTGTTTTCCACCACCAGTTGCTTTTTTTTTTTTCATCTCTCTTATGTTTCCAATTTTGGCATGTGGTCAATTGAAGCAATAGTTATTTTTTGAATACTTTTTGGAACATTGTAGATTTTTGTCAAAATAGGACACATGGCATTGTAGACTTAATTCTCTTTTCTTTCTTTTCTTTTTTTTTTTTGGTTAAATTCCATCATCTGATCCAAATGTTGTCACAAGATATCTTTTGGAAGCTTGGAGAATGTCTTGGAAAGCTTGAGAAACTCATAGAAATCCACCTCATCATATAACATCCAATCACCTTGTAGAACTTGTTCCCATGCATCCAATCATCAAACACCACCTAACTTTCTCACAACCAACCTCCATATGCCATTTAGCTTTCATGCATCCAACTATTTCATGCCACATAGTTTTCTCATGCAACCAAGTATCTCTTTTTTTTTTTTTTTTTTTTGATCAAGATGTAAATGTATATATTGATCAAAGTGTATGTACACTGGATCTTACTAGTTAATAGTAATGCAACTATTAACTAGTTGTGACAGATAGATCCTCAAAATGGGTCAAAACAAAAGGGTATAAGGTAAAAAGAAAAGAGTACAGATGTGTTTTGATCCGCTTCGTAGTGTCCAAGGGTTGACATGCGACTCCTTCGAAAAGTGCTTGATTGCGTGCCAGCCATATGTAGTAAACCGTGGCAGCCATTGTAGATACTTTGGCTTTGGCAAGCTAGGATCTGCGAGTTGCCCGGTTGAACCAACTGAGGCAAGTGTCGATCGAATTCAAATGTTGTGGTAAGGCAATCCATGCCTTGATATCCATCCATACTTGTTTCGATATTACACAATTGAAAAAAAGATGTCTAGTCGTCTCCGGGTGCATATGGCATAAAGGACATGACATGTCGTCCGGTCGAAACACCAGAACATCTTTAGTTTTCAACTGGCCCTTGGCACACAACCAAACCGTGAATGAATGTTTTGGTGTGAGCCCTTGCTTCCAGATTGTTTTGGCCCAATGTACCTTCAGCAGTGATGGTCTGAGATAGTTATCCGCCTATGCAGTGAATCTCGTGGTCCTAATTGCCTAAGACTACAAAAGTATTGCTACACCTTTTGCATCTTTTTCCCTTTCCAGAATGGAATCCCTTATTGATAGTAATCTTCAGAACAAAGGAGAATGATCCTTATGTTTCGGTATCTCCCAGATTGAACGCCCCAAGTATTTCTTAGCATGTATGATTTTCACGCATTCAACCACTAAAAGCCACTTGGTCCTTATATAACCAATCTTCCTAGGTCACATGTCCTTTACTCAACCAATTACCTTAATGCACATAGCCTTTTAATCAAAATTCAATTTAATTCCAATGAACGGATTTTAATTAAATTAAGCCCAATCTCTCTTCTTCTTCACACTTCATGGGTTTCTCATATTTAACCCATAAACTTCTTAAACCTATTTAATTATATCCACCTTAACCCTAGTTAATTGTAATTCCCAAAAATAATCACAATTAATGTTTTTATTCATCCCAATCAGATTTTTTTTTATTTTACCAATGCAATCTATGCATTAAACTGAGCATTTTAGTGTCTCTCTGATTTTCCAAAATCTTTCTCAGTTTTTCTTAGTTGGTGATTGAAAATTCTTTTGACACCCCTTAAAATTTTTATCTCATCAAAATATTCTTCTAATTAAACTAATCATTTCTTGTTTTAAGCCTTCGTGCTTCTGCTCACTCAATAGAAAGGAGTTGGTTAGCAAAGTGAGTAAGAGAAGGATGTTCCAAATAAATCCTACAAGCCCAAAATATGTTAAAAGGTAATCGTATACCTCTTTATTGTAGTCCAATCTCAAACATTGCTGTATTTTAATCCTAACTATTATTTTAATGAAGTTTTAGCATTAAAACAACTTCTAAATACCATTTAATTAATCTAACCATTTTCTTTATTAAACAAAACACTCATTCACTAAATAAAACAGCAAATATTAGATCTCTCTCATTCATTTCACACACCATGCACAGACTCACACACACACACACACACTTTATGGTGTTCTTGCTCTAGCTCTCTTCTCTCCCTTCATTTCTTTTTTTTTTTTCTTTTCTCTCAAAAACACTTAAAACCCTAGCATAAGAACACTCATTTGAAGGCTTTTGAACCCAAAAAATTCACTTAATCAAGTTAGACTCACAAGACAATAAGAGTTTTCTACTCATTTTCTTTTACAATTCATGATATAGTGATGAAGCCCTTGTTGGGCAGATTTGATGTTATTGAGGAAACCTTGGCTTTAATGATTTTGGTGATGGAGAATTGCTGAACAATTGATATTGACTTGTATTATTGATATTAGGTGATTGAATTTAGGTGGTTTAATGTGTTTGGAAGGAGTTTTGATGGTGAAACTTGTGTTGAGGAGGATTGTTTGTTGAATTTGTTGATCTAGAAACATTGCGAGGTCAGTACTAGAAACATACATTGGGGATTTTGATATGACTTATGCTATCATATTCTTCTGTGTCTTAGAAGTAAAACTCCATTGAAATCATACAATTTGGAATTGTGGTTGATTTTATATGATTTTTCAAAGTTAACATGCTCAGTTTTTCACTGAGGTTGATTTTCCTTTGGCTTTCAACCTTTGAGTGAACCTTTTCCCTTTTGGATTTGGATCTAAGATTTTAACACATAAACACCTATGTTCTGGAAGTATTTATCACTTTGAACCATATAATGAATAATCTAATTTGGACTTTATATCATTGTTAATGTAGCATTTCTATAACTTTGAGTAATTCATTAATGTAGTTAGACACCCTAGATTTTGGAAAATTTTGATAGTAACTCCATCACATATCAAAGTTTTATCGTATTATTTTTCATGACATTTTAGTGACCCAGTTACCCAAATATATACTCTATTTTACTCAAATAAGTTGATTTTTTGATTAGTATATGATTAAGATTTGCTTATGAATTTGTCATGACTTTTATATGACCTTAATATGGCTTGATATATGATGTACTAAGTATGATTAGAGATGTATATCATTATATTTGATGTTAGATTGATAATCTATAAATACTAGTACTTGTATATGTTGACAACTTACATATATAAAGAAGAGATCGTTTGTTTCTTTATTTAACTACTGGTTAGCTTAATTTGCTGAGCTGAATTATATAATAATTTTATGTAGTTGGTGATTTATGCTTGATGATTTCTTTAGGGTATGTTAGATGGGAATGATTACTTTTTATTGATAAAATTTTCAAAAAAGCTAAGCTTATCTATGTGAATAGGATATTTGATGGTCACTTTACTTCATTGAATAATTATTTGATATAAAGATTTGTCGAGTATAATTATATATTATATGTTATATGTGACAATTGATGGATGATTTACTTATTGTTTGATGTTGGGGAGGATATGAGATAGAATTATGAGGATAGAATGATTAAGATCATGATGATGAAGATATGTGATTATTATAGGGGACTAATTTATATGTTTGAGACATATGATCGAAAATTGATATGTGTGTGTGTGTGTGTGTGCACGTGCACGCGCACGGAAGGTGATTATGGTTGTAATCCAAGAGATTAAGTAGAGATTTGCTTTTTTTTGCTAGGACTAAGGTATGTCCTTGCATCCTATGAAATGTTTTGTGTTTGTGCATTCTATTAAATAATTTTATGCTTGGATAAATTTTGAAAATGTCTATAATATTGCTTTATTTATTTGAATGATACAAATTCTAGCAATCTTGGATATGTAATGCATACAAATATTTTTGAGGAAATGAGATCATTGAATTTCTTACATTCATTTTATAAGCATGATTTGTGGATAAAATGGGTATGGAAATTATTTGAAGTTCATTTATATGTGTTTCGTGAGCTTTCTTCCAATTCATAAAATCTTCCAAGGTAATCTTTGTCATTTTCTTTACTTCATACAACTATTTTTTCATAAACATCACTTTAACAAGCTTCTTCTTTATTCTCTTACTACAATCTTTTTTTCTCTTATGAAAGCTTATTCTTGCAAAATGGTGTGTAATTAGATAGAGAATTATTGTACGTGGTTTCTCTTAGAGTTATCTCTAAACTTCTTAAGCTTGCATATCTAAAGACTTCATCTCTTTACAAATAGTGTTATTTAATCCTCAACAACCACATCTTTTTTCTATAACATTTTTCACTCCAAGATTAACTCTTTACATTTCTTCTCATTTCTTACTATTAAATACCACCTAAAATCTTTTGTACGCTAATTTATTGAGATAATTAATTTTAGTATGTCTATGACTACAACAAATTGTACAAGTAGTCCTCCCCTTAACTTTTGTTTGCTTTTATTTGAAGGACATTGAGACGCAACCCTATTTCTTTGATCATTTTATCTATAAAAATCATATGTGCCATAGCTATATGCTTCACAAGTAGAGTAAATGAAATCCTGCTTTCTTTTCAATAAATTCCTTGGAAAAATTCAATTCCTTAAACTACTAGGATTATTTCTACACATAGGAATCAATCAAAATACTTCAGAATTTGATTATAAGTCCTTATGTTTATGAAAAGCCCTGAGCATGATTTATTTAGCAAATTCTGAAAGGGATGGTGTTAGAATGGGAAGCCCTGCATTGATTATTGCGAGATGTTTTTGAATACAATATTAGGACTATTCTCCATGCATTAGTTTATGAAACTCATAGCATGTATTTGAAAATATTCATTTGCATTCTTCAATCCAATCTCTAAATCCTAACCTTATCTCTTGAATTTATTAGGAGGAGAAAACCTAGTCAATCAAAATACACAATACAAATCTAGTGATTGAATACCCAAAAATAGATTGCAATAAACCTAAATAGGAATCAAGATTAAACAAAATAAGGGTTCAACCCTTTCAATACATTATAAATCCATGATATCCCAACAAAGTCAAAAAAGAATACAAGAGGAGAGAGTAAAACACCTAGACAAGCTGACCATTTTCTTCCTCCATTGCAATACTCTCTTGGTGTTTCTAGGGTTTGGGTAGGCTTTTTCCTTTATCAAAATCGTGTTTGAAATGATAGAAGAGAGGGTTTTTATACTTGAGTTCAGAAACCCTTGAAATTTATTGAACAATAATATTTTCTGATGTAAACCGATGCTTGACTAGCACAGGTTTATCTTAATGCTTTGACTCCTAAACTCTCTGCTTAAAACTGCTACCTCTTTAGTGCATGAACCATCACCTCTTGATAAAAGGAATTGGTGCCTATATAGCTCATATTTGGCATCAGTTCTGATCTCTGTGTTGGCTCTTAACTTTATGTTGCGAACTGGCGCCTTCTTGTAACTAGCTTTGATGTTGGTTTGTACATTTTGCTCTGTTTTGTCTTTTTTCTCCAATCCCTCTTCTATTTTTGTATTTTGTAAAAAACAAGACAAAAAATAAGTGCAATAAGTAGCCACCTAGATGGAAACTTAACAAAATTTAGCACAAATGACTAAGAAAATGTAGTAATAATGAACACCAACCACTTCTCCATACTTATACTTTTGCTTGTCCTCAAGGTAATCATCAAAACAATAAGCACCTCAAGTAGGAAACATTTAAGAAAACAATGGATTTTTGGAAGTATTGACTATCACAAAAGATATATTCTTTTTCTTTTAGGACGAAAATTTAATTCAATATTATCCACCCAAACTAAACTCAGGTAACCTATGTATTTGAATAGACAAAACTAATGCCATCGAAGTTAAACTAAACAAGTATATATTTGTTCAACATACTTCATCTTATCTCCTAAGTCAAGAATACAAAATAAATTGATTTAGTAAATACTTGTAAGAATTAAAGCTTCAACCTTCCCCCCATACTTGAATTGGATAATATCTTTATTTGCCTCAAATTTAACAATAAACATATCCAATAATTATTTAAATAAATAAGGGAGAAGGAAGAAAAGGAAAAATTGATACTTCCCAAGTGCATTGGAGCTCAATTCCACAAAATTACTAGAAGAGAAGAAGTGTGTCATTTCCTATATAGTTCCTTCCACAATCATAAGAAAGAGAATTATAAGGTAAATGGACATTAATGGGAACAAAAAAGCATAATAAAAATAAAGGTATAAGTAGCATGTATCCATGAAAGCTTTAAAAATATATACAATAGAAATGCGTCAAATAAAATAAAATAAAGTAAAAATGTCTTAAATGTTTAATGCAGGAAGTGGAGACTGTGCAGTCTTGATTAATCATCATAGGTTCAATCTGAGTCGCTAGGGGGCGCAGGTGGAGCCTGGTCTCTATGAGTAATTGTCTTCCTAATCTCAGCAACCTACCTCTCCTACTCCTCAGTACGTCTCTCCATTTCTACATAATGATGGGTGAGAAAGTCATGTATCGTCCTAAACATCTCTCACATCTATGTACAATTTGCTCTTAGGCTGGCCTACTATGTCTCGTTACTCCCTAATATAGGCTCATATTAACCTGGAAATCTTTGGTTGCTCCTAGCCTACCCCTATAATGTCTAGGTTTTGCAGGTAGAATGCCTAGGCTCCTTGGTGTTAGAGTTTGTGGACTCAAAAAATCTAGAAAACATCCACGAACCCATCTAAGATCCAAGGTAAATGAACAATTCGGTTAGGGTTTCCAGAAATACCTCAGTGTAGCTGGATGAAGATCTTTAGGAAGCATGACTTTTGTCTTCGTTTACACCAGTATCATCCAATCAACAACCGCCAGATACTGCAATAGGTGCCTACATCCTCTACAGCTTCGCATGCATACTAAGTCTGAACCCAAGCAGTGCTAGCGACTTTTAGGTTTTGTTGGGTTTTTTTGGAGTGTATTTTTTTATCACTCTGAGAACTTAAAAATGAGATTGATCAAGTGGGAATATCAAACTACCGTATTCTGCTATATTAACACTCCAAAGACTCCTAGAGTGTTGTTCTCAACAATATCTATCAATATTGTGTCATATCTTAATTTGAAAATAAATCTAATCTAAAAGATACGAAAAAAGATATGATAAGATTCTTATATATTTTTGGACATTTACTACTTAATTTACCAGACCAGATACATTGAATGTAGACGTCTTCCTAGATACACAAATCTACATGCATTCCCTGATACATTGAAACTAAACGTTATATTTAGGTGGCCCACAAATTATAAGTGGTTTGTAGCAAAACATTATAACTATCTAGGTCAAATAAAGATCAGTGATCTCCTTGAACTAAGCTATAATTTGATATTCTATCCCTTTATCACACGGTATCCCAATTAAGTATAAGGCATATAACATGTCATCCTTATTAAACTTAATTAACTATTTCTTGACTTCAAAGTAAACTATTCAAACAGATGATATCAAATTCTCCAATTGATATATTTGAATGCGGCTATGCATTTTAATAGTATAACTTATCAAGTGGCTCATGAATATCTCTCTCAAAAATAAGAAGGACAGATTCCTTCACTATCATTCACATTCCTCTCCCTAGCTTATTCTATAGCGAACAATAGTCTTTCAATCATCTGGTTAAAGATACCATTAGACAATGTCAAGATATGGAATTCATCAAATAGGAAACTATGATGAATTTAGATCGAAGAACACGCAATATCACTATTTGGAAGAGAAGTACTTATAACCTGTCCCACGAAGTACTCTCATAATGTGTCATATTTATGGTTTGACTTGATATCTCATATATCTATGACCAATAAAATATGGCCATTGAGTCACAAACATACTAATCTCAATTTATTATTATTCCACCAATAATAATTGATTAAGGACAATTTAAGAGTAGCCATTCCCATTGCTACAGGGTTTTACTATCAGGTCATATATATGATGACCATACAGTGTAATATACTATTCATAGATAAATATCTTATAAATACATGATGACAATAGTATAGTATAGATTATGTAGGGCATTTCCACAACACATGGAACTATGAATCAGCTGTTGATACCAATTTAGCCACTAGATCTTCAACAGACGACTTGGAATGAGAAGGAGAAGAAGCATGGTAGGGTAAGGAAGCTCTAGGTCACTATTGGGAAAGCCTTGGGTTGGAGGAGGTTGAACATGGTTTTGATCACTACACAAGAAATTAAGATGGTTCTTCCACCCTAAGTTGCAAGTGTTACTATAAGCGTTGTTTCCTTGCTTAGCGTTTCCCACAAAATCAACTTGCTCTACAATTTAGACACTACTTGAATCCAAATATTGATATTCATGGTTGGAATGTTCACCCCTATAGAAATCATAGCTCATGAATTGGGCTTTTGGATTAATATTCACTTTCTCTATCTTCTTAGTCAACGTTTCCAACTTAGCTTCCATCAATGCCATGACATCAATGTAATGTACCCTTAAGTATTTGCCTTAGGTTTTGGGTTTCCCCAAGAATAGCTATTCATAGCTATGTTCTCTATCACATCCCTCAATTTTTCAGGCGTTTTTGTTGAGGTTGTACCTCTGGATGAAGAATCAAAGAATTATTTGGTAGTGAAGTTTATCTTGCCATGAAATGAAAGTATTTGGAAACCCATGTCTAGCCTGTGGTAGGGACACTTAAAAATTCCTTCCCACATTTCCAAGAATCACACAATGTCTTAGTTTCCAATTGATCGGAAAAAAAAAAAGATATCATTTCAAAGCTTGGCAGTTCGAGCTAGGGGAAAATACTTTGAAAAAAAACTTTTCTGCCAAATCATCCCAAGTGGTAATTGAGCAAGGAATTAGAGATTTCAGCTATGACTTAGCTCTATCTCAGAGCAAAAATAGGAAGAGCCTTAGCCTTATTGCATCTTCGGGCACCCCATTTAACTTCAAAGTATCACGTATCTCAAGAAAACTTATGATATGTGCATGGGATCCTCGTTGAGTAGTCTGTCAAATTGCACTATCTGCTACACCATTTGGATGAATGAGGGCTTCATCTTAAAGTTGTCAGCCCTCGAGATACTTGACTCTGTTCCATGGAAGGAAGGCATAGTATAATCACCTATTGTTCTTTGTCCATTTCCATTCACATCTTGGGGCTCATCTCCTTGAATTCTAACATTACCACCAATTTGTTCCACTTCTTCCAAATTCTCCAAAAGCACAAAAAATCTGTCTCCTTCTTCCTAATTTTTACACACTAAACATTCTCATTGCTTTTCCCTTCTCAACATTCTTATAGTCCACTCTATTCCTGGATCAAAATCTTCCAAGTATCTTTGTGCTCTTATATTCATATAAGATAAGATCACCCTTCAATTAAACACAAAACATAATTAATCCCAAAAAATCAAGATAATCTCCTTAAGAAGAAACCTAACAAAACCTCAGTATGTACTCAAGATAACAGAATGGCTATAAACAAAATTTCAATGAATTAATGAATAACATATAAAAGAATCAATAATTCAATAGAGTTCCCAAAACCTCATAGGAATAACAAGAGAGAATTCTCAAATACAATTGGCCAAATTAATCAAAATCTATAATATATATACAAATAATTATTTACATACAAATTAGAACTATATAAAAATATATATTTTCACAAAGGATGTGTACATCTACCTAAGTACAAGTTATTCATATTTAAAAATTTGCACAATTACAAGGCCAAATCAATAAAATTTTAGCTTCTTAATATATTGCCATCATCCCTAACAACAATGCCAAAAAATTAATGTACCCTTATGTGTATATGCTTGTGCATAGGAGGAAGTCTTAACAGTTCACACAATTTAGTTAAGTTTTAATCTAAAAAAATAATTGTGACCCCTATTTTATATTGAAAATAGAGTTTTGTGTTTGAAGTGGAAAAATGAATTTATATAAGGGAATAGCTATAAATGTTTCAAAATTTGCTTAAATGGATTTTATTAGATGTTTTGGATTATTGGAGATGTAATTTTTAAGACGTTGGTGATTTCCATGAATAATATGATTTTGGGTAACAACACAGTATACGCTTACAAAATAAGACTCCGGAAGAGAACGTTAATTTTACAAAGATATTTGATTTCTTGGTGTGCTTGGTGTTATAATTTGGTGTAGGTGCTGCTTGGTTAATTAAAAATGTTATATGACTAATTGGAGTTTCATAATAATTAGGGTTTGCATGGATAAATGGGTTTGCATGATAATTAAAGCCTTAATTCATAATTAAGGCTTTCTTTAGCTATTTGTTTTAATTGAGAAATCAGGGACTCTTATGCTATGTCAAGTTGTGAATACTTTAGTAAGCTATTAAATTTGTAATAGGACATTTTATCTTAGATTTAAGTTTATTGCTAGGCACAAGTAAGGTGACTTAAGACCTATGTAATTCCCTAATTGCCCTAGGGTTTCAATTAGAACTTTATTTAGCATAATTTTAATTAAAAATTAACTCCTATATGTTATATGTGTATGATAGACATGGAGAACATATGAGAAGGCAGAGAAGCAAGAACGTAGATTATGTGAAGTTGATTAAGCTTCGACGGAGGGAAGTCCTTGTATCTCATGCTTATTTTCAAAGTGATTGACTTGAAATACAAAATCCTATGCAAAAATGCCATGCCTAAATTAAGTAAAAATTACCTTCATTTTCAAATATAATATATGCATAGATCTTATGAAATGTTTTATGTATATGACATAGCATGCATGATTTAAATTATGAGTATGGCATTTTTAGAAAACATATATGCATGAAATTAATGCCTACTTACAATAATGTTACTATTATGAAACTGTAATTTATTCATGCATATATAGTGTTATGAAGCCTCTTATGAGTATTATGATTACAGAGCCTTGCATCAAAAGTATGTGAGATACGAAAATGTATTTATGCATTTCATATATAAAATTATTGCAAACATCATGCCATAAGTTTTATACTTAATGGCTCCAAATATAATTATGATGAATTACAGTTTATACTTCTTGAGTAAGTTTTAGAATGTATATAGGAAGGTTGTTTTACAAACATTGGGGAAAAATATTTGTGGCTTTGAACTTAGCCGAGAAGATACTTGGGATTTTATTTCAAAAGATTGGAAAATTTTTTTGAAATAAATTGATTATTCCATATTAGAATAGCAAACACTTGAAATATTCATTAATGACATTGATATCTCAATGAGTAAGACTATAGGAATAGCTTTCGTTAGATTAGAAGAGAGTTCCCATAGATTGGTCATCTCCGGAAAGCTGTCTTTTTTCCAATCGGGCTACAATTCTATTAGCTGAGCGCAGTCCTTAGCTAGAACACGGTCTCCAAGGGGAGCCAGAGGACTGACGTAAGACATCCAATCTGATTTTTGTACTAGAAAAATGGTGGAGTATTCTCTCGAGAGGGATGTACGCCCTACCTAATTATTTGGCATTATATATATGATTACCATATATATGATGGATCATGATATGACATCATGATATAGGTATCTTTGTATACTTGGGAAATGGTTTTGCGATAGGTTCAAGACTTTTGGAAAAAAAAAAAAAAAGAATTTGGTATTCTAGAAAGGTTATACAAATAATTTTTTCCTGACAAAATATTTTTATTATGCAAGATATTGGGTTTGTACTTGTGAAAGCTCCCTAAAAAATGATAATGCATTTGAGAAGCGAAAATTATTTGAATTATGAATATATCCATTCAAGTCTACTTACTCATATATCATGACATTGAATTTTGAATTTGTGTCACAAACTCACACATTTCGGACTTATTGAGATTTTTATAATCTCACACAACTTTTCTAATCCAGTTTTCATGGTAAGGCGAGCTTATCAAGACTGAGGATTAGACTTGTCCTCTGTAATAATGATAATCTTGATACAATATTTATTGTCTTTATTTAGATATTTAGAAATCTTATTTTGGAGATTTACAGTTATGACGAAATTGTAATAGATATAATCGAAGTCTCTAATTGAACTTCAAGTTTTATAGATTTATTTATTTCTTCTTTTATTTACTACTGCACTATAAAGACTCTTGGTCCGAAGAACGAGGTGACATCCCTGACCCAATTGGGCTATATATGTAGTAGGGTGTTACATAGGGATACTGGGTTCTTCTGGAATTTCTAGGTTTTGTGCTTAATGTTCTTAGATTCAATTGGAGAGGTTGAGATATCCTTTGATTGGACAAAAATAGGGAATTCATAACTTGAAAGAGAGTGAGTTTTATATCCATGAACTCTACTGATATTAGAATTGAGATTTGATATCTTGAGTTTGTGTCTGTTGTTTGGTTAATTTTGGGGAATTCTTAACAAGTACATGTCTGTCACTCTTTTTGCTATCCTTGATATTTTTATGGCCAATCTTGTGTGGGAATTTTTTAATTCTCTTTGTTCATCCATTGTAGTTAGTATATTCCACTAATTTGTTAGGCTAAACAATAGAAGAAGAGTTATTAATAACACCTTTATCCATTTCTCGAGGATCTTTGATACGTGCCAGTAAAACTTTATACTATACGATGGGTAGACTTGCCCAATCGTGTGGTTTATGTGTTTAGCATTTTAATTTAAAACTTGATTACATGTGGATTTGTTGATAATATTTCCCATACTAAAAAACATGCATTAGGAGATGAATTTGGTGTAGTTATGATTGTAGACTCAAAAGTTGAGGAACAAAGTTCGAGTGAACAAGAAAAGGATTATAAGTCTTACTAGGATACAAAAGATGATGATAAGGAGAATGTTGTTGGCGACAAAATTGGAGACGAAATAGATGATTAAGCTGTAATTTTTCTACTTCTAACACAATCTTTTTCTCATGTGAGTTAATTTGCAACCTTTTCTTTAAGTGAGCTAATGTTTATTGTGTGCTAATTGTTTTTCTTGATTATATGACTACATCAACATATGCCATTTCAGATATAGGATGAAGGAGGGATATTGAGGGATCAGGCTACAGACATAGGAAGGGTGACATTAGCGCTTCTTGCATTTATTAGTTACATGTGTCTGCCGCACCATCATTATCTACTATACCACCCTTGGACTCTATACGACCAATTTCTAAACCCATGTTATTTGTACCATCATTATTTGCCTTTACTGCTTGAGACGATGCACAAGACATGAGATTATACAATACTTCATATGGCGACATGTAAGTGGTTTTTGAATATAATCACAAAAATTGCATTACAATATTTATGTATTCTATATTTTGATAATGTCCATTTCCATATTATAAATTCATGCACCAATAAGCCTATGCCATGTTATTGTAGCATATTTAGGGAGCGATTTTGTAGTCCATATCATTTTATTCGAGATGTTCCACTTAAAGTATTAGATATATGGTTTGCAGAATTTAGGGTAAATAATTAAATATACAATATCAGTTATATTTGTTGTATCTTGTAAATTTGTCGTATGTGACATCTATTGAGAGTAAACTTGACATTTGATGTTAAAAATCATAGATACATTTCAAATAGGATTTAAAGTACAATGGTATCATCTAAAGGCCATGGCAATCTAGGTGTGCAAAGTGGCTAATAGACACATTGTTCAATATTTGAAGGGGAGGGAAGAGGCTTGCTTGGACAGGAAAGACAGTCTGTGACCAACTCATGTAGCATTAGAGTTCTGAAGGTTTAAAAGTATTGTCTTAGTAAAACATCACCCATCTTGGATTCTTCATCAAACCAGCATTCCTCCGTTTTAGTCAAAACAATATAAACTCCTAACATTTGTGACCAAAGGCAAGAGGAAGAGGTAGAGAGAGAAGCTCACAGCTCCTGTGAGTACTCTTTTTGCGTCTTGCTCAACATGATAGAAATTCTAGCTTAGCTGCCAGTACATGATTCCTCTGCTGGTTAATCTCTATAATGTATATGCTATCCAATTACTAGCGTGGTATTTGGTTGTGGTGTGTGTAGTAGTAATATTTATGGTTGTTCTTTGGTGATCTCCGTCCCTCCTAACTAAGATTTCAGTGGTGGAGTTCAGATTCTTTTGGGTTCTGCTAATCTAGGGTTGCATTAAGTTGTTGGTCCCTGCATGAGTATCTGCTTGTTGCTATTATGCATTGCTCTTGCTGTTCATATTCACGTTTCTACAGCTTTCTGTTCTGGTTATATCGACATCCTTGTATGTGTGTAGTACCAAATGCAGTATCTGCTCCCCTAGTTAGCAGATTGATGTGGGATGATTATGAACCTTTTTTCTGTGTTTATCTGTCTTATAGGTTTGGTTTTGCTTCTTCTTCTATCTTCTATACTAGTCATCCGGTACGTTTGATCTGCATAAACCACCTGCTTCTTGCTAAAACCAGTTTGTCAGTCTTGGTTAACATATTGATTTAGCTTGGTGTAACTCCCGGATACTGGTTTCAAATTCAAAATTTCACCATCCATACCACCTCCAGTCTGGCCTATAGAAGCCCTGTTCACATCTGCATCTTTTGCTGTAAACTTTCTACCCCGAGGAATTACCTACCACTTATCTACTTTCCCTTGTCGGTTCTTACTCTAGTAGCCAGCCTTAGGGTCTGAAGGACTGGATCTCATGGTCCAGACCAGAGGTCGAATGAAGACAAGCATTTCTCCGTCTTCCCCCACACACCAGGCAGCTTTAGCCCCCCCCTCTCCCCAGATAGAGTCTCTGCTATCTGTTGTCCTCAAATTGGATAGGCTAAACACCTTCTGCTTATTTGTACCCCAACTTGAGTCTATGACGAATCCTGACCCCAATCCTCCTTTACCAACTACACCCACTAACCTAGTCCCACATCTGCTATCCATAGAACCCAATCAACCATTGTGCTTGTTGTCCCTAGATGTTGGCAGCATGCCCCCTCTTTCTGCTCATGTGCCTTCTGTGCATACTGTCCCAAGTGAGGTCGACACTTACAGCTCTACACAGGCCACAAAGTCCAATCATAATTCGGTGCATTCAGACAACCCAGTTCGCTCTTGGGTAAATGTTGTTAAAGGGAACCGTGATATAAGCAATAGAATGCGGTTAAGGCACATCCCTAACTCCGGCAACTTAATCAACATTGATGTTTTTGACTTCATGGATGTGGAGGTGAAGTTGGGCTACTGTCTAATTAGGATGTTTGCTAGAAGGTTCCCAGGTATGAAAGCTGTTCTGGAACTTACAAAACAGTGGGGTGTTCAGACTAAGGTTTACACACATGCCACCGATTGGATTATTTTTCAGTTCAATTCTGATGCTGATAGACAGTTAGTTCTCTGTGGGGAGCCTTATGCAAAATTTGGTAGGTCGTTAATGCACAAGATAATGTCATCTGAATTTGATTTCTCTTTGGATTAGGTCAGTATATTGCCCATATGGATAACATTCCCAACACTGCCTCTTAGTTGCTGGAATGAGATAGCACTGAGTAAGATAGCATCTGCTGTTGGCATCCCTATTATGTCAGATATACTCACTGCTAGGCTGGATCGTTTGTCTTATGCTAGAGTCCTGCTGGAGGTCGATGTTTCTAAACCACTAGTGAAGGTGGTTCCGCTTCATCTACCATCTGGAAAAATACAATAGCAGGCTGTGTGGTTTGAGTATGAACCTGTATTCTGTAACCATTGTTGTAAGTTTGGACATTATACGGAGGCTTGCATGGGGGATAAGATGAAAAAGAAAGAACAGCTGCTAAACTCCAAATGGAATACAACTAACACCCGGGAAATGGACAGGCCACTTAAAAGAACAAGAACCCGGTCTGCACCTACTGGACAAGACCTTGGCATGCGTTCATCTACACCAACGGGGACAAGCCCTAAACACATTGATAAAGGAAAGGCTCCTGTATAGTACGTTGGACAGGAACGAATTAAGAAAAGCATGTATGTTGCGTCAACTAGTGCACAGGGACCGGTCCATGCGGCAGCCATGGACAAGCTTGTGCAAGCTGGGGCTACTATGCATACTGTCCCTATGGACAAACCAGAGCATGCTGGAGTTGATGCACTGGGTGCCATGCATGTGTCTGTTGAGCATGGTGATCAGATTAGGGAGAGAAGGGGGCGCTCAAGGGTTAGACGGTTGGGACGAGTACAATCCCGTTCAAATTCACAGTGGCATGCTCAGTTTCGAAAGAGAACGATGGTAACCTCTACTGGGAATGACCAAAGCTTAGAGGACATCCCTAAGTTGGTTCTAAATGCTAGAAAGGTAATACAGCATGCCACAAGGTTTATACGATCTGTATGGAAGAAATATGCTAATCGTAGTGTTGACTTGATTGGTGCCCAATGGGCACTGGTTAATCCCCAATGAGAGTCGCATGCTGGAATATTCGAGGGTTCAACATGACCCTCAAACATCACGGGGTTCTAGAGTTTATCTCTAAACATCGTGTTGACATTATTGGCTTACTGGAAACAAAATTGGACGTGGATGGACTTGACAATATCATGCTGAAGAAGTTCTCTAATTGGTCGTTCATACATAATTTGGTCGAGATGAAGGGGGGTAGGGTGATCATCCTGTGGAATGCTACTACGGTGGATGTTTAGTTATTTCACTCTTCGCCCCAGGATATTACTGTTCGTATCACCTATAAGGTTACTCATGTTTCTTATTATTTTATTTTTATTTATGCTTACAACTCTGTTGTGGCATGCAGGGCATTGTGGGAGGCAATTGAATACCTATCTACTGCTTTGTCTGAACCATGGATCCTTATGGGAGATTTTAATGCTTACCTACATATTGATGACAAGATTGGGGATATCCCACCTTCAACTTATAAAATAAAGGACTTTGCAGCACTTTACACTAATACGGGCCTGGAAGACCTCTTTACGTTGGGCAGTGATTTACTTGGACAAATTCTAGAGTATGGTCTAAGCTGGATAGGGTGATGGGTAATAATGCATGGTTCCAATGCAACGTCTAGGCGTCTGTTGAGTTCTTCCCCATTGGCTATCTGTCTGATCACTGTCCGTGCCTTTGGTCACTAGTTGACAATCGGGGTGATTCTCTTCGTCCGTTCAGGTTCCTTAATTTCTGGGCTGACCATGTCTTGTTTCAGGATTTGGTTAAAGGTGTGTGGCTCCATCCCTACTTAGGACACCACCAGTTTACTCTTTGTCATCGGTTGAAAGACCTTAAGAGGGACCTACGGAGATTAAACAGATCTGAATTCTCACATTTTTCTGGACGTGTTGAACAGGTGAACAAGGATGTACTTACTATCCAACAGCAATTAATTGATAACCCACATGACCTAGATCTTATCTCTAAGTTCAAAGACTGCAAACTGTCTGCTTGGTATCTTGCGGATGCGGAATTGAAGTTCTATCGGCAACTTGCAAAAGGGAAGTATGTGGCTCATGCTGACAAGAATACTCGCTACTTCTTTAACATTTTCAAAAGAAACAAAAAAAAAGAGTTTCATCGCTTCTATTCTCAGGAGGATGGTTCTATGATTGACAGTCCAATAGTTCTTACTAATGAATTTGTTGAATACTATCGTAATCTTCTGGGGATGAGAGTTGACTGCCAGAGCATCAATGTAGACTATGTTCGTGCTGGACAAATGGACCCTCATGACCTGAAGGATGACTTGGTTAGGCCAGTCTCTGATCAAGATATTAAACTGGCACTGTGGGACATAGGTGATTGCAAGGCACCAGGACTGATGGGTACTCTGCATTATTTTTTAAGAAGGCTTAGGGTACGGTTGCAAGGAGCCTATGTGATGCGATTAAGAAATTCTTCTTGTCTTGAAAATCCTCAAGTAGATCAACCATTCTGTGATCACTCTTGTTCCTAAGTCTGCACATGCGGAATGAGTGGGGGACTTTAGACTAATTTCTTGTTGTAATGTTATGTATAAGATTATTTCAAAAATTTTGGCAGACAAGCTCAAAATTGTTCTTCCTCATCTTGTGGACATCTCATAGACGGCTTTCATTAAGGACAGACTCATGGCTGACAACATCCTACTTGTTCAGGAGCTTCTGCGTACATATTGGGAGGACAAGAGTTTTCCCCCACTGTATGGTCAAGGTGGACTTTAGGAAGGCGTATGATTTAGTAAACTGGGATTTCTTACTGGAATTACTTACTGAATTGGGTTTCCCACAGCTCTTCGTCGAATGGATTCAACAGTGTGTCACCACTACCTCTTTCTCTGTTGCTATTAATGGGACAGTGCACGGGTTCTTTAAGGGCAAAAAAGGTCTTCGACAGGATGATCCTATCTCTCCACTATTGTTTTTCATATGCTTGGAATATTTCTCTCGAATGGTCAGAGTAGGTACACTTGGTACTTTGTTCCACTATCATCCCAAGTGTGAGGGCTTAAGGATTACCCACCTTTCTTTTGTGAATGATCTTCTGCTGTTTGCTAGGGGCATCGTCCCTCTGTTCGCATTCTCTTGGACTGCCTGGACAACTTCAATAGAAGCTCGAGCCTTCAAATTAATAAGGAAAAGTCTAATATCTTTATGGCTGGTATTTGTAGCACTAATCAAGAAGGTCTTCTGGCTGATACAGGTATACCCATTGGGGAATTTCCTTTTCGTTACCTGGGCCTACCTATCATGCATGGTAAAGTCCGACTATCTCTCTATAGTATTTTGCTGGACAGAATTGGCTCCTACATTAGCCGTTGGAATGCGCATTCACTGTCTTATGCTGACCGCCTACTTTTGATCCAAACGGTCCTTCAGGGAGTTGAATGTTTCTGGTTGTCCACTCTCCCCACTCCGGCTGCAGTGATTTCGCAGCTGGATAGGATGGCTTGAGATTTCCTATAGGACTCAAAAAATGTGTTGGTTTCCTGGAAGGATATATGCCAACCCAAGCATATGGGTGGACTTGGTTTGTGTCATCTATAGACGTGGAATGTTGCACTTTTAACCAGAATCATCTAGGACATACAATCTGAGAAACAGTCCTTGTGGGTCCAATGGTTAGACCACTACTACATAAAGGGCAGATCTATTTGGGAGATTGAACACCACAGAGAGCATTCTCCTCTATTTCATAAAGTCCTAGCAATTCAGGACTTGATACTTGACCGGGAAAATGGTTCGCTCTCTGCTTCTGTTCTTCTCCATACATGGGCGACATCTAGCACATCCTTCACCTCCTTAGCTTATGACTACTTTCAGGCGCCTTCCTCAAGGGTTTTTTGGGAAAAAACTATTTGGAAGCAAGGGCTTACCCCCAAACACTCATTCATGGTCTCGTTGTGTGCTACAGGACGTTTGAAGACAAAAGATGCACTTGTGTTCCGCTTGGATGATTTATCTTGCCCTCTTTGTAATGCACATGTGGAGACGACAAATCAATTATTTTTCAAGTGTGCTATTTCGGCATCTATTTGGAGGGAAATTCGTCTGTGGTTGGGCTTGCCACAAGTATTAGATACAGTTGGCTCTTGTCTTAGGTGGTACAATCGTGCCTACCGTGGCTCTTCCTGGATGGCAAAAGCGAAGGCTACTGTTATGGCTGCCACATTTTATTACATTTGGGCTGCAGGTAATAAAGCTTTATTTGAGAGGACCATTTGCCAACCATTGGATATTTCAAAAAAGATCAAAACACATGTGCACACTGTTATTTTTACATTGTACCCTAATGTTTTGAGTAGTTTGGAGGATGGTTATCAACCCTACTAGTTAATAGTCCTTTTGACTATAAACTAGTAAACAATCGTGTAAATATTTTTTTGATCAATATTAATCCTTTTACATTACGATCAAAAAAGAATTCTGAAGGTTTTCTAGAGCAATTTAGAATTGCTAAGGAATATTAGGCTAGTTTCGTGATGGCTTGGACAAATCACACTAAACTAAAGGATTGATTACATTTCTGAAGTACAAAGCTAAGACGGGAACTGACTTCTTTATTCATATATATATATATATATATATATATATATATATCTTATTCGATATACTATTTTTCTCTAAATAATTTCTATTAAACTATAAAATTATGTACAACACTTGGAGCTGGGAGACATATTAATACATTCTCAAGTTTGGAGGTAGTGTCATCATCACCAGTAGCACAGGCCGAAACAAGGACAATTGGTAGACTTTAAAGCCCAATACACTTGGGTTTGTTTTAAATATTAATGCATGTGCAATGATATCACTCTTTTACATGCACTTACTTTAGTATATATATATATATATATATATATATATATATATGTATGTATGTATGTATGTATGTATGCATGTATGTATGTATGTATGTATGTATGTATGTATGTATGTATGTATGTATGTATGTATGTATGTATGTATGTATGTATGTATGTATGTATGTATGTATGTATGTATGTATGTATGTATGTATGTATGTATGTATGTATGTATTTATTTTAGGATTGAACGAATTAATGCCACAAGTTTCCGAGCAGAGCTAAACTAATGAAGGGTTGGTGCTGATGATCATAACACTCTTAGTGATGTTGGCAATGATGCATGCGGCCCATCTTAGCCATGGCTACTCGTTTTTTTTTATTATAGATACCTTCAAACTATGTTGTAGTTTTCACATTTTTTGTACTTCAAATTTATTTATATAATTTTGTTTAATTATAAATATTTGAAATTGTTGTTGTATTTGATTATTTATTTAATATGATATGACTTTAGTTGAGAAAAATATGATACCATACCAAATATATTAGGAAAATGACTTTTTATATATAAAAAAAATTGTCATTATTCATGATCAAAGAAAAGAAAAAGTAGTGATCAAAAGCATTTGGTTGCAAAATAGTCACCAATAGCGGCCAAGAGTCTATTGCTAATAATAGAAAAAGTACTATCGAAAGCATTTAGTCCCTAAATAGTCACAAATACCAGCCAAAAACATCAACAACCGATAGAAAAAGGGGTTGCTAATCAATGACAGATTTCTGACCATCAGTTTAGTATAGTTATTTTTAATTTTATAATTAATGATGGATTAGTGAGAGTAGTTCGGTCACTAAATAGCGATTGTTTGTATCGATCTTCTTATTCCCAAATTATAACTGATTCATTCTTATGGTTGCTGGCTAGGGTTTTGTTCATATTTGGTGGTCATTTTTACTCTGTTTGAGAGTAAAGGAAATGCACTGGTATTTTATTTATTTTTATTAGATATAATTTTGGGTAGGAATCTAGATAAAATGAATTTGTTTGGTTTAAGGATTTTTATTTTTAAAATTGTTGCAAGAAGTCTAAAAACTAGCCATTATAATAATTAAGATGCAAAGTACATGATCAGCTTAGTTTCTAGGGAAAAATTAGATATCCAAAATTGTTTCTTGAGGTGCGGAGTGTAGGTGAAATATGAATTAGACTTGACAAATAATTGAACATTTGAACATTTTGTTGTTTGTGTTTGTATTTTTATTTAACATAAATTGCACATTTAGATGATCTTTTGAAGTGAAATAGTAAGTGATTTTTTTTCTCCAATACGTGTAATAGCTAATGTTGTACTTGTGTAAGGGTAACACTAATAACTTTGGATGTAGTGATTTGATTGAACTTAATTTAGCAATGAATTTTTTTTTTTTTAGTGCAACTTATTCTATAAGACTTTGAGAATGTTGTTCAAAGAATTTAAAATATATGCCTACAACTTTTAGATTGTATGTTTAAGTTGAATAATATTTGAAAATGCTCTTACTGTCAATTGCAACGGTTGCTATGCGGAATTGAATAGTCGTACCACATTCTTCTGAATGCATATAGCTTATGCTTATTGAAAGCATCATGGAAAAGGATGTAAGTTTCCAAAAGAGAAATGTTTTATGGTTTTGTTCCCTAAAAAGGTTTAGGAAACAAAACATAAAGGAAGGGATTTTCGTGGCTTTTTTGTATGTGGATATATATAGATATGTACATGCGCCATATCTATATGGCTTTGAGGGTGTAACTTGCCAATCATTGGAAATTGCTAAAATGATCAAAACACATGTGTGCACTGTTACTTTTACTTTGTACCCTAATGTTCAGATAGATTTTGGGACTTGTATTGACCACTGCTAGTTCATAATCCTTTTGACTATTAACTAGTAAGCCATCCTGTAAATATCTTTTGATCAATGAGAGAGAAGAGGTAGAGAGAGTAGCTCTCAACTCCCTTGAGTCCTCTTCCCAATTCTCAACTTCCTTGCTACCAATGATAGGTCTTCAATCTTTGCTGCAAATGCATGATCCCTCTGTTGGGTAGTCCCAAATCTATATGTACTATTTTCTTTCTACTGTGATATCTTGAGGTGTGTATCTATGTTTGCTTCTGGTTGCTTTTGTTCCCTCCATCCTTGATTTTAGTCTTGGTTTCCTGGAGCCCGATTTTTCTTGGGTACAACAGTGTTAGGGTTTCCTACATGTGTTTCTGCCTATGTGGATATTATCATATGCTAACCGCTGTTCCTATCTTCTATTCTACTGCATTTTCCTGGTTTTATTCACACCCTTGGTTTGACTCTCCTACCAAGTGTTCTATTAGCTCCCTTAGTTAGTAGATTGATTTGAGAAGGGTGTGAAACTATTTTCTGCCTAGTGGTTAGCTATCATATTGATTTGGACTTACTTTTGTTCCTTTGTTCAAGCTTCTATTCCTGGCATCCGGTTTATTTAATCTGCTTTCACCACATATTTCTTACGAAAACCAGTTTGTCAGCCATTGGTAACTTGTATCCTCGGTAAGAATTATTCCCTGTGTGCTAGGCTCCAATTTGAATTCCACACTCCCTAATTCTAGCTACTCCAACTTGCTGTCAGTCTCCTACCCCACATATCTAGAGAATACTCCTAACTACTCCACTATCCCGCCCTCCTATAATTTCTTATTTTATCTGCCTTCTCCTATTTCTGATGGCCTGGACCTAATGGTCCAGAGTAGAGGACGGAAAAAATTGACCATTTCTGGGGTGTCGTCTTCCTCCACACCCCAGACAATTCTCTCCTCTCCCCAGATTGAGCCTCGATTATCTGCTATCCCAGCCTTAAATATGGCCAATCCAAACCTCTCATCCCCAACTCAAACTGAGATACTCTTGGTTCCTGACCCCAGTCCTCCTTTATCACCTACCCTCGTTGTTAGTTGGCTCAATTGTCGACTCCAGAACTAAACTTAGTAACCTCCTCGGTGGGCCCTGATGTTAGGAGCATGCACCCTCCAGTTGCCCAGTTTGCTGCTAAGAATTATGGCCCCTGTGAGGATATACCAAACTACTCTGAGGTGGGGAGCATGCCCCCTTCTGCTACTCCTATGATTTCTGTCCCTCCTGATCCCAGTGTGGGGATTAATATCCACTCATGGTCGAAGTCACAACCTTCTCTCAAACCTGTGGATTCTAATCAAACCATTCGTTCTTGGGCTAATGTTGTGAAAGGGAATCAGGAGCAGTATAATGGAATGAAATTAAGACATATTCCCAGCTCCGGAAACTTTGTTGATATTGATGCACTGGACTTTGAGGATACTGTGGGCAAGTTGGGTTTCTATCTAATAGAGATGTTTGCAGGAAGATTCCCGGGAATGAAGGCAGTCATGGAACTCACTAAATAATGGGGTGTTCTATCAAAGGTTCACACTCATGCATTTGGATAGCTGATCTTCCATTTCAATTTGGATGCTGATAGACATGAGGTTCTCTGTGGAGGGCCTTATGCAG
This sequence comes from Voacanga thouarsii, assembly GCA_026120185.1. Taxonomy (NCBI): domain Eukaryota; kingdom Viridiplantae; phylum Streptophyta; class Magnoliopsida; order Gentianales; family Apocynaceae; genus Voacanga; species Voacanga thouarsii. The sequence goes on along the minus strand of JANUWF010001354.1, from coordinate 43,391 downwards.
TGCTTGGGAGATCACTCATGCTCAAGGAGATGCCGTCAGAATTTGATTTTTCCCTGGAAGAGGTAAGTATAATGCCAATATGGGTCATTTTCTCAGCTTTGCCTCTCGGTTGCTGGAATATGAAGGCTTTTAGTAAAATTGCTTCTGCTATTGGTATCCCAATTATGACTGATATGCTCACAGCAACATTTGTTTATCTGTCCTATGCTCAAGTTCTAGTGGAAGTTGATGTGTCTAAACCCTTAGTGAAAGTGGTGCCAATAAGATTACCATCCGGCAAGATCAAACAGCAAACAGTGAGGTTTGAGTTTGAACCATCCTACTGTAATTTTTGCTACAAATTCGGACATGTCACAGATGCTTGCATGGGGGAAAAATGAAAAAGAGAGAACAGTTGATGAAACTCAGTGGTGACCAAACTAACAAACGGCTAAAGAGTAGGCCAAGGTCCCTATCTGCACCGATCGGGTAGGAGCTGAGATCTTCTTCACCTCCTCAATAAGGCAATCACGTACTGATAAGGGGAAAGAGCTTGTTCAAAGTAATTATGCTGAACTAATGCACGACATTCATTCTATGGCTAAAGGCAGTGTACATGGGCTGGACAAGCAATAAAACAAAGATATATTGGCCAATGAGGGCGCTAGAGCCAATGATGCTCCATCAACATCAGTTGGGCAACGGAACCAGTTTAGGGATACAAGGGGTAGGTCCAGGACAAGAAGTATAGGACGTCCACAAATGTGATCAAATTCACGGAGGCATATCCAATTTGGAATTAATAAGTCGGTCTCTACTACTGGAAAGGTTAATAGTCCAGAAGAAATTCCAACGGCTATGGTGAATGTAGGTAAGGCTACCGTGCAAGCTACCCAATTTATTCGTTCAGTATGGAAGAAATATGCTCAAAGTAGTGTTGACTTGATTGGTGCCAAAAAGGCACTAATTAGTCCTCCATAAGAGTTGCTTCATAGAATATTCGAGGGTTCAACATGACCATCAAGCAACACGGGGTTCGAGAATTTATCTCAAAACATCGTGTGGACGTCATCGGATTACTAGAAACAAAGTTGACTGTTGATGACTTGGATAATATCCTTCAATACAATTTTTGTAATTGGTCGGTTTTACATAACATGGTGGAAGCTGATGGGGGTAGAATAGTCATCTTCTGGATTGGGGCAAAAGTGGATGTCAACTTATTCCACTGCTCGTCTTGGGCTATCACTGTTCGAATCACATGTAAGATTTCTCATGTTGCTTATTTCTTTACTTTCGTCTATGCTTACAATTCTATTATGGCAAAAAGGACTTTGTGGAACAAGATTGAGTACTTGTCGTCCTCGTTATCGGAGGCATGGATCCTTATGGGTGATTTTAATACTTATTTACATGTTGACGATAAACTCAGTAGTACCATGCCTACTTCATATGAAATTAGGGACTTTGCCTCATTATGTGTTGATACTAGTCTGGAGGATCTTCCATATGTTGGGCCGCGTTTTACTTTGACTAATTTAAGGGTGTGGTCTAAACTTGATCAGGTTATGGGTAATGATGCATGGTTCCAATGCCCTGTCTAGGCATCGGTGGAATTCCTCCCTATTGGGTTTCTTTCTGATCATAGCCCTGTCATTTGGTTATTGGTGAACAACATTGGGGGATCTGCTCATCTTTTCAGGTTCCTTAATTTTTGGGCTAACCATGACTCGTTTCATAATATTGTTAAGGGAGTATGAGATCGAACATACACGGGATTTCACTAGTTCATTCTATGCCGTCAGTTGAAAGAGCTAAAACAGGACTTACGGAGATTAAACAGATTGGAATTCTCTCACCTGTCTGGTCATGTGGAACAATCAAACTTAGCTGTACTTAATGCCCAACAGTTATTACTTGAGAACCTTGTGGATCAGAATCTTATTACACAGTTCAAAGAGTGTAAACGGTCGGCATGGTATCTTGCGGAGGCAGAAATGAAGTTCTACCAGCAACTTGCAAAAGGTAAATATGTTGCTCAAGCTGACAAGAATACTCGTTACTTCTTCAACATTGTCAAACGGAATAAAAAAAAAAAAGGAGCTTCATTGCTTCGATTCTCAAGGAAGATGGCTACATGACTGACAGTCCTAAGGCTCTTACTGCTGAATTTGTGGAATTCTACCGGAACCTATTGGGAACTAAGGTGTGTTGCTAGGAAATCAATGTGGACTATGTTCGTACTGGGCCAATGTTTCTTCATAACCTAAAGGCTGACTTGATTAGGGATGTCACTATCCAGGATATTAAATTGGCCCTGTGGGATATTGGTAGCTGCAAAGCTCCAGGTCCAAACGGTTATTCTGCCTTATTTTTCAAGAAAACATAGGATACAGTTGGACAGAATCTATGTGATGCTGTTAGGGAATTCTTCTCATCTGGCAGATTATTAAAGCAAATCAACCATTCTATTACTACTTTGGTTCCCAAGTCTGAACATGCAGAGAGGATGGGAGATTATCGGCCAATTTCTTGCTGCAACATGGTGTACAAGATTATTTCTAAAATTTTGGCAGAAAGACTTAAATTGGTTGTTCCACATCTTGTAGACATCTCCCAAACTACTTTCATCGAAGACAAACTCATGACTGATAATATCCTCCTGGTTCAAGAGCTTATGCGTGCGTATAGTAGGACAATAGTCTTTTCTAGATGTACGATTAAAGTGAACCTTAAGAAGGCTTATGACTCAATAAACTGGGACTTCTTATTAGAATTACTTACAGAAATTGGGTTCCCTCATATTTTCGTGAACTGGATTGGGTAGTGTGTGACCACTACTTCTTTCTCTATTGCTATAAATGGGACTGTGCAGGGTTTCTTTTAAGGTGCTAAAGGTCTGCGCCAAGGGGATCCGATCTCTCCTTTGTTGTTTGTCATTTGCTTGGAATATTTCTCACGAGTTGTTAAAGTGCACATACTTAGGACTTCATTCAGATATCATCCCAAGTGTGAGGCATCAAGGATTACTCACCTTATATTTGCGGATGACCTGATGTTGTTTGCTAGGGGAGATTGTTCTTCTGTCCATATTCTCCTTGACTTTCTGGAAGTATTTAAGAGGTGCTCGGGCCTTGAAATTAACAAGGATAAGTCAAATATTTATTTTGCTGGGATCTGATGGACTAATCAGGAGAGTATCCTAGATGCAACGGGCATTCCTATTGGGGAACTTCCTTTTCGCTACCTTGGCTTACTAATCATTAATGGTAAAATAAGGCTAACCTTGTACAAACCTTTGCTTGATAGAATTGGCTCATGCATTGGGAGATGATCTGCACGTTCTTTTTCATATGCTAGGTGGCTCCAATTGATCCAATCTGTTCTTCAAGGTGTTGAGTGTTTCTGGTTGTCCATTCTTCCTACTCCGTCAGCTGTTATTTGCTAGCTAGATAGGATGGCTAGGGATTTTCTGTGGAACTCAAAAAATGCATTGGTTGCCTGGAAAGATATTTGCCTTCCCAAGACAGAAGGCGGACTTGGTTTGCGGAATTTACAGGCTTGGAACAGGGCGTTATTGTCTAGAATCATTTGGGACTTACAAGTAGAGAAACAATCCTTGTGGGTTAAATGATTGGATCACTACTATATGAAGGGCGGATTAGTTTGGGAGATTGATCATCACCATAGCCATAGCCTTGTGGGTTAAATGATTGGATCACTGCCTGGAAAGATATTTGCCTTCCCAAGACAGAAGGCGGACTTGGTTTGCGGAATTTACAGGCTTGGAACAGGGCGTTATTGTCTAGAATCATTTGGGACTTACAAGTAGAGAAACAATCCTTGTGGGTTAAATGATTGGATCACTACTATATGAAGGGCGGATTAGTTTGGGAGATTGATCATCACCATAGCCATTCCCCTCTATTTTGTAGACTGCTTTCAATCAGATACATGATACTGGACCGAGAACAGGATATTAATAGTGCGGCGGATCTTCTTCACACTTCGGCTATGGGTACTGAGTCGTTCACTTCTCAAGCTTATGAATATCTGATGCCAAATACACTGAGGGTATATTGGGCTAATACTATTTGGAAGAAGGGTCTAACCCCTAAGCACTCATTCATTCTTTGGTTGTGTGCTAGGGGAAGACTGAAGACCAAGGATGCACTTGTGTTCCAGCTTGATGACATGTCGTGTCCACTATGTCAGTCACATTTGGAAATGACTAACCATTTATTTTTCAAGTGCTCTATTCCTGCTACTATTTGGCTGGAAATTAAAAGGTGGCTCAGATTACCACAAACAATGAATACGTCCAATGCTTGCCTTAAGTGGTACAAGCGTGCCAATCGTGGTTCCTCGTGGTTAGCTAAGGCAAAGGCTATTGCTATGGCTACCACATTCTACCACATCTGGAATGCTTGTAACAAGGCTATTTTTGAGGGGGAAGTTTGCCAAGCATTGGATATTGTCAAAAGGATTCAAACACATGTGTACACTGTTATTTTTACTTTGTACCTTGATGTTTTGACTAGTTTTGAGAATTGTAGTCATATCCGCTAGTTATTAGTCTCCTTGACTATGGACTAGTGAGCAACCATGTAAATATCTTTTGATCAATATTAATCCTTTACATTTTGATAATAATAAAAAAAAAACATAGGTTTTTGGTGCCGAATTTTGAGTCTAGTTCTTTTTTGTGGATACTATTGGAGAAATTCCTACGCTTGAAATTTTGATGGCATAATGCTTGGACAAATATTACGGAAGGGTTCCACACACGAGGAATAATTTTAAAAGCTACGTTATTAAGGTAACTTAATTTTCTTTCCCTCTCCTAATCCATTTAATTACATATGAGAGATTATGTTGTGTAGATTTCATTTTATTTTCTACTATGCATTGATTATTTTTGCATGATTGAAATCCAACAGTAGTAACATTTTCTATTGACAATTGTATTTACATGGTTCCCTTCCGGATGATATCAATTTGCATGCTAGTTAATATTGGAAGTGTGCCTTCCCAAGCTATTGCTAATTGTAGTACCTCTCAAGTTGTTGAATTGTGAGCCTGTTCTCTGGAAAAGAATGTCTCATCTGTAATTTTTCGCAATCCAAGCATGAAGCATCTTTTTTAGTGTGATAAGTACCTTATTTTTGTTGCTTTCTATCAGGTCTTTCTTTTGTTTTTTTGGGGACAAGAGAAAATAATATATTTCTACTTTTGCATATTATCTTATCGAAAGTGTTTATGCGCAGTTTATTATTTTTGCACTTGTTTATCAGTGTTCTTTTTACCTTAAATATATTTTATAAGGTACGATAACAAAATCAATAGTTGCATGATTGGATAGCCGTTAGTGATGTGTAATTATTTCCTGTGAATGATAGATGATTACACCCAGTGGATAATAGGTGAATACCACTAAGTTAGTTTTATACTATATGCATTTGCATTATTTTTATGTCTATTTCTAAAGCACATTAAATGTTATTTTCGAAAGTAAAAATTGTAAAAAAAAAAAAAAAAAGATGGAAGACTATACTTGGATGTACAGAATGTATGTTTCAATGATATGGTGACTTGCTGAATAATTCTCTAGTGGAGTTGAACATTTTGTTAAATGGGTGCTATCAAATTCAAAGCCTGGTAGTGATCAAATTAGGTGTCCTCATTCTATGTGTAAGAACAGAAAGTTTTAGGCCTTAAATATACTGACGGTTTATTTATATAGTAGAAGATTTGTGAAAGGTTATTATAATTGGACACGTCATGATGAACTGTTTTTTCCAACTACTCAGTTGAAATCAAAGCTTTTTCCAATTAATCCCGATGCTGAGAGATTTTATTACGTATTGATAGCTATAAATACGTTTTTGTGGGTTGGTGTACAAAACATTCAGAACTTTCGGTAGTGGCTTGGTTGTTAAACATTAAGTTTGCAAATAACATGTAAAAAAAAAAAAAAAAAGTTCAACAAAGTAATACAACTCATTAAAGAGTTTATGTCAACGGGTAACATTACACCATATGGCTTCTAAAGAACAAAGAAGTTAGTTGGTACACTTCATTTTCCAATAAAAAAAATAGATATATGTATTAATAGTAATTTGCTCTATTAGAAAGAGGACAATGGTTATAGAGAATGCAAGTTTCGTGATTATTGTCGGTATGCTCGTTATAAGAAAATATAGAAGAATAAACAATAGAAGGAGATTATTTTGAACAAGATGTACTATTTTCTACTCATTCCAAGATTGCAAAGGCTTTAAGAGTCTACGATAATAGAAGAGCACTTGAGATGCCACAGAGGCGTAGAGTCTTCCCGACAATAGGATAACGAATCATCCACATTATGGTGAGGCATAGTAGTATTTGATTTAAAATATCCAAATTTCATAGTATAGACTCAGAATGTTAGTCTTGGATTGTATATAGATGATTTTTCGCCATTCGAGTTGTCTGAAAAGTACTATTCTTGTCAGCTGGTGATAGTAACTCTATCTAATCCACTGCCCTAAATGTGCATGAAAAGTGTTGTGCTATTTTTTATAGTAATAATTCCCAATTTAAAAAATTCAAAGCACAAGTTAGATGTGTATTTGCATCTGCTTATAGATGAACTAAAAATACTGTGGACGGATGGTGTCCCAACATATCATATTTCTAAGAAACAAAATTTTCAGTTGCAGGCTGCTCTCCAATGGACAGCGAGTGAGTATCCGATGTATGAGATGCTAGGCAAGTGGAGTACATCGTCGATCCTATTTTATCTGTATTATATAGAATGTATAGAGTCGTTTACCATCAAGAGGTAAACAATTGTGGTTCAATTGTCATTGATTGTTCTTGTTCCTTGAATATCGTTTTAGAAGAGATTGTAAGTATTTTGTTTTAAACATATTGGAATGTAGAACAATAATTACTTCCACCATGCATAATTAGGGGAACACGTGGGAAGGTAATATGACTTCTTCACAAAATTATAGAAATTGCATCGGTACTTACAATGGCAGAGGGTAGATGTGAATATCATAACTAGGTAGAATGAGAATATTTTGGGATATGCCATATGAAAAAAAAAAATCTAATATAACATTATATAAATGTGATGCACAATGATGTATTTCATAATGTCTTTAACATAATGATAAATGTAAACGATAAGATGAAGAACAATGTAAAAGTTAGATATGATGTACATATATTATAACCATTTGGGATTGTGCATTGATCTTGCCGACCACAGAGAAGGAGTAAAAGCAAAAACCTATCATACATTGACAAAAAGAACAAAGGAGTCTTATATTAGAATAGGTAAAGGAAATTTGACTTCCTATTGGTTGTACTTCAAATTTAGAAAGATATGTTGATTTGAAACAAGTTAAAACGTCTGGCATAAAAAGACATTATTGTCATGTATTTATAGAACAATTATATCCATTACCTTGCGAGAATTTCTTCCACTGAAGTTGTGGAGTATTTTAATAGTGTTAAGCCTTTTCTACAAAGATTTGTACTCTTTGAAGTTAATGGTGTTATATAGAGTAGGATATTGCTTTATTAATCTGCAAGCTAGAAATTATTTTTCCATTAATATTTTTGATATTCTGGAACATCTACTAGTTCATTTGCCTTAAGAGATTAGAGTTAGTGGTCCTGTGCAATATAGATGGATGTATCCTTTTGAAAGGTTTGTTTCTATTTATCTACAAGAGAGTATAATTTTTTCGACGACTACATAAAAATTCTAGACATGGCTGAGGCCTTTTTTTGGGACATATATAAATGTTAGGTATTTGCATAACCTCAAGAGTAAGATGAGAAACAAAGCTAGAGCCAGTAGGTTAGGCCTAAGTATGGCCAACTTATAGACTCTAAAGCCTAACATACTTGGGTTTGTTTTAAATAATAATGTATGTGTATTGATGTCAATCTTTTACATGTATTTACTTTAATAATTATATATATATATATGTGTATATATATATATATATATTAGGAGCGATTTGACTTATTAATGTCACAACCTTCAGAGTATAGCTCTACTAGTGAGTGGTCAGTACAGGATAGGAGGCTTTTATTTTTGTAGGCTGCGGGTGGCTTTTGGAAAGGCCAAATTTATGGGTTGGGTGTTGATTCTACTCGTCTTAGACCAGAGTATATTTGGAGTAGATATTACCATGGTGAGCCCATGAGTGCATCAACCCAAGTGTAGATAGACAAGAAGATGCACAGCATGGAAAAGAAATTTGAGGCGGGAATACAACAGAAATATCAGTATATTGTCCAATAACACGACTATATCCACGGTATTTGTTAGCATTTTATATTATCTCCTCTACAAACCCCACCACCATATCCTCCACTACCTTTCCAAGGTGCTGATGATGATACTCCTAGTGATGCTACTGATGATGCACCCGGCTTTTCTTAGCCATACAACTAATTTATATATGTATTTGTAAAAGATTCTTTCGAGCTATGTTGTATAAGTGTAATCATTCCCCGTGGCAGAATGAGATGCATGGGAAAAGCTAAAAAAAAGACTAGATTGAGACAAACTGCAGCACTAAATATTGCCTCCCAAGTCGAGCGACTTCGGGCAGAGATGGAGATGACCATGCGATGCGAAAGGGAAGAGACGATTGCTCAATTTCAGCATGAGAAGCATGAACTACAGGCTCATTTTGAGTAATCATTAGAGGAAATTATGCGTTTCTATACTAGAAATCATTCGGATGTCGAACGGCTTGCTAACATGCCTCCCTTCCAACTGTCAACTGCTTCAAACACTCCAATGGGAGTTGGGTTGACAAACACGGACCCTGAAGATGCAAATGAAAAAAGAGATCCTATGAATCATGGTGCTCCTTTCCCACCTTCACAAAGTACTTATAACTGCATTTGTGTTTTCGTGTAACTGGTGTTTTTTCCCCATTACCGTGTTCTATATTACAATAATTGGATTTTCTATTTTACAATAATGCTTTAGGTCATTTTTTGGGCATATTTACTTGCAGTAATACTTTAATTTCCTTTTCGGGCATGTCTAATGTGATTTAGCAGTAATAATTTAGTTCCTTTTTTGGCATATTTATTTGCACTATGTTGAAAATTGAGCTATTGGTTGAATTTAAAACTTTTTTGGATGGTCAACTTGAAGATTATAGCTATGATTTCCACTTACCAAACATTTGAAGTTGTATCTTCTCCTTAGACCTTTCAACTGAGTTCATTAAGAAATATGGAGGAATTATGTTATTTCTTTTTTTTTTTTATCAAAATGTAAATATATATATATATTGATCAAATGATATGTACAAATGAGTTCTCTAGTTAACAGACATACTACTATTAACTAGTTGTTGCAAATTCTATCCTCAAAATAGGTCAAAACATGAGGGAACAAAGAAAAAAACATAGTGTACACATGTGTTTTGATCCTCTTTGTAATTTCTATCAGTTGACAAGCAGCTCATTCGAAAAGTGCCCGATTGCGTGCCATCCAGATGTACTAGAACGTGGTAGCCATAGCAGTTGTTTTGGCCATAGCGAGCCACGAAGACCCATGGTTAGCTCGTTTGAACCAATTTAGGTAGGTTTGATCTGGTCGTATTCAAAGCCTGTGGCAAACCGAGCCATGCCTTGATATCTGCCCAAACCTATGATGACAGCACACAGTTGAAGAATAGGTGAGCGGTCATCTCCGGTTGTGCGTGGCATAAGGGACAAGACATATCATCTAGCCAGAATGGTAGTGCATCTTTAGTTTTCAACCGCCCTTTTACGCATGGTCAAACCATGAATGAGTGCTTTGGCGTGAGTCCCTGTTTCCATATTGTGTTTGCCCAATACACTTTCAGTTTTGGTGGCTTGAGATAGTAATAGGCCTGTATGGTGAACGCCATATTACCCGTTGCCCAAGACTGCAGTAGCGCCGCAGCGCTGTCCGCATCTCGTTCCTTCTCCGTAATGGAATCCTGGATCGTTAGTAGCCTTCTGAACAAGGGAGAATGGTCCCTGTGATGAGCTATCTCCCATACTAAGTCACCATCCATGTAGTAGTGGTCTAGCCATTTGACCCATAATGACTGCTTCTCTGCTTGAATGTCCCAAAGAATTTTAGCCAGTAATGCCCTATTCCATGTCAGCAAATTTCTCAATCTGAGCCTGTGTTTGATCTTCGGTAAGCAGACGTCCCTCCAAGCCACTCGTGCTTGCTTTGAATCCCATAGGAAATCCCTGGCCATTCTGTCCAACAGGTCGATGACTGCTGTTGGTGTCGAACGGATTGACAGCACACAATTATGTTATTTCTTGAATTCATTTATCATGTTTTTCTTATGTTTGGTTGTAGCTAAAGCATATTCAAGACTATGTGATAGGGAGAATCATGCTAGTCCATCCTAGGTGATGGATTGTTTAGATTCTGAGCATCCTTATCTTAGCTAATATATAGAGAAATTTGGGAAAACAACCCCTTGAATATTTTTAGCTCCGGTTCCTTTTGGTAAATTATCTTCAAATCAACCACTATAGCAGAATAGGAAGTTGAACTATTGGGACTGCACTTTATCTCTCAAAGTAGTCTTTTGTTGCTCAGAGCCCAGGAAGAGGGAAATTTTGGAGCCACATTTAGGTTGTACTGCTTGGTTTTCGGTAGAAGTTTGTTCATTCATTGTCTTGTTCTGATGACTCCAATTAATTAATTCATTGTTGTTTGATTGGGAAAATGAATGGGAAAAAAAAGCCTTGTATACATCTTAATGGAGCTCTCCATTTGTGACATTGTTGTTTTCTTGATGGAGGCACATGAAAATGGAATGCTTGGTACAAGTTCTTGGCAAGAGAGCATTCAACTTTTAGGAGCTTCCTTCATCATTGTGCACTCGAGGAATTAATAGTTGTTTAACCTTAACACATGTGAATCCTAAGCCCTAGGAATGCCTTATAAATTTGCAGTGGTGATGTTAAATACTCTAACAAATCATATGCTGCTAAGTTTTTAGATAAATTAAGTGCCGCCAATCACATGAAACTAGAATTCTAAGTTTATAAATAGAAAAAGAACGGAAGCCAAGAGTTTGGAAGGCTATATTATTAAGACATGGGAAGATATTCTATCAAGAAACAAATGTATATTACTTGAGTGCAATTCGAATGTAGGGGAAGGTTATTCTTCTTCTAAATAATCAGTAGTTGAATTCTTGATAACTATGGCTTTAAAAACAATCCTAATTTTATGTGGCATATCATCTCAGTAGCCATGTGTTCACATAGAAAATGACTGAAGGAATGGTTTGCTGAATAAGCATCTAACTCTATAGTCGCTTTGATTAGCTTTTTAAACTATCGGTCAGCTTCTAACTTGTTCCTAATTCTTTATTACTATTCTAGAAGCTGGTCATATTTTCTTGGGTGCACTAAATATTAGACTTTTCCATGAATTAATGCACGGTACATATGATAAAACCAAAGTAGATCTTTGCTGAAATGGAGGTAGAGGAACTGGTTGTTTTGATTTTTGTGTACATGTATCTATTCAAGAATAAATATATATTATGAAATAAGGGTGATCACAAATTTTAGTCTGTGTGCTGGTGGATGCATATGTTTTTGTTCATGTGGATAATTTGTTATGTTAGATGATAGGTTAAATGTCATTTTAGAACTTTACTTTGATAATAGTATTAGTATTCTGAATTTGATGTGTTACGATATTTTGCATTGTTCATTGTACTTCAAGGCCAACTTGAAACAAAAAAGAAAAAAAAGGCATTTGGATAATGCTATAGGTCATGCTACATAAAAATTATATGCGATGGTAAGGAGATTATATATACGAAGCTTCTCTAGCCTCGCAAATGCAAAATTAATATGACGTTTTATTGTAATTGTTAATATATAGAGTAGAAACTATTTATAAAAAGATAAAATATCAAAATATTAGAGTACTAGAGTACTAGAACATATATAAGAAATTTAAAAAAAAAACTATTGTTCCAATTAAAAAAAAAAAATAGCATTTGATAATTTATACTCAACGTGATCTCACATATCAATATTTCAAACAATTTCGTACATCAAAAGGAAATAGTTCCTCATGAGAAATTGTTGTTCTTTTAAGAAATTTATCTAGGCCAAAGTTTACAAATTATTTCTTATTTTATTCATTATACAGAACTTTGAATTATAATTTGATTTTTATTCCCTCGTAAACCACTAGTAGAAGGGAAAAAAACAGTTATTTTTGAACGATAATTAATCAAATAATAATGAAGAATAAAAGTCCAAAATATAGTAATCTCTATATAAAACAAAACATTTAATTTGTATTGAAAAAAAATAAAAACCTGAATGCGTTAAAAGTTGATGAACAGAAATATTTAATTTGTATTATAAAAGAAGCAAAAACGAACTCATCTAAAAACTTGCCTTGTTAAGGCTGTGATGTGCATTAAAATTTTTGAGAACTCTTCCCTTTCACAAACTCAAATGACGCTTAATTTGCACTATTCCCATGAAATGACAAATGTAATTAATAATCGTAGGAATGAAATAAATGCAGTGCTTTTACAACTGTGATTTACCAAAATTGTCAAACTTCCATATCTGCATAAACCTACCAACCTCAGTCTTGTAGATGTGCTTCCGGAGTCGTATTTATATGTGGAGTGTCTCTAATTGTTTCACACAGCAACCAAATCTTCTTCTTCTTTTACCAAATTGATTGAGAAAATTCAGCCATCTACAATGGAGCCATCTCCTGAATCAACCCCATTAAAGCCAAATATTCCTCAAGAACTCATTTTTGAGTTCCTCTTGAGATTGCCTATAAAGTCTCTTTCGCGCTTCAAATGTGTTTCCAAACCATGGAATTCTTTAATATTAAGTCATCAAAGCCCGCATCAAAATTTCATCTGGAGACAAAATATTCAGTGACCATAGGTTTCTGTTGCCACCGCAAAGAAGCTCAGGAAATCTTTATACTTCATCCCTTCATGAATTCGGCTATGGAGACTTGGTTGTCAATCCCCTTGCGCTTGAATTTCCTTTGCAACCCCTAAATCAAAGGGTATCTTTTGCTGGCTCGTTAAATGGCTTGATGTGTCTGTGTCTAGATTTTGCCAGTAACCTCATTTTGTGGAACCCCTCAATTGAAAAATTCAAGGAGTTGCCAATTTCTGCTATTGAGTATGATACTTTTGGATTTGGCTATGATGAGTCTACTGATGACTATAAGATAGTAGGATTCTCCTATAAGAGAGAGGCTTCAAAGACAGAGGTTAGTATCTATAGTTTAAAAACTAATACTTATGCAAGACTCATGACTATTCTGATGGTCGTGTTTTTGGTCTTGGGTTGGGTACATTCGTGTCTGGATCTCTTCATTGGATAGCTGGGTGGCACGATAGCCCGATGTATGTCGACTACATAGCTTCATTTGATATAGCAGCAGGAACTTTTGGAATGATATCGCTACCTAAATTTGATGGTTTTCCACATTCCCTGTGGTCTTTGGATATTTTAAGTGGATGCCTCTCAATATGTTACTCTGATTTCATTACTGAGATGCATGTGTATATAATGAAAGACAATGTGGAAAAGAAATGGACTAAACTGATGTCTATCTCCTACAACGACGAGATTCAATCTCTCAGAAGAAATTTCGTTTCAGCCGTTTTCCTATTTGAAAGCGGGGGGATTTTGTTGAGCTATGGTTCAAATCTTGTGCTCTACAAGGATGGAGAATTTTATATTAAGAATCGCGGTGCTGGCAATAAATGCAATCCTTGTTGCTTTGGAAATTCGTACTGCACTAATTTTGAATCCGTGGTTTCACCGAATATTGGCACTGAGATTGCTTTCACTACTGATGAGTAAAGAAAAAGGTAAACCATATATTCTACTCAAAACTTGACATTTCACTGTTGACTTTCTTTTAGGTTCTTAGACAGACGCATATATAAACCTAAGCTCAATCCCATAAATAAAGCATTGCTTATGATTTGAAAGTTTGAACGGAGAAAAGAGAGGGCACTTTAGTGCGCAGCACATTTTCTAACATTTGAGGGGCGAAAATTATGGTCGCTCTAACATTCTTAGCATCAGTGTCCAGAAGAAAAGAAGCAAGAAGGAGATTTCCCAAAACTAAGAATTTTTAAATTTAAATATGCTTCATGTCATAGTTGTACACATTTCAAAATTGCTTAGTTATCTAAATATCGCACTCCCCCCCCCCCTCCCCCCTCCTCCTTGTATCACTGAGTTACTCATAAAACATGACACATAATATAATTAGTTTTCAAGTCCTATCTGCTACGATTCATAGTGTTGTTAACTAATTATCGCTGAAATTATATCCGTTTAACTCATAAACACAGCTAAACAAAAACATAAAAACACTTTACTAATAGTCATTGAGTGCATACGTGATGTTCGCCCAAATAGAAGAGAGGTATATGGTGAATCATGAAACTAAAGCACACTGTTTGGCACATAAATTGGTCTCATACTTTTTTCTTTACGAAATCTATTCATGCTGACATGTGTTTCCTTGCACTGATATAGTGGAGGAGATCTCCGACTCCTTTCTTTCAGAACTGCTGAAAAGAATGAAGCCTCTAGCAACGGTAACATCTGCAAATTGAATGGCCTTCCAAAACATCATCAAGAACTCATCGATTGGATACTCTTTAGATTGCCTATCACATCTCTTCTGCACTTCAAACGTCTTTCCAAACAATGGTGTTCTTTGATATGTCTCCGGAATACATCAAAACCCATCTCGGAATCTCAACCAAAGACAAGAAATTCAGTTACGATAGATTTCTTTTGATTACTTCAGGAAGCACCAAATATTGCTGCTACTTCACTTTTCGGGGTTGCGTATGGGAACTCCAGTATCAATCCTGTTCAGCTTGATTTTCCATTTTAACCTTTAAATGGTAAGGCATATTCTGTCGGGTCAATTAATGGCTTATTTTGCATGCATATGTATTCTGAAGATGTGCTCATTTTGTGGAAACCCCCCATAAGGAAATTGAAGAAGTTACAGATTTCTGCTTCTAAGTTTATTGCTAATGGTTTTGGCTATGATTAGCGTACTGGCGATTACAAAATTGTGGAATTCTGCAATTGGCTGGTTGACAACTCTTTCCACAAAAATTTGCGACTATGTAGATTTTATTACTCCTGCTAATTGTCAAGAAAACTCATTTTTTTGGTAGCGATATGAAATAATTTAGAGTTTCAAGAGACAACGAATGCAAAGATTGTAAGGATGCTATGGAGAAATCAAACAATCAATTAGAAGAGACAACAATTGGCTTGGAAACTAAACACGAAAGAAGTTTTAAAGAAGTTTTGAAACTTATTTAATTCATTGAATAATTCAGTGCCATGTGTCAAAAAAGAATTGTAAAACAGGAATAATGTTCATTTACAGATTACGCAAAGTACTTGTGGACCTTTTTAAAACCGTGATGATATATACATTGTGGATTAAAATTCTTGAGAACACTTTCATTTTAAAAACATTCTAAATTGAACTGACCCATAATTTGTACTATTTCTATGAAGTGACAAATCTAATTAATAATTTTTTTGGATCAAAATATAAAATGATTAATATTGATCAAAAGATATTTACATGGTTGCTCACTAGTCCATAGTCAAAGAGACTAATTGCTAGCGAGTATGACTACAATTCTCAAAATTAGTCAAAACATTAGGGTACAAAAAAAAATAACAGTGTACACGTGTTTTTACCCTCTTGACAATATCCAACGCTTGGTACACTTCCCCCTCAAAAACAGCCTTGTTACGAGCCTTCCAGATGAAGTAGAAAGTGGCTGCCATAGCAGTAGCCTTTGCCTTAGCTAACCACGAGGACCCACAGTTGGCACGCTTGTACCACTTCAGGCATGCACTAGCTGTATTCATTACTAGGGGTAATCCTAGCCACCTTCTAATTTCCCCCCAAATCGTAGTAGAAATGGGGCACCTGAAAAATAAGTGGTTAATCGTTTCCAGTTGTGACTTACACAGTGGACATGACATGTCATCAAGCTGGAACACAAGTACATCTTTGGTCATGAACCTTCCCCTAGCACACAACCAAAGAATGAATGAGTGCTTTGGGGTTAAACCCTGTTTCCAAATAGTATTAGCCCAATATATCCTGAATGAAGTTGACCTCAGATATTCATAAGCTTGAGAAGTGAACGAGTCGGTACCCATAGCCTAGGTGTGAAGAAGGTTAGCCGCACTATGACTATCCCGTTCCTCGTCCAATATTACATCTCCGATAGAGAGGATTCTACGAAGCGAGAGGGAATGACTCCGATGGTGGTCAATCTCCCAAACCGATCCGCCCTTCATATAGTAGTGATCTAACCACTTGACCCACAAGGACTGTTTCTCTGCTTGTACGTCCCAAATGATTCTAGACAATAGGGCCCCGTTCCAAACTTGTAGATTTTTCAAACCAAGTCCGCCTTCGGTCTTGGGTAGGCAAATATCTTTCCGGGCAACCAATGCATGTTTTGAGTTCCACGAGAAAATCCCTAGCCACCCTATCTAGGCGGCAAACCACAGTGACGGAGTAGGAAGAATGGACAACCGGAAACATTCAATGCCTTGAAGCACGAGAATGGATCAATTGGAGTCGTCCTGCATAGGAAAGAGCCCGCGTAGACCATCTCCCATTGTAAGAGCCAATCCTATCAAGTAATGGTTTGTAGAAGGTTAGTCTAATCTTACCATTACTAATTGGTAGGCTAAGGTAGCAAAAAGGAAGTTCCCCAATAGGAATGCCCATGTCATCCAGGATACTCTCCTGTGTAGATCTTCGAATCCCAGCAAAATAAATGTTTGACTTATCCTTGTTAATTGCAAGCCCCGAGCACCTCTTAAATACTTCTAGACAGTCAAGTAGAGTTCAGACAAAAGAACAGTCTCCCTTAGAAAACAACATTAGGTCATCTGCAAAAGCAAGGTGAGTAATTCTAAATGCCTCACACTTGGGATGGTATCTGAATGTAGTCCCAAGTGTGTGCACTTTAACAACACGTGAGAAATATTCCAAGCAAATGACAAACAGCAAAGGAGAGATCGGATCCCCTTGTCGCAAACCTTTAGCACCTCTAAAGAAACCCTGCATAGTCCCATTTATAGAGATATAGAAAGAAGTAGTGGCCACACACTACTCAATCCAGTTCACAAAGATATGTAGGAACCCAATTTCTGTAAGTAGAGCCAGTAGGAAGTCCCAGTTAACAGAGTCATAGGCCTTCTTAACATCCACTTTGATTGAACATCTAGGAGAGACTCTTGTCCTACTATACTCACGCATAAGCTCCTGAACCAGGAGGGTATGTTCAGTCATGAGTCTACCATGGATGAAAGCAGTTTGGGAGATGTCTACAAGGTGCGGAACAACCAACTTAAGTCTTTCTGCTAAAATTTTTGAGATAATCTTATACACCGCGTTGCAGCACGAAATTGGCCTAAAATCACCCACCCTCTCTGCATGATCAAATGTGGGGACCAAAGTAATAATAGAATGGTTGATTTACTTTAATAGTCTGCTAGGTGTGAAGAATTCCGAAACAGCATCACATAAATTCTGTCCAACAGTATCCCAAGCTTTCTTGAAAAATAAGGCAGAATAACCATCTGGACCCAGAGCTTTACAGTCACCAATATCCCACAAGACCAATTTAATATCCTGGATAGTGACATCTTTAATCAAGACATCCATTAGATCATGAGGAACCATTGGCCCAGCCCGAACATAGTCCATATTGATTTCCTGGTAACATACTTTAGTTCCTAGCAGGTTTCGGAAGTATTCCACAAATTCATCAGCAAGCGCCAAGGACTATCAGTCATGAAGCCATCTTCCTTGAGAATAGAAGTGATGAAGCTCTTTTTTTTTATTTTTTTTATTCCGTTTGACAACGTTGAAGAAGTAACGAGTATTCTTATCAGCTTGAGCAACATACTTACCTTTTGCAAGTTGTTGGTAGAACTTCATTTCTGCCTCTGCAAGATACCATGTGGATCGTTTACACTCCCTGAACTGTGCAATAAGATTCTGATCCACAGGATTGTCAAGAAGTGCTCGTTGGGCATTCGGAATAGCTAGGTTTGCTTGTTCAACGCGACCGGACAGGTGAGAGAATTCCGAGTATGTTTAATCTCCGGAAGTCCGACTTTAGCTCTTTCAACCGACGGCAAAGAGAGAACTAGTGAAATCCCGTGAACGTACGATCCCATACTCCCTTGACAATATTGTGAAATGAGTCATGGCCGGCCCAAAAATTAAGAAATCTAAATGGACGAACAGAGCCCCCGATGTTGTCAACAGCTGACCAAATGACAGGGCTATGATCTGAAAGAAAACCAATAGGAAGGAATTCCATCGATGCCCGGACGGGTCATTGGAACCAAGCATCATTACCCATGACTCGATCAAGTTTTGACCACACCTTAGAATTAGTCCAAGTAAATCACGGGCCGACATAGGGAAGGTCCTCCAGACCAGTATCAGCACATAATGAGGCAAAGTCTCTAATTTCATTTGAAGTAGGCATGGTACCACTGAGTTTATCATCCACATGTAAATACGTATTAAAATCACCCATAAGGATCCAAGCCTCCGATAACGTGGAAGATAAGTGTTCAATCTCATTCCATAAAGTCCTTCTTGCCACAATAGAATTGTAAGCATAGACGAAAGAAAAGAAAAAAGTAACATGAGAAATCTTACTTGTGATGCGAACCGTGATAGCCTGAGGCGAGCAATGGAGTAACTTCACATCCACCTTTACCCCATTCCAGAGAATTACTATTCTACCCCCATCAGTTTCCACCATGTTATGTAAAATCGACCAATTACAGAACTTGTGTTGAAGGATACTATCCAACCCATCAACCGTCAGCTTAGTTTCCAGTAATCCGATGACGTCCACATAATGTTTTGAGATGAATTCTCGAACCCCTTGCTGCTTGAGGGTCCTGTTGAACCCTCGAATATTCCATGAAGCAACTCCCATGATGGCCTAATTAGTGTCTGTTTGGCATCACTCAAGTCAACACTACTTTAGGCATATTTCTTCTAGACTGACCAAATAAATTGAGTAGCCTGTACGGTAGCATTACCTGCATTCACTATAGTCATTGGGATTTCTGCAGGACTACTATCCTTTCCAGTAGTAGAGACCGACTTATTTGCTCCAAATTGGACATGCCTTATTGAATTAGTTCGCATTTGTGGACGTCCTATACGCCTTGTCCTGGACCCGCCTCTTACATCCCTAAAGCGGCTTCGTTGCTCAACCGATGTTGATGGATCCCCTTTGGCACTAACGTCCTCCTTCATTGCCTCTAGACTATCTTCGACCACGGGGAGAGAGCTGTGCATTTGTTCATCAACATAACTTTGGACAGGCTCTTTTCCCTTGTCCAATCGAGCCTGTCTTATTTGAGGGGGAGAAGCAGATCTCATCTCCTGTCCGACCGGTGCAGACAAGGGCCTTGGCCTATTCTTTACCCATTTGTTAGACTGGTCACCACTAGTTTTCAATTGGTGTTCCCTTTTTTTCATTTTTCCTCCCGTACAAGCCTCTATGACATGGCCAAATCTGCAGCACATATTACAGTAAGATGGTTCAAACTCAAACCTCACGAGGTTGTTGTTTGACCTTGCTTGGAAGGAAGTCTTATCGGCACCACTTTGACTAGGGGTTTAGATACATCAACTTCCACAAGAACACGGGCATAGGACAGACGATCAAATGTCGCTGTGAGCATATCAGTCATAATTGGGATGCCAATATCAGAGGCAATTTTACTAAGAGATTTCATGTTCCAACAACCAAGAGGCAAAGCTAGGAAGGTGACCCAAATAGGAATTATACTTACCTCTTCCAATGAAAAATCAAATTCCACAGGCATCTCCTTTAGCATGAGTGATCTCCCAAATACTGCATAAGACCCACCTTGGAGGACTTTCTATCTGTCAGCATCCGAGTTGAAACGAAAGATCAGCCATCCAAAGGCATGAGAATGCACCTTAGATAGAACACCCCAATGCTTAGTGAGATCCATGACTGCCTTTATTCCCGGGAATCTTCCCACAAACATCCCTATTAGACAGGACCCCAACTTGCCCATAGTATCCTCAAAGTCCAGTGCATCAATATCAACAAAATTTCCTGAGCTGGGAATGTGACTTAACTTCATTCCATTAGACTGCTCCCTGTTCCCTTTCACAACATTAGCCCAAGACCGAATTGTTTGATTAGGATCTACAGGATTGATAGAGGGATGAGATTTTGTCTGTGAGGGGGAAGGGTTCTCCACACATGAATCTTGAGGGACAGAAAGCTCTGGGTAAGTAGAAGGGGGCGTGCTCCCCAGTTGCAAGCAATTCATAATGTCCACACCTGGGCAATTTTCCTCTGCAACGATCTGGGTAGTTAGAGAATGCATGCTTCCAACGACAGGGCCCACTGATGATGACACTTTGATAGGTTCTGGAGCGGGCAGTTGAGGCAGCTAAATGATGAGAGTGGGTGATTGAGGAGGACTGGGGACAGGAACCACGGATGGCTCGGGTATGGTTAGAGTAGATGGGTTTGGATTGGCCATGATCATGGCTGGGACAGAGAGGGACTGATGATTAACCTGGGGAGGAGAGAGGAATTTCTGGGGTGTGGAGAACGACAACACCCAAGAAGATGTCAGCTTTCTCCGGCCTCTAGTTTGGACCATTAGGTCCAGGCCATCAGCTAACGCAGCGGATAGAACTAGCAAGAAGTTGGAGTAGGTAGCAGAAGAAACAGCAGGCGGGGGAGTGGAGTAGGTAGGCGACTACTCTGGAAAAGAGGCGTAGTGGACTGACAGACAGGTGGAGCAGTTAGATTCTGGGAGGATGTAAATCTATTTAGAGTCTAGCGCAGAAGGAATATTTAGACCGAGACTGATTTGAACATCTGACTAACAAGGTTTTGAAGGAAGAATATGGTTAAACCCGATCAAAAACACCTGATTCCAGAACTAGCAACACGGACAAAGGAAACAGGAGAATTATCGACTTAACATAATACCTAGCCTCTGGACAGAAAATAGATTCACACCCTTACAACTAAATAAACTAAAACCTAAAAGCGGAATCTAATAGAATGCTTGATAGGATAGACAGACCAAGGCCGACAAGAAAACTAGGAACATGCAGAGGACTATAATGTTGGAACACCGGATAGCATCAGGAAGAAGCAACATAAGCAGAAGCCTATGAAGAAACCCTATCACCGCATTACCTAGGGACAACTAAGGCCAACCAAACATAGCTGCAGATGCCGAGTCACACCTCACAATATCACAGCAGAAGAACACCAAAACGAATAGCTTCCATACTAACCAGTAGTAGGAACATGCATTAACAGCACATCTTGAAGACCTATCATTGTTAGCAATGGAGATAAGAGTCAGGAAGAGGACTCAAAGGAGTTGAGAGCTTCTCTCTCTACCTCTTCTCTCTCTTCACTTTTAGTAATCTAATTAATAATCATAAGAATGAAATAGATGCAGTGGATTTATAACTGTCAAACATCCCGATTTGCACAAACCTACCAACCGCAAGCTTGTAGATGGACTTCCTGAATTTCATTTATGTATGGGGTGATATATCTAATTGTTTGACACAGCAACCAAATCTTCTTCACCCTTCACCCTTCACAAAACTGATGAAGAAAATTAAGCTAACTATAATGTAACCATCCCCTGAATTAATGCCATTAAACCCAAATATTACTCAAGAACTCATATTTGAGTTCC
Source organism: Voacanga thouarsii (assembly GCA_026120185.1). Classification (NCBI taxonomy): domain Eukaryota; kingdom Viridiplantae; phylum Streptophyta; class Magnoliopsida; order Gentianales; family Apocynaceae; genus Voacanga; species Voacanga thouarsii. The sequence goes on along the minus strand of JANUWF010001354.1, from coordinate 21,554 downwards.
TCATGAGATTGTCACTTAAATCTCCTAGGCGTTTCAAATGTTCCCAAATCCTGGCCTTCTTTGTTATCAAGTTCTGAATTCATCAAAGCCCACGTCAAAATGTCATCTGGAGACAAAAGCTTTGTCGACCATATAATCGTGCGGCCACCTCAAGGGACTCTTGGTACTTTATCCCTTCATGAAGTCTGTTATCGGAACTCCACTGCGAATCCCGTTGATTTTGACTTTCCCTTGCAAACCTTAAATAATACGGCATCTTTTGCAGGCTTGAATAGTGGCTTCATTCAATAGAGCAACAGGAATTTTGGAATGATATCTAGACCTAAATTCGATGGTTGAGAATATTGCTTTTACTACCAAACAGTAAAGAAAAAGGTAAACCATATATTCTACTCAGAACTTGATCTATCATTGTTGCCTTTCTTTTTCAGTACACACGTAAGGTTATACTCAGTCCTATAAATAAAGCCTTGCATCTGATTGGATAGTTTAATACGATAAAAGCGTGCGCACTTTAGTTCACAACACATTTTCTAACTTTTGAAAGGTAAAAATTATGTTGCTCTAACATTTATCTGAAATATTTCTTGCACCTTTCGTTAAGATGATGAAATACCCTGTCCATTTATACCTTGGGAATTAGGGAATAAGCATTTAATTTGGAGTATATCATACTAGCTTATTGAGAATGTTTATGTGACATTCTCATTTAACTTCTTTATGAGTATTAAGGTGCTTGTGAAAAAAATTGTGAATGATTTGTGAATGTTAACGCATACTATTATGTGTGAAAAAAAAAAGATTTATTATGATTAAATTGAATATTTTTATAAAGAAATATTATCACAATTATTTTAGAGAGAAAAACAAATTTTACCAGTTTTCTTAACCTTATTTTGATTTATAATGTGAATTATAAGGGTGCTGAGGAGATAAGGTGAATTTTATGTGTTTAGTAAAGTATATATTTGATTTAAGTGTGTAGTACATGATTTAATAATAAATTAAAATATTATTTGCCAAAGAAATATAATAATGATTTTTATTTTATTTCTACCCTAAGAGAAATAATTCTTAAAAATTTTTTAATATCTATTTTTGAGTAATTTTAACTTTGACTTATTGGGAGTTTTGGTCAATAAATGATCAAATTATTTTTACTCGAGGTCAAATATTTTGGCCAGTCTTCACGTAAAACCCAATATAATTTTGCATTAGTGAAATTAGAATAATAAGTTTTATTCTATGAATAATTTTAAGTTATTACTTAAATCTTATGTGAACTATAATTTTATTTAGAAAGAAATATTATTTATTTGTAAGTGTGTTTGCTCAAATCAAAATTTGTTTTACGTGAACAACACATGAATTATTATCGAGTTAAATTATTTATTTCAAAAGAAAGTTCTATTTTCAATTTCTCTAATAATAAGAGGAATAAATTTTATAAATTGTATGTGTAATACCATACAAATTTCATTATCGAAAAAAATAGAAAATTAGTTTACTGTTTGGATTAATTGAATGTTTGCGTGATTATTTTGTTTAATTATTATATGAGATTCCTTAGGGAAAATAAATGAAGTCAATGTGATTCTTTGCTTGATATGTGGTAAATGAGTTATTATTAATTAATTGTCGTATTGTATAAAGAAATATTATTATACTAATATTTTTTTATAGGAAAAAATAATTTCTTGAACAATCGATTTTTATTACAAAATTAGTTTTGATTTTTTTAATTAATTAAAAGTCTTGATCAAAATTCAAGGCTAAAACTAATTTTGACTACTTAATCCATTTTGACCAACAGGATCCATAAGCCATTTTGACCCAATTTAATCCCTTAAATCTTAGCCCTTGATTTTTGGTAAAATTCAAGTGAACTTGTCTCCACTATAGGATTAAAATAAACCTACTATATAAACAAATTTTCTTCCCATTTGTCCCACCTATTTCGGCAGATCCTCTTAAGTACCCACTCTCATTTCTTTCTTTTCTTCTAAGAGAAGAAATCCTACCCAATATAGAAGTGCCGGCCAGCTTTCATTTCCATGGCTTTTGGCTGCATCTAACTAAGGGAAGACATTTTCCCTTCAAAACCAGCTAAACCGAGAATCCGCCACCTCCCCCCCCCCCCCGGGCACTTCACCATTAATCTTCCTACTTCCAACTCAAGACTTTGGCTTATTTGTGTATCAAAAGAAGCCTCCCTCCCTGAATTTTTAAATCTTGGCAAGACATTTCAACAAGGTAATCTCATGCTCCATTTTTTTTTTTTTAATTCTTCCTACTTGCGACCGATACCCCCTCATTTCCTTCTTTAGATTTTCCACTTCAAGAGACACGAGCAAACCAGTTGGGAACTGAAGTTGAGAGATTCCTCCTACTGCCTTTTGAGCATTCTAAGCAAGTCTTCCAAGAGCTAAGTGAAAAGAACTCACCTTTCCCTTGCAAACATACTGGCCAAAAAAAAATAATAAAAAGGGGGGGGGGGGGGGACTTTCTATCCAGCCTGGTGTTATTGTGAAAAGTGCAAATTCTTACCTGTGGTTTTGATGATCGGATGTTTGGGACATGATATATATTGTGAGAGTCAAGTCTTGGTGTGAAGAAATCATTTTTGTTTAGTACATTTTTAAGTAAAAACAAAATGCAATGTTGCTGTCCAGATTTGTGTTTGTTGATGGAATGTTTGTTTTTTTTTTTTTTTTTTTTTAAACAAGATCTAATGGAAGGTATTTGCATGTTGTCCATAAGGTATAATCCGTGAGTGTGCCTAGGTAACTCAAAAGAGTTTGAAAAAGTAAATCGCCCATTTTGAGTCAATGCAAAGTTTGCTAATTGGTCTACAATCTGATTCCCTTCCCTATAAACATGAGTAATAGTACATCGTCTGAATTTCCCTCGTAGTAGCTTAAGAAAACGTCTAAGTTGGAGGTTCTTCCAGTTCGATTGAGTTCTATCAGCAATTTGCTGTACTAGCAATTTACAGTCGGACTGTACTAGAATATCGAAGTGACCCGACCTGAGACACCCCCGCAGTCCCTCGACCAATGCAAAAAGTTCAGCAGCGAAACAATCCTATTGACCAACAGTTTGAGCAAAAACCTGTATGAATTTGCCGTCTCCATATCTCAGAATGCCTCCGACACTGGATAAACTGTTATTCCCTTTGCATGCTCCATCTACATTTAGAATGACCTCATCGTATGCTCCCTTCAACCAAACGACTGACTCTATCTGTCTCGTCTTTGAAGCCTTCCATGTGATAGGGAAAAATCGAGAAAAGTCCGCAAATCTCTCACAGAAGCTAACAGGGAAAGCTTGCATGTTAGCTGTGAAAGTATTGGCCACTGCAAGGTAAAGTTTTGGACATTGAAAGTGGAGATTATCATGCCTACATTTGTTCCTGTACTTCCAGATCTCCCATAATGAAATAGCAAAGAAGCGCCGGCTGATAACTATCCCAAAAGATGTCCCCCTCCACCAATCATTAAAGAAGTCGACAAAGGAGTGCCAACGAGTCGGAGATTTACGTCTGGGGAGATGAGCAGTAGCAAGATCCCAAAATTCCTTCACCACAGAGCACTAAAAAAATAAATGAGTAACAGATTCCTCTGCTACCCAGCATAGATTGCAGCATGATGGGAGCTCAACCCCCAAATGTTTAAATTGCGAATCTAGCGCAACGATACCATTGAATAATTTCCACAAGAACACCTTAATGGAGGGCTGGATTTTGAGATCCCCAATGTCTAACGCTGCCTGATGAGCCTTGCCTTTGAGACGAACTACTTGCCAAGCTGAGGAGGAAGAAAAGCCCCCATTCTTAGAGAGTTTCCAAATCATAGTATCATTACCATGTGAATTAAGTAAAGGTGGCAACAATGTAATAATTTTATATGCTCATCCTGGGTCCAATAATTGCCTGATCGGATTAACATTCCAAAAACTACTGGATAAGCATTGAGAAACTCTCATGTTTGGTTGGACAATTACCGAGTTCAAATTACAAAGTTTCCCAAAATCCGTCTAATCATCAAACCAAAATGAAGACGAGCCATTACTAAGGCTCGAAGCCGATATTGTCCTCGGCAATCGCTCTAATTCTGAGCATCCTTTTCCAGACCTGAGAAGAAGAATAGTTGGTAGATAAAAACATAGGATGAAGCCCCCTAGGATTATATTTAGCATGCATGAATTGGGACCGAAGAGAACCGCCCTGCCTAAACTTCCACCATAAGTCTAGTCCAAACGACATACTCATATCAAATAACAACCTAATCCCTAATCCATTCTCACTCCAAGGAAGACATAAGGATTTCCAGGATTTCCAATGCCATTTCTTCCCAAAAAGAGAGTAGCCCCAAAAGAAATCAGCAAAAGCCTTCTCCATCACTTTTAGAATAACTTGCGGAGGCTCCATTGTGTGAAAAATATGTAGAGGCATAGAATATAGCATTGAACGAATGAGTTGCAAACGCCTTGCATCGGATAAAAATTTGAATTTCCACCCTTGAGTACGTTTAAGCAGTTTGTCCAAACTGGTTGGAAATGGATCCTTTTATTTCTACCTCTGAACACCGGGCAACCCAAATAAGTAAAACGAAGATGCTTTCGCGAGAAACCCAGAATTTGGTGAAGACGAGCAATAATAGCCTGTGGAGCTTTTTCTAGCACAATAAAGGAGCTTTTTGTCAATGTTGATAAATAGGCTAGAGAAAACCTGATAATCCTGAAGAACACTTGAGATTGATATAAAAGCTGCATTAGAGGCATTAGAGAATATAATTCTGTCATCTGCAAAACTTAAATGGGAGATAATAGGGCAAGAACAAGGAACATTATAAAACGTGCCCCCCTCCATAAGATGATTCAAACCTCTAGAAAAAATTTCTTGCGCAATGATAAATAGAGTTGGAGAAAGGGGATCTCCTTGTCGAAGGCCTTTAGTGGATTTGAAATACCCATGTTGTTGACCGTTAACAAGGATAGAAAACCAGCAATTGGAAATGCAGTGATTTATCAGAAAAAGAATATGCTGATTAAAACCAAACTTAGACATAACTTGCAAAAGGGCATGCCATGAGATGTGATCAAAGGCCTTCTGCATATCCACTTTGAGGATGTCATTTCCACCTCTTGATTTTTGATCCAAGGAATGAACCAACTCTTGAGCTAAAAGAATATTATCCATAATTTCTTGTCCTTGCACAAAACCAGACTGATTAGGGGAAATGATTTCGGGTAACACTTGAGCCAGCCGAGAAGCCAAAACTTTAGTCACAATCTTGTTGCAGTAGTTGCACAAACTAATGGGCCGAAAATCTCCAAAGGAATGTGGAGGACTTCTTTTAGGGATCAAAACAATGAGTGTGCTAGTAAAGCCTTTGGGGAAGGGAACACCAGCAAAGAAATCACTAACAGCATTAACCACATCTGAAGCAATCAAGTCCTAACATGCAATGTAGAAATGACCCGAAAAGCCATCAAGACCCGGGGCACTATTAATTCCGAGACTAAATACTACTTGCTTAATCTCTTCTTTACTGGGAATTTTGGCGAGCATTATGTTGTCCTGATCAGAAATCAATTGAGGAATGTTATGTAGAAGAGGAGACACCAAAGGTGGTGCATTAGAACATTATAGTAGCTCAGAGAAAAATCTCACTACCTCTGCACTAAGATCTGATTGCTGAGTTAGCCTCACACCATCTGGATCAGCAATGGAAGCAATAATAAGATTGGATCTCCGACGTTGACAGTATGAGTGAAAAAAAGCAGTGTTAGAATCGCCTTCTTTCACCCAATGAAGTCGCGATTTATCCCTCCAGAAGTCCTCTTCCACTTTTAAATGAAAGGCCAGATGAGCCTTGGCTTCCTATAACTGCTCCCTATGCTGAGGCGAGTTAGATAGATCAAATCGGGATTCTGCCTGAATAACCTCATCCTCTGCCTTTTGGACATTTGAGAAGACATTGCCAAAGACCTCCTTGTTCCAAGAACGAAGAGCTAATTTGACTAGCTTAAGTTTTCCAAGAAGGACATGCATACCATTCCCTTCCACAGGCTTCCTTCATTCCTGCTCAACTAATGAATGAAATGATGAGTGACGAAGCTACATTTTCTGAAACCTGAAAGAAGAAGGACCAGTAGCAGGAGCTACAAAAGAAAGAGATATCAGTAAGGGAGAATGATCAGAGCTAGACCGGTGTAGGTGCTCAACCTTTGTAGAGAAGACAGAGGAAATCCATGAAGAATTTAGGAGGATTTTGTCCAACCGTTCGTAACAAGGCCGTTCACCACCTTGAACCCATGTGAATTGAATACCTAAAAAAGGTGGACTTTGAAGAGAACAAGCATCTATAAATGTAGTAAAATCTTTCATAGCCGTGTAATTAGGTATTGAGGTACTCGAATATTCGGACATTTCCCAATGACATTAAAATCACCTCTACCAGCCAAGGACCTTGCAATGTCGCAGAGATATCCACTAGTGCTGTCCAAAGAGGAAAACGTCCAGCTTGAGTACAAGAAGCATAAACAATTGTGGAATGAAAAACGACTCCAGTAGGCATTGCAGGACTAAGATGTACAAATTGATCATGATCAATAAGAATAGAAGAGTCAATAAAGTCCCTCCAGAACAACTATACTTTACCTGTACAATTTGAAAAACATTGTTGAAAACCCAATTTTTGTGCATATATGTGAATCTAATTCGCACTAACCATTGGCTCCAAAATTGCTAAAATATTCAGCTTATGTTTGCTAATTAGCCTCTTCAATCTTCTAGTAGAAAATCTATTAGCCACACCCCTTATGTTCCATATAAGAGTATGCATACTAATTGGATGGATGGAAATAGGTTGAGGACAATTTAGCCTTACGAGTTGGTAATTGTTTCCTTGTCTGAGAGGTCTTCGGATGGGACTCATGGTGATTGGATTTTTGCGTGATTACTTTCGGAGGATTGCCTCCTTGAGCAGATTCAAGAAATTTGGACGCAAGCTCACAGCATCCTGATCAGAGAAAAATCCTAGTTCAACATCAGACTCATCCAAGGCATAATGATCACTTAGCGTATAACTTGCAGCAGGTTTTGAAGAAGCTAAACCTTGCACTAGCTCTTCATTCTAATGAATTGAGTTTGGATTTAGGTTTGTAGAAATCGAAGTTGGCTCTGTTGGGTTTAAATCTTGTGATCCTTGGAGAACTACTTCTAACATGACTCCATCCCTGTTGGCCAAAGGTGCTTGATCCAAGCTGAACCTATTGATTAATGGGGAAAGATGCTCCCTGACTTTCTCTCTTACTGGAGCAATATTCGTCAAAGGCATCTCCGAGTCTGCAATGTTTGGTATTGTAAGGCTGATCGGTTCATTAGGATGTAAATTGGCTTGACCATCAGCTGCGATTGGTTCAGCAGTGAGTGAATTACCCAACTGTGTCCCCCGGTTATCTGGCACAACATTACGAGACACGCCTTCATTCAAGCTAGGGTTATCCGCCTCTCCAGAAGTAGAAGAAGATAATAGGATGGCCACTTTCAGTTGCCTTCTTTGGAACCCATTGTTCCAAAGGTTTTTGGTCAGGATGTGTCACCTGTTTCTAAGGCGCCGAAATCTGTCTACAACCTGCAACCTCATGTCCAATTCTACAGCAAACGGGGCAGTATGATAGCATATTCTCATATGATATTGATTGATAAAACCCTAATGAACCTACTCCTATCCAGATTCGAGATGGGTTGGCCTTGAGCAGATTCACCTTGACACACACCCGTGCTACACTAGGCCTGGAAAGAGTGGCAGTTGCATCATCTATCTTCAAGGGGTTACCCACAGCAGATGCTAACTGGAAAAGAATCTGTTTAGAAAACATGTGAATGGGAAGATGCTCCAAAGCAATCCACACGGGGACAATTGCCGGATTTGCAGAAACTCTGAAATCTAGGGTCCATTTGAGTACTCTCATGGGAAAACTAAGAATATACTACAATCCTTTGAGCCATAATCGAATGAAGTCTTCCTCTAAATTAGGCCGGATCAAGATGTGCTTCGGATCAAGTCAACCGATGTGAACACTACCATTAAGACCAATAGTTTGAAACCCCCGCTTTATGGCGTCCATGGAGGGCTTCGCGTGCGGGAACATACCCACCAAAGCATACTTGAAAGGTTCGGAGAGTTCCTCAATCTCAGAAAAGGAGGAAAAGATGGCAGGTTCACCTTTGAATTGAGATAATGGCTTCAGAGGAGCTGTAGGCATTGAATCATGGGAGAAAAGTGAAGCAAAGGACCGATGATTCCATGGATCTGCTGGCAAAGAGGACGGTAGTGGTGGCTGAGGCGGTTGGGAGTTGTCCAAATATGAATTGGATTAATCAGTTGGCATTTGTGAGTGGGTGAAGGGGTTTTGTCCGGATGTGGGCAGTGAAATAAAGTGATAAAAGCATGGAAACTTTGTCCTATGTGGGATGGATTAATCAAATGGTCTTTGGGAATGGTTGTAGGATGGCTAACCGGATTTGGGTAGTGGAACAAAGGGACAATAGCATGGCAATTTTGTCCTAATGTGGAATGGAATTATCGATTGGCCGATTGTGAGTTGTCCATTTGTGGGTTGGATTGGTTCATTTGGCATTTGTGAGTGGGGAAGAAGTGTTGTCTAGTTGAAGGGGCAGTTAGAAACCAGAAAGAAGGCTGACAAACTGGTTTCAAGAATCAAAAGCTGGAAATTGCAAATAAGAAGGAATGAACAGGGATTATTCCTCCAAACATGCAAGAAACGAACTGAATGAAGGGCTATGAAAGACAAAGGAAATGAATAGAAAAACAAAGAACTGAGTCTGGGTGCCAACCTGGAATTGAGCAAACTGAAACTGAGTTACCAACCTCTAGAAATACAATATGCTAGCAATGAGCTGCACTAAGCAGGTTGGTGTGTGAAATAATGTAGGTATTCTCGTTGTATTGGGGTAATTGCGATTCCTTCAAGAAGAGCAACAAACGAACTCTACCTTGGTGAAGACGGATGGCCTTTCACATTGCGAAATGGAAGATTGAATCCTTGGTGGAATGTTGTTTTCTTCGTGAAATTTGTGTGAATGAAGGGGTGAATTTCACAGTACTGTAAGCCATAATGTGTGTATAAGCTAGTGTGAGTGAATGGTATGATTTGCTATGTGTAATGAGGGTAATGAAGATGACCAAAAAAAAAAAAAAAAAAAGAGCACTGCTGGAGATGTATTTGTACAGAAATGGGTATGGTTTTCGATTTCAAAATTTGTGAATAACCTTCTTGGGATAGAGTTCTTGGATGATTTATGACACTTGGGGTGTGTATTGATGTGGTTTTTTTTGTAGGAGGGAAATGAAGGGAACAAAGTTTTATGACTTTGGTAGATGACCCTGCAAATCTGTCAAAATACTGTGTAATTGTCGCAAATATTTTCCACAGCAAAACACACTTCCCAATTGAATTTAACAAACAAATTTTATACTGTACAATCTCCAAGATGTTAGGCAAATTTCAGAACATTAATCACTAGAAAATCATGTTTTCATAGGGAGCTATGATTTTTCAAAAAATGATTGCCTGAAACTGTCTACTGTAGCATCACATTTTAAATTAATTGACCCTCTTTTAAGTGGAAATTTGGGGAGAACATTACATGATAATTCATGTAACACATAGAGGTATCCTTCTGAAAAGTTTACCAAAAAAATGAAGTGTTTTTCTTAGGCAATTAAGATGATTTTTAAGACCCCTATTTTACTGTTGTGCACAGAGTTTTGTGTTTTTAAGTGGAAATTGGGTTTGCATGAAAATTTGGTTATAAGCGTACTGGAATTTGACATAATTATATTTTATGAGATACCTATGTTGATTAAAAATATTTTATGAGAGTTTTGATGACCGATAACGAAACCCTAAAAATAGCCACTTTTTGTAAATAAAGCACCAATGAGAATTTTAATTCTTGGAAACCATTCTTGTTGTCTAATTTGCTTGGGGTACTTAATGTTAATTATGTGACTTCTTGAAAAGTTCTATATATTGAATTACAAGTTGATTTGTGATTATGGAAGGTGATTAGGGTTTTAGTGTGGAAATTAGGGTGTGCTTGGTGATTAAGATTTTATTTGACCATTTGAGTAAATGGAGGAGTTCTATGCTTAGTGAAATTGTTGGTCACCTTAGAACGCTATTAAATGATGTGGTGGAATTTTTTTACCTCTAAGTTTAAGGGTTTTAGAATTTTTTTAAGGCCCAAGTAATTCCCTAATTGCTCTAGGATCTTGGCTAGCATTTTATTTGGGGCATAAAAATAGGAAATTAATTCCTATGTGATCTATATGATAGACGTGGTGGACTTAGAAGAAGGAGGTGAAGAAAGGGCATTCATTAAGTTGATTGTAATTTGCTAGCTTGCGCTAAGGTAAGTCCTTGCATCCCAAGCATATTTTTGAAATGCATAATATGAAATGCAAAATCCAAGCAGAAATACCGTGTTTAAAATATGTGAAATTTGCATCCAAATGCATATATAATGTATGCATAATTTTATGAAATGCTTTATGGTTGTGACTTGCAAATTATGACTTAAATTTTGAGCATGCTGTTTTGAGAAAATATTTGTGCATGAAAATAATATCCATTGAAATTAATGTTTCGACTATGATACCATGATTTTGTTCACGAATAAATATTGTGGCAAAATATCTTATAAGCTTTATCATTATGGAATAAGAGCCATGCAACAAATATATATATGACACATGAAAATATACTTAAGCATTTCATACATGAAAATATTGCGAAAGTCATGGCATGAATTTTATACATATTGGCTTCAAGTATTATTATGGCGAATAAATTAATACGCCTTGAATAAATTTTAGAACGGATATAGGAATGTTTGTTTTGGAAACCTTAGGGAAAATAATTGTGATTTTGATTTTGGTTGGGATGAGACTTGGAAATTTAATTTTAAAGACTGGAACAATTTTTAGAAATAATTTGATTATTCCATATCAGAATAGTGAACTCTTGAACTATTAAATTAATGACACTGAGATCTAAATGGGAGAGGCTATAGGACTAGCTCGCGTTAGATTAGGAGGGAATTCCAGTAGATTCGCCATCGCTGGAAAGCAGGGTAATAGTTTAAGTAGCACAACGCGGTCGATAGCTAGCAACACAGTGTCCAAGGGGAGTCGAAGGATGGATGTGGGACATCCGGTCATATTTTATATGAGGGAGATGGCGTGGTATTTTCTCCGTAGGGACATACACCCTACCAAATTATTTGGCATTGTATATGTTGTTACCATACATATGACAGATTGTGATAAGTTCTTTTAATGATTCACGGGATATGATATTGTGATGGGTTCAAGACTTTAAAAAAAATGAATTTAATGTTCCAAAAATGTAATGTAAATAATTTTTACCCGATAAAATATTTAATTATGCAAAGTACTGCTTTTGTACTTGCTAAATTTCCCCCAAAATGATTATGTATTTGATATGCAAGAATTATTTGAATTATGACTGCATCCATTCAACTCCATATTAGTCATGCATCATGATATTGTTTTCAAAATTTGTAACATGATCACACACTTCAAACTTATTGAGATTGTTTATAATCGCTCACAGATTTACATTACCATGTTTTCAGGAGAAGTAGAGAAGGAAGTATAAGAGTGATAAGTTTAGACTTAGTCATTTCCCTTTCCTCTTGTTAACTTTGTTTCGAAATTATGATGTTGACCTTCAATCTCTTTTGGATGTTTGAAGGATGTAAATTTGGATTTGATGATTTTTGGGTTGTAATAAATTATTTCCAAGCTTAATTTTAGAAGTTTGTATTCATGCACCCTTTTTATTTTATACCGTGTTATAAAAACCCCTGGTTCAAAAGGATGGGGTGACATCCTCAACCCGATCAGGCTACGTATGTTGAGGGGTGTTACAATTGGTATTAGGGACTAGCTTTGGATTATAACTTAGTTGTACATTAAAAATTAATTTGGGACTAGACATACACTTTGGTTAAGTGTAGAATTGGCACTAACCTTAGTTTTTGGGATTAGAATGGTCTTGATGCGTAAAGTTTGTGTATATAAAAATCATTAAATTTAAATCCATCCCTTAGACAAGTTTCAATTAAAACATTAATCCTAAAATATACATACGAGCAAGTATACTCATCACAAACATGACATAGGAAATTAACGAGTATCGATCCTCAAAGGAACAAGTATATATTAATCACTTTTCATTCATTGTTTAATTGACCCAATAAAGTCATAAAATAATAAAAACAAAAATAAAGAAATATACAACTCAAGAATGTAGGAATCTACAATTTAGACAATTATCCTAGAATACATGATAACGAATCATTTAACAACTATCTCAAGTTATCATCATCTTGGCATCATTAAAGAATATAAAGTAAAATTCAATCGTTTTCTCAGGTCCTGAATTCACTTATGTAGACTCCACTTCTTTCCCAATCTATGGAATTACTATCTTTTGATTAAATTAGCAAATTTTCCAATCAAACCAATATAACCAAAACATGCATTAAATTTAATTCCTCATGAACATGAACTTAGCTAATGACCTTTTGCTTGAGGTGAAATCAACTAATCTTTGATCACTTTACTCCTTTAATCTTAATTTCATTTCTTAAGTCCATTAAGATTTGACAAAAATGAAATCAATGCAATGAACTCCTAACATTATTTCCCAAGTCAATTAGAATAACCCGCATTAATAGCCAAAGATAACAAGTAATCAAATATCAAAGATGATAGAAATTTGATCAAATAACTAAATTAATACAAAATCATAAATCCCAAAATAGTGTTAAATTGCAATAAAAACATTAAATACATCATTGTTTAATAACAAGAAAACAAAGGTAAAAGAAAACACTAATGAACAAGCCTTCTTTTCCTTTGAAGACTCTCTTGAATAACCCTCCTTTTAACTAATGAATCTCTCATTCTTTGAGTGATTGAAATTTTTGCTCTTGGATTCACTCACTTCCTCTTGCGTTTTCTCTTGGTTTTATAGGCTTCACTACAAAAAAAGTTGGCTTTTGGCAATGTTAGAGAAAGTGTGGCGAAATTGGCCAAAACTCTGGCAAATACATTTTTGCCATAGAAAATGCCACGGTTTTTTAGGCGTGGGCATTACGGCCATTGCAAAAAGTTTGCCACAGTTGTGTAACCATGGGAAATACCTTTTGCCATGGATTTACCATTGTTTTAGAGCTGTTGGAAATAAAGTGTGGCATTTGTTCATGAACTTTTGCCCTAGTTTTTCCCAATGGTTATTAATTGTGAGCAAATATTTCAATTTGTTCTCATGATTTTTCCAACATTTTACAACCGTGGAGAATATTATTTGTTACAATTAAGTTTCTATTAGAAAGAATCCTTGTTGTCACGATTCTTTTCTAATTGACGTAACTATAGGTAATGCCCATTTGTTACGATTTTTTTTGCTATTGTAATTAATACTTTTTGCCATGATTTAAAGCTTCGGTAGTGATTACTTTTTTCCATGATTTTTGGACAAATTTCCAAATCTTTTACATTCGTAGTGAATGAACATTGAATTCAATAGGATGATATTTACAAATATTTTTTACATTCGCATTTTGACAAATTTTTTTCCCTCCACTTTAACAAGATCATCATCTACTATACATATGAACTATGAAAACCTATAATATTAACAATCAACTATCATCTATTGAATGAACATTCAAAATGTCATCTTCCATTAATAATAACTTAATATACACCAAAAAATACTAAATGGAGTCTGATAAGCATTATGAATATAATCCTTGATATTAGTTCAAAATAGTCCAAAACAAAACCACAATTCTATCTATGACATCCATTAGAAGTCATAAAAATTTATTGAGGACAAAAAACAATGTCATAGTAAAATGAACCTTCAACCACCTTAATCTTCATTCCTCTTGTCATTATGAAAGAAGGACAAGATTACTTCTTAATAAAGCTACAAATCTAAACTTCTAAAGTCACTGAAAATCTAATCTCAAATATATGTAATCATCCACTCTAACATAAAATTTGGAATCATAATGTACGTAAGAAACTTTGAAGAAAGCTAATCTGCATTGACATTGACATGTTAATTTAAGAAAATTGATTTAGGACTAGTTAAAGTATACAACCATCAACACCAAGATCTAAATTCTTTCGAAAATTAGAGAAGTACTTCACTGTTTGGCCAGAGAAAACAAGGGCAACATTGGCTTCTTCAACCAAAAAAAAAAAAAAAAAAAGGTGAACTTGATTGCAATTTAGTCCTAATTTTTATCAAAGAGAAAAAGGTGCATCTTTTATCTTCTAGGAACAAAATCTGAGAAATAAGTTGCACCCACGGTAAGGTATATATTATGGTGGCCAAGATGATTACTAGGCATACATAAGTACAATGTAGAGGATTGGATCTAGAACTAAATAATAATAAAGGAGCATGTGGTAATATCCCAAATATACACATCTAATTAATGAAGCGCCAATTTCATCATCACCATAACAACACCATACATAAGCTATAATAAGTGATCCACTCAATCATCATTATTTGAAACTAAAAGACTAGTTAGGCAAAAGCAAAACAGTAGAATTAATTTGTGATTTCTTGCTAAAGTGGTACTCTTATGTCAACCAAGTACAACAAAGTACAACCTAACAAAATTTAGCAAAATAAATGTGATGTCTTTGCTCATGCTATTGAAATAACATTTCCTAGGACCTTAGTAGAATACTAATTACTCAAAGCTAGTCCATGTAAACCAACGAAGTTCTGCGCCAAACATTAAAAGTATAAAATTTTTAAGCACAATTGCCAAATGGGTGTTCTAGCTATTCACTTAAGTTGAAGGCAGTATTAGATGTTACAGAAGTTTAATACTACGACATATATGTCTGAATTTAATGCTTTGCAGCAGGAGACTTGGGGGGTTTCTTTTTATCTGAGATAATCCAAGAGATTGTTGTTGTCTAAAACAGAAAAGAACACCCGGATCTACGACATATATGTCTCCATTTTAGCTGCTGTGCTTTCAGAAATAGAAAAGCACACTAGAATATAGAAAAGAAAAAACAAAATAGGAACATCTAAAGCAAGTAGAAGTAGAAAAATGGGGACCACCAAGGAATACAATAAACAAACAAGATAAGTGGCATAGAAGAAGAGCAAGATTATGAGGACAGATAAATTGAAGAGAAAACATGCTGCGGAAGTAGTTCACTCAAGTCATTAGACAAGAGAGCTCCATTAGTAGGCTGCCACAACTGTGGAATGATAGATGCAGTAGACTGATACAAGAAAGAGTAAGAATGGCACAATAAAGGAACCAAAGAAAACATCAAACTGGGAGGGGGGGCGGGGGGGATGAAAAAAAGTGTAAGACCAATAGAAACTAGGTGATCAAAATCCACACCTTTCCAGATGGATTGCATTCATTATGCTGTCATTTCCAAAGCTTATGAATGGCATTGGATGCTAGCACAAGCAAAAGAAGACCATAATTTGTGTAAAGTAGATGCCCTACCTGCATTTCGACAAAATCCATCCCTAATTGATGGGTTAGGGGTGTGGAAAAAGGAAAATGGCTAGGTTCACAACATTCCCTTCATTTGAAATTGAATTTGCTAGTTGACTGAATACAATACTTAGGAAAGCTGAGAACCATGTTGTGGGGACAATAATAATAGGTCACAGAGAAGGTGGAGCAACCATAACATTTGTTAATCTAAAAAGAAAGTGGAATTCATTTAGAGCCACTACATTTTTTAGTGTACAAATTCTATGATAAGAAGTGATGTCTTGAGTTGAAAGCTCCCATTTAAGGATGGAAAGATTCTTTTGGACCCAAAAAGAAACTGGGCATTAACTTTGAAGCAGAAGGAAAATAAAGTAATAAATACAAAGAGGGAAAATAAATAGCAAGATTTAGTAACAGGTTTC
Source organism: Voacanga thouarsii (assembly GCA_026120185.1). NCBI lineage: Eukaryota > Viridiplantae > Streptophyta > Magnoliopsida > Gentianales > Apocynaceae > Voacanga > Voacanga thouarsii. The sequence goes on along the minus strand of JANUWF010001354.1, from coordinate 5,513 downwards.
ACAATCCCAATATACCATGCCAATAGGCATTAGGAAAATGATTCTAGTTTCAGTAGCCAAGATATAGCTAAACCATATAAAACACTTGTCCATATTAAGTTTGCTATAGAGAAATGGAATTCAATCTACATAGAAATCAGATTCCTACATCAGCATTCAGTACGTACCTTGCCAGCAGTGACAAGGTCAGGCAATTTTAGTGTCTTGAGCTGAGTTGTGTCAGATATATCAGGGACTTTCTAGCATTTAATCTTGTCAACATTATCTGAAATCCTCAGCTTTACATCAGTTACCCTGGTGCTCTCCATAGTAGCGTAAAGTGTGATATTCACAGTGAGGCAAACATAGCATCCGAAAATTCAAACTTCAAATGTGAGATAAGAACTTATCGAGAAAAAAAAAAAAAAAAAACACAGGGAGAGGGTCAATTACAAGATTTCCAATGGACAATGATTGCTGAATCCTGTCAATTCGTTCAAGGATGGGAGCAACAAGGGGGGGGGGGAAGCATTAGCAATATGACCTAATGAACCAGCAATTTGAGGCTGCAAATAGAGTTGAAAAGCAATAAATCAAACCAGATTGCCTCCTTAGTAAACATAGTAGATACCAATCAAAGAAGCTTAGATAATTTAACATTTACTGCTTCGGATAAACTTCGAGACTACTCAAAAGATCTGCCCTCAAGCATCCTCGGCAAGCGTCGTCCATCAGTATTTGCCAAGATCTTTATTCCATTGTCGCTTGTTATAACAGCAAGTAATGATTCTTCCTTACAAATAAGAAGATGGAAAATAAATCAATAAATAAGAACTACTTCTGCAGCATGATACAGTCAAACAACAAAACTTTCGCAATATTAGATTCAAAAAATAAATTTTAAGAACGCAAAGTGTGGAACCAAAAATATTAAATGCCCAAAGAAAATGAAACCAAACCAACAACAAATCAAAGAAGATGGAAATCTTCAGAAGGATCAAACCAACAAATCCCATCGTAGCTAAGAAAGGGAAAAAATAGAAATCACACAGCAGCTAAGAAAGGGAAAAATCTCACCTTTGTTGTGCTCCATCACTACAAGACCAGCTCCTTCCACATCTCCTAGATTGAAGGCGATGAGAAGCTATTTGGAGGGTTCGAGAAAGACAGAGAAGGGATACAATTTTGACAGGAAAATGGTAAAGTGAAACTGAAATTGGGTCAAAGTCATTTTAGTCTTACCAATGCATGGATGGGGTTACTTAGCAGGATTTTTTTTCCAGCATATGGCGCCTAAATTTTTTGTAGCTCATTTTTTTTTTTTTAATTAGAATTGCTATTATGACAGTTTCACCATGTCAAAATAGACAATACAATATCAAAGAACAAAAATATCCCAACACATTTTAGAAAATGTCATAATATGATTTTAAATGGACATTAAATTTCACATTGCTAGTAAATTAAACAAAATAACATAATTTTGCTAGAGCATATTACGACATTTTCAGCTAAATGTCACAAAATTGTACTTCTACTGACATCTTCAAAAAACTGAAGTAATAAATATGTCACAATAAGTATTGTTTCTAGTAGTGATATATTAATATAGCATATGTATATATATTAATATATACAATAAATACATATAGGCGTATCCAATTAATAATCAAACCGTTAGATCTGTTAAAATTAATAAGAAAGTGTTATGACAAAATTTGAAGGTAATCGTATATATTTTGATACATAATCTAGCATAATATCTAAAAAAATATGCAAAACCTAACGCATTTATAAAGATAAGTGCATCAAATTAACGATCGAACAATCAAATTTGTTAAAATCTCTAAGAAAAATGTTATGATAAAATTTGAAGGTAATCGAATATATTTTGGCACATAATATAGAACAATATCTAGAAAAATATAAAAAATCTAACGCATTTAGAAAGATCGGCATATCAAATTAACGATCTAACTATTAGATTTGTTAAAATTACTGAGAAAGTGTTATGACAAAATTTGAAGTTAATCAATATATTTTGACACATAATTTAGAATAATATCTAGAAAAATATCTTAAACCTAATTCATTTACAAAGATAGGTGCATTAAATTAACGATCCAGCCATTGTATTTATTAAAATTACTAAGAAAGGAGTTATGACAAAATTTGAAGGCAATCGGATATATTTTGACACAAAATCTAGCATAATATTTAAAAAATATCTAAAATCTAATGCATTTACAAAGATAGACATATCAGATTAACGATCCAACGGTTAGATTTGTTAAAATTTTTTGGAAAATTGTTATGACAAAAATTGAAGGTAATCGGATATATTTTGGCACATAATCTTGCATAATATCTTTTTAAAAAAAATCCAAAACCTATCGCATTTACAAAGATAGGTGCATTAAATTAATGATCTAACCATTAGATTTGTTAAAATTACTAAGCAAAATGTTATGACAAAATTTGAAGGTAATCGGATATATTTTGGCACATAATCTACCATAATATCTTTTAAAAAATCGAAAATCTAATGTATTTATAAATATAGACGTATCAAATTAACGATCCAATCATTGTATTTGTAAAAATTGCTAAGAAAAGTGTAGTGACAAAATTTGAAAGTAATTGGATATATTGTGGTACATAATCTAAGCATAATATCTAAAAAAAAAATCTAAAACCTAACATATTTAAAAAGATAGGCATATCAAATTAATGATCCAACTGTTAGATTTGTTAAAATTACTAAAAAAATGTTATGACAAAATTGAAGGTAATTGGATATATTTTGGCACATAATTTATCTAAGATAAAAAAAAAATCCAAAACCTATTGCATTTACAAAGATAGGTATATCAATTTAACGATTCAACCGTTAGACTTTTTAAAATTGCCAAGAAAAGTGTTATGACAAGATTTGGAGGCTATCGGAAATATTTTGACACATTATGTAGTATTATATCTAGAAAAATATCCAAAACCTAAAGTATTTACAAAGACAGATGTATCAAATTAATGATCCAATAGTTGGATTTATTAAAATTTGTAAGAAACGTGTTATGAAAAAATTTTGATGGTAATTAGATATATTTTAGCACATTATTATCTAGCATAAATATTTAGAAAAATATCTAAAACCTAACGCATTTACAAAGATAAACGTATCAAATTAACGATCTAACCATTTTATTTGTTAAAATTACTAAGAAAAGTGTTTATGAAAAAATTTGAAGATAATTAAATATATTCTATAACATAATCTAGCATAATATCTATAAAGATATCGAAAAAAACTTGGTAGTTGATCCAAAAAAAAAATTAATAAAATAGTAATATCAAGATTTGAACACACGACTACTAGAATATAAACAATTACCTCAATCATGGTATTTAATGAAAGCTTCCATTTTATGCTCACATTTTTTAAGATTTCATAAAATAAGAAAAAATATGTTTTTTCCACAGTTTAGTAAAACTGCGGGTAATAAAATTACCTTACCTACAATTTCAAATCTCTGTGGTAAAAATTTTTTTTTACCCAAACAATTTTCAAATCTGTGGTAAAAAAAGAACTTTTTCCTATAGAAACATAGCCGTGACAAAATAAATTGTTACAAAAAATGTTTATATGCCATGGAATTCAAAACTGTGGTAAAAACTAAGGTTTCACCACAGATTTTGCTATGTTACAAATAAAAGCGTTGCCAAAAGTCACTTTTTTTTTGTAGTGCTTCTTTGATGCCAAATTCGTTGCTTGAGGAGTCTTAGCCCAATAAGATTTTGAAAATACCAAAATTTTTAAAAAATTACCAAATTTGTGTACGGGATTTTCACGTATCCGAGTGGTCTTGGCGCCACGTCCAATCAACCCACTCGACACCATGTCTATTATGTTATTCCTTAAGTTTTTGCTTAGTTTTTTCTCTGCTCGAACTAGAATGGACCTAGTGTCGAGTCCACTTACCAGGCCTGGCGCCAGGTGTGTACTACTTTTTGCTACTTTTTGCTCGAAATCAATTGAAATCAGCACAAATTTATCAAAAACACTTTCTATAAGCAAAATGTCAAATAGGAAAGAATATGCCTAGTTATTACAACAAAAGTATTTGAATTTAACCTTAGATAACTAGGAAAATAGGGATGATTTTAGCCCCTATCACATACCCCCACACTTAAACTTTTGCTTGTCCTCAAGCAAAAACACTTAAGCCAAGAAAATCATCAAGAAAAAACAAGCTTTTACTCATTCAAAAAATTTGAAACATAACAAGCATTATAACTCTCTTTCAAACTTTAGACAAAACTCTTGGCATTCATCAAACCCTTAGAAAACAATTCAAACTTTGAAACATTTGATAAGATATCACAAAACTTTTGAAGTCAAATAAATCAGGTGTATACCTAGTCTAAGAAAATTATTTTAGCCTTCAAGAAAAATTTAGATAATATGAATCACACAAGTCAAGCTATCTACCAACTCAAGCACTATAAATTTGAAAATTTCACAACTCAAGTTATGATATAAAGAAAACACTCAAAAAAAAATTTCTCTCAATTTTTTCAATGACTTAGGGAATTGATAGCCACAAGTGCATGGATTTTCATCACACACCATATTGGCCCCTTTTCAATCATCACTCATGATTTTTTCAACCTCTTTCTTCTCTTTTGCTCTTGGGAATTCATAACCCCAAGAAAGTGGATTTCTCTTCACTATTCATATTGGCCCCCCATAATCAAGCAAAAATAATACTTTCTCATCTTCAAAGAGGAAACAACAAATTCATTTTTTCAATTCTTCAATTCACAATAATTTTTCACAATGTGTTCCACTCAAAGATCTTTTATTAGCTCAAAGCTAGGCAAAATTTAAACACATAATACAAGAGTTAGCCAACAAACTTTCCTCATATTCATCATATTCTCAATATTCAAACTAGATGAGTCAAAGAATACTCAAACACCAATGCATAAATAAGATTAATCCAAATTCTCAAGTCTTGGAAAATATCCTATCTAATAAACTAATTTCATAAAAATCCACCAAGTGAATGACAAAAATTATATCCAAGTAAGAAAAAGAATTACATCCTTGCTCATCATTGAAAACTATAAAAAATTTTGAAAAATTTCACACAAAAATGATATGGAAAATATGTCCAATACCTAAACTCTCCCCCCACACTTAAATAGGACACCGTCCTGAATGGCAAAAAATACATCAATGCAAGTAAAGCCAAGAAGACCAAAATAAATAAAGAGAAAGAGTAGAGAAAAGAAAAGACTTCCATTGCAAAGTAGCTCTAAAATTTCCAAACTTTAACCAAACTTAAAATTTTCAAAATTCTCAAGGAAATTGCAACAAAGTATATCACCAAACCACCAAGATGATTTATAAAAATTTGGACAAAGAATATCACCAAACCACTCCCCCATACATAAACTAAACAACGTCCTTATTGGTCAAAAATTGACACAAGAAAGCACCCCCAAAGGGACAAAAAATGATAAAGGAGGAG